>CM028129.1:188032500-188687500 GCA_016271365.2 Neoceratodus forsteri
CTTGCCTTCAGGCTGCAGTAATGGCAAACAGGGAGGGAGAAGTGCAGGACAGGATAAGAGGTGCTCCTTCACTGATATTGCCCTAGCTCAGTACTCAGTCCCCCTGGCCTAGTGCCCACTGTCCACTAGTCCCCACCACGACTGCCTTTGCAGTGAACTGTCACACTTTTAATGTAGGTTACTTTTTGCTTGCTTGTTTCACTTTCGAAATTGGGTGCAGGCTGCACTAGTAATGGCAAACAAGGCAAGGGATGGAGGGAGAGATTCAGTTTAGGACTGGAGGTGCTCCTGCTCCTTTATTTTAGTTAATAATTGCCAGTTTTGTCCCTCTAAACACCCTTACTGTATTTATGTTACAGACAATGAATGCTTGGTGCACTGCAGTTCATGGGTTTTTGTTTTTTTGGGGGGCGTTCTGTTTTTTTCTGGGCTTTTTTTTTTACTTTTTATTTGCCACAGCACAATTATTTCACTCTCACACACATGCAGGTGCTGCAGCAGACACCAGTCAGCACTTTTCTTATGATCAGTTCAGTCTGTGTTTGTATAGCAGTCTTCCTTTTTAGCCTTCTCTGACTGCCTAAGTCAGCATGAGGAGGATAATAATAAGGTCAGAACTCAGGAGGAGGTTCAGTTCTACTGCTCTGTCCACTCTCTGCTGAGTTTTACTGAGGAGGAGAGGGGAGAGAGCGGGAGAGAGAGAGACTGCAGAGCAGATGCTGCTGGAAGTCTGGACACAGAAAAAAGGTCACACAGCACAGGCACTTGACCCCGGCCTCACCATCCCCAGGCAACTGCAACAAAGAGTTCTGGACTGCACTACCAATAATATATACTGTTTACTGTACAAAAAAACATATTTATTTTATGGCTAGTGCAGTGGTTCTAGTGGGTAGTGGCCACCTGGCTGCATGGGTCAAACAATTTAGAAAATCAATTCAGATTCACTTTAGAATTTATTTTCAGTGAAGTCATGCACTGCTGTGCTGCTGTCTGTCTGTCTGCTAACTGATTCTAAAGGGCAGGCTCCTCACTAACTGAGCATGAGCACTGGCTGGAGCAGCAGGCAGCAGCAACCCAACAACAAGTGAAGAGAGTTCTGACTTGAAGTACATCAAATTTTCAAGTTTATTTTATGCAGCAGGCCAGATGAGCCAGGCAACGTGCCAGCCAGTCAGTTGGGGGCTGGGACCACAGCCCTTAGATCAGCAGTGACTCACTCCACACCTGTCCTTCCTGGGCCTGGCCTAGTCTGTGTCGGGTTGCACTGCTGCTACAAGAAGTTCAATCAGATGAACTAGATCAATAAATTCAAAAAAATATATATTTCTGCTCTCTGTGCACCCTAGAAAAGTTCTAGAGCAAAAGTTAAGAGAATCAGACTAGAGAAGGTAGGAGTAGGCAGGCAATGTAAATGGTCTGAGCCCCACGGAGTTAAACAATCTCCACCACCACCCTCTCACTTGGCTCTCTTTCTCAACTATGGCACTGTGTGCTCTCGACTCGATCGCTTTCCCAGTCGAGTCTCCACCCTTTCAGCTCTCCTACCCAACCACAGAGCAAGTAGTGATGTGACTGACTGACACTGTCCCTCCCCAGTCAGGTGTCAGTCAGCCAGCCAGTCATGTGATGCAGCAGCTTGGTACTAGGAGGATCCATGGCTGCCCTTCTCTTGTGCCTGCTTAAAAAATAACCAAAAGGTCAGACCACCACAGCCCAGTCACCAACCCCCCACCATGACATCGCCAGCCTAAGCTAGCGGTGCTGTTCTCTCCAAGCCCCTGACCAGTGGCGGAGGAAGCAAAAGATGGGCCCCAGTGCATGTTGTAATTTTGGGCCCCTCGCTCCCCAGTGCCCACCCTCTGCTTCCATCAGTTTGGTTTTTATTACCTTTATGACCCTGGATCCTCAAATATCAAGGATATTATAACACATACACACTTATTTATACACATTAAACTTGCCATTGCCAGTTCAAGTGTTCAACACTGCATAACAATTATCAAAATGTTTCCATCTGGGACAGTGGGACCATGACACATTATACTGCAACACATAATAGTAATATTCTCTACTCATCTATTTGAATCACCTTTTGCGAGACTTTTGCTCTGCAAACTCATCAATGATCTGCTGTAGCTTAATTTTTCTGGCTTGTTCATTTTCAATAGATAAGATTCCCAATCCATGAAGTCTCTCTTATCCCATACTACTCCTTAAGTAGTTCTTTATAAGTTTAAGTTTTGAAAATGTGCGTTCAGCACTGGCTACTGTTACTGGGATGGTGAGAAACAGCAGAAGTACAGTACAGACTTCCGGAAAACTGGATGCTAATGTACTATCGTCAACAATTAACACTATTTCCAACTCTTTCACTGATGATTGTTTTGAGATTTCAGATTTCAAACAAGATCTGAATGAAAGCAACTGCCCAGGAAAAGCAAGAGATATGTCTTTGTAGAAATGGTGGGCCAGTTTTTCAGCTCCTTTATACAGATCATCATCACTTGGCAGAAATCATCGTACTTGGCTGGATTATGCTGAATCTATCAGCGACTGCCTGTATGCTTTGAAATCGATTTGAAAACTGTGTGCTGATTATATCAAGGCACCTGTAAAACACGTTCACTTCGAAAAGTTGTTCTGAGTCAGCAAGTCTTTCATCTTCACATAGCTCATGAAAATGGCGTTTGTCCCTTCTCATGTGCTTTTCTTCAAACTTGGCTTGTCCACCCCATTTTTCTGATAATGTAATTGCTGATTTTTTTGCCTCATCAAATGATTTTGAAATATAACTAGATCTTCATTGGCTTTGTGAAGTAAGTTTGCTGCTTTGTAAAGGTTTGTGTCTTTAGATTGTAGCAGTTTTGACACAGCTTTGACTGTTTTCAGAATCTTTGTTAGGACCACGACGAGAAGAACAAAACTAAAAATTTCTAATAATTTCTTTAATGCCGAAGCCTCATTGCGCTCATCAGCATTTTTGCTCTGAAGAACTATTTTTGTGAGTGACTTCACAACATCTGAATACCGACACCTCAGAGCAATGACTGACTCATATCTGGATGACCAACGGGTAGGACAAAGCTTTTTTAAAGTAACATTGCTGGAGAGCTCTGAAGTGGAAGCGAATGAAGATAACATGGCCCAGCGTTTTATACTGTGGCCAAAAAAAAGTGTATAGTCGTTCGATCACATCATAAAAATTCCTCACTTCTGGTATTCCTCTAATGTAATCATTCAACGTGAGATTTAAGTTGTGAGCAGCATAGTGAACATATGCAGCATTTGGTTCCTTCTGGGATATTCTCACTTGCACACCGGAGTACACACCACTCATATTAGAGGCCCCATCATATCCCTGACCACTTTAGATAATTCTGAGCCTTTCTGTTCAATGCAGCCAACTATTACCTTCTCAAGTCCAACTGCAGACTGATCACTAACTTCATGAAAACCAAGGAAAGATTCATTGATTTTCACCTCAGTTGCCATGTCCCTGTCATCCCTTTCAATCGTGACATACCGAAAAATTTGACTCAGTTGGTCAGTCTTCACAATATCTTGGGTGGTATCCATTATTACAGAGAAAAAAGGAGCAGCCTTTATCTCATAAATAATATCTTGCTCAATATGCTTTGATAAAACTTCAATACGTTTGTCCTATATAGTATGACTAAGATAGCGAATCGATCCACTGGGCATGGAAATGAGTTACTTCAACATGGGATTATACCTAGCTAACAGTTCCACTACTGAAAGAAAATTCCCACTGTTACCTTGCCCTATAATCTCTCTGTGCCCCCTGAAAGCTAAACTGCACATAGCTAATGTAAGAGTCACATTGATGAGATGCTCCAAAACTTGTCTGCAAAAGTTTTTCTCCTTCTGCATTTGAGTTTCCAAATCTTCATCAATTGTTCCATGTAATCGCCACTGCTGATACACTAAGCAAGATTCTAAATGAATTGCTGATAATTCATGATATTCAATTTTACTGCTTAGGTTATGCCAGTCTCAAACTCCTTTAACCCATGCAACATTATATGCAGGTGCACTACGATCAGCAAACAACCAGCATGGCTTACAATATGCACAGTCTAATTTTGGGGAATAATAAAGCCAAGTACGTGGTAATGTAATGCATGCCTTTGTTGTTATGTTATAATAACTTCTGGAGAAACAGCGCCCATCTTGATTTTTGTCCCGTGTAAATGGTCCATCTTGTCTACACGAACCTTGTGATATAATATATCTTTTTACTTGACTGTCCTTAATATGTAAAGGAAAATGACCTCTGTCTGTGGGTTTTTTTAATCAGCATGAGGAAAACTTGGAAAAGCAGGTTGCTCTTCGTCTTCGGTGTTTAAAGCAGCACTTGTTTTGTCGAGTTCTTTCTCCAATACACTTGCCATGTCTGGTTCTGGTTCCGATTGTTCAGCAAAGTTAGTTTCAGGATCAGCATGATCAGCACAGACTGTCTTGCAATCGGCCATAGTACTAGGTCCACTGTCTTTCTTTGTGTCTGTGTCACTGTCACTTTCACAGATTTCAGTCTTATCAGGTGTGTTGTCAGGCTCATTCACAGTTTGGAAAAATACACTGATTTTAGGAAGCTTTGCAGCCAGCAGCAATTTTTCCTTCTTCTGCTTGTGCTTTTGTGAACCACTTTTGAATTTTGGAGGCATCTTTTACTGTTACATCCAACAATAAACTGTGAGGTAGTTACTTTTTTGTTTGCTTGCCTTCAGGCTGCAGTAATGGCAAACAGGGAGGGAGAAGAGAAGAGAAGTACAGGGCAGGACAGGAGGTGCTCCTTCACTGATCTTGCCCTAGCTCAGTACTCAGTCCCCCCGGCCTAGTGCCCACTAGTCCCCACCACCACTGCCTTTGCAGAGATCGGTCACACTTTATATGTAGGTTACTTTTTATGTTTGCTTACACGCATGTGCAAGAAACATAGTGCCATCATCCGAGTTTTCGGAGGTGTGTCACCCCTCCTCCAATTCAGTCAGTGTGTTGGCACGCTTCCCGTCCGCCATGCATGCTGGAGCTGTCTAAGACAAGCTCCAAATGCAGTGGCATTGTTAGAGTTGAGCGGGGAGTTTAGGCTTCAGTGAGCAGCTATAAGATATCGCCGCTCATGCACAGCTCCCCCACACACACACAGCGAAACGCACGCATGCATACCGCATGCTGCCCCCACGCACACACTCTATAGCCGACGAGAGTGCCCAACTTCCGCCGGGCTGCTGCGCCCCCAAAGTTTTTCAATGCCACGCCAAGCCCAACCCAGCGCGGCAACTCATCGAGAGCCGACGGGTGCCCAACTCAGTCGGCTTCACTGTCCCCCCCGAGTACAAGGTCATGCTGGAGCCCACCCCAGCTGGCAACAAATGCCATGGCCAACAGGGGTGCCTCATCTCCCATTGGCTCCACGCCCCAGCCATCCTTCTGCCACGCTGGGGAGCCCACCCAGTGTGGCAAACATCCCGCTGCCTTTTTTTTTACACCTGTAAATTAAAACGGTCCCACAGCGCTTCTCCCGTCCCCCTCCCACAACCCGCACTCCACCCACTGCGCACCCTGCCTCCCCCACACCCCTCACCCCATACTTACCTCCAGAGTCCGGCGCGACGACTTCGTGAGACCAGGAACACGCCTGCACTCTTCAAAGCCGACCGCTAACTGAGGAAATGCCAGTAAGCTGTATAATAGGCTATTAGGGTTTTCTTTTTCAACTTTTGTTATGCATTCCTGGTGGGCATTTTTGGAATCTTTTGCACCAAATTTTCAACATGGGGTTTTTGGGACCCTTCTCATGAATGCTGTCACTGTCATGTATGCTATTCGGGCCCAAGGGTGATTTCAAAGTCACTGGTGAAATCACCTTTGGGACCCCATTAATGAAACAATACTTCCAGTGTTCATTATGCTGGGCTTCAAGAAGCTTTATTTTGAAAATTCTGGTGGAAAAATTCCAAAAAATTACTGTTTTATGAGTGTGCTGCGCAGTTCCTAGATGCTCGTAAGTTTATGCTAATTTTCAATATTTTCACCCAGATTTTCAACATTGCCATTTTACCACACCTCTTATGAGCAGTACAGCTGTCATTTTTCACATCTCACCCAGTAAAATGTGTTTCCACATTCACAGCTTACTAATGGCGACGGTGCGGTGAAACCACTGGTACAGGCCAAAATTAAGAAAACCACAGTGACACTGTTCATGAGCAGAGAGTCTTGGGGAATGGCTATGTTGAAAATTTGGTGAAAAAATTCCTGTGGTCGACTGTTTTCGATCGCAGTGCTATGCAGTTCCTACGCGATGCTCGTGAAGTTTGCGTAATTTTCAATATTTTCACCAGATTTTCACACAAGCATTTTACCACCTTCATGAGCAGTACAGCCGTCATTTTTGACATCTCACCCAAAACATGTTTCTTACCATGTAGCGCGACAATGGCGCAGTGCGTGCTAAATCAATGTATTGGGCAAATTAAGAAAATCACAGTGACACTGTTCATGAGATGAGGTCTTAATGGCTATGTTGAAAATTTGGTGAAAAATTCCAAAATGACTGTTTTAATGAAGCGTATTTTACGGTTCAGACGCACGCTTTTGTAAGTTCACTTAATTTTCAATATTTTCACTCCAGATTTTCAACATTGCCATTTTACTACACCTTTCTATGAGCAGTACAGCTGTCATTTTTCACATCTCACCCAAAATGTGTTTCCTGCCCATGTAGTGCACAATGGCGAGCTGGTGTGCGAAATCAATGTATGGGACAATTAAGAAAATCACAGTGACACTGTTCATGCGAGCAGAGGTCTTAGAATGGCTATGTTGAAAATTTAGTAAAAATTCCCAACAATGACTGTTTTACGAGTGTGCTATGCAGTTCCTACGCATACGCTGTAAGTTCGTAGAATTTTCAATATTTTCATTCCAGATTTTCAACATTGCCATTTTACCACACCTTCTTATGAGTAGTATAGCTGTCATTTTCACATCTCACCCAAAATGTGTTTCCTTCCATGTAGCATTACAATGGCACAGTCGGTGTGTGAAATCAATGTACAGGCCAAATTAAGAAAATCACAGTGACACTGTTCATGAGCAGAGATCTTAAAATGCATGTTGAAAATTCTGGTGAAAGAATTCTAAAAATGACTGTTTTACGAGCGAGTTGCGCAGCGTTCCTACGCGACGCCAGAAGTTCAATGAATTTTCACATTTTCACTCCAGCTTTCAACATTGCCATTTTACCACACCTCCTTATGAGCAGTACAGCTGTCATTTTTGGAGATCTCACCCAAAATGTGTTTCCGCATTGGCTAATAATGGCAGTCGATGTGCGCGAAATCAATGTATGGGACACATTAAGAAAATCACAGTGAAACTGTTCATGAGCAGAGGTCTTAAATGGCTATGTTGGAAAATTTGGTGAAAAATTCTAAAAATAACTGTTTTTACAAGCTGGTGCTAAGCAGTTCCTATGCATGCTCATAGGTTTGTGAATTTAATATTTTCACTCCAGATTTTCAAAATTGCCATTTATTACACTTCCTTACTTAACAGTACAGCTGCCATTTTTCATATGCTGCCCAAATGTGTTTTCACACATGTAGCGCATAAATGGTGCTGCTGGGAAAGGAAAGCAAGTTTGGGGACAGATTAAGAAAATCACAGTTACACTGTTCATGAGCAGAGGTCTTAAAATGGCTATGTTGAAAATTTGTGCCAAAAGTCCATAAATGACTGTGTTATGAGTGAGCATTGCGACTTCCACGCACTTGTGAGTTCATGACTTTGTAATATTTTAAGTCCAGATTTTCACCAGTGGCATTTTTCCACACTTCCTTATTTACAGTACAGCTGTCATTTTTCACAACATGGCCAAAGTGTGTTTTCACACTTTCAGCTGGAGAGATGCTTGGTCGCTGTGGGAAATCATTGTTCGACAGATAAAGAAAATCACAGTGACACTGTTCATGATCGAGGCACCAAAATGCCTGAGTTGACAATCTGCTGTAAAAATCCCCAACCTAATTATATTATGGGTGCGCTGTACAGTTTCTATGTACGTGTGACTTCTACCATTTTTTAATATTTTTACTGCAGATTTGCAACATTGCCATTTTTCACCCCCATAAACAGTAATAGCTGTTATTTTACATCCTGTTCAGAATGTTTTGCACCTGTGGTGCTAAATGCCGTGAGTCGCTGTGCATAAGCAGCTGGCTAACAAACTGATATTCCCCTGTTCATGATGGGGTCACAAAAACCATGTTGGAACATTTGGTGAGGAAATACCAAATGTCTGAGGTATTAGGTTTGTTACATGCCCAACCCCTGTAGAATGACAGGCATCAGGGGTGTGACTGGGATTTTGCCTGTAATGCTTTCATACCATTCCACAATCTGAGCCAGTGAGAGGCATCGAGGCATGCCTTGGACTCTTCGGCCCCAAAGTTCACCCCATTCTCCCATATATCGCTAATCTATCTCACCGTATTTCCTAATGGAATGGGTGTGAGCAAGGCCAAATACTCTAAGGAACACCGTGACACTTGTCAGTGTCTTGCAGGGTGGGTGAAATGGCATGTTGTCGAGTTGCCTGACGCACTCCAAAAGGCACACCCCAAATGCCTGTCACTCTCTGCAGGGTGGTGGTGGGGTTGTATTTCAGTTCAATACTTCACTGCCATTCCCATTACGCCGCCCTTGTAACTTCTACACTACCACTGCCAATGCCAGCAAGCAAACATTCGCAGCATTGACAATACTTGTTGTTAGCTTGCTTCACTTTAGAAAAGAATCAGTGTTTTTCAGACTGCAGTAATAGCAAACAGGAGTAGGTGTGTGTAGGGCAGGATAAGAGGTGCTCCTTCACTGATATTGCCCTAGCTCAGTTCAGTCCCCTGGCCTAGTGCCCACTGCCCACTGTCCCCACCACCACTGCCTTGCAGTGAACGTCACACTTTTAATCACGATTACACTGTTCATGAGCAGAGGAGTCTTAAAATGGCTATGTTGAAATTTGGTGCCAAAGTCCATAAAATGACTGTGTTACCAGTGAGCATTAGCACTTTCACGCACCCTAGTAAGTTCATGACTTTGTAATATTTTAAGTCCAGATTTTCACCAGTGGCATTTTTCACACTTCATATTTACAGTACAGCTGTCATTTTTCTAACATGGCCAAAAGTAGTGTTTCACACTTTCAAGCTGTGAGATGCTTTAGTACGGCTGGCGAAATCATTATTGGGACAGATAAAGAAAATCACAGTGACACTGTTCATGATCGGAGGAACAAAATGCCTGGTTGACAATCTGCTGTAAAAAATCCCCAACCTAATTATATTATGGGTGTCGTTGCACAGTTTCTATGTCGCTCATTGACTTCACCATTTTTTAATATTTTTACTGCAGATTTGCAACATTGCCATTTTTACCTCCCATAAACAAGGCCACAGCTGTTATTTTTTACATCCTGTTCAGAATGTTTTCACCTGTGGTGCTAAATGCCGGTAATCAGCTATGCATAAGCAGCTTTCGGCTAACAAACTGATATTCCCCTGTTCATGGTGGGGTCACAAAAAACCATGTTGAACATTTGGAGTGAAAATACCAACAAATGTCTGAGGTATTAGGGTTTCCAGCCATAATGCCCAACCCTGTAGAGAATGACAGGCATCAGGGGTGTGACTTGGGATTCTTGCCTGTAATGCCCTACATTCCACACCCTGAGCCAGTGAGAGGCATCGAGGTATGCCTTGGACTCTTCAGCCCCAAAGTTCACCCCATTCTCCTATCGCACCCATCTCACCGTATTTCCTAATGGAATGGGGTGCGCATAAGGGCCAAAGAACCCAAGGAACACCGTGACACTTGTCAGTGTCTGCAGGGTGGGGTGTGGTGAAATGGCATGGCCGTTATGCCTGACGACCCAAAGGCACACCCCAATGCCTGTCACTCTCTGCAGGGTGGTGGTGGGGTTGGCTTCAGTTCAATACTTCACTGCCATTCCTATTACGCCGCTCTGTAACTTCTACACTACCACTGCCAATGCCAGCAAGCAAACATTCGGCATTGACAAATACTTGTTGTTAGCTTGCTTCACTTTAGAAAAAGAATCAGTGTTTTTCAGACTGCAGTAATAGCAAACAGGGAGGGAGAAGTGTAGGGCAGGATAAGAGGTGCTCCTTCACTGATATTGCCCTAGCTCAGTACTCAGTCCCCCTGGCCTAGTGCCCACTGCCCACTAGTCCCCACCACCACTGCCTTTGCAGTGAACGGTCACACTTTTAATGTAGGTTACTTTTTGTTTGCTTATTTCACTTTAGGAATTGGGTGCAGGCTGCACTTGTAATGGCAAACGAGGCCAGGAAGGGAGGGAGAAATTCAGTTTAGGACAGGAGGTGCTCCTGCTCCTTTATTTTAGTTAATAATTGCCAGTTTTGGCCCTCTAAACACCCTTACTGTATTTATATTACAGACAATGAATGCTTGGTGCACTGCAGTTCATGGTTTTTTTTTTTTTTTGTGGGGGGGTTCTGGTTTTTTTTTTTTTACTTTTTAGTTGCCACAGCACAATTATTTCACTGTCACACACATGCAGGGGCTGCTGCAGACACCAGTCAGCACTTTTCTTATGATCAGTTCAGTCTGTGTTTGTATAGCAGTCTTCCTTTTTAGCCTTCTCTGACTGCCTAAGTCAGCATGAGGAGGATAATAATAAGGTCAGAACTTAGGAGGAGGTTCAATTCTACTGCTCTGTCCACTCTCTGCTGAGTTTTACTGAGGAGGAGAGGGGAGGGAGACAGAGAGAGAGAGAGAGAGAGAGAGAGAGAGAGGCACTGCAGAGCAGATGCTGCTGGAAGTCTGGAAACAGAAAAAAGATCACACAGCACAGGCACTTGACCCCGGCCTCACCATCCCCAGGCAACTGCAACTAAGGAGTCTGGACTGCACTACCAATAATATATACTGTTTACTGTACAAAAAACATATTTATTTTATGGCTAGTGCAGTGGTTCTAGTGGGTAGTGGCCACCTGGCTGCATGGTCAAACAATTTAGAAAATCAATTCAGACTCACTTTAGAATTTATTTTCAGTGAAGTCATGCACTGCTGTACTGCTGTCTGTCTGTCTGCTAAATGATTCTAAAGGGCAGGCTCCTCACTAACTGAGCATGGGCACTGGCTGGAGCAGCAGGCAGCAGCAACCCAACAAGTGAAGAGTTCTGAATTGAAGTACATCAAATTTTCAAGTTTATTTTATGCAGCAGGCCAGGCCAGGCCAGGCAAGCGTGCCAGCCAGTCAGTTGGGGGCTGGGACCACAGCCTCAGATCAGCAGTGACTCGCTCCCACCTGTCCTTCCTGGGCCTGGCCTAGTCTGTCGGGTTGCTACTGTCTACAACAAGTTCAATCAGGCGAACTAGATCAATAAATTCAAAAAAATGTATATTTCTGCTCTCTGTGCACCCTAGAAAAGTTCTGAGAGCAAAATTTAAGAGAATCAGACTGGAGGAGTTAGGAGTAGGCAGGCAATGTAAATGGT
Source organism: Neoceratodus forsteri (assembly GCA_016271365.2). NCBI lineage: Eukaryota > Metazoa > Chordata > Ceratodontiformes > Ceratodontidae > Neoceratodus > Neoceratodus forsteri. The sequence goes on from CM028129.1 coordinate 188,044,071, forward strand.
CTGAGCCCCATGGAGTCAAACAATCTCCACCACCACCCTCTCACTTGGCTCTCTTTCTCAACTATAGCACTGTGTGCTCTCGACTCGATCGCTTTCCCAGTCGAGTCTCCACCCTCTCAGCTCTTCTACCCAACCACAGAGCAAGTAGTGATGTGACTGACTGACACTGTCCCTCTCCAGTCAGGTGTCAGTCAGCCAGCCAGTCATGTGATGCAGCAGCTTGGTGCTAGGAAGACCCATGGCTGCCCTTCTCCTGTGCCTGCCTAAAAATACCCAAAAGGTCAGACCACCACAGCCCAGTCACCCACCCCCCACCATGACATCACCAGCCTAGGCTAGCGACGCTGTTCCCTCCCAGTCCCTGACCAGTGGTGGAGGAAGCAAAAGATGGGCCCCAGTGCATGTTGTAATTTTGGGCCCTCGCTCCCCAGTGCCCACCTGCCGCCCCCCCCCATCAGTTTTGTTTTATTACCTTTATGCCCTGGATCCTCAAATATCAAGGATATTATAACACACAACTTATTTATACACATTAAACTTGCCATTGCCAGTTCTGGTGTTCAACACTGCATAACAATTATCAAAATGTTTCCATCTGGGACAGTGGGACCATGACACATTATACTGCAACACATAATAGTAATATTCTCTACTCATCTATTTGAATCACCTTTTGCGAGACTTTTGTTCTGCAAACTCATCAATGATCTGCTGTAGCTTAATTTTTCTGGCTCGTTCATTTTCAATAGATAAGATCCCCAATCCATGAAGTCTCTCTTATCCCATACTACTCCTTAAGTAGTTCTTTATAAGTTTAAGTTTTGAAAATGTGCATTCAGCACTGGCTACTGTTACTGGGATGGTGAGAAACAGCAGAAGTACAGTACAGACTTCTGGAAAACTGGATGCTAATGCACTATCGTCAACAATTAACACTATTTCCAACTCTTTCACTGATGATTGTTTTAAGATTTCAGATTTCAAACAAGATCCGAATGAAAGCAACTGCCCAGGAAAAGCAAGAGAAATGTCTTTGTAGAAATGGTGGGCCAGTTTTTCAGCTCCTTTATACAGTTCATCATCACTTGCAGAAATCAGTGTACTTGGCTGGATTATGCTGAATCTATCAGCGACTGCCTGTATGCTTTGAAATCGATTTGAAAACTGTGTGCTTATTATATCAAGGCACCTGTAAAACATGTTCACTTCGAAAAGTTGTTCTGAGTCAGCAAGTCTTTCATCTTCACATAGCTCATGAAAATGGCGTTTGACCCTTCTCATGTGCTTTTCTTCAAACTTGGCTTGTCCACCCCAATTTTCTGATAATGTAATTGCTGATTTTTTTGCCTCATCAAACTGATTTTGAAATATAACTAGATCTTCATTGGCTTTATGAAGTAAGTTTTCTGCTTTGTAAAGGTCTGTGTCTTTAGATAGTAGCAGTTTTGAGACAGCATTGACTGTTTTCAGAATCTTTGTTAGGACCATGACGAGAAGAACAAAACTAAAAATTTCTAATAATTTCTTTAATGCCGAAGCCTCATTGCGCTCATCAGCATTTTTGCTCTGAAGAACTATTTTTGTGAGTGACTTCACAACATCTGAATACCGACACCTCAGAGCAATGACTGACTCATATCTGGATGACCAACGGGTGGGACAAAGCTTTTTTAAAGTAACATTGCTGGAAAGCTCTGAAGTGGAAGCGAATGAAGATAACATGGCCCAGCGTTTTATACTGTGGCCAAAAAAAAAGTGTATAGTCGTTCAATCACATCATAAAAATTCTTCACTTCTGGTATTCCTCTAACGTAATCATTCAACGTGAGATTTAAGTTGTGAGCAGCACAGTGAACATATGCAGCATTTGGTTCCTTCTGGGATATTCTCACTTGCACACCGGAGTACACACCACTCATATCAGAGGCCCCATCATATCCCTAACCACTTTAGATAATTCTGAGCCTTTCTGTTCAATGCAGCCAACTATTACCTTCTCAAGTCCAGCTGCAGACTGATCACTAATTTCATGAAAACCAAGGAAAGATTCATTGATTTTCACCTCAGTTGTCATGTTCCTGTCATCCCTTTCAATCGTGACATACCGAAAAATTTGACTCAGTTGGTCAGTCTTCACAATATCTTGGGTGGTACACATTAATACAGAGAAAAAAGGTGCAGCCTTTATCTCATAAATAATATCTTGCTCAATATGCTTTGATAAAACTTCAATAAGTTTGTCCTATATAGTATGACTAAGATAGCGAATCGATCCACTGGGCATGGAAATGAGTTACTTCAACACGGGATCATACCTAGCTAACAGTTCCACTACTGAAAGAAAATTCTCACTGTTACCTTGCCCTATAATCTCTCTGTGCCCCCTGAAAGCTAAATTGCACACAGCTAATGTAAGAGACACATTGATGAGATGCTCCAAAACTTGTCTCCAGAAGTTTTTCTCCCTCTGCATTTGAGTTTCCAAATCTTCATCAATTGTTCCATGTAATCGCCACTGCTGATACACTAAGCAAGATTCTAAATGAATTGCTGATGTTTCATGATATTCAATTTTACTGCTTAGGTGACGCCAATCTCGAACTCCTTTAACCCATGCAACATTATATGCAAGTGCACTACGATCAGCAAACAACCAGCATTGCTTACAATATGCACAGTCTAATTTGGGGGAATAACAGAGCCAAGTACGTGGTAGTGTAACACCTGCCTTTGTTGTTATGTTATAATAGGTTCTGGAGAAAGAGTGCCCATCTTGATTTTTGTCCCGTGTAAATGGTCCATCTGGTCTACATGAACCTTGTGATATAATATATCTTTTTACTTGGCTGTCCTTAATATATAAGGGAAAATGACCTCTGTCTGTGGGTTTTTTTCATCGGCATGAGGAAAACTTGGAAAAACAGGTTGCTCTTCGTCTTCGGTGTTTAAAGCAGCACTTGTTTTGTCGAGTTCCTTCTCCAATAGACTTGCCACGTCTGGTTCTGATTCCGATTGTTTAGCAAAGTTAGTTTCAGGATCAGCATGATCAGCACAGACTGTCTTGCAATCGGCCACAGTACTAGGTCCACTGTCTTTCTTTGCGTCTGTGTCACTGTCACTTTCACAAATTTCAGTCTTATCAGGTGTGTTGTCAGGCTCATTCACAGTTTGGAAAAATACACTGATTTTAGGAAGCTTTGCAGCCAGCAGCAATTTTTCCTTCTTCTGCTTGAGCTTTTGTGCACCACTTTTGAATTTTGGAGGCATCTTTTACTGTTACATCCAACAATAAACTGTGAGGTAGTTACTTTTTGTTTGTTTGTCTTCAGGCTGCAGTAATGGCAAACAGGGAGGGAGAAGAGAAGAGAAGTACAGGGCAGGACAGGAGGTGCTCCTTCACTGATCTTGCCCTAGCTCAGTACACAGTCCCCCCGGCCTAGTGCCCGCTAGTCCCCTCCACCACTGCCTTTGCAGTGAACGGTCACACTTTATATGTAGGTTACTTTTTATGTTTGCTTGTTTCACTTTAGTAATTGGGTGCAGGCTGCACTAGTAATGGCAAACGAGGCCAGGGAGGGAGGGAGAGATTCAGTTCAGGACAGGAGGAGCTCCTGCTCCTTTATTTTAGTTAATAATTGCCAGTTTTGGCCCTCTAAACACCCTCACTGTATTTATATTACAGACAATGAGTGCTTGGTGCACTGCAGTTCATGGGTTTGTTTTTTTTTTGTGGGGGGGTTCTGTTTTTTTTTTTTACTTTTTATTTGCCACAGCACAATTATTTCACTGTCACACACATGCAGGGGCTGCTGTAGACACCAGTCAGCACTTTTCTTATGATCAGTTCAGTCTGTATTTGTATAGCAGTCTTCCTTTTTAGCCTTCTCTGACTGCCTAAGTCAGCATGAGGAGGATAATAATAAGGTCAGAACTCAGGAGGAGGTTCACCTCTACTGCTCTGTCCACTCTCTACTGAGTTTTACTGAGGAGGAGAGGTGAGGGAGAGAGAGAGAGAGCGAGACACTGCGGAGCAGATGCTGCTGGAAGTCTGGACACAGAAAAAAGATCACACAGCACAGGCACTTGACCCCGGCCTCACCATCCCCAGGCAACTGCAACTAAGGAGTCTGGACTGCACTACCAATAATATTTACTGTACAAAAAACATATTTATTTTATGGCTAGTGCAGTGGTTCTAGTGGGTAGTGGCCACCTGGCTGCATGGGTCAAACAATTTAGAAAATCAATTCAGACTCACTTTAGAATTTATTTTCAGTGAAGTCATGCACTGCTGTGCTGCTGTCTGTCTGTCTGCTAACTGATTCTAAGGGCAGGCTCCTCACTAACTGAGCATGAGCACTGGCTGGAGCAGCAGGCAGCAGCAACTCAACAACAAGTGAAGAGAGTTCTGAATTGAAGTACATCAAATTTTCTAGTTTATTTTATGCAGCAGGCCAGATGAGCCAGGCAATGTGCCAGCCAGTCAGTTGGGGGTTGGGACCACAGCCCTTAGATCAGCAGTGACTCGCTCCACACCTGTCCTTCCTGGGCCTGGCCTAGTCTGTGTCGGGTCGCACTGCTGCTACAGCAAGTTCAATCAGATGAACTAGATCAATAAATTCAAAAAAAATTATATTTCTGCTCTCTGTGCACCCTAGAAAAGTTCTAGAGCAAAATTTAAGAGGATCAGACTGGAGGAGTTAGGAGTAGGCAGGCAATGTAAATGGTCTGAGCCCCATGGAGTCAAACAATCTCCACCACCACCCTCTCACTTGGCTCTCTTTCTCAACTATGGCACTGTGTGCTCTCGACTCGATCGCTTTCCCAGTCGAGTCTCCACCCTCTCAGCTCTCCTACCCAACCACAGAGCAAGTAGTGATGTGACTGACTGACACTGTCCCTATCCAGTCAGGTGTCAGTCAGCCAGCCAGTCATGTGATGCAGCAGCTTGGTACTAGGAGGACCCATGGCTGCCCTTCTCCTGTGCCTGCTTAAAAAATACCCAAAAGGTCAGACCACCACAGCCCAGTCACCCACCTCCAACCATGACATCGCCAGCCTAGGCTAGCAGCGCTGTTCCCTCCCAGTCCCAGACCGACCTGTTGCTTCTGTGATGAGGCTCACTGCTTGCTTGCCCTCCTCTCAGTCCACACTCGTGCACTCGCAAGTCGCGGCGGCGTGCAGTCATAAACAATCCATGATCCTCACTTGCTCTCTGTTGCTGCTTGCTCGCTCATGCCAGTGCCCCACAGTCGCAAGACAGGCCACCATGGCACAACAGTACTTCATTGGATTTTTTGCCAGCATTGCACGGCGTGCTCTCATTCCACTCTGAGTCTGATGCTCTCTGCTGCCACCTGCAGCCGCCTGGAGTACACATAGGAGGAGACAGACAGGTCAGTCAGCAGTCAGTAGTTTGTTGCACAATAAACTGCAGAAGCAGAAATGAGGGGAAAATAGGGAAAAATAAAACCCCATCAAAAACGGCATGTTTCAGTGGGCCCCTTAAGTGTCTGGGCCCCTGTGCCACCACACCGGCTGCACCGGCTATTCCTCAACCCCTGTCCCAGACCGACCTGTTGCTTCTGTGATGAGGCTCACTGCTTGCTTGCCCTTCTCTCAGTCCACACTCGTGCACTCGCAAGTCAGCGGTGGAGTGCAGTCTAGGCGTCATGATCCTCACTTGCTCTCTGTTGCTGCTTGCTCGCTCATGCCAGTGCCCCACAGTTGCAAGACGGGCCACCATGACACAACAGTACTTCAGTGGATTTTTTTGCCGGCATTGCACAGCGTGTTGTCGTTCCGCTCTGAGTCTGATGCTCTCTGCTGCCACCTGCAGCCACCTGGAGTACACATTGGAGGAGGCAGACAGGTCAGTCAGCAGTCAGTAGTTTGTGGCACAATAAACTGCAGAAGCAGAACTATGGGGAAAATAAGGAAAAAAAAAAAACATCAAAAATGGCATGTTTCAGTGGGCCCCTTAAGTGTCTGGGCCCCTGTGCCACCGCACCGGCTGCACCGGCTATTCTTCCTCCCCTGCTTCTCCACAGGAATGGCTTAAAAAGCTTTCAGCTTCTAATTACCACAATGATAATACAGAGCCACAAGTAAGTGATGAAAGTCCTGCCCACTCACAAGTGATGATAAACTGTGTACTTTGGGTCATATCATTGTATGTTCAATTTATACAGCATCAGTTTACTAGTTATAACTTTTAAATCTGCCATTTCTTTGAAGATGTAACCGTCTCTCTTTGATTTCAGCTGTTACTTTCAGTGTTGCACTAGGCAATTATTTCCTCAGCATTGTGAAAGCTACAAATACATCACTTATCTTGCCATTTTTATGTTGCTTGCATACATGTGCAAGAAACATAGTGCCATCATCCGATTTTCCGGAGGTGTGGCAGCCCTCTTCCAATTCAGTCAGAGTGTTTGCAGGCACGGACGCAGTTCTCCAATCCTGCTGGAGCTGTCTATGACAGCAGTCTAAAATGCAGAGGCGTACAATTGAAAGGGGGAGCTACGCTTCAGTGAGCAGCGATAAGATATCGCCTGCTCATGAGCGCTCTCCCTACACACACACACACGCACGCATACTGCGTGCTCAGCCCCCCCACACTGTATAGCCGATGGGGGTGCCCAATCCCCGTCGGCTCCACTGTCCCCACCCGAAGTACAAGGTGCCATGCTGAGAGCCACCCAAGCGTGGCAACAGATCTTATCTCTCTGTGGGGGTGCCCAATCCCATCGGCTCCACAGCCCCAAACAGCATCTTGTGCCACGCTGAGAGCCACCCCAGCGTGGCAAATGTCCCGCATCATCCTCCTGTTTCATCGGCTCCACTGCCCCCAAAGTACACGGTGCCACGCTGGGAGCCCACCCCAGCATGGCACAGATGCTATCGCCGGCAGGGTGCCCAATCCCCGTCAGCTCCGCCCCCCCAAACAGCGTCCTTGTGCCATGCTGGGAGCCCACCCCAGCGTGGCAAGCGTCCACATCGTCCTGTTTTAAAAAAAAACAACCTGCAATACAAAAGCGGTCCCTGGCTGTCTGGGCCCCACCGCACCCACCACTGCTCCCCACCTCCCCACCCCCCACCCCATACTGACCTCCGTAGTCTGGCACGATGATCTTCGGTGGACCGGGAACACGTCTGCACTCTTCAAAGCCGACGGCAAACTGAGGAAATGCTGGTAAGCTGTATAATGTAATAAATAGGGTTTTTTCAACTTTGCTGCATATCTCAGGCATTTTTTTGAATTTTTGCACCAAATTTTCAACATGGGGTTTTTGGGACCCCTTCTCATGAATGCTCTCACTGTCATGGCGTTAATCGGGCCCGAAGGATGATTTTGCAGTCACTGCGCGAAATCATCTTTTGGCACCGATTAATGAAACGACACTGCCAGTGTTCATAAGGTGGGCTCTCAAAAAGCCTATGTTGAAAATTTGGTGGAAAAATTCCTAAAAATGACTGTTTTACGAGCGGCGTTGCGAAGTTCCTACGCACCGTAAGTTCACTAATTTTTCAATATTTTCACTCCAGATTTTCAACATTGTCATTTTACCACACCTCCTTATGAGCAGTACAGCTGTCATTTTTCACATCTTGCCCACAATGTGTTTCCACCCATGTAGCGCACAATGGCGCAATCGGTGTGCAAAATCACTGTATGGGACACATTAAGAAAATCACAGAGACACTGTTCATGAGCAGAGGTCTTAAAATGGCTATGTTGAAACTTTGGTGACAAAAATTCCTAAAATGACTGTTTTATGATCCTGTGTTGTGCGCTTCCTATGCACGCTCATAAGTTCGCGAATTTTCAATATTTTCACTCCAGATTTCCAACATTGCCATTTTACCACACCTCCTTATAAGCAGTACAGCTGTCATTTTTCACATCTTGCCCAAAACATGTTTCCGCCCATGTAGCGCACAATGGCGCAGTCAGTGTGCGAAATCACTGTATGGGACACATTAAGAAAATCACAGTGACACTGTTCATGAGCAGAGGTCTTAAAATGGCTATGTTTAAAATTTGGTCACAAACTTCCTAAAAATGACTGTTTCATGACGTTGCATTGTGCAGTTCCTACGCTTGCGCTAAGTAAGTTGCAAATTTTCAATATTTGCACTCCACTGACTTCCAAATACCTACACAGCATATACACGCAAGCAACTTTCGGCACTGAAAAATGCTTGTTATCTCTGCTGATGTTTAATTTTAAAGTTTTTTTTTTTTTAGGTAAATTGTGGAGGGGAGTCCAAGTAGTGGTTGTGGCTGTGGTGTTGGTGGTGATGGGGAGAAGCAGATGTTCATGTATATTGGGAAAGGATAACTATGAAATGCTTTATTATTGCTTTTCTGTTGTACAGTTGTTTATTCACTTAGTTGATGTGGGACTGGGTAATATGGGATCAAATGCATTTGCATATTAGTAAAATAAAACTGTGAAGTGCTTAATTATTGCCTTTAGCTTGTTTTTTATTTTTATGTATTTTGGAGCATAACAAAAAGAGCCAGTCTTAGGCATTAGCTTTCCCCACAGCCACAGCACAAAGTGGCAACAGATGGACCATTATTTCAGTAATGCATCATAGAATCATAGAATCTTACGAGTCTGTGGCTATAGGCTATATTGACTCAACCAAAGTACCCTAAGAGGCAAATTTCATGTCTCCCATGTAGTTGTCGAGGGCAAGTTGAATGCTTCGAGTGTTGGACTCATCACAATCTCTTTCGGATGTCTGTTCCATGTCTCTACCACCCTCTGATTAATCCAGCCTTTTCTGAGATTTGTCTTAAAAAATTATCCTCTTAACTGCACGTCATGATATCTATTCCTTCTCGCAATATTACTTACTAAACCCATGCATTCCCATAGGTCCTGATTTATGTGTGCCTTGTATACCATACATACGTCTCCCCTAAGTCTCCTGTATTTTGAGTTGAATAATTTCAGGTTTTTCAACCTTACTTCATAAAGTATTCCATTTTGCCCTTCGATACTTCTAGTTACTTTGCTGGAGAAAATCCAGAGAAAGGCTATTAGAATCTAGTAGCTCTTCTCTGGTTTTCTCAACTCAAGCTATCTGCACATGAGGGCCCAAAACTGAACACAGCATTCCATGTGGCCTAACCAGGGAAGTATACAGGGAGATTATCACATCCCTTTCTCTGCTTGTGATATTTACCAAAATGCATCCCATGATGCGATTTGGTTAAACTCCCTTAAACTGTTCTGAGTTAGAAAGGTCTGCTGGCACTATTATCCCCAAATCTCTTTCTTGTACTGTTACTGCAATCTTTCTCCATGCAGGGTATATGGTGCACATCTGTTGTTTTTACCCATGTGCATAATTTTATATTTTGATTTATTTAAGGATAGCTTATTTTTTATATACCCAATCTCCCATCTTATTAATTTCTAGTTGAAAATGTTCAATAGATGTTTCGTTGTTTACTTTACTGGTTATTTTTTTAACTTACTTTTTATACACCCCCTTCTCTTCACTACCGCTCCACTCTTCGGGGTCCTCATGCACCCTGACAGCTCCTATGGGTGCCCTGCCTCTCATAGGTTCCAGAGCCCCTGAATTCCCCCCAGTTGGGGAGGGAAAGTTCCCCTCTTACTCCCCCATACTTTCAGAGGGAAGCATGCACTGAAGCTGTGGCACCAGAGACCCGTCTACCGGTGGGGTTGTGGGTTGTTTTCTTCTTGTTCTCCCTACCTTCCAGATGTCCACATGCAGGGAGGACCAATAAACTGGAGGCACACCGAGACACACTTCTGCTCTGGTCCTCAGCCAATGTCTGTCCCTCCCCCCTTACTGCCTCCTCTGCTGCACCATCACCACCCGTAGTCACCCAGGTGGTGGTGGTATTGTGGCAAGGAGCACTGCCCACCCACCCAGAGAAGGAGAGCGGCCCATTGGGTGTTCAATCCTTCTCTCTGGCTGACCCTCAGACCCGGCTCGCTACTGAAACCCGGTCGCTGGCATCACAAGTGGTAGTGCTACCACTGTGCCGACGGGCTGGCCCTATACTGGCTATTTTTATATGATTGATTGATTGTTTAAAAGTTTATTTTTTCACAGGAAATTCATTTGTTAGGACAAAATCCCATTTACAACAAAGTCCTGCATGTAGATTCTAATACAATTACCAATTAACAATTGACATTTAACATAACTAATACAAACAAACATAATCACACTCTACATACATACATTATTTAAAGCACATACATAAAAAATACAAACTATTAAACAATTTATTTTTAAATTTAAAAAAATCTAAATTTGTTTTCTGTGATTCAGTCAAACCATTCCAACTTAATGCTACACTATTCTGGAGCATACTGTCCCCTAGTCTATTAAAGCTTCTATACATTGGGATATTGCTTAATGGATTCCTAGTCTTTATATATGATTCATTGTTTATCTTTCTTTTTAATTGCTTATACAAAGGATGGTTATACTTTTTGTGAATTATCTTATGACATAGTAAGCCAGAGATAGTTTCTTTTTGCTTCAGGTTGAAGCCAATTTAACTTATTATAAATTATACAATGATGCTCATTTTTAATACTTCCAGAAGCAAATTTACCTATCCTATAATATATTTGATTAACCAAATTTAAAGCAGTTTTAGTTGAATTCATGTAAATTATAGAACCATACTCCAATATGGGTAACAGCATCTGTTTTGCCAATCACTCCTTTGCCACCAAAGGTAAAGCTCCCGCAATGTCATCTGCATATTTTGTAATCCAAGTGCTGGAACTAGTCTGGATGGGTGCCACATAAATACTAAACAAGACAGGCCCCAGCACTGAACCCTGTGGTACACCGCTGTTCACATCAGTCCATGGTGAGTAATGGCCTGTAGCGCTTACTCTTTGCTACCTCCCCTCCAACCAGGACCTAACCCAGTTAATTAAATTTGTTTCTAAACCAATGTCATATAATCTCTCGATAAGCAGATTATGCCACAAGGTATCAAATGCTTTTGAAAAGTCCAAGTACAAGACATCCACCGGCAGGCCTGAATCAAGCGCACGAGACTCCGGATCAAAATACTGTGTCAAATTTGTTTGACAAGACCATCCATATTGGAACCTATGCTGAAACACATCTACTAACCCCACCCTTTCGATATGATCACAAATGATCTCTTTTATTTATTTTTTTGAACATAGTTTATTTTATTGTATGTTTTCAGCAGACATCAAACATACACAATGTTACTCTCACTTAACAACATGCTCTTAACATCCTACAACATTTACCTTACCCCCCCGATGACAATTATTCCTCTAAGATTGACTGTTTCAGGTGCAGTACTTATGTCATATTTGTCAAGCTACCATACAAGGAAGAATCCAAGTGATTTCTCATGCAAGCTTATCTTTTAGACATTTTAGACAGTATTAATCCCTATTAGTGAGGGTCCATTGAGTCTCTCTTTCAGACCATCACTGGATCCAAGGTTAATAATACATGCAGTTTTTCCCATTTCCTCTGATAGCTTTTGTACTCATCATTTGTACAGGCAATAATATTTTCTATGTGAAGCATTGCTAGGATCTTGCCATGCCATTCCACATAAGATAGTAGTGTGACATCCAACCAATGCCTGAGTATTACCTTTTTGACTGTGGCCACTATTAAGGCACTATGGTATCTCTGGGTAGTAAGCAGCTGCCCATCATAGTGTCCCGCTATACAGACAAAAAAGCATTTTCCAAACTGAGCAGTGGGTCTAGCCTGGCCCTAACCTGCTCCCACAGTGGCTTGGCTTTAGCACAATCCCATGGAATATGATACAGCATCCACCTGACTATCCCACACTTGGTACATAGGTCATCATTTCTTTTGCCCATCTTAAAGTGCTTTTCTGGGGTGTAATATAGGTTATGTAGTAACTTAAGCTGCATCAGCCGTAATGGTTCTATTTTAATGTATTTATATAGATTGGTCCATATCTTTTCCCACTCTCTTTGCTCACTATTCGGAAGGAGGGTTTGAACCTAGTATCGACCCTTTTCTATACCATCAGGGAGGCTGTCTGTAGACAGTTATGCATATATCTTAGATATTGCGTTGGGACTATTTGTTAGTGCCTTAAGGTATGTGACTGCTTATGCATGGAGTTCACTCCATGGTTGTGGCCACATGTAATGTGTTATGGCATGTGACATTTGAAAATAGTAATATTCTATACCTTTTCCATTCTCTGCTTCTGCCAGGAAAACTCTACTGGTTTTTATTTTCCCTTCCCCACTATGCTGTTAATCATAGGGATATTCCAATATATCCATAGAGCTGTACCCACTCGTCTATTATCTATGCAGATGTTAGAGTTATTGAGGACCGGTTGGGTGGGCTCAGATCTTGATTCCAACTTGAGTTCCCAACACAGCTAATGATGCACTCTAAGGGACATCTCTATTGGTGTATTTCTAATGGTAGTGGGTATCCTTTTCAATGGGCAGTGGATTAACACTTGTATGTTTCTGCCTTCTGTTTTACATAGTTCCTTCTTTATGCCCAGCCATCCGGGCGTATAGCTTTGGAAAAAGGAGGGATCCCCTTCCCCATACCATCTGAGATATTTACTGCTATGGGCTGACAAGTAGTAGTGAAAAAAGTTGGGTAGCTTGAGGCCCCATTTAGCCTTTGGTCCTGTTAGTTTTGCATAAGATCACCTAGCAACTTTCCCGGCCCATATAAGGTATGTGATTATGGAATGCAATCTCTTGAACCTGCTGAGGGATAGTGCCATATTAGGCATGGATAGGGGGTATAGTATTCTGGTAGGATATTCATTTTAATGGTACTTATTCTGCTGGCGAGTGACAGAGGGAGCTTTGTCCGCCTCTCAAGCTCTAATCTTATTACATCTACCAGGTTGCCCAGATTTCTCTTTTTCCATGCTGTTCCTATACCTTGCAATATCAATTCCAGTTGTAACCCTTCCACCAGGGGGTTTCTGGGTTCCCCAACATGCAGTAAGATGTCATCTGCATAAAGGGATATCTTATACTGTTCTTCCCCTATCCTAATGCCCTGTATGTGTGGGTATTGGTTAAGTTTATGTGCTAAGGCTCCAGGAACAGGTTGAAAGTAGCAGTGACAAGGGGCAGCCCTGCCTGGTGCCCCCGCTGAAGTTGCAGGCTTTGTGAGAGGACTCCATTGCATTGTATTCTAGCTGAGGGACCAGTGTAGAGTATTCTTATCTAGGTTATAAATTGTTCTGGGAGGTTGTACTGCTCAAGGACCAGGAATAAATATTTTCATGAGACTCTGTCAAAGGCTTTCTCCGCATCTAGAGAGACCTGGGCCGCTGGGGTCTCTGGCCCTCCAGCCATGGAGATCAGATGCTCCAGTTTCCTGATGTGGTCACTAGAATTCCTTCCTTGCATGAAGCCTACCTGATCATTGCCAATTAGGCCCCTCCGCCACACTTTGTTCAGCCTTGTTGCTAAACTTTTTGCTAGGATTTTAATATTTAGGTAAATGAGGGAGACGGGTCTGTAATTAGTCACTAACTGGGGTCCTTACCCAGTTCGGGTATTAGGGTTATCATGGCTTGTGCCAAGGAGAGGTCTTTGAGTCCCTTCTTGTGCATATGTGAATAGACTTTGGCCAGGTATGGGCTCAAGATTTTACCAACAACTTTATAAAAATTAGGGGTATATCCAGCAGGGTCTGGCACTTTGTCAGATGTTAATTGCTTAATTGACATTCAAATTTCTTCAGGCTCTATTGCTCACTTAAGAGTCTGCTGTTGGTTCTCACTTTTTTATGGTAGTGCCACACCCTCCATAAAGCACTCAAACCTATTTTACAAATCTGGGGCTTCCCCTGCTGTGTACAGTTGCTGGTAAAACTCTTTGAATGCTTGAGTAATCTCTCTCAGCCCTGTCAGTAGTCCGTCCCCATTCTGTTTCTTAACTCCCACAATTGAACGTGTGGCTTCCTGTTTTTTGAGCCTAAGTGCCATCAGTCTCCCTGCTCTATATATTTAGTCTTGGTTCTGTATATTGCTCTTCCAGCTTTACCCGTTATGATGTCATGGTATTTATCCCTTAATGTGTTAAGTGCTATTCTGTCGGTTTCTAAGGTATGGGGATTTAGTCTTTTCTCTGTGACTTGTATCTCTGTGAGGGTGTTCTGCAGGTCTTTTTCTTTTTTTCTTTTTAGTTGCTATCCTCAGCAGTTCTCCACTGACATGGCATTTAACTGTACCCCATCCCACATCCAAGTTCTCCACTGATGCAATATTGTCCCTAAGGGATTCCTCTATGAAATCCTTGAGTTTATCTTGAACATCCTTATCTTTTAATAACCTGATATTTATGCGCCATATTTTATCCTGATCTGTTGTTGATGCAGACTGGTATCTCATGATCATTGGGTTATGATCTGATATCACCCGTGCTTCAATTTCACACCCATTCAATCCTTGTGACCATTCTCTTGACCCTAGAAAGTAGTCAATTCTCAACTCTGATTCATGTACCAGCAATTTGAATGTGAACTCTCTATCCTGCAGGTGCAGTACCCTCCATAGGTCATGAAGCCCTAGCTGACCCATAAGGTCTCGGACTCCCCTTTGTGCTGTGGTCAGGCCCCTGCTTGAACAGCCCATTCTATCCATGTCTGCTGACATGGCTAAATTCCAGTCCCCCTCATAGTAACATCGGGGGCCCCACTAGTTGGGCCAAGGCTCTTAGTAACTCTGCAAAATCTGCAGAGAGTCTGAGTTAGAGCCATACACGTTACCCAGTATATGTCTTGTGTTATACAGTAATCCCTGCAGGAAAACAAACCTATTCTCTGGGTCCCTGATTTCTTTTTCCGCCATGAATTTGATATTTTTAGATAACGTGATCAAGACCCTTTATTTGTTTGTATCTCTCCCAGCTCCAAATACTTGACTCACCTATTGTCTATGAAAAAGGTTTACTTATTGCTCTGACAGGTGCTTCTCCTACAGGAATGCTATCCCCAACCCCAAGTGCTTCAGGTGGCGCAGTGCCTGATATCTTTTAGGCGCAGTCTGGGCCCCTTTAATATTCCAGGTAGTATATTTAATTTCTGTATCCATGGTTTGTTGCAGTTCTCTTGTAGCCTAGTTTAGGCATCTCACAGTCAATGTTAAATGAAACTTGCCTGCCATTCTCATCAAGTCTCATCATTGTCATCTTATCCCTTTTCCCCTCCACCCCCTTTTCACACTTTACTACACAAAACATTACACACATTACACCTTTGAAACACATTTAACACTTTTAGAACTTGTTTTTGTTTGGGTTATTCACCCCCTACCTAAGCAAGAATGGACGCACTAATCCTATATGTGCCTTTGGGTACAGCTGAGCTCCCTGGGTAACAATCTCCCACAGGGGATGGTATGTGCAGTTACCCGTAGCCAAGTGGCAAGGGAAAATTGTAGTTCCCTAAACCTCACAGAAACCATTGTGGAAACCACTGAGAGGCTGGTTCCCTAGCCTGTGTCTCCAGATGGGGAGACTGATAAAAAGGGAGGAGAAATTTCCCCAGCAGCCAGTAACCACACAGCTATGGAGGGTTACATTGAAGAGGGAAGGGTGACCCATTGTCAAAGGGTTGGGATTGACAGTGATCCTGAGGGCCCTGACGCTAGTGCTAGGGACCCTAGTTTAGCAGCTGAAGGGGACTTGTCCTATGTCTTGGGAATGTGTGAGGGGTTTGCAGCTGCTCAGAGAACTGACCCTAGTTTAGAGAAGCTGAGGGCTTGGGCAGACTCGGACGGTGCACACGGAGGTGACGGCAGACATAAGGTTTATTGGGAAAATGGACTTATGTATACTCACGCTGTGCAAACAGAGGGAAGGATGCTAGGCAGGCAGCTAAGTTTCCCACAGGGATACAAGTGAGCAGTTGCTCAAGATTGCCCATGATATTCCCTTGTCTGGTCATCTGGGAATCGGACACAATGCAGCAGTTGGCCCAGAATTTCTATTTGGCCCAATCTCACCCAGCAGGTGAAGCAGTATTGCAGATCTTGTCACCGATGCCAAGAAATAGGAAAGGTGGGCAAGAAAACCCAAGCCGCCCTGATTCCACTGCCCATAGTGGAGGAGCCATTCCAGATGGTGGGAATGGATATTGTGGGGCCTTTAAATACCCCAGCTCCTCTGGGAAGAAATTAATCCTGACTGTGGTGGATTATGCCACCCAGTACCCAGAGGCAGTTGCCCTATCCTCTCTGAGGACAGGCAACATGGCAGATGCCTTACTTGGGATTTTCCTCCATGTTGGGTTTCCACAGGAGGTAATCACCGATTGAGGGGTTCCTTCATGTTGGACCTGATGAAATGTTTATGGGAGAAGTGTAGGGTGGTGCAGAGATGCACGACACCATATCACCTACAAGCCAATGGGTTTGTGGAATGATTCAATGGTACCCTAAAGTCAATGCTCCAGGCATTTGCTGAACAGCATGGGAGGGACTGTGAGAAATACCTTCCCCACCTGTTGTTTGCATACAGGGAGGTGCCCCAAGAGTCAACAGGATTTTCCCCCTTCAAACTCTTATATGGACGCTGGGTACGTGGGCCCCTAGACTTGATCCAGGAGGGCTGGGAAGGCAAGCATGCCACCCAGGGAACTCCCATTGTGGATTACGCCCTTAGGTTTAGGGAAAGGCTGAAGGAGCTTATGGGGACAGCCCATAGCAACCTGGCAGCTGCCCAACCAAAACAAAAAGTGTGGTACGACTGCAGAGCCAGAGCTCCCTCAAACATGGTGGGTCAGAAAGTCATGGTCCTTATTCTGGTCTGGAAACACAAGCTGCAAGCTGAGTGGGCAGGACCACACAAAGTGGTTAGGAAGGTAAATGACATGAACTATATTGTGGAGTTACCTGACTGAAGACAGACAGAAAGGATGTACCATGTCAACATGATGAAGCCATACGCAAATAGGGCTGACATGGTGTTTGCAGTGTGTAGTCCTGGGGAGGGGACGGACAAAGGAGACCCCCTTCTGGATTTGCTGGAAGACAGTAAATGGGAGTCCTCTGTAGAGGCAGTAGAATTGTCTCCCCAGCTGACCCCGGGCCAGATCCAGGAAGTAAGGGAGGGTTTTAGCAGACTTTGCCCCTTTGTTTAGCACCAAGCCTGAACTTACGCCCTTAGCGACACATGATGTGGAGACAGGGACACAGACGCGCATACGGCGGACAGCATATTGAGTGTCAGAGGCTGTTCAAAAGGACATTAGGAGGGAAGTGGAGGAGATGCTGGATTTAGGGGTAATCCAGAGATCCCACATTCCCTGGGCCTCACCTGTTGTCCTTGTACCCAAGCCAGATGGCTTGACTCGTTTCCATGTAGACTATTGTGGATTGAATGCAGTCATGAAGTCAGACGCCCACCCGATGCCCCAGACAGACAAACTCCTGGACAAGTTGGGGGGGCGACCTACCTTACGACGATTGATCTGACCAAGGGGTATTGGCAGGTAGAGTTGACAGACAGAGCTAGGGAGAGGTCGGCCTTCATCACTCTGATAGGCTTATTTGAGTTTAAAGTAATGCCTTTCGGAATGAAGAATGCCCCGGCCACTTTCCAAAGGTTGGTGAACCTGGTGTTAAATGGTGCTGAGGAGTATGCCGTGGCATACCTGGATGACACTGCCATCTTTAGTACCAGCTGGGAGGAACACCTATCCCACCTTAGGGCAGTGCTGGGCAGGATACCGAGGGCTGGGCTCATTGTCAAAGCTGAGAAGTACCAAGTGGCCATGGGAGAGGTGGCATACCTTGGACATGTGGGAGGCAGAGGACAGCTCCATCCTAACCAAATAAAAATAGAGATAATCCAGGCATGGCCCAGACCAGAAACACAGAAGCAGGTCAGGAGCTCTTGGGACATCAGGGTACTATAGAAATTTTGTACCCAATTACAGTGCCCTAGCTGCTCCCCTATCTGACCTAACAAAGAAAAAGCTGCCCAAGAAAATTACCTGGGGCCCAGCCTGTGATGAAGCCTTTTCCAAACTAAAGGAGGCACTGTGCAGTGCTCCTGTTTTGATGAGTCCTGACTATAGCAGACCCTTTATAGTTCAGACTGACGCCTCAGACATGGATATTGGGGCAGTACTGAGTCGGACATCCAGCCAAAGGAGGGATCACCTAATAGCCTACCTGAGTAAAAAATTACTTCCCAGGGAGCATGCATATTTCATGGTGGAAAAGGAGTGTCTTGCCATAGTGTGGGCCCTAAAGAAATTAGAGCCATACTTGTATGGGCAGCATTTTGTGGTGCAGACTGACCACAACCCACTGGTTTGACTGACACAGATGGGGAAAAACAATGGTAGATTGCTAGATGGAGTCTTGCTTTGCAAGGGTATGACATGGCCATTCTACATAGGGTTGAAGCGACCAATCAGAATTCAGATGGGCTGTCTCGTGTCTATGAGGAGTGAACTGGTTTGGGAAGTGCATCCCATGCAGGGGATAGAGCCCTCAAATTCAGTCTAGGTGGGGAGGATTGTGACACTGGGGCAGCTGGTTCTGATTACCCTATGATATTTTTTTCTGCAATATAAAATATGTAGGAGACTGTCTGTCAGAAGAAACTACTGTCTTGCTGAAATGACACATCAACCCTTCCCCAGGTATAGTTCAAAGGACAGGATGGAGGTTAAACTACAGATATCTAGGATGCAATTAGCTTTGTCAGTTTGCTTTGAAGCCAGGAACTAATGTGTCCTATTGTATGACGTCCTCAGGGAAATCCTTTGATTTGCACTAGGTGTCATGAGGAAAGGGGCATATGCAGCTGTTTGGAGTGTCGTCGGAGGAAGCCAGATAATTACATCAAAGAGACTTTGATGTCTGTGTGAAGCAGATCACAGACTGGTTTGGGGAGTCACATGAAGAGAGGAGATTCACTGATGCCACCTATTTAAAAAAAAAAATATCTTATTAGGACATCTGTGTTATAAACTACGGGCTGGATATTCAAACTGCACTATTTTGTGGCGCAAACCCCTGCGCTGCACAAAATAGTTGTGCAGAGGTGTGGCCGAGGCGATATTCAAAGGACTTGTGCTATTGAGCAACTCCTTTGAAAATCACCCCGGCCCACAGCCACTGTTCATGGCGCCAGTGGAACTTGCGCCACCGCAAGTGGTCAGAGTGGAGCATTAAGCTGCGTGGCGAAGTACCATTGCAGGCGCCTGGCGCGTGAAGTCCCCATATTCAAAAGGTGACATGCAATGGGGCCATAATTCATGCAAGCACGGAGGGGCCATTTGCATCTATTTATGGCCCATTTGCATGCCATTAGCATGCAGGTGCACCTGATCCCGAGGACTTAGCGGCGCCTGCCAGTGGCAGCTGTCGGGAACCGGCGCCCTGCAGCCAATTGCGGGCAAAAGTGTAAATCTCCCCCTCCCCGACTGGCCTGATCACGGGCATAGCTTAAATAACCCCCACCAGTCGATCGCGGGCATAAATGTAAATCACCCCCACCAGCCCGATCGCGGGCTGCATAATAAGCAACACCCTCATGAACAGATCCTGGTGGTCCAGTGGACGCTCACATGTCGTGGGCTGCATAATGTGGCAACACCCCCATGAACAGATCCTGGTGATCTGGTGGCTCCCCCACCCACCCACAAGCCCCACCACCCGCTCCCTCCCCAGCAGCGGGCGGCAGCATCCCACCACCTGCCGCCCGCCGCCTGCCGACTGACTGCCGGTAGGGCTGCATGCCAGTGGTGCAGAGCAAGAGCCAATCAGCGTGCAGCCCATCCGTACAAAGCGGTCGGTGGGTGGCAGGGCGGCAGGTGGGTGGGATGCCGCCCGCCCGGCTGCCAGAAGCGGCGGGGTGGTGGGGCTTCATGAGTGGTGGGTGGGACACTAGATCACCAGGATATGGTCTTGGGAGTGTGTGTTGCCACATTATACGTACGATCGGGCCTACTCCACTGGACCACACAGGGATCTGTTCATGGGGGGTAGTGTTGCCACATTATGCAGCCCGCGATCGGCTTACGTCCACTGGACCACCAGGGATCTATCATTCATGGGGGGTGTTGTTGACATTATGCAGCCCACGATCGGCTGGTGGGTGGGTTTGTTAGCTTATGCCCGCGATCGGGCCAGTCGGGAGGAGGGGGGGATTTTTACGCTTTGCCTGCAATCGGCCACAGTTGGGGGTGGGGAGTTTTTTACACTTTTGCCCGCGATCGGGCTGCAGGGGGACGGGGGGGAGTTGGGGGCCAGCCACAGGTGGCAGCTGCTGTGTTGCGCCCTGCAATGTGGCAGCTCACCTGTGGGTAACCGACTTACTCCTTTTTGGGGCTCAAAGTTGTGCAGGCGCAGGTTGGGAGTTGCGCTTGCACAACTCTGCACAGCCCGCTGAATATCGGGCTGTGCAGTTTATGCATGGTTCCTCCCCCTCCAGTTCAGCATGCATTCATTTTCATTGCGCTGTTGCTCAGCTTGCCTTGGGGGGTGCAACTGCCTCCTGCTGAATATGGCAGAATGGCGCAATTTTGGACTTGCGCAGGTGCAACCCTATTGCGCATGGCGCAACCTTTTGAATATCCAGCCCTATACATTTTAATACACCAAGGTGGAGTTATGTGACTTCAGAGAGAAGGCTGGCTCAAGACTGCTTTTACGTATACTGAGCAGACCTTAGAGACTGACATAGATATTCATTTCTGACTGAGAAAGAGGAACATCAACGCACTGAAAGATTAAGAAAGTAAGGATACATTAGATAAGACCAGTCTGAGTCTATGGGTTGTAGGAATTTGCACTTTTAAACTTATTTTGTTTTTAAGAGTGTATGTGTTGGGATATCTTGTTCTGTATTTACTGTTTACCTATTTTAAAGTAAAGATATATATTTTAAAAACAGAAACTGCCTGGTGTGCCTTGAAACTTCTTTTTTTATAAGTGAAGCTTAGATGGTTACAGTTGACACTGTGCACGAGCTTATTGTGGTACCAAACTGGGAAATTGGTAAGAGTTCTCTAAGTCTTGCATAGAGTTCTAAGGGTTCATTTTGTAATACCTGGTTAGGTGCCCGTAGGCAAAGATATCTGGCCCCCCGAAGAGAGAATTATCTGAGCCTGACAACTGGGTATGCCAACAAGAGGTTATCAGTTTAAATCCCTCCAGAACATGGGACAAAAGGTGACTCGAACCCACAAAAACAGACAAGAGGGTTACCTTGTTCTGTTAACTGTTCATAAGACTGCGCTCAGAGGTTGGCACTTTGGGAGAAGAGAGCTGACCTGCTGAGTGGGTTTGTGACAGAGATAACTTCTTTGAGTTTGTAGGTGCTGGCAAAATGTTCATTAAATACCTTAGCCATACCTTTTTGGTCTTTAATAAGCTGCCCATCTACCTTAAGAGGCTCCAGAGCTGAATAGCCTTTTCACTTACTGTTTATATAATTATAAAACACTTTTTTGCTTTTTGAGTATGCAAATCTGTGCTCATAGTTTCTTTTGCTGGACCTAACTTCCTTTTTGCTTGCCTTAACTTTGGATTTATATGTAGCAAGGTTACTTTGTGTAGGATTGTTTTTGTACTTATAATGTGCCTTTCTGCATGCACTTATAAGTTGTTTGATGTTTTTATTAAACCAGATGGGAATTTTTACTTTCTACGTTCACTTGCGCGCATGTGCAAGGAACGTTTTGGGAGAGTAGCACACTTGGAGGTGTGCCTCTCCCAACCAATGCACTGCTCCCTTGAGCAGGCGTGGCGGTCCTGCACCAATGGGTGCAGGAGCTCAGTATGACAGCGGTGTTCCTCTGCTTCAAAGAAAGCACGCTGCCATACTGAGCACCGCCCCTGTGTCACGCTGCCACCTCCCCCGCCGCACATCACGCCACCCCAAAAGCTTGGGTGCCACGCTGAGCCCACCCCAGCGTGGCAAGTTGTTTGCCGGACAGGGTGCCCAATCCCCGTCGGCTCCACGGCCCCAAGCCGTCCTGCTGCCATGCTGAGAGCCCACCCAGCGTGGCAAAGTTTATTTACTTTGCCGAAGGGGTGCCCAATCCCCGTCGGCTCCTCGCCCGTGGTTGCGGCGGGGTGCCCAGCATCCCCATCGGCTCCTCTTCCCCCAGCCATCTTCTGCCATGCTGGGGAGCCCACCCCAGTAGCAAGGTCCCACGTCGTCTTTTTTTTTTTACCTGAAAACAAAAACGGTCCCACAGCGCATCTCCCAACCCCCCTCCCACAACCCGCACCCACCCACTGCGAACCCAGCCACCCACCCCCTCACCCTACTTACCTCCGGACTCCGGCGCGGCGATCTCGTTGGACTGGGAACACGTCTGCACTCTTCGGCGACCGCGAACTGAGAAATGCGGTAAGCTGTATAATGGGCTACATAGGTGGGTTTCAACTTTGTGCATATCTCAGTCTTTTTTGAGCTTTTGCAACTTTTCAACATGGAAGTGGATTCTTCATGAGTGATGTCACTGTCATGGCGCGCACTGGGCCCAAGGGTGATTTCGCAGGCACTGTGCAGTCACTGCGTGAAATCACCCTTCAGCCTTGAATAACACCATGACAGTGACATCATTCATGAGAAGGGGTCCCAAAAACCCCATGTTGAAAATTTGGTGCAAAAATTCCAAAAAATGACTGTTTTACGAGCGTGCATTGCGCAGTTCCTACGCAGGCTCGTAAGTTCGTGAATTTTCAATATTTTCACTCCAGATTTTCAACATTGCCATTTTATCACACCTTCTTATGAGTTGTACAGCTGTCATTTTCACATCTCACCCAAAAGCGTTTCATGCATGTGGCGGCACAATGGGCGTCGGTATTGAAATCGTGTATGGAACACATTAAGAACATCACAGTGACACTGTTCATGAGCTGAGGTCTTAAAATGGCTATGTTGAAAATTTGGTGAAAAAATTCCTAAAGAAAATGACTTTGTTTTACGAGCATCGTTCGCGGTTCTACATGCTTTCAGTACTTTTCAGTTTTCAATATTTGCACTCCATATTTTCAACATTCCATTTTGCCACCTCCTCATGAGCAGTACAGCTGTCATTTTTCACATCCTGCCCAAAATGTGTTTCTTCCCATGTAGCGCACAATGGCGCTTGATCGATTATCTGAACTCAATGTATGGCACACATTAAGAAAATCACAGTGACACTGATCATGAGCGAGGTCTTAAAATGGCTGTGCTGAAAATTTGGTGAAAAATTCCTAAAATGACTGTTTTATTACTCTGCGTTATGCAGTTCTATATGCAGCTAATGAGTTTGCAAATTTTCAATATTTTCACTCCAGATTTTCAACATTGCCATTTTACACACACCTCCTTATGAGCAGTAGCTGTCATTTTTTCATCTGCCCAAAACATCTTTCCGCCCATGTACTGCACAATGGCGCAGTCGGTGTGCGAAATCAATGTATGGGACACAGTAAGAAAATCACAGTGACACTGTTCATTAGCAGAGGTTTTAAAATGGCAATGTTGAAAATTTGGTGAAAAAAATCCTACAAATTACTGTTTTACAAGTGTGCGTTGCACAGTTCCCACGCACGCTCGTAGGTTTGCGAATTTTCAATATTTCCACTCCAGATTTTCAACATTGCCATTTTACCACACTTCCTTATGAGCAGTTCAGCTGTCATTTTTCACATCCTCCCCAAAACGTGTTTCCGCCTATGTAGCACACAATGGGGGTAACAACAAGGTCATGCTGACAATTTATTGTGCAAATACCAGCAATTGCACAGGGCATTAGGGTAAAGCACCATACATGCCAAACACCACTGCAAATACCTGCGCGAACGTTCGGCATTGACAAATGCTTGTTTATCATATTTTGGTCTTACAGGTGCATGATTTTTAGTACAGTGTTCTGAGATTTTCATTAATTTTTGCCATTTAACTTCAACAGTTTGATTTTTAAAATCATCCCTCCAGTTCCAGTTTCTGACATATTGCTCCATTTTGATATAATCTGCTATGTCATATTGTTTTACCTTAGTTGTTCCTACCAGGGGCCTCCAGTGTGTTTTGATTGTACACTCAACCATATTGTAATCACTGTTACACAAAGATCATCTTACCCTACAATGTAATAAACTGCTCTCCATGTTAGTTATTATAATATTTAAGATATTTGTTCCTCTCATTGCGTGCTGGACTAATTGCTACATATTATGTAGCTGAAAAAAGTCTAGCATTCTCTTTCCATTTGCTGTTTCAGCGGTTTTATTTTCCCAGTCTATACCAGGTGAGTTACAGTCACCCATTATAAGAATATTATTTCCCAATTCTATATTCTCAAGACAGTCATAAAATCTGTTATTATGTTCAGCAGGAAGAGCAGGTACCCTGTAATCTACACATATTTGGATTTTTTAATGAATTTTGGATATATGTTTACTCACGCTTGTTCTATATTATCTTCATTACTTGTATTTGTTTAACCTCACTAGAATCAATTTCATTTGATACATATAGGGCTACCCCTCCCCCCATTTTATTTTTCCTTTGTACATTATATAGTTTGTAACCTGGGATGTCCATACTCCAATTTCCCTCCTTATACCATGTCTCGGTTACTCCACAGAGCTGGATTCCCTCAGATGCTAATAGATAACCCAGCTCTTCTATTTTTTCAGATAGGCTTCTCACATTTACTAATAAGACTTTTATTTTATCCTGTCCATTTTTATTTCCCCCCTCCTCATTTAGTTTAAACATACTCCTTTTGTCTTCTTTTCAAGTGCTGTCATAACAGATCTACTTAATACACTCATTTCAGCTTCATTTAAATGTAGACCATCCTTTGAAAACAGATGACCCTTCCCATTCATAAGCTCCCAAGTATTCAGATACGCTATTCCTTCCTGCTTTGCCCTATAGTCAAGTCTTGCGTTAATCCTCTGTATAGTTCTATTTTTCTGTAGGTGACATTTCTGTATGGGTAAAATACCAGAGATAACTGCTCTTGCCCCAGAATCCTTTATCAGTTTCCCCACTTCTATTAAGTCTTGTACCATATCTTTCTTCTCGTGTGCTTTTCCTTGTCATTTGTTCCTGCATATACCACTACAGTTTTATAACTTATTTGATTTGTGATTAGTATTTTGCTTATGAAGTCTTTTATGTTTCTTACTCTTGCCCCCGGGAGGCTACAAACGTCTTTGTGTTCCTTATCATTTTTACAGATCCAAGTATCACAGCCACATAGAATGGAATCACCTATGACTAGCTCTAGTTTTCTTGTAACACTAGTATGCTCATTTCCACTATTTGAAGTTGTATCCAAGTTTACACTGGCTTGTATTGTACTTTCAGTTTGATCTTCTAGGACTGTGAATCTATTTTTGGACTCATATGGTAGGTTTGAATTATTTCCAAGTGCTCTTTTATATATTATTGCCTTCTTATTGTTAGCTGATTCCCATAAACCTTCCTCATCCTCATGTACTACTGGACTTTCATTAGAGGTCGAAGTACTGGGCCCTTCCCTATCTAATTTCCTTTTTTCCATTTGTGCCTTGTTTGGTTTACCAGAGCCGTCCAGCACTTTTTTTAATGCCATGAGTTCAGTTTTTAATTTTTTGAAGCTCCTTGCATTTAGTGCATGTGAAGTTTGTCCACCCAATATCCATTTCCTCTGGAACGTACATGTTACAGCAACAACATTTGACTACAGAACCTGTACTGTATAAGATCACCAACAAGTGTTCATTTAGTTCAGCCATTGTATCACACTATCTGTGTTGTGTATACTATAAAAGCAGAATCTAGTTTGCACTTACTTTACTTTCTCACAATTAGTGGCTAGGCCTAAGTCCCCTACATCCCCAGTGGACACGGCAGACACACGCAGACATGCACGCATGTCTCTGTGCATGTTTCCACACTCGCTAACCCACTGGAGCTCACTCCACTTGCTCGGGACACTCGTGTGAAAATATACAACCTGGAAGTAAGTTACAGGTCACATGACCTGCGCTGAATACCCCACTGTACAACTGACTTTAAAATATTTAAAATAAATGCCCATTTTCAAATGTGCTATTGTTTTAATTAGTAGAGGTTCATGCACCTCAGAATAAAAAAGGAGCAATGTCCTTCATTAGTACCTCTAGTGTGTCTCACGGACTATGTGTCCCAGTCTGCACTTGGCAATAATACTAACTGCCCAGCACTGGCTGCTAGGAAACAGCCCCTCCAATCACATAGCCCAGACCTCAGTTAATTGCAGTACTGTATATATACAGTTCATAAGCAAGAGTTTACATAGTACATATGCTCTGCCACACCTTTTTGCAGTTCAGAGGTTAAGTCAATGAAAATGCATGTACATAGTTAAGAAAATACATAAGTTTTAACATTTGGTTTTTGAGAAGGTGGATCACGTATTACTTTATTATTTTTTCTGTGTATTACTGCAACTGTGTTTGGTCTGTGCATTTTAATGTGTGGGGGTGTGTGTGTGTGTGTGTGTGCGCGCGTGTGTGTGTGTGTGGTTCTGTGTGTTTTAGTTCTGCTGTATGTGTGTCTGTATTATTATATCTGCGTGTTTATGTCCCATTATACTTATCAGCAGGTGTCCATTTTAATACATAGATACATAGATACATAGACAGTGTCGGCAGATAAGGGCCTATGGCCCACCTAGTCTGCCCATTTGAGCTTGTAAGTTCAGTTTGTTTTCCTAGAAGTCTATTTCCCCTTATCCCTGATCTCTAGAATTCCTTTATGTCTATCCCATGCATTCTTAAATCCCATGATTGTTTCAGCTCCCACCACTTCCTCTGGCAGGGTGTTCCACTTGTCCACCACCCGTTCTGTGAAGAAATTCTTTCTCATGTTTCCTCTGAATTGTCCTCCCTCCAACTTCATCCCATGCCCTCTAGTCCTGAAACATCTTTTTCGCTTAAAAATAGTGTTTTCCTGCACCCTGTTCCTCCCTGTAAGATACTTGTATGTCTCTATCATATCCCCTCTCTCCCTCCTCTCCTCCAGGGAGTACATGTTCAGTTCCTTCAACCTGTCTTCATAGGACTTGTGATGCAACCCATGCACAATCTTTGTTGCCCTCCTCTGAACCTTCTCTACCCTGTCTATGTCCTTACGTAGGTATGGTCTCCAGAACTGTACACTGTACTCCAGGTGGGGCCTCACTAGTGTCTTGTATAGCGGAATTATGACCTCCCTTTTCCTGCTGGTGATGCCCCTGCCTATACATCCCAGCATCCTATTTGCTTTACCTGATGCCTTGTCACACTGTTTCCCTACCTTGAGGTCATCAGAGATGACAACCCCAAGATACCTTTCCTGCTTGGTGCATGCTATATCCTCACCCCCCAACTGATATATTGTGCCGGGGTTTTGTGCCCCATATGCATTATCTTGCACTTCTTTTCATTGAATTTCAACTGCCAAACCCTTGACCATTCTTCAAGTTTCTGCAGGTCCCTTCTCATTCTGTCTACACCATCTGGTGTGTCTACTCTGTTACAGAGCTTTGTGTCATCAGCGAACAGTGAAATTCTGCCTTCTAGATCCTGTGCAATGTCACTGATGAAGATGTTGAATAGGACCGGTCCCAGCACTGATCCCTGTGGTACCCACTGGTCACTCTTCCCTCTGTGGAGTGACAGCCATTTACCACCACCCTCTGTGTCCTGCCACCCAGCCAGTTACCTACCCACCACACTACTGTCCTGCCCACACCCATATTCCCCAGTTTGTGTAATAGTCTTCTATGTGGCACAGTGTCAAAGGCCTTGCTGAAGTCCAGATAGGCCATGTCCACTGCCCTCCCCTGATCCACCTCCCTAATCACCCAGTCAAAAAATTCAATGAGGTTGGTCTGACATGACCTCCCCCTGGTGAAACCATGCTGCCTTGGGTCCTGTAGTCCATTGACAACCAGATGTTCCACCAATCTCTCCTTCAGTAGTGCTTCCATGATCTTCCCCACTACCGAGGTGAGGCTGACTGGTCTGTAGTTCTCTGCTTCCTCTTGTTCCCACTTTTGTATAAGGGGACTACATCTGCTGTCCTCCAGTCTTTGGGTACCTCCCTGTTTCCAGTGATTGGCTGAACAGGATAGCCAGAGGTTCAGCCACCACCTCTCTTAGTTCTTTAAGGACCCTGGGGTGCACCCCATCTGGCCCCATTGCTTTATCAGCTCTTATTACTTCCAGTTCCTTCAGGACCCTTTCTCGTGTAAAGGGACTTGTGTCCATTCTGCACCATTCTCACCCTTGTACTCCCTTCAGACCCATTACCCCTCTTCCTTAGTAAAGACTGAGCAGAAATACCTGTTCAATATGTCAGCTTTACTGTTGTCATCCTCCACGCGGTTCCCATCCTCCCCCTTCAGTCTCACTATCCCTCCCTTTGTCCTTCTTTTTTCACTTATGTACCTGTAAAAGGTTTTGTCCCCTTTAACCACTGATTTTGCAATGTGTTCTTCTGTCTGAGCTTTGGCTTCCCTTACTGACTTCCCTGCCTCCCTTTGTTTCTCCTGGTACTTCTCCCTATCCCTTCTGCCTGTGTGTAAATTTTCAGAGTACAATTGCCTTTATCTTGGGACAGCTCTTATTGGCTGTCTGTGGAACACAAGCTCCTTGTTTGGTTCCTCATCCTGCCAGGAATTTCCAAATTCCACCTGACTGGACTATGTCACTACCATTGGCCAGTTTATTTAACCTTTTTTCCCCTTATCCAGTATTGCCTCTGATATCTGGTCTGTTTTAATACTCAATGTTGAATTTCTCTTCAGTTTAAAGTGTCTACTTTTCCATTAGCAGATTATATTGTAAAGCCACTAGAGGGCAACAAGACGTGTAGGTTGCAATCCTCTTCCCACTGCTCCCCCTAACACTTCTGTCCTGCGTCATTCATACCTAAATTCTCTGCCTTTCACCACTCTCTGCAATGTCCCTTGCACAATCTCCCAGGCTATCACTAAGCATACAATGTGGCATCCAAGCCAGGGTTCAAACCTGTTACCTTTTGCTCCAAAGGCAGCAACCCTACCACTGCGCCACTGTGTCTACCAATATAACTTGAAATGCTGGACTAGCTGTTGGTGGCACCAGCCAACTTTTGTTTATATTGATCTCCCCACTCATTCTTTATTATCAAGTTAATTAAGACCTACTGTATTTTCTTAACAAAAAATAAATAAATAAAAAAACAGATGAACCATTACCAATAAACACAGGCAAAAGAAAACATGCATTTCCCTTCAGAAAGGAAAAACAGGAAGCAACTGAATTTCCACATTACCCTGATGGCTTTACTCGTGGATAGCCTTACATGTTATTTAAAGACTGCAGACTGTTTTTGTGACTGATAAAATCTGTTTGTTTGGGTTACTATGGAAACAAGAAACAGATAAGGTTTCCTCATCACTGTGAAAAGCCACAGCAAACTGCACAAGTCAGGCCCAGACTACATGTTAAAGCAGGGTTGGAAATAACTTGGAGCCCTTCACAGAGTTTGAACAGGTGCTCTAGAGTTTTTTCTAGATTGTAATACTTACTTCACCATATTGTACAAGGGGCATTAGAAAACTGCAGGCAGATATTTAGGTAGTTAAGTAGGGTGACTCAGTATTTAAGAAAACCTAATATCATTAAAAAAAAGTTTGTACTCATTTCTATTGCAGATGCTCTGGATTCCCTTGTTGACAACCTGACTGGCTATACAATTTACCCCAGTCAGCAAGGAGGCTCTCACCAGGCATGGATACTTGTGGTAGTGAATGAAGGAGGTGAGATTCAGATCTAGGTCTGCATCTCCCTCACAGGTACGTTGCCCATTGCTCTAGCCTCAGGACTATACTGCCAACAAGAGTTACTGGTGAGGAATTATATTAACACTCTTTAGTCATATCCCATGCTCAAACTACCTCCTACCACCACTAGAGGTCCCCCATGTACATTCCTCCCCTAACCATCACTGATCTGCTATGTCCAAAGCAATCCTAACACACCTAAGCATGCCACTTCACACAAAACCCCTTCTCTCCCTAGCAGCACTGATCTCATTACTAAGCACTACACCACCTCAGCTTATACACATTAACAATCCTTCAACACAGAGCTCACACAATGTTGGCCCCCCACACACATTTTAACCATTTTAAGAGCACCCTAACCAGCACACCAGATCGAGGCAATCACAATAACCATTTTCCCCCCGGTTGCCATACCCATCCTACACTCCCCTTGCCACTTACTGGATTGTGCGGTTGAAGATAGTGACCACATCCCCCAAGCCCACACAGACACGTTGCTGATATACCCTAAGGAAGACTATGACCCGGGATTTCTGGAAAACAATAATGCTGCTGTTGCTAATGTCAGGAAATATCGACCCCAACCCTGGCCCACCCCACCCCATCAATGGACAGATAAGAATAGTCTCCCTAAATATCTGTAGGCTTCTCGCAAAATTCACCCAGCTGGAAGCCTGGGTAGGTCTGATCCAACCAGATATAATTTCCCTGACTGAGACCTGGCTGACCCCTAAAATCATGGACAATGAAATAACACTGCAGGGCTATTCAATCTTCAGGCAGGACAGGGCAGGGAGGTGGGGCGGTGGCTGTATGCAGTACATCTGCACAGACCTACAGGTGGAAAAGATACCACTGGCACGCCCCATTATCGAATGTGAGGGGCTAGCTACCAGGCTACACCTGGGTGGGGGTCACAAAACACTTACAATATGACTATTTACATCCCACCAAGGATACCTCATGTTGGGTTAGAGACTTTCTCTCACTACTTCCAAGATGTTGGCACCAGTTTCTAGCCTCTAGTGACTGAGGATTTCAACACTGAATGGGCCGAAAGCTCTAGCAACCCATTTAGGGACATAGTAAATAACTTGTACCTCACACAGGTGGTAGGTAAAAGTACCAGGTACAACTACTGTACTGGTAAGGGTACCTTCATAGACTGGGTACTGATGACCAAGCCAGAAGGGATTGCCAAAGCACAGGTTTTGCCTAACATGCTTAGTGATCACTCCCCAGTCCTAGTTGAATGGACCACCAAGACCAAGAGACAACCACCAAAACTCACTGCATGAAGGGTAATGCAAGGCAATTCCTTAGTAGCCTTTAGGCAGCATTTGGCCCAAGTTGATTGGAGCCACATGGATTGTATTACTGATGTAGACCAGGCCTTGGATTTCATTATAAAGGAAATCACACAGGCAGCAGACAAATATGCACCCATCAAAAGGCGTATGATCCAAGAAAGGTCTACAGAATGGCTCACACTAGATCTGCTAGAATGAATGCACCTCTGACACAATGCTTGGGCCAGAGCTAGATTATCAGGTAGCCCCATGGATATCCAGGCATACAAGGCAACCCACAATAAATGCACCCACTCAGTTAGTTAGCTGCATTTGCCAGCTTGCACTTTATCCTTTCTTCAAGAACTAAGAAGATGGGCACCTGGCATGGGGCCCAGTGCAGCATATGCTCATTGGATGCCTGCCTTTAAAATGCGCTACATGTCCCCACAGACCCAATACACAGGGGCTATACTAACCTGCTGAGGGAATGTTCTACCCTGCGACCTGCACAAGCCACAGGGATCCAAAGGTTTTACCCACATCCTCAGGAATTTACAGCAGTTGGTATATGCCCTTAGATCTGTAGATCTGCTTGAAATATCCCCAACCAGTTTCTTACCCTTTACTTCACAGAAGTAACAGTCTTCAGTTGAAAAATGTGGGTTTAATATGGGCAAACAGGTGCAAGTACCAACTGGGGGATTGCAACTTCGCAGATCCTGCCACCTCACCCTCCACCCCATGCTGGTCCCCATTGGTAGAGCGTCCCTGGTCAAATTAAATAGTATTACTTCACCTGCCTGCCTAGCTGCAGGAAGGAGGACACTTGGTGATACCCATAAAAGTTTCTAGATCACAGTTAAAACACATTTCACCTTAGATTTTCCTCAGAAACAGTCTTACTCTTACAGTTGGGTTCTCCCTCAGCAATCAATACAGCTTAACTGGGGCTTCATTCTACAGGGCATTGCAGATGATGGCTACCTCCACAATTCCCAAGGATTCAGGTAGCTAATTTCTCTAGAAACAAGGACTGTGCAGAGGGAATAGCAGGGCTCCTGTTGCCTGGATCACTGCATCCCTCCAACTCCCAACTGCTATCAGCTTTTTAGCTATTAGCAGCTGCCCTCCCCCCTTAGAACCCTAAGGCAGACCAACTGACCCAGCACTCCAAAGGGATTAAGGTGTAAAAGATAACTCTTTCAGTCCTGTGGACCTACTGGTAAGCCAAAGATGTCCAGAGACCTACAGGAAGATCAATACTAGCCAGGGTAAGTCGAGTGGGTCATGTGGAATTGAACTGAATACCAACAGTAGAACTATGGTTATAAATAAGAAACGTTTTCTTCTAATTGCCTTGATCCATGTTACTTATCCACAATATAGTGCGTTTGCAGCAGTCCTAGATAGGAGGGTGTTAGGTGAATGCCCTAAGGAAAAGAGAGACAGAACTGAGGTCTCAAAAGCAGCATCTCCAGGGATCAGTAGATCAGTGCTCTAGTTGGAGATAAATGTGTGAACACTAAATCAGGTGGCAGCCTTGCAGATCTTAGCAATGGGAATGCTACTGGCAGAAGAAACAGAGGCAGCAGTATGTCTGGTCGAATAAACTCGCAATCCATCAGGCAGCTCACCAGTCAGTGTATGGCTGAAGGCAATACCTAGTCTCTCTTTTCCACTTTCCCACCCTTCTCACTCCCCCATTCAAGATGGCATGAGTCTCACTCCATTCACCTTCTCCCTTTCATCCTCCTCTTTCTTTCCAGCAATGTTGAGCCCAACCCTAGCCCTCCTCCTTCATCTCCCCCTACTTTCCCCAAAGACTTCAGCTTCTTCCATCTCAGTACAAGAAGCCTCCTCCCCTCCCCCCCAAGTTCAACTCCCTGAAACCATGGATCTCCCAGCACTCTCCTGACCTCTTGTGCATTAGTGAAACCTGGCTTTCCTCTCACATTCCTGACTCCAGCTTAGTTCTCTCTTACTACCACCCCTTTTGTCAGGACTGAGGAAAGCATGGTGGTGGGGTTGCCTTATATGTTTGTCAAACCCTATCCTGCTCCATCACTTTTAGTGAGGCACTCCCTTCCTTTCCCAAGCTTCTGCTAGCAAAGCTATACCTCCCTTCTATCCTCCTTATCTTTGTCAGTGTTTTCTATACCTCACCTAAGATCACGCCCTCTCCCTGGTCAACTCCTTCATCTGTCATCTCCTACTCTGCCTCCAGCGAGCTCATCCTCCTTGGGAACTTCAACTTAAATTGGCTTTCCCCTGCTTCCAGGCCCACTGTCTACAGGACTGAGTCCTTGAACCTCTTACAACTAATAACGGAACCCACTAGACTCAATCTTCACTCCCTTAGCCACTCCCTCATGGACTGAGTGCTCCCCTCCCACCCTCACTGCATCGTTGCTGCGAGCATTCTTCTAGACACCGTCAATGAACATTACCTTACTCACTGTGTCAGGAAGGTGCATCCCCCTCATTCCATCCCCACATACCTTTGGCATAGGCCTCTCAGGTCACTTGACATTGATACCCTCCTAAATGACCTTGCTGACTCTGATTGGTCCCCTGTCTACTCAGCCCCAGACATTGATACAGCCCTAGTGCTCACATCCCCCCCCTTAGAAAGTCCAGGGTTAAATGCTGTCACCACCCCGGACTACATCTGACCTTATTGATTTGTGCACATCCCAGGACCTTGCTTGAGCATATAAGTCCCCCCAATCTCTATCTGACCTCCTATGCTACAGGTCACTCAGCAACTCCTGTACAAAGGCTGTCTGCATTGCGAATACACAAATATTTTAAATCCAGCTTCCACTACAATCCAACGTCCAGTCCAGTATAAACTCCCCATCAAAATTTTGGAAGGTTGTCTACTCCCTATTCAATCCCCTTGTCCAATCCATCCCCCATCCTCCTGGTGGATGGCTCACTGGTTTAGGACCCCCCTCCATGGCTGCTCATTTTAACAAATTCTTCGCAACCTGTGCACTACCCTGTCACTCATCTCCTGATCACTCTGTCTCTCCCATATCCCACTCACCAGAAGGCTTCCACCTCCCCATCTGCTTTCTCCTATGGTGTCTTCCTTGCCCTTATGTCATTTAACCCTTCCAAGTCCAGCCCTGATGGTTTGGACCCTAAACTCCTACAAATCTCTGCACCAGCTATTGCCCTCCCACTCTCTCACTTTCTGAACCTCTCCTTCTCCTTCAATGTGGTCGTTTAGGCCTGGAAAGTTGCTAAGGTTCTGTCTCTGCTCAAAGGGAGTGACCCCTCCTCCCCAGTCAACTACAGGATGATTTCACTTCTCCCCTCTCTTGCTAAGCTTCAAGAATCCACTGGCTGCATGACTTCACAGGGGGAGGTCATGTTAAACAAATCTCATAGATTTCTTTGGCTATGTAATTAGGGGATGGATCAGGGGAGGGCAGTAAATGTGGCCTATCTGGACTTCAGTAAGGCCTTTGACACTATACCACACAGGAGGCTGATACAGAAACTTAGCAGCCTTGGGGTGGGGAAGAAGGTGGTAAGCTGGGTATCAAACTGGTTGACAGACAGGAGGGAGAGGGTGATGGTAAATGGCAGACACTCAGGGGACAGGAGAGTAACCAGTGGAGTACCACAGGGATTGATACTGGGCCCTGTCCTCTTCAGTGTCTTCATATATGACACTGCTGAGGAACTGATGGGAAGGTGCATCTCTGCAGATGATAACAAAAGTCTACAACAAGGTGGGCACCATGGATGGGGTGGAGAGAATGCAAAGGGATCTGGGGAAACTAGAGAAGTGGTCTGGGGAGTGGCAGCTGGGTTTCAGTGTCAAAAAGTGTCAAAAAGTGCAATGTCAGGCACCTGAGGTGGAGAAACCATGGGGCTGTGTATAAGATGGGGGGCAAGTACTTATAGTTACGAAGTAAGAGAAGGAACTTGGGTGAGCATATCTGATTATCTCAAGATGGCAGGGCAGTGCCACAGGGCAGTAGACAAGGCAAAACAGGTTCTGGGGTGCATAGGGAGGGGGCTGTCTTGCAGGAGAAGGGAGGAAGTTATTGTTGATCTTGTTTCAACAGCTGATCTAGCTTGCATCACCGAGACTTGGCTGGATGAGAATGCTGGCCCAGTGTTGGAATCGACAGTTCCTGCTGGGTTCTTAGTGATCCACTGCCCAAGAAAGAATCAATAGGGGTGGAGGGGTGGCGATTTGTTTTAAACTGGACTTGCACTTGTGTGGCCATTCAGGGTGCTGCAGGAGCAGGTTGCAGGATCCTTCTTATCTACTGTCCTCTGGGGAATGAGAGGGATTTCCTGCAGGAAGCCATGGACTTTGTCGTCAACTGGTATTGGAGTCACACATGGATTATTCTGGGCGACTTCAGTGCCTGGGTCAATGATAAACTGTCGCTGTTTGGACAAGAATTCCTCCAATTAATGCATTCATTAGGTCTGACACAGGTGGTTACCTCAGTAACCCATGTACAGAGCCACTCTCTGGACCTTGTCTTCTCACTAGGATTGAAGATCACTGACCTCATGGTGAAACTGGTCATTTGGTCAGACCACTATACCATGAGGTTCTCGTTCAAAGCCCTCCCCCAACAGACCTTCCCTTGTGAAGATGGTCCAGTACTGCCGTTTAAGGGGTCTGACCCTGCAAAGTCTTATGGCGGTGCTCGACCTATCAGATATGATGAGTGCTTGTGATGAGCCAGGGGACTTGGTTTCGACCTATAATAGATCTGTTGCTGAAGCCCTCAACTCTATCACACCAGTCTGTGTTCAACCCCACACTTCACATGGAGAGCCCCTTAGTTTGATGGGACTCTCAGGGAGTTGAAGATGAGGGGTTGATGATTGGAGCAGCACTGGTGGAGATCCCAGTCTAATGGAGATAGTCTCTATAATGAGACATCAAAATAAGCTTATCAGTCAGCAATCTCCTGTAAGAAGGCAGAGTTCCTGTCTAATGAGATTGCTGCAGCAGTTAACAGACCAACTCAACTTTTCCAGACTGTCGCCAGGCTATGCAATCCTGCCTGTCTTCAGTCTGTGGGAGCCTTTTCACAATTGAGGTGTGATGAGTTTGCTCTGTTCTTTGCTGACAAGATTGCCTCCATCAGATCAGGGATCCAGTTGATGCCCTCTATTGGGGCATGCAGTGATGAGTCAGGGCATTCAGTCTGTCTGGTTTGACTTCAACCAGTTGGCAGTCATGGATGTCGTGAAGGTCATCCAGGAGTTGAGGCCCACTTACTGTAGTTTGGATCTGGGTCCAACATGCTTTCTTGTAGGGTGTGTTGATTTCATTGGCCTGGTCCTGGCTGGGATAGTCCAGTGTTCTTTAGTGACAGAGGTCTTTCCTGAGCCTCTGAAGGAGGTGGTGGTAAGACCATTCTTGAAGAAAGCCTCACTAGACCCGGACTACCTAGTTAACTACAGACCTGTCTCTAACCTTCCCTTTGTGGGAAAGGTTATTAAGAAGTTGATAGCTCTTCAACCGGAAGCCCATTTATCAACTCACGACATCTATAACCCTCTTCAGTTGGGTTTTAGGAGAATACACAGTACTGAGACTGCCCTAGTGCGAGTGCTTAATGATCTCCTGGTGGCAAAGAATGGAGGAAAGTGTTCTATTCTTATTTTCCTCAGTCTCTCAGCTGCATTTGACACTGTGGACCATAGGGTGCTGTTGGAGTGCCTGCAGGTTTGTTATGGACTGGCTGGTACCGTCCTCAACTGGTTCCATTCTTTCCTTACTAGCAGAATGCAGAGGGCGGTGTTGGGGACTTTTTCCCCTGCATCAGTGCCCCTGCCATGTGGGGTCCCGGAGGGCTCTGTTCTGTCCCCCATGTTGTTTGCGTTGTATGTGCTACCACTAGGGGACATTATAAGATGGTATGAGCTGAGTTTTCACTGCTATGATGATGATGATGATACTCAGCTACACCTGTCTTTTGCACCCAAACAGCAGGATGCAGTCTTGGTGTTCGAACAGTGTTTTGCTGAAATCCAAGACTGGATGAGGGCCAACTGACTCGGGTTAAACCCAGATAAGATGGAAGTACTGGTGGTGGAACCTGGTCACCTGAGGGTTGGTATGCAATCTGGTGGAGTTTCAGGGCTTAGGCGTGGGGACTCCCAGTTGCTCACCTCTGTCAGGGTGAGGAATCATGGTGTTGTACTGGACTGTGGCCTAACATTGAATGTCAGCTGTTGGCTGTGGCTCAGAGTGCTTTTTTACCATCTTAGAAACATCACTTGGATTAGACACCTGATACCCCCACAGTGATCTGCCATCACTAGTCCATGCTTTCATGACATCACAGCTTGATTAATGCAATGTCCTCTACCTGGGGCTATAGGGGGTTGATCTTCACCACCTGCAGCTGGTGCAGAATGCAGCAGTCAGGTTGATGACTCGTCTTTTGAGATCATGTCACATTACACCTGTGCTGTGCTCCCTGCACTAGCTGCCTGTTAGGTGGCAGATCACCTTCAATGTTGGTTCACTGCCCTATAAGGCCTGGCACAGACTGGGGCCCAGCTACCTGCAAGACCACTTATGGCCCTACCATCCATCCTATCCCCTCTGGTCAGCTGATGAGAGCCTTTTTTGGTGATTCCCAGGGTTCATTTAAAATCATCAGGTGCCCATGCATTTTTGTTTATGGCACCAACCCTATGGAATTCACTCCCTCATTCTCTTTGAGAGGTCCCATCAGTGAATGCCTTCAAAAGAGAGCTGCAGACATTCTTATTTATAGAAGCTTTATTCTCAAGTTGAGTTAGTGTATTTAAGAAATCAATTTTATTTATCATAGTTATGTATTTTAACTGTTTTATAAATCTGTTCACTTGTACAGCACCTTGAGTCACAATGAAATAGAGCACTTTATTAAATAACTAAACTAAACTAGTGTTGCCTCTGTATTGCTCACTGGTGAGACCCCACCTGGAGTACTGTGCCTAATTCTGGAGGCTGCATCTCCACAAGGACATCAATAGGGTGAAAGCGGTCTAGAGGGGGGCTACTAAAATGGTGTGGTGGTGGCATGAGAAACCACACAAGGGGAGACTGCAGGAGCTCAACATGTACTCCTTGGAGGACAGAAGAGTGAGACAAGACATGACTGAGACCTATAAGTACCTCACAAGGGTGAACAAGGTGCAGAAGGGGTGTTTCTTTCAAAGCAACAGGTGCACCAGAACACAGGGTATGCTATGATGCATGGGACGTGGCTTAAGAGGGATGTGGAAAAAATACTTCTTCACAGAAAAGGTGGTGAACTCCTGGGCCTGCCAGAAGAAGTGGCAAGGGCAAAGACAGGGGGAGCTTCAAACATGTGTGGGACAGGCACTTGGGTATAATAATTAGAGGTAAGGATATAGGAACAAAACCTAGTTACTGAAATATGTCATAATTATAATTTTATTATCAGATTCTTATCAATTAATTGTGATTTTACATTCTTTATAAGGGCTTAATTAAATGATTAAGGTTAAGGGAGGCAATACTATAATTATCTGGTCATCATCCTTGTTTACATGGACTTCAAAAAGAAAGAAAAGTTGCTTAAGTGAGCACTGGAAAAGGGGATACAGCATTGAATTAGGCTGTTATATTAAGGGACTTTCTGCAGTGTTGGTCCTGAGCAAAGAGGCCTGCCTGAATTCTTGAAGAATTTAAGGTTATAATACCCTAGATA
Source organism: Neoceratodus forsteri (assembly GCA_016271365.2). Taxonomy (NCBI): domain Eukaryota; kingdom Metazoa; phylum Chordata; order Ceratodontiformes; family Ceratodontidae; genus Neoceratodus; species Neoceratodus forsteri. The sequence goes on from CM028129.1 coordinate 188,082,919, forward strand.
CTAAGAGATAAAGGAGGATGAGTTTCACTAACTGAAGAGATGTTACTATGGAACTTGACAGGTGATATACCACATCTGGACTCCATGTTGAGTTGAGACTGGCACAGACATATACCACTTTTAAGAAGTACAACTGATTACAATGGAAATAAGAAACTTTTATCAATTGAAAAGAGGTATAAAGTCCCAGTAAGACCAAATTCAGACACGCAATAAAGGCTACAGAGGTCTCTTGGGAGACTGAATATCAGATCTGCAAGAGCTTTGTAATGCTTGCTATTTATAACATTTTGTAGCACCAGAACTGTCAAAAATAAACAAGTTTGGTGTCAAAAGCAAGCTAACCTTTTGATCTTTCTAGAGATCTATCATTTAATGAAGTGCCTGGTTGCAGAATCTAGTCACTTCATGTTAAAGAATTTCTGAATGAGCCCAAGCTGCATGATGCTTCATTAGGCATAGACAAAGACAACCATGTGCTTTTACAGAAATCTAATGTTTTAGAGTCATTGTGAAAAGAACTTATGGACAAATCTTATATTATTCTGAGGCCAAGAATATTTTGAACAAGACTGTCGCTTTGTTTTTAGAAATTTTTGTTAAAATGATAAAGTTATAACCTTTATTAACCTAATTCAGGAAATACAAGTCCAAGGAACATGGAAAACATGTCAAAAGACTCCATTCAATGACAGAATGAGAGAAGGGGGAGGGATGGGAGAAAAGGCTGTCGAGAGGGGTCCGATAAAAGGGGGACTCGGTCTCCACCCCCTGGGGAGCTGGAGGAATGCAGGAAAAGGCCGACTGGTAAGGTGCGGAACAGGGGAAAACAGAATCCCCACAGGAACACGAGCAGGGGAAATGGAAGTATAGAGAAAGGGTAGAAGGTAGTCTTGCTAAATGCCAGGAGATTGGGAAATAAAATGCCTATGCTCCAGGCAATGCTAACTGAGGGAGAGGTGGATGTGGTAGCAGTCACTGAGACCTGAGCCACCACAGGGCATGACTGGGGCCCGAACCTGGAGGGTTACACCATGTTCAGGAAGGACATGGGAGAAGGAAGGGAAGGAGGGGTACAATAATAGTCAAAAACTGCATTGCCATAGGAGGAGTGGAGGAGGTGGAGGGAACTGTGAAGGCAATTTGGGTCACCCTTGATAACAAGGTGGGGCAAGAGTGTAAAAATAGGAGTGGTGTATAGACCCCCCACGCTGGCAGAGGAGCTGGAGGAGAGTCTGGTGTCAGATGTTGGGAGACACTGCAGATTGGGAAGGGGAAGGCTGGTGGTGTTGGGGGACTTAAACATGCCAGGAACAGACTGGGAGACTATGATATCCTCAGTGGCAAGGGAACAGAGGTTGTTGGATGTCTTTCAGGATGTGTTCCTAACTCAGCAGGTGGGGGAACTGACCAGGGAGTAGCGGATACTGGATGTGGTCCTGGCAAACAGTGACCAGATTGGGGGCCTGGAGGTAAGGGACCGATTGGCAGGGAGCGACCATGCCATGGTCTGGTTCTGCATGAACCTAGGAGGAGTAGGAGGCTGCACAAAGACAAAGGTAACTGACTTCAGGGGGGTGGATTTCAAGGAAATGGGAAGGATCCTTAAGGAGCACTTGGATGGGATTGGGGCAGACATGGATGCTGGCAGTAGGTGGGAAATCATCGGGGGGGTGCAGGATGCTACCAGCACCTGTGCAAGAGTAAGACAAAAATGCAGTAGGGCCTGAAAACCCTGCTGGTGGACTAGGGAGGTTTAGGAGGTGGTGAGGGGAAAAAAAGGCAGCCTATAGGCAATTCAAGTGCTCAAGGAGTGAAAGGGACCAAGGGGAGTACGAGCTGATGGCCAGAAGGGCCACTAGGGTGGTGAGGGTCGCTAAGGCAAGGAAGAAGCAGAACCACTGGCCAGGGAAATTAGAAGTGGGAACAAGGGGTTCTTCAGATACACTGGGGGAAAAACAAAGGGTGAAGGGGCGGATTAGCAGGATTAAAACAGGGGAGGGATGGGCACAAGACTTGGGGGAGCAGGCTGAGGTACTAAATGAGTATTTTGCCTTAGTTTTAACCAAGGAAAATGGGGGAGCTGCATCATACATGGGAAGAGATGGTGAAACTGAGGAGGGGGAGGACACTTACCGATCAGTGGGTCTGGGGAGGGGGGGCATCACTGGCAGGTGGGGGGAAGGCAATGCAGGGGGACGAGGTAGTGGAGGTGGAAATCATGGCAGTGAGAGAGTGAGGGAAGCCCTCAGGTCCCTTAAGATGGAGAAAGTACCAGGGCCAGATAAATTATATCCCAGAGTGCTGAAGGAACTGGCGGATGTCCTGGCGAAACCCCTGATGGAGCTCTTCAGCATCTCTCTGAGGACAGGGTGGGTGCCCCAGGACTGGAAGGTGGTGCACATAGTGCCTATCCACAAGGGGGGTCAAGGGAGGTGGCAGGGAACTACAGGCCCATCAGCCTGACATCGGTGGTAGGCAAGGTGATGGAGGGCATTGTCAAGGAGAGACTGAGCGGAATGGTCAAATGTATGGCAGCTCAGATTCAATGCAAAGAAGTGCAAGGTAATGCACATGGGAAACAAAAACCCAGGGGAAGCGTACAAAATGGGGGGTGAGATACTGACAACAGTAAAAATAGAAAGGGACCTGGGGGTAATTATATCAGATGACCTAAAGGTGGGCAAGCAATGTGAGAAGGCAGTAAGGAAGGCTGGGGGATACTGGGATGCATAGGAAGAGGCAACAACAGTAGAAAACAGGAAGTTGTTATCCCTCTGTACAGACAGTTGGTGAGACCCCATCTGGAGTACTGTGTGCAGTTCTGGAGACCCCATCTCCGCAAAGACATAGACAGAGTGGAGGCTGTCCAGAGGAGGGCAACCAAAATGGTGCAGGGTCTGCACCAGAAGATGTCTGAAAAGAAAGACTAAAGGAGCTTAATATGTATACCCTGGAGGAAAGAAGGAGAGAGGGACATGATAGAAACTTTCAAGTACCTCAAGGAATTAACAAAGTCCAAGAGGTAGCATCTTCCAGAAAAGGGGCACAATTTGAAGATAGAAGGGGATGGCTCAGAGGTAATGTGAGGAAGTATTTTTCACTGAGAGGGTTGTGGATGCATGGAACAGCCTCCCTGAGGAGGTCGTGGAGTCAAGAACAGTGGGGGACTTCAAGAATGCATGGGACAGGCATAAGGCAGTCCTAGTGGGGGGTAGGAGAAAGTAAGCTGTTGGTTAACTAGGATCTGCAGCTTATCTGTTAGGTAGGAAAATGGGCAGACTAGGTGGGTCAAGCGGTCCTTATCTGCCATCAAATTCTATGTTTCTATGTTTCTATGTTTACTGGGGGGACCTGGAAAAGTTGGGGTGCCTGGATGATAGACAGCATGGATTCATCCCGGGGAAATCACGTCAGACAAACCTTGTGGAGTTCTATGACTGGGTGACGAGTGCCTTGGACCTGGATAGACCAGTGGACATCCTCTTTCTTGAATTCAGCAAGGCATTTGACTCTGTTCCTCATGGAGGCCTGTTGGATAAGCTGGGAGAAATGGGGGTGGGGAACCAGATGATCAGATGGATAGGCAATTGGCTCCAGAACCGGACCCAGAGGGTCGTGGTTGGTGGGATAGTCTCATCCCCAAGGAGGGTCATTAGTGGAGTCTCTCAGGGATCGGTCCTTGGGCCTCTCCTGTTCAACGCCTATGTCTCTGACATAAGGAAGGGTATCAGGAGTGAGATGAGTCTCTTTGCAGATGACTCAAAACGGGGGCGGTGGTGGATGGGGGGGGGAGGGTGGCCCTATAGGGGGACCTGGAGGCCCTGGAAAGGTGGTCTAGAAAGCAGACACTGAGGTTCAATGCAGGGAAATGCAAGGTACTGCACCTGGGAGCTAGAAACCCAGGCCAAGTGTACACCTGGGGGGGGAATGCTACAAGTCTCAATGGCAGAGAGGGACCTGGGGGTGGTGGTGGATGTCAAAATGAACAACTCAGAGACTTGTAGAAGGGCAGCAGCAAAGGCCAACAGGATGCTTGGATGCATTGCTAGGGGGCTCACCTCCAGAAGAAGGGAAGGGAAGCGATACTCCTACTGTATAACTGCTTGGTGAAGCCACACCTTGAGTACTGCATGCAGTTTCAGAGGCCACATTTAAAGAGGGACATTGAACTCCTGGAGAGGGTCCGGAGGAGGGCAACCAAAATGATTTGGGGCTTGGGGGATAGGACCTATGGGGAGAGGCTCAAAGAGCTAAATATGTACACTTTGGAAGAGAGAAGGCACTAGGGGGACATGATAGAGGTCTTCATGTACATGAAGGGGATAAATAGGGGAGGAGCAGTCAGGGTGCTCCAAAGGAAAGCAGGGAGGGCAACTAGAGGGCATGGGTGGAAGCTGGGGGGGATTCAGGGGAGAAATGAGGAGGTGCTACTTCACTGAGAGGGTGGTGGAGCCATGGAATGCACTGCCCAGGGGGCTGGTGGAGGATGGAGGGGTTCAAGAGGGGGTGGAACAGGTACAGGGGAAGGGCTTTGGAAGCAAAAACCAGTGCAGCGAGAATATCTGGGACTGGGAAGGGAGAAGCCAGAGAGGGAGATGGGGGCAGCAAGGTCAGCTCCCAGGGTGGGGGCTGACCAAACAAGCAGACACGAAAGACCGTTAGGCCTATTCTGCTGGCGTTTTAGTATGTTAGTATGTTAGATATCCAACAATGTTGATATAAAAGTTGTATTATTTTGCATTACGAAGTTATAAAAGAAAATTAATTTAATTGATAAAAGTAAGTCTTGAACAAGTGGGATATCCTTAGTCTGATAATAAATGTTGGTGATTCATTATCTGCAAGGACCAATAAAAGTTTGGTGATAATGTCACTCAACATGGGAACATATATGTAATTTCTGCTGGTCCAGCCATGCCTGAATCCTGTTGCTGGATGGACCTACGGGTCCTGACTGAAAAATTTGTGTTATCTTGGACCTTCACCAGGCTAAAAGTCTAAAGCCATGCCTGCTTGGGACCAGCATTTCAGTTATGCCATTGTGTCCACCAGGGGGTGCTAAGGACAAGCTTGAAAGTCTGCACAACATTGCAACTAGGTCCAGCTGCTGAAACTTCTTGTTACAGGAAGGACTCTTTCCAATACTGGATGAAGCAAGGCCTATGTTTTACATACTAAGTATTGACTGAAGTAATGTTTTGGAATTTCTGCTAAAAGCATTGACAAGAGACTGACTTTGAAATTCACCAGCCAAGGGAAGTCTGCAGTGCAGTTGGATAACAGTGAGTCCAGAGTTGCAGGTTTGAGAGCTGGAAGGAACCAAAACTGGAAGAAGTCATAGAATCCATCCAGTTATCTAAACAACTTTGCTGTCCACAGGGATATCCTTTCCTACAAACTGTTGTGCTGCTGAACTGTTAAAATCTTGTCTGATTTTGCCACCAAAATCTTGATAAGTGACTTTTTGATGATCCGTGATATCAAGCAAGAAGGATCCAGTCTACACTGCTTTATTGATGTCAAAAGATTCTACAGTCCCAGGTTCAAGCGGGAAAAGACAGAGGACTACAGCCAAGTCAAGCCACTGAAGGACTTTTATCATCCAGAATCAGAAGAAGCACTTCTCACTAAGATTTTGAAAGTTAAAAGTAAAGAAGACCAAGCCTACAGATAACCAGAAATTTAAGTATTATTTTAATTATTAATTAACAATATCTTAATATTCCAGTTTGGCTATTTGGGGTGGTAAGCTAGTGAGCTTAACTTTTAATTACAAATCTTAGATACTGTATATAGGTTAAGAAATTTAAACAAAATGAAATACATTTTACATGCTATGAAGTTTTGAAATAGGTCTTATAAAGAAATATAATCTGAAACACTAATGTAATGAGTTTGCATGTTCTTATATCAGAAGGTCATGCTACGTACTAAGTATGCTGAAAGCCTAGTATATAGCCAATGCCATTTATTGTGCTGAATATTGCTTATTCATTTGCATTGTTTATTTGCTGAAATTTGTTTGTGGTTTGTTTGATTTTCTGAAACCTTTGTTGTTTATGTTTACAGTTTATTGTGTTTACAAGGTATATTTATGCAAATTAGGAATACTTAGAATATTGTACAGGTGTTAATAAAATATATATAAAGAGGTCAGCAGTTCACCAAGATGACAGGGTTGAGTGATGGTTTCTTCAGTAGGGGGCCTCACCAACACCTCCTTCAAGGCATCAGGGAAAAGCCCCCCAAGAGCAAACACCGGACAATCTCGGCAAACACTGGACCAACGGACCCCACACATCCTACTAGGAGATGCATTGGGCCCGGGTCCAGTTCATAAAAAGTGGTCTGTAGCTTCAAAATCACCTCGACGACCTCAGCCACCCCCACTAGTCAAAACTCATCCTAGACAGATAGAGTGCTTCTGTCACCACCAGGCTCAACACTGTGGGACAGATCTTGCTCCACTGTCGAGATCCTGGACTTAATGGAGGACACCCTATCACAAAAGAACTGAGCAAACTCTTCATATAGTGCAACTGAAATTGCTCTTTTCAGCTGCTGCAGGCTGGATGAAGCCTGTCTACAGTGTGAAAGAGTAAAGCTGGTCTGTTCCTTCCTGCAGCAATCTCTCTGGACAGGAACTCCACCTTCTTACAGTTGATTGCCCGTTGATAATCACCATAGTGAGCTCTTACAGTCAGTTTGCCATTCATAGCCTCAGTCCTCCTCCAGCAACGTTCTAACTTCTGAGCCCTGAGCTTCATCTCCCTGAGTGCCTCATCAAACCATGGGGGTCTCAAGCAAGAAGACCAGGGGCACAGCACATAAAAAGCTTGTGCCACCTGAGTACGTGCAAGTCACCTTTTCCATGCTCTGCTCCAGCGGTTGAGGGCAGTTGTGGTGCACCAGCATCAAGTAACATCCTCCTACATCACTTCTCTTGCCGAGAGGAGACATCGCCAGGCAACTGCATGCCAGCCAGCAACAGACTGTCTAATCACCTGCCATTTCAAGTGACTGAAATAACATTTACTGGCAAGTATTCTGTGAGTAGGGGGCTTGGGGGAACTGGCTGCTGAACACGTCAGCTAACAGGGCAGGGGCTCAGCACATAAAAAGTTTGCGCTGCCCGAGTGCCTGCAATTCACCTTTTCTACACTCTACTCCACCTGTTGAGAGAGGTTGTGGTGCTCTGGTAGCAAGTAACATCCTCCTGCTTCAGTTCTTTTGCTGAGAGGAGACATAGCAGGCAAGTGCATTCCAATCAGCAATAGACTGTCTAATATCCTGCCATTTCAAGTGACTGAAATAACATATGCCAGCAAGCTTTCAGTGAGTAGGGGGCTCGAGGGAGCCAGTTCCTGAACATGTCAGCTAAGGGGGCAGGGGCTCAGCACATAAAAAGCCTGTTTTGTGCACAAGCGTGAGCGTGAGTGGCACAAGCACCACTTGGTAGAGGAAAATCTAGTAGTCTACACGGGTAGAGGTTTTGTCTTAAGGGTAAGATTTATTTTTCTCCCTGGAAAATTTAATTAGTAAAACTATTAACAGGACATTGTGACCTTTTAACAATACTGCTCTGCATTTTATTGAGTAGTATTTTAAGGACCAGTTATACTCAAATATAATCTAGCAATGATTCTAGCACAACATTTGAACAGGCTTACTTGATTTATGCATCCAAGAGTTATAATATGAGGAACTGGGATGTAAGAGACTGGAGTGGCTTCATGTGGAAAGACAAGCCGTACTCGGTAATGTCTTCTTGTTCAATTATATTTTTAATTAACGAAGTAAATTTGTCCAAATATAAAATTAAGATTAAAGGGGAAAAACATCTTTATAACAAATCTGTAATTCAGAAATTGATAATGCTTTTGCTTTTAATCTCTGGCTCTGCCAATCCACAACCAGGCCCTCCGACCTCTAGTAATTCTACACCTAAATTCCCAGATTAATTCCTACCATGATACTGCTGTTGTAAATTCTTCATTAAGTATAGTTCGTCTTAATATACAGTGTCTTCAGGCAAGATGGTGTTTGGTTAAAGTATGGGGTTTACAACATAACTTTGATGTAATTACACTGTCAGAAACCTGGTTACCTGTAAGTAGCAAGATTAATGATGCACAAATTGAGTTACCAGGATATAATATATTTAAACAAGACAGGCAGGGTAAAAGGGGAGGGGGCACCTTAATCTATGTAAAATCCAAATTTAGTAGTATATTGTTAGACCACTCGGGTGAAAATATCGGATGTGACTTGATATCACTGGATGTGATTCTAGGTCAACACAAACACCTGGTAATTAGCTCTATTTATATCTCTCCTGGATATACAAGAATTGGATTAATAATAATAATAATCTTTATTTTTATGGCACCTTTCAAAAAACCAAGGCACCTAACAAAGTATAAAATAACACATCAAATATCCCAACATCATAAATAGTATAAAACAACTGATACAATTAAAAGAAATCATTCACCAAACGCTTGGTGCCACGGATATGTTTCTAGAGCTTGTTTAAATCCCTCCATGGTCGTGCACTCCCGTAACCAATGAGGTAGAGAATTCTGAAGTTTTGGGGCTGCATGCATAAATGCTTGGGCCCCAGAAGATTTCAAACACATCCTTGGAATCTCCAGCAACCCCTCGTTGGCTGAGCGGAGCGATCGCCCAGGGCAGTAAGGAACCAGAAGCTCTTTCAAGTAGTCAGGGCCCAGTCTGTGTAGGGTTTTAAAAGTCAGAAGACTGACTTTAAAGGTGACCCACCACTGTACAGGCAGCCAGTGCAGTCCATGCAGCACCAGCGAAATATGACAGGACTGGGAAGTTCCCGTCAAAAGCCGGGCTGCTGCGTTCTGCACTAGCTGCAAGTGGCAGATTTCCACCCCAAGTAGCCATAGGTAGAGGGAGTTGCAGTAATCCAGTCACGAGGACACAAAGACATGGACTAATGTAGGAAGATCGCCGGATGGAACAAGATGCTTAATCCTGGAGGTATTCCTCAGATGGTAAAATGAGGACTTGACAACGGCTGACACCTGCGAATGTAGAGTCAGCCCTTTGTCAAAAATTACCCCCAGGTTTCACACAAGTTCAGAGCTTGGGAGTGATAAGCCCCCAAGGAAAAGCCCTGAGGGAGAACCTGCCGCCAGTCCCCCTATCCGGCATGCTGGGTCCACAACTAGCACCTCCATCTTTTCCGAGTTCAACTTCAGCCAATTCTAATCCATCCAGTCCTGGATTTCTGCGAGGCAGCTGTTAAAAGCTGAGACAGCTCCATCCTGGTCAGGTGCAAAAGAAAGGTAGAGCTGGGTATCATCAGCATGGCAGTGAAACCTCAACCCATACCTTCTTACATTGTCTCAGAGGGGCAGCATGTACATTGCGAACAACATGGGGGACAACACTGAGCCCTGAGGAACCCCACAAGACAGAGGAACTGGGTCTGAGGAATAAACCCCGGACACCACTCTCTGAGTTCTTCCAGTGAGGAAAGATGTAAACCACCTGAGGACTGCACCCGACAGTCCACAGATGAAACTCAGGTGACCAAATAGGACCCCATGGTCCACAGTGTCAAATGTTGATGAGAGATCTAGAAGAACCAAGATGGAATGGTTCTTCTGATCTCTAGCCATCAGGAGATCATTGTGCACCCGAACCAGTGCTGTCTTAGTACTATGCCTCTTACATAAACCAGACTGGAGGGGTTCATAGATGTCATGGATAGTCAAATGGTTCTCCAGCTGTACGGCCACTACTTTTTCAATCACCTTTCCTAAAAAGGGAAGGTTTGAGATTGGTCTGTAGTTCACATGTCAGTCAGGGTCCAAAGAAGCTTTCTTCAAGAGGGGTGTTACCACTGCCTCCTTCAGGAAGCTGGGAAACTCACCTGTTTCCAAGGAGCACCAGACTGTCTGTGCTAGGACTGGACCGATGGAATCAATACAACCCAAGATCAGGGAAGTTGGTCCTGGATCCAAACTACAGCACATAGGGCGTGCACCCTGGACAATCCGCATGACATCCATGAACTCCAGTCGGTCGAAGGTACTCCGGGAAAGCTGAGAGGCAGTGGCCTCACGCTGATCCAAAGCAGCGCCCATAGAGTGTGCTGGTTGGAGTACCACCCTGATGTCAGCCACCTTAGTCGCAAAGAATCGAGAAAGTTCATCTCACTCTACTTGCAAAAAGACTTTTCGAACTTGTAGACAGGCTGGGTTGCACAGTCTGTCCACAGTTAGAAAAAAGCTGAGCTGGTTGATTCTGAGCAACTGCAATCTCCCTGGACAGGAACTCTGCCTTCTTACGGGTGATTGCAGATTGATAGGCTTGATAATGGTCTGTCAATCTAAGGTGGTCGGTATCGAGGGCCAATTTCCACCAGCAATGCTCTAACCTTCGTCCTAGTCGCTGCATCTCCCTCAAAGTCCCATCAAACCATGGGGACCAAGGGCAAAGGGCGAGAGGGCGAACACGGACAGGAGCAATGACTTCCAGGGCCGCTGAAATGGCCGTGTTATATGCCATCACAAGGGCCTCTGGGTCACTGTTTGCCACCAGGAGGATTAATAGGTCAAGTACTGCCACCAGGCCTTCAGAGCTAACATCTCATAAAGGGCGATACCTGACCATTTCCACAGGGATAGGCCTGCGAAGGGGGACACTAAAACTAAACCCTACGGTATAGTGATCGGACCATCCAACTGGTTCCACCCCCAGATGAGAGGCTTCGATCCCCAGGAGGAAGACTAAGTCAAGAGAGTGACCATGTTTATGGGTAGCAGTGGTAAACAGACTGCCCCCTGATCCAATCTCAGGTGGTGGATCACCGAGTGCACAACCCAACTGGAGTTAAAGCCTCCAATATGGGGCCAGAGTTCTCATCCAGCCAAGTCTCGGTGATGCAGGCCAGGTCCACTGTTGCTACAAGATCTGCAATAATTGCAGTCTTCTTTTTAATGGACCTGGCATTGCATAACACTGCTTGAGTTGAATGAACATCCAGGGCCGCCCGAACCACCTGCCCACCAAAATTGGTAGTGCCCTTGAGTATGGAAACCAGAAATGGCGGACCACGATCTTGGTTCCATTTCACCCCAGGGCATCTTCTGGATCTTATGACCCCGATGCAGTGGCTCCACTCATTCACCCTCCACTGTTCATACCCCCCACCCACTCCCCCACGGGCAATACCCAGCACCCTACATCACTGGTAAGTTGTGAACTGCAATGGGAGGAGGGGAGGAGGGCATGGAGAGCAGAGAGTGAATAGCGCACAACCTTGGGGGCAGGTCTCCAACACATTCTGGTGACCAATATATCAAAACAACTCTCCCTTAACTAAGCCAACTATATTCCTAAAGCAAACATACAATTAAATAATATAAAATGAAATAACATAAGATTAAACAAAAAATACAAACCCTCAACTCTCACTTAAAGGAAAATAAATAACCCTCAAACACCCATCCCCTATAAAAATAAATAAATAACCATCAAACACCCCTTCCCTGTAATACAAATTCTCAAATAAATTAAACCATAAATAACTCAGAGTCTTGGACAGGAGTAGATCTACTTGAAGAAAGTTCAGTCATAAATGAATGATAAACCTTCTTAATACTGTAGAATAAAACCAATATGCAAAAAGTGGCAAATATCTTCGGCTCCCCAGGCCCTCTCACTGCCTCGGGAGATTAACAAGACACAGGCCCTCTCACTTTCTGTCCTGAACCAAAAGATAGTACCAAAGTTATAGATGTCTTCAGCCCCCAGGCCCTCTCATTGCCTGCCAAACAAAAGTAAAGCAAAACAGAAAAAGGAAAATTTAAGGTCGGACCGTATGCAGACAAAGTTTCTTCAAAACAGACGTCCTCACTCATGATCTGTATAACGGGAGAGCAGGCCCAAAGAATCCCATACAAGGGATCGCAGCTGGAAAATGTCCACAGTTGCTACCTCGGCTTTCCACCAGCGTCAACCCACTAGTTGGCCCCCGGAGAACCTAAGGGAACCGTCGGCCCGGTCTGCCGACTACTCGACAAAACCGCAGCCCAGTCCTCCGATCAGCCACCAACTCCAGCCACCAGCCACCCCGCGGGTTTAAGGATGACCAGCTTCAGATAGTTCAACTCCTGTGCCACCGAAGGTGCCATTACCAGATCGTCCCACTGACAGACTCAGACCAAGGCCAAACAGAAGCCACACGAAATCTCCCTTGCACTGCACCAGTCCCAGCAAGTCAGTTTCTTCACATAATCCAACACCTCTCCTTCAGCTCTTCTCCTCGCGGCTTCCTATCTCCTATCTCCAGCTCTGGCCAACCATGAACATAAACCAGGACCAGGAAACAACAAATCCATGCAAATCCCAGAACAAGGTAGAAGCTAGCGTAAATCTTCATGCAGTTAGGACGACAGCGGGCCCATAACGAATGGCCCCAGAGCACACTACGAGGTCATTAGAGATGACCCAGTGTCGATCTACGACTTAGCTAACTCACTATCTGCCCTACTGACTAACAGAAAGCCAGCAAAGACAGAGAGCAGGCAGGCAGAGACAGTCAAACAATTGGAAAATAAGCACAAAATGCAAAACCGAGAAATATAGTAACGATCACAGTCTGGCTAAAAATTTTCAAGAGGAGCTTGCAGCATGTCCAGCCTGGTGGCCATCATGAGATTAGCAGGCAAAGATTAGAGCTAATTGCTAGAATAAAAAATAGTTTAGCACCAGACAGAGAGTGGGTGTTATTATGGGACTTAGAAACATAGAAACATAGACTTTGATGGCAGATAAGGATCGATAGGCCCACTTAGTCAGCCCATTTCCCTACCTACTGGATAGGCTGCAGATCCTAGTTAGCCAACAGCTTATTTCTTCCTACCCCCCACAAGGATTGTCTTATGTCTGTCCCATGCATTCTTGAATTCTCCCACAATTTTAGACCCCACAACCTCCTCAGAAAGGCAATTTCATGCGCCCACCACCCTCTCTGTGAAAAATACTTCCTCACATTGCCCCTGAGCCGTCCCCACTCTATCTTCAAATTGTGTCCCCTTGTTCTTGCACATCTATTTTTCTGAAAGATGCTACCCTCTTGGACTTTGTTGATTCCACTGAGGTACTTAAACGTTTCTATCATGTTCCCCCTCTCTCTCCTTTCCTCAAAGGTATACATATTAAGCTTCATTAGTATCTCCTTGTAAGGCTTCTCTTGCAGACCCTGTACCATTTTAGTTGCTCTCCTTTGGACTGCCTCCTTCCTGTCTATGTCCTTTCGGAGATGGGGTATCCAGAACTGGCAGCAGTACTCCAGATGGGGTCTCACCAACTGTCTGTACAGAGGGATAACAACTTTCTGTTTTCTGCTGGGAATGCCTCTCCCTATACATCCTGGTGTCCTCCCAGCCCTCCCTACTGCCTTCTCACACAGCTTGCCAACCTTAAGGTCATCTGATATGATTACCCCCAGGTTCCTTTCCATTTTTGTTGTTGTTACTACCTCCCCCCACCATTGTGTACTCTTGCCCTGGGTTGTTGTTTCCCAGGTGCATTATGTTACACTTCTTTGCACTGAATCTAAGCTGCCACACTTCTGACCATTCCTCCAACCTTGCCAAGTCCCTTCTCATCTCTTCCACGCCTCCTTGTGTATCAACCCTGTTACAGATCTTTGTGTCATCTGCAAAGAGGCATACCTTTTCCTTCCAGTCTCTCTGCAATGTCACTTATAAAGACATTAAAAAGGACTGGAACCAGTACTTAACCCTGCAGTACCCCACTAGTAACCCACCTTTCTTCAGAGTGGACTCCGTTAACTATTACCTTCTGTGTCCTGTTGTCCAGTCAGTGTTTTACCCAGGCTACCACCCTGGGACCCACTCCCAGGCTGGCTAATTTGTTTATTAATCTTTTGTGTGGGACTGTGTCAAATGCCTTGCTAAAGTCTAGGTAGGCCATGTCCACAGCCCCTCCCTGGTCTACTACTTTGGTCACCCAGTCAAAGAAATCGATTAGATTTGTCTGATATGACCTTCCTGCTGTGAACCCATGCTGCCTTGGGTCCTGTGCCCCACTGGCCTCCGGAAGCACCAAGTTTGGTCGACAGTAAATCTGCCAACCACCCGCTGGCGACAGCACAATACCCGATGCAGGTGTTGTGCTGCCCTAAGCCCCAGTGTTTTCTGTGGGGCTGTGCCCCACATACCCCCTAGTGCAGGGGGCTCACCTTACGCACCCCTGGACTTTAGTTCTCAACTCCAGGTTGGAGTTGGTCGGGGAGGGCTGGACACTGGGGAAAGCGAAACATGGAAACGGACCATTACAGCAACTGTCGCTGTAGTGGTCATTTTCTGTGTTTCGCCGTTGGGGTGTTGGGCAAAGGGGGGCCACCCCTGACCTCTAGGTACTCAACAATTCTTTCCTTCAGAAGTGATTCCATCACTTTCCCTACCACAGAGGTCAAACTGACAGGTCTGTAGTTTCCTGCCTCTGTCTTGGTCCCACTTTTGTGAAGGGGAATCACATCCGCCCTCCTCCAGTCATCAGGTACCACACCATCCTCCCACAGTTTGTTGAGAAGGGTAGAAAGTGGTGTCACTAGTTCTCCCCTTAATTCTTTTAGAATTCTGGGGTGAATCCCATCAGGTCCCATTGCTTTGTCCACCTTCAGTTTTAGGAGTTCTTTCAGAACCCTTTCTTCTGTAAAAGGACTGGGATCGTCCCCCTTATCCAGAGTGCTTCTGTTAATTGGACTAGGTACCTCCCCCTCCTCCTCTTTTGTGAATACTGAGCAGAAGTATTCATTCAGTATCCCTGTTTTTTCACTGTCCCTCTCTGCCCACCGTCCATTCTATTCAGCCTCACTATCCCTCCCTTTGTCTTTCTACACTCCCTAATGTACCTATACAAGGTTTTAACCCCCTTCTTAACTGAGTGGCTATCTTTTCCTCAGGTTGGGCCTTTGCTATTCTGACTGCCTTCCTTGCTTCCTTCTGCCTTAATTGGTACAGTTCTCTGTCCTGCTCCTTCTGTGTTTTCTTATACTTCCTAAATGCTAACTTTTTCTCCCTAACCTTTCCTGCCACATCTTTTGAGAACCATAGTGGCTTTTTCTTTCGTTTTGATTTATTTGCTTCACACAAAGACTTGTTGCCTCCGTGATGGCAGTTTTGGTGTTTCCTCATTGTTGCTCCACCCCTCCTTCCTGCCTGTTTGCTAGTGCTTTTCCAAAGCATTCTCCCATCTTGCCAAAGTCAGCCCTCCTGAAGTTCAGTACTCTCACTTTTGTATGGCTTGACTCTGAAGCTGAGTTTATCGTGAATCACACTGTTTGGTGGTCACTTGTTCCCAGATGGCTACCCACTTCTAGATCTGAGATCCTCTCACTGTCCCCATTTGAGAGTATGAGGTCTAAGATTGCTCCCTCCCGAGTGGGTTCCAACACTAGCTGTCTGAGGCATGCCCCCTGTAGGGCATCAAGAATGGCCCTGCTCTTGGATGTGGCTGCAGCAAAGGTGCTCTGGTTAACATCTGGCATATTCAGGTCCCCCATCAACAGTATCTCTCCTTTCTTTTCCATCCTAAGGATGCCTTCTATCATATCCTTGTCCATTCTCTCCCCTCCTGAGATGGGGGTCTGTATACAACCCCTGTGTGAATTGTGGTACCATTTCCAGTCTCTAAGGTGACCCACAGTGCCTCCACTCCTCCCTTTTTACTCTTTTGTTCCATTGCTTTTATCCCTTTCCTTACATAGAGAGCTATTCCTCCCCCTCTTCTACTCTCCCTGTCTCTCCTGTAGGTTGTGTAGCCTGGTATGTTAATATCCCAGTCATGGTTCTCTGTGTACCATGTTTCTTTGGCTGCCACAATATCCAGGCATCCCTCTTCCATCAAGGCCACCAGTTCAAGAAGCTTGTTGCCCAAACTACGGGCATTGGTACTCATTACCCTCCATTTCTTGATGGCCTTACCCCTTTTTGCCCATCCTGGTCCTTACTGCCTTTGTCATTTAATCCATTTACCCCTTCCCTTCTCCCTATTGATGTCTCTATCTTGGTGTTTGCCTCACTTACTACCCTGATTTTTTTGGAGGGGCTAGGATTTCCCTGCTCCTTTCCAGTGCCTCCCCCCTTGGCTAGCTGAAATGCTTGCCAATGAAGCACTTAAACCTATCACCTAGGATCCTGGTTCCCCTCCTGGACAGATGCAGACCATCATGCCTGTATAGGCCTATATCACTCCAGGTGGACCCCCAGTCCCCAGTGAAGCCAAACCCCTGAGCTCTGCACCAGTTTTTCAATCAGTGATTGAATCCCATGTTGTGGAGCACCCTAGCCTCACCCATGCCAGAGACAGGCAGCACCTTCAATTGTAACTGGTGCTTGGATCCAAAATCTGAAGCAAGGGAGCTTTTTATGGAACTGGGAATACATAAAATCATAAAAGAAACAACTAGATACAACCAAAGAACTGGGAAAGGATCCATTTTGTACTGGATAGTGGTCACTCACCCAGATAGGATAGTTACATCTTGTGTTTTAGCTGATGCTTTAAGTGACCATTGTCCAGTACACTGTAATTGGTCAACAAAAAATATAAAACATTTCCCAGTATATATAAATAGAATCATGGAACCTAAAAAATATGAATTCAGAAATGGTTAACCATGAATGTAGAAAAGTTGACTGGACAATTCTCCATACTATCAAGGATATTGATGACTTTGTTGATACTTTTACTGGATTGGTTAATATGGTTACAGATAAGATTGCCCCAGAAAGAAGATGAGTATTCAGGCTAACAAGAATAGATGGGTAAACAGTGGTTTGTTAAAACTGATGAAGTTAAGAGATAAAACCTGAAAAAGGAATCAATGTAAAGTGAACGTTTGTAAGGTTAAGAGACAATATTTTCATTGGGAGCAAATAAAATATTCAAATAATCTAAAGAAATGTGGCAATTGTTAAATGGATTAATGGGAAAAGGCCACAAAGAAACCAAAATGGTCATACAGGATGGTGATCATTTGGTAAATGATCCCTCTCTTATTTATTTATTTATTTATTTATTTATTTAAGAGTTTCACCAGAAGGGCACACTGAGAAGAGTGCCGCTCGATTCCAGTTGCGTCCTGGGGGGAAGGGAGAACACAATACAGAAAATATATGTTGCTAGCAGACAGTAAGTGTTAGATACAGCTAAGAGCACTAGGAATAAAATTATAGCTGTGCAGGGTGCTTCAAGGTGCAAAAGAACAAACAAATACAGTGAAACATAATATAGCTATAGTACTCCAACTAGAGGAGGAGTGGTGCATTAAGGTTAGGTACATGTGCAGGTGGAGGCGAAATTATCTTTGAGGGGGACGTGGAGGTAGTTGTCTGAAGGGGCCTGCCTTATGTCCACTGGAAGGGAGTTCTACAGCTTAGGCATGCGATATGTGAAGGCTGCCTGGCCAGTGTCTGTGGACCTGTGCGGGAAAAGATAAGAGTCTGGTGTCTCTGTGTCTGAGTGAGTAAGCTGGCAGGGGAGTGGCTGAAATTGCAGAGTGGAGATAGGGGGCAGGGTCTGAGACCAGAACTTGGCAGTGAAATGAGCACGGTGTATTTGGCGGCGGTTCTGCAGTGAGGGGAGACCAATGACTGATACAAGACACAGTGATGGGTAGAGTAGGGACAGTCGAGGGCGAGACGACAAAAGGCATGGAAAAGTGAGTCCAGTCTGGCCAGGGTGGATTTGGAAGTGGCACTATAGACTACATCCCCGTAGTCTATGACTGGCAGGTTCATTTTCTGTACCATAGCATGGCGGGCTGGCAGTGGGATGCATCCATGATTACGATAGGGGGCACCCAGTCTGGGGTGTCGTTTTTTGTGAATGGTACAGAAAAGTCAAGGTGCTGGTCGAGCCAGATGCTGAGGTACCTAAAGGAGGAGCTGACCTCCAGAGTTGTTCCATCGATGGTGTGGAAAGTAGGGGTAGAGGGGAGCCTCAAGAGTCTCTGCCTTGCATCGAAGGTCATGGAGACGGTTTTCTTGGCATTGAGGTGGAGCTGGTTAGAGAAAAAACAATGCTGGACTTTGTTGAAGTCTTGCTGAAGTCTGGACGCCACATCAGAGGCCGATGGGCCTGATGTATACAGCACCATATCGTCAGCATACATGTGAATGGATGTGTGTGGGCAGGCAGAGGGCAGGCCATTGAGGAAGATGGAGAACAGGAGCGGCCCAAGAACTGAGCCATGTGGCACACCTGTCATGATGGGGAGAGGGGAAGAGGTTGAGCTACTGATTCTGACAGATTGTGACCAGCCTATCAGATATGAGCAGAACCATTCTGTAGCTGGGCCAAAAAGTCCTGCATTTTGGAGCTTAGTCAGAAGGAGGGGATGTGAGAAAGTGTTGAATGCCTTAGCGAGGTTGACAAAAATTGCTGAGGTGACATGGCCTTTGTCCATGGCAAAGAGAATGCTGTTGAGGAGCCTCAGCAGGGAGGTGGTGGTGGTGGAGTGGGACTTCCTGAAGCAAGACTGGTAAGGCGTGAAGAAGGATGAGGAGTCAAGGTCGGATGACAGTTGAGAGAGGACTAGGTGTTCTTGCAGCTTAGCCAGTATAGGGAGGAGAGAAATAGGGCAGAAGTTACCAGGGGCTGAAATACTTAATTACTTTGGGGACCTTGAAAAGTTTCAAAGTAATGTTAATTCAGCTAAATTTAACATTGATGTTGTCAGTCAAGAAACAGAGACAAGGTTTTATTTTAAAACAGTGACCCCATCATAAGTTAAAGATTATGTCCTTAAACATGACCCTTGGCCCAAACTAGGATACGATGATTTGGACTATAAGATCATAAGATTGAGTATTGCTATTTTGGCTCAGCCCATTACAGATCTCTTTAATCTTTCTCTTTGTACTGGCAAATTCCTCAAATAATGGAAAATGGCCATAATTAAACCTATTTTCAAAAATGGCAGCAAAGATAGTATGTCTAATTATAGACTTATTTCACTTTTATCAACTCTTTCCAAGATTCTGGAAAGAATAATTTTCGACCGGTCCATTGATTTCTTGGAAAAATATGGTTTATTATCCAAATCACAGCATGGATTGAAGTCCAAACAGTACAGAGATGGCCTTGGTGGGGTTCACCAGCTGCATACAGAGCTCTCCAGATAGGGGGGACTCTGTTACAGCTGTGTTTGTGGACCTCACCGTGGCCTTTGCTCTTGTTGATCATGACCATTTATCTTATTCCCTATCAGAGGTTAACTTCTCTAGTGAAGTTTATAACTGGTTTTCAAACTATTTAAAAGATAGGGTACATAAAACTGCCATCAAAAGAGAACTGTCACAGTCAAAGAATATTAAGTGTGGAGTACCTCAAGGCTCCATTTTGGGGCCTTTAATTTTTTCATTCTACATGAACTCTGCCCCAGATACATGTAAAAAAGACTTTATGACACTTTTTGCAGACAATGCTGTAATATATTACCCCCATGCTAACCCTGGAGTTGCTGTAGAAGTTATACAAAAGGATTTTCTGTTATTTCAAAATTGGCTCCTGTCAAAACAAATGATACTTAATGTTAAAAAAAAACAAATACATGATTTTCTCTGGTCCCAAAAAGAAAGCTGCAGTAATACCCCACTTGGTGGATATAAATGGGGAAACTATAGAGCGTGTAGAAAGTTTTAGATACCTTGGCATAATTCTAGGCACCAGACTACATGTTGATTCACTGATAAAAACTCTTCATCAAAGATTAAGGGGAATGTATAGAATAAAATAACTTTTGACCTCCAAATCCAAAATACAATTAACCCATAGTTTTCTTTTGGGAGTCCTGGATTATGGACTCTTAATATATTCAGTTGCTACTGGGAAAACATTATCAAGGTTTCAGGTCACGTGTAATAGTATATTGAGATTCATGATCGACTCCCCTTTCAGAACCCATAGATGTGACTTACAGAAAAGTGCCAATTGTCCATCATTGGAAAACAGATTTAAAATCAAAATTGATCTATTTCTTTTTAAAGCTTTCAGGGGTCTACTTCCCACTTCCATTCTTTCACTATTCCCAAGAAATTTAAATGAGATAGGTACCAGGTATCAGAGAAAATTTGTGTTTAAAGTCCTGTTATTTTAAAAAAACCTGGGTCAGAAATTGTTGCTGTTGAGAGCACCTGTATTTTTCTTTTTTTTTTTGGTATTATCTTTTTACCTCCTGCGACACTACGATGTCCGCCTCTCCTTCGGGCCCTCCTAGTATCTCCACTCCCTAACCATCCTTTTCCTGAGTGCTGCCCTCATGCCACATATTGCAGCCAGCCCTCTGAGTCATCCCAGAGTAACCCATCTTTTGGCGGGCCCCCCTTCTCTGAGGGGAAAGTCACCAGGGGAGGAAGAAACCCCAGCACTCTATTTCCTTATTGACGCGGAGTACTGCTGAGGAAGAGCAGGCTCCCAGAGGTTCTGGAGGTGTGGAGAATATGGAGGCCATCATCCGGTGGGCACCAAAGTTGTTTTTCCGGCTTTCTTGGTTGTCCCTCCTGTGCTGCTGCTGCTGCTTGGTAGTGTCTCTGGTCTCCACTGGGGGCCACTAAAAGAGCGGGGCTTCCCATCCAACCCACCCCAGGAGAGGGAAGCAGTCCTCCAGATGCTCAATCCTCTCCTTCCCCGGCCATCCCCCAATGACCCGAGTCTGTTCCCAGACCCGGGTCACCAGCATGGTTTGAGGTGTGACGTCAAGCGCCTCAGCCCTCTGCGCCACCGGGCGGCCTCATCTGTATTTTTCAATACTATTCCAGGTTCCTCAATCAACTGTCTAACCCCTCAAACATTCAAAGCTAGACTAAAATCCTGGTTATATAGTACAAATACATGAACATGTTGTAGGGTGAATACTAGGCCATAGTCTGTTTTTTAGTATTGTCTACTAATATTGTTTGTATGTATATACAGTGTCAATTTTACAGTTTATAATCTTTGGTTATTGTTTGTTGTAGTGTTGTCTATATTTTTTGTATGTATGTATGTATATTTAATGAATGTTTACTGTCTTATCAAAACTTGACACTTGTGAAAACGGTCAGCAATGCTCATCAAGTTATCAAGTATAAAAAATAAACTCAAAACAAACAAACAAGACTAGATGGGCCAAGAGACCCTTTTCTGCCAACAGATTTCTATGTATACGGATTGATGAAACAGCGTTGAATGCCTTGGTGACCACATTATTATATGCTGCCACTGCCTCATTCAGACATGCAGCACTCACACCCTACCTGCACCTATGCCTGATCTTTTTTATAATACTTTCTGGTGTCTAGTGGTCCCTCCCCCCACCTGATCCCATGCTTGATCATTATGTACTATTCCCTGGTGACTAGTGGCGCCTTCCATCCCGATGCCCCAAACAAGAAATTGGCAGCATTCCCTGGTGTCTAACAAACCCTCCACCCTGGCAGGTAGTGCCCCACCATCACCCCTAAAGCCCCCCCTAATTCTGAGCCCAAGCTGGGGAACAGCACAGCCCTCCTCGCTTCACTGTGACTAACCACCAACTGAGCTGTCAAAAAGAGTGAGTACTATATACAGTTGCTGGTGGTATTTGCTCCACGCAAGGGAACCCCACAAAAGGCCCTTGAAGGAGCAAATGTTTTGTGTACCAGACTGTGCCGATATGCAGGTCCCCTTCCCCTCATTTGCATTGTGGCACCCTCTACACTTTGCCCCAGTGCAAACTGGGCTTTTGTGAAAACCAGCTCAGTGCAGAACCCAGTTTGCTCACGCAAGTTGCAGTCATAAGATTAAGTGAGCTCACAAATATTTTTGTGAGCATTTTGTAATCTTGACATTGGAGTGAAATTAGATGACAGGACCAGCAATGTGCTGGATTGTGTGCATGTGTGTGTGTGTGTGTGTGTGTGTGTGTGTGTGTGTGTGTGGGGTGGGGGAAGGACCACGATCAAGGCTTACTTCCTGGTGTCTGGCATAGGGTTCCACTATTGACAAGCAATTTTATGTAACACGGGGTGAAACTGAGTGCAAAATGTTTTATAAAAGTCTAGCTTGATACCAATGGGTCTGCTGCCTTTTTGCTCTTGGCTTCCTTTATCATTAGTTACTTCTGTGTAATGGGTCCATCTAATTTTCCTTGTCCTTATTTGATAATGGATTTAAAGGATTCTATTTAGAAAAAACAGTGGTTGTGGATCTTATCTTATGCCTTATCCCACTCTTCGGCATATATGTTTGAGCAACCATTCTCAAACTTTAGGTCCTTTGGAATTCATCATTCTTTCTTATGTCCTCAACATCTTGAAGCCTCCCTACTGTTCTGCCTGCACTTTTTTGAATCCTTAAGGATAAAAGTCATATAATATAATCATGTAATATTTTTATTTTATTCTTTGGTAACCAGATAACCCACTAGACTCTTTTCAGGGGCATCCCAGAAGCATTGGGGTGGTTAAGTGACTTACTCAGTCACACAGTATACAAGTGGAGGTTCTAGGAATCAAACCCAGATCTGCTGGATGTAACAAGCTCATTGCTCTAACCTCTAGGCTATACTGCCAGGCTACTGATTGATGTATTGGAGGCTCGGGGGTGGGTCAGAAGTTGGTCAACTGGGTGGCAAACTGGTTGACTAGCAGAAAACAGAGAGTGGTGGTAAATGGTATACAGTCAGAAGAGATGCAAGTCACAAGTGGGGTACCTCAGGGATCAGTCCTGGGGCCAGTCCTATTCAACATCTTCATTAGTGACCTCGCAGATGGACTAGAGGGTAAGGCTTGTCTGTTTGCAGATGACACCAAGATCTGCAACAGAGTAAATGATCCAGATGGGGTGGGCAGAATGAGAAGAGATCTGGATAAACTAGCAAAATGGTCAGAAGAGTGGCAACTGGGATTTAATGCAAAGAAGTGCAAAATCATGCACATAGGGAAGAGAAACCCTGAAGCCACTTATAGGCTGGGAGGGGAGTTGCTAGCAGTCACAAAGGAAGAAAGAGACTTGGGCATCATCATCACTGATGACCTAAAATCATCCAAGCAGACCTCTAAAGCAGTAGGTAAGGCTAGGGGGTGTTAGGGTGTATTAGTAGGGGTATCACAAGTCGTAAGAGGGAGGTAATAATCCTCTGTACAAGACATTGGTTAGGCCCCATCTGGAGTACTGCGTGCAGTATTGGAGGCCACACCTTCACAAGGACATTAACCAAATTGAGGCAGTCCAGAGAAGGGCAACCAAAATGGTGCAGGGACTGCATCAGAAGACATATGAGGACAGATTAACGGAGCTCAATATGTATACCCTTGAGCAAAGGAGGGAGAGAGGTGATATGATCGAGACAATTAAACACCTTAAGGGCATAAACAAGATGAAAGAGTCTAACATGTTTAAATATAAGAAAAATAGCAGGACAAGAGGACACAGCATGAGATTAGAGGGAGGCCGATTAAGGGGGAATGTGAGGAAATTCTTTTTCACAGAAAGGGTGGTAGATGCATGGAATGGCTTACCACAAGAAGTGGTGGCTATGAATACAGTGCAGGGCTTCAAACAGGCATGGGATAGGCATAAGGGAGCAATACAAATGACTATGAATAGATAGGTCACTGACAGAGCAAAGGCCGATGGCACATTTATAAGGTAGAAAAAGAAATGGGCAGACTGGATGGGCCTTGCGGTCCTTATCTGCCGTCAACTTCTATGTTTCTATGTTTCTATGTTTCCTTCTAGTTTCTATAGAATCATAGGCAGTGATGGCAGAAAAAGACCAAAGGTCCATCTAGTCTGTCCGGAGTTCCCTATTTGCCACAGGATCTATTATCCATATGAGGTTTTATCCCTGCCAGTCCACCCCCCTGCTCCCTTCACTACTGCTACTGACCTGAGCAACCACCAGACCCTTCACTTTGTCCCAGCCATGCTTGAAACCATTTACAATCTTGGTGCCCGCTCCTCTGCTGTCAGACTGTTTCAAGGCTCCACCAACCTTTCTGCAAAACAGAACTTACTTACATCCCTCTTAAGGTTTCCTCTCAAGACCTCAGGTTCTTGACTCTGTACTCCTGCAAAATAGCAGTTCACCTTGTTTATTCCCTTCAGGAACTTCAAGGCCTCTGTTCTATCCCTCTCCCGATCTGCCCGGTTGGCCCTAAATCATCTTGGTCACCCCGCGTTGTGCCTTCTCCAACCTGTCCTACCTTAGGTGAGGACTCCAGAACTGAGCGTAGTATTCCTTATGCAGCCTCACCAGTGACCTGTATAGAGGTAGTAGTACCTCCTTTTTCCTGTTGTCAATAGCCTTTCCAATACACTCCAGAATCCTATTAGTCTTTTTTACAGTGGCTTGATTGACTGCGGGAGTAACTAATGATGACTCCCAGGTCCTTTTCAACTGCCATAACCCCTCCCCATCCAGTATTCCATCTTGTTTTTCCCCCCTAGGTGCATAACCTTGCATTTTTGGGGTGTTGAATTTCAACTAACAAAGCTGAGAACACCCAAAGCAATCATTCCTAAATGGCTTTAAACAGTTCACCAAGATGCTCCAAAGGGCTGTTAAATCTCAGATCAAAAGGATGGCTGAATCAACCAGTAAACCGCCAGACTTAAACAATAGTTTTCAAATGTTCTTTTATTCAGTGCTGCAGTCACCCTCAATCTTCCCAATGTTTCACTGGCCTACCTGCCAGCTTTATCAAGGGAAAGTGGTCCTGTATTCAAAAGAGTATGTACAAAGTTATCACTTAGTGAAGTACAGCACTAACACCAACTTCATACACATTACAACATTTCTTGCAAAGATTCTTAAACTTTATTAGTATTCATTTCATTTGCTGTGATATTTGTTTCCCCCAGTTCAAATAGGTAACACCAATTCTCAGTGCCCAAAACGCACTTCGCTAAGCCCCATGGAGCACTTTCTCAATGTGCACTAGAGCCAGGAATGCTGCCATGCAGTGCTGATCTGGTGGCATCCTCTCCTCAGTGTGCACTAGAGCCAGGAATGCTGCCATGCAGTGCTGATCTGGTGGCATCCTCTCCTCAGTGTGCACTCAAGTCAGGAATGCTGCCATGCAGTGCTGATCTGATGGCATCCTGTCCTCAACGTGCACTAGAGCCAGGAATGCTGCCATGCAGTGCTGATCTGGCGGCATCTTCTCCTCAGTGTGCACTAGAGCCAGGAATGCTGCCATGCAGTGCTGATCTGGCAGCATCTTCCACACACATGCTTTTTCAGTGTCACAGCTAGAGATGTTGTGAAGTATTACTTTGCTGGAGAAGTTGTGAAATTTGCCTTTGCAAATAACTTCATGAATTGTCCACTTCACATTGAGTTTTCCTGGAGATATGACACTTTTACGGGCAAAATCAGGTGAAGTTAAGGGGAATCTGTAACTTCACAAGTAAATTTGCATGATTTGTCTTGAAAAAGTGCCACTTTGTCTGCCAATGTCTTCTCAATGTCAGTACTTCGCAAAATTGGCAAAGTTCCCAAATTACTTTGCTGAGTGAAGTTTGCCAACTTCACACAACTAGTCACAGCAAATGAAATGAATACTGATAAAGTTTAAGAATCTTAGCTGGCTAAGTGGTGTGGAGGGCTGAGGCGCTGAGTGCCTTAACTCCTGCCACACCAGCGACCCGGGTTTGGGAACAGATGTGGGTCACTCGGGGTTGGCCAATGGATGTGGGATTGAGTGTCTGTAGGATTGCTCCCCTCCTTTGGGTAGGGGGATGCTGTGAGTTGTTGCTTCACTGCCACCTGGTGGAATCTGAGTGATACACAGACAAGTCACACTGTAAGTGGAAGGGGCCTCAAGTTCACAGCACCGGAGGCATCTCCACAGAAGCGGAGCTCACATATCATGCTCATTGCAAGTTCATGAACCCCAGGAGAAACAGGAGGAAACAATGGAGGATGGGCTTTGTGAAGCCCTGCCCATTATGCTGCAGCCCGCTCTTCCACTCCAGGTCCAAGACATATCTGGATATGTGTCCCAGGGAAGGATGGTCCTCCCTCCCTGGACCCACCAAGGAGGAGGAGCCACAGGGGAAGGTGCCCCGACCCAGGAGGAGGAAAGAGATGACTGTAGTGAGCGGGAACAGGGCACAGAAAGCCACCCATCCTGCCAAGAAGGATAAGAACCTTTATGAAAAAAAAGGATAAGAATCTTTGCAAGATATGTTAAGTGTATGGTGTCAGTGTTTTACTTCACTTACTGATAAAGTTGTTTGCTCTTTTGGATTTAGGAATACTTTCCCTTGATAATGCTGGCAGGTAGGCCAGTGAAACAGTGGGAAAGATTGATAGTGGTCATCGCATTTAACAAAGAGAATATTGGAAAACTACTGTTTTAAGCATGGAAGTACACTGGTTGACTCAGCCATCTTTTTTACTCTGTTGAAGTTCAACTGCCAAACCATACACTACCTCTCTAGCCTTTGTAGATCCCTCTGCATCTCCCTGATCCCTTTGTCACTATCTACTTTGAAGCAAAGCTTTGTGTCACCTGCAAAGAGACACAGCTTTCCCTGGATGTCTTCTCAAATGTAGCTGATGAACACATCGAAGAGGACAGGACCCAGGTTAGATCCTTGCAGCACCACACTCATGACCTCCCTCTTCTCCGATCTGACACTTTTTACCACTGCCCTCTGCTGCCTCTCCTTCATCCAGTTTCATACCTATCTAACTATGTACCTAGCCATGCCCAGGACCTTCAGCTTCTTCAGCAACCTTCTGTGTGACACTGAGATGAAAGCCTTGCTGAAACTGAAATACAGTAAATCCACAGTGTGGCCCTTATCTATCATCTTTGTTGCCCAGTCAAACAAAAGTATTAGGCTGGTCTGACAAGACCTCTCTGCCATTATTTGCTATCTTTGTTACCCAGTCAAACAAAATTATCAGGTTGGTCTAACAAGATCTCCCTGCCACAAACCCATGCTGTTCATTATCCTGGAGACTGTTGCTCTCTAGCTAGTCAACAAGGTCCTCTTTGATCAGTGACTCCATCAGTTTATCCACTACAGAGGTAAGGCGACAGGTCTGTAATTCTCTGGTTGCTCCTTGTCTCCCCTTGTGTAGCGGGACTATGTCCCATACCCTCTAGGTTTTCAGAACTACCCCTGTCTGAATTGAGCTACTGAATAGCCTTACTAAGGGTTCAGCCAGCTCCACAACCAATTCCTGGTGCATCTCATCCTCTGGGCTTTATCTACCTTTAGGGCTTCAAACCCCTTCTGAACCCTTTCTCTGGTAAATATTGGCTACCTCATTTCAGGAATGCTCCTGACAGCTACCTTGATGCCACTTTCAGGCAGGAACCTGCTGTCTTCCCTTGTAAAGACAAAGTAGAAGTAATCATTAAGGATAGTTGCTTTTTGTTCATCTTCTTCTAGTATCCTCCTCCTCCTCCTCTTGTAACCTAACAATACCCCCTCTCCCTGCTTTCTTTTTTCTTTAATATATCAAAAGAATTATTTTCCCCACTGTTGGCCCCATCTGCAGTATCTGCCTTTGCCTCCCTGACTGTCCTCTTTCCTTCCTTAGTTTTTATTTGGTGCTCTCCCCATTCCTTCCTCCCCTTGCTTTTCCTTGTACCTGCTGAAAGCCTTTTTCTTGGCCCTCACTGCTTCTCTGACCCTTTCCAAGAACCCTATTGGCCTCTTGTACTGATTTCATTTTGTAACAAAACTCATGCATACCATTGTTGCCTCAAGAATGGTCTCCTTGACTACCCCCACCTGCGTACCCTGGTTAGTTTGTCTTGGACCAGCTCCCTCATCCATTTGATGTCCACTCTTCTGAAATCTAGGACTTCAGTTTTTGACAGGGGCATTCTGTTAATAAGGACAAGGCTGAACCAAATGGAGTTATGGTCACTAAACCCCAGTGGCTCCCCTACCCTCACTCCACCCACCATCTCCGAGTTAGTGAGCACCAAATCTAAAATGGACACCAGTCTGATAGGTTCCTTAACCAGCTGCACCAGCAGCCTTCTTATTTAATCAAGCTTTCCCTGACCCTGTCTTTTAAATTCTGTCTGGATACTGATGTTTTGATGAAACAGCTTTTGTCCCAGGTTTGTATTTTTATATATTTATTTATTTAGCCAGCTTCTATATGACTTTATCATTGCTGTATATTTAACACTATTTTATCTATTGATAGGTTGTGTATTTATTTTTTCTGTTTTTTGTGTACAGTGCCCAGAGCCCGAGGGATTGGGCATCTTTTAAATAAAATTTGCCTTGCCTGGCCTTGCAAACAGCCCTGCAATGCATCCAAAAGGGCTTCTTTTGGTGCACTTGGCTGCTAGAATGTCCCAGTCAATATCTGGCAGGTTCAGATCACCCACCACCACCACTTCCACCCTTTTCACTTCTTTTGCCAGTTCTTCCCTGAGCTCCCTATCTCTCTTCTCCTTGTCCTGGTGGTCTGTAGCTCACTCTCACCCGTATTTTCTTTCCTGATGGAACTGTGAGGTGGCTCCACAGCAACTCTGTTTTCACTTTGCTTCTCTTGATGTGTCCATCCTTCACAGTCTCTGTGCCCTCTCTGACATATAGGGCTATGCGGACGATGCAGTCCTGATTTCTACTTCCTTTCTAGGCCTTCAAAGGAACCTTGCACATTTTGGGAAACTCTGTAAAAAAGACCAACTAATGATTAACCTGAAGAAAACAAATTTAGTTATATTTGGTAGTAAAGTTAAAAAATCTAAGTCTCTCTATTTAGATATAAAGAAGATTGAAACTACCTTCTACTATGACTATTTAGGTCTCAGATTCTCAAATAGTACATCATGGACAATACACATTAAAACAATGGCCCATAAGTTAAAAACTGCATTTAATGCCTTTAAAAGGTTTAACTTAAAAATGGGGCAAACAACAATTAAATGATTCCTAAATGTAATAAATACCAAAGTAAAGTTGAGTATACTTTATGGGGTCGAAATATGGACCCCTGCAAATATAAAAATATTAGAAACCGAGATTAATAAAATGCATCATTATATACTGAAGGTGCAACAGTCAGTGCCTGCAGAAATATTGAGGAAAGAATTGAAGCAATTTTCATTAGCAACCTTGGCAGTAGAGAGAAGGATAATTTTCACCTTAAACCTTTTTCTTCTTCCAGACAATAGATACCCTAGAATGTGTCTGAAGGAACAAATCCAACATCATCAAAGGAATTTCATTTTGAGTACAATTAGATTAATTAAGGAGAATATTTTTTGATATGGTTTGGGAAATCTTTTGTATGAAATATATGCCCTTCCCCCAGAAGAAATAGTATCCCAGGTAAAAACAAGAGTTAGAGGTATAGCAATATCCCAAGAGCAAGAAAAAATAAATGGTCTTTGCCACTACAGATGGTTTAAAATCATCAAAACCCATCACAAGTTAGAACGGTATTTAAACATTCTATTAAAACCAGAAGAGAGAAGGATCATAACAAGGTTTAGGCTGGAACTCTATGTGGCAAATTATATTTCATATGATCAGAGAAGGGAGGAGGTCTTAAGTCCAAAATGCAAATGTATAAATGGTTATGAGGATGATTTGAAGCATATTGTATTACATTGCCCACGATATGAGCTCAAAAGGAAAAAGTGTCTGGCTCCAAAACCATGCACCCTTGGTCTCCCTTCTGAAAAGTTAATTACTTATTTATTTAATACTACTGACATTAATGTCTTTTACTCACTGTATAGATTTCTCCAAGCTACAAAATTATGAATCCTTGGAGATGAGTATTCCTGGAAATTCTGTAATTATTGATTTTAGAGGGAATCTGTATATGATTTTAATGATGTATATTTATTAATATAGTGTTTTTTTGTTGTAAAGACTAAAAGTCGATCAATAAATATCTACCTACCTACCTATCCCCTTCAACAATAAAACAACATAGGGCTGTGCTGCCGCTGCTTTGCCTTTCCCTCGCTCCTGTTTAAACATTGTGCAATCTGGAATTGATAAGTCCTAGTCATTATTCTCTGTGGTCCAAGTTTCTGCAATGGCTATGAAGTCCACCTCAGTGTCTGCCACCAATGCCCAGTGCTCACTGCTTTTATTACCCAGACTCCAGGCATTAAGGCAAACCCCCTTCCAACTAGCTCCAGATCCTCTTTTTGCAGTTTTGTGATCCTACACCTACAGTCCTTCCCATTCCCCTTACCTTCTTATTGTTCTTACTGCATGCAGATCCTGAAAGCCTTCCCCCATTTGCCTCCTCCTTTACTCATTTTTGAACCTCAACCTTTTTTTTGCACACATTGCTGCTACCAGTCCCCAGTAAAGAGGGAGCACTAGCTCAGGTCCCCTCCCTCACTCTCTGTACCATGGTTCCCCTAGCCTCAGTGTCCCCCACAGTCAGTTTAACTGTCTAATGTCAACATCAAACTTCTGCCCCAGCGTGCTGTTCCCAACTCTTGTCAGGTGAAAGCCATCATCTTTGAAGAGCCTCCTATCCAAGAGGTCCCTCCCAGTCCCCCTCAAAGGGGTATCCTTTCTCCTGACACCATTCCTCTAACCACCCATTTGATTTCTCCTTCTCTTACCTCCTTAGTCTATCTTTCCTCCCTCCACCACTTCACATAGGGATGACTCAGAAAAGGTCAGGGAGGCTGGGTGTGCCTGCAGTTTGTACCCCAGCCTCTCAAAGTTCTGTTTCATTTGCTCCACAGGCTGGTTTTCCAGATTGTTTGTACCTAAGTGTACCAGCACCCCCAGCTTCCACCCTCCACTCTCCCTCTCCACTATTCACCTTATTCTATGCCCAGATGGCTGATGCCCCAGTAAGGCACCTGACCACCATCTACCCCTCCTTCCACCTGGACACCCACCAGGACAGCACCAGGATGGGTAGAAGGGACCTTGGTTTAATGTCTCATCCAAAGGATGGCACACCCCAGCAGTAAAGCACCCCCCAAAACTGCACTTGGGTGCCAGTGTTTTAGGTACAAGTCCAATCCCGGTGTGGGATGAGAACCGATGATCTTCTGATCCAGAGGCAGATTTAAAACTGCTTTAAAAACTTATCTTTTTAACCTGGCTTTTGTTGATTGATGTGGTTATTTATTATGTGGTTTTATATTATTCTTTGCTGCAATTTATATGTTGTTTATAATAATTTATTTTATTTTATGTATTTTATTGTACAGGCACCTTGGTTTTAGAAAGGCACTTTTTTATAAATAAAACTGATTGATTGATGTGCTGCCAACTGAGCCACGCTGACACCTGTCACATGAGAGGACCTAGGGAGGTGGATATCTTAGTATGGTCAGGTAGCATTCTAACAGGTTACACACTAGTACCAAGTACTAATGGTAGGGCAACTAAGTCAATCAATTACATATCAGGGTATGATGTGGGGCACAAAAACCGACAGAGAGAGAGAGGCCTGGGGTGTGGGACTTTGCCAGCCTCTATAAACTGTGGCACCACATTGCTAAGGCAAACACTCCAGAGATGCAGAGGCTGCCCAGTTTATAGGAAGCAAAGTGCAGTACACTGAACAGCTGGCAGCATGGACCATGACACAGTGGCTGCAGCGCAGATTAGAGTGGGGCCTGGTGAGGTCCATGGCTGCACCCCTCACCCAGTGAGTACCAAGAGTTTGGGGCAGGAGGGTTGGCAAGGGGGGCCAGGAGGGGTATCCACTCAGGGGCTGGGAGCTCTGGCATTGTGACCTGTAACTGATTCTCCTCACTGGGTAAGTTGGAACTGTTACTCCCCTAACAGAGGGAAGGCACCATGCTATATCCAGGAGCCTGATCATAGAAGGAACACCTTACAATGACTGGATCTCATAGTCCCAAGCTATGTTTTATTCTGAAGGGACAGGGTGGTGGTTGTGATATACATTTGGAAGAACATCAAGGTACCTGGGGACAATGAAATTGGTGGGAAGGAGGAAAAGTGGAAACAATTAGCTCCAAGAAAGGGAGGCTGATCGGTATGGGGTGGTACCCAGACTAAAATGGTGGGCAAGGAACTGGGGGTTGAAATAACACAGGCTACTGGGGTGGGATGGGGGGACTGGTTCTCATGAGTGACTTTAACTAACCTGATGTCAACTGGAGTGTCCCAGAAGCAAGCAGAACCTGGAGTTAGGTGATGGTGGATGCCCTCCAGGGCTGCTTTCTGATCCAAAATGCAGAGAAGCACACTAGGGAAGGGAACACCTTGGATACAGTCCTGACCTATGGCAAAGATGTGGGGTGACTGTGGATGAGCCACTTGATAGAAACAATCATTTCACAGTATGTGTGACGGGCAGGCAATTAGAACACTGGTGCTGGACTTTACCAAGGCAGAATTCAGGAAGACAGACTAAGAATTAGGGCAGGACTTGAGGGATACCATCAGCTGGAGCATACCTCTCAATTGTCCCCAGTTACAAGGAGTATCCCTTATTTTACCTCTAAACATTGCTCTGTCCCTCATGGAAAAGATGCTGCCCACACATAAAATGTGATGTAAAATCAGACTTAAAAGCTGAAATTCATAACATTCTAAGATGTTAAATAAAAAATAAACTTTGCACAAGTACGCAGAGTGGTTTCCACAGTGTTCTGAACGTATATCTCCATGAAAGACAAAGAATATTAAAGAAGACAATTGACAATAACAATAAAAAGAGCAGTGAAGCTAAGAGGAGAAAATGTATCCGTGACAAAAAAAGATTATGAACAAGGGAGGCAGGGTTTTAAATAATTGATTAGCAGTTTTTTTCTTGGGACTATACTAACTGTACAGAAAGTATTTATATAGATTTTCTAGAAGTTCTGTGTTTGTTAAACACAGTGAGGCAAGAGCTATGCATTTTCACAAAGATTTAGCACTTTTATGAGCAAAACGCTAATCAATTTTTAGAGTTTAATAAATCCCTGGGAGGATTTTTTTTTTTATTGAGACAAAGACAAAAACAAGAATAAGAACATCCCTAAGTTAAAAAAGCACCAGGTACAACAGGGGTGCATCTTCTAATGGTTTGGACACCGGTACTGTAGCTCAGGGTCTACCCTATTTTTAGGGGACAGCCCTCTACAACATCAGAACTTTCCTCCACAGATGGAGTCACATGAAGAAATATATCAGAAGCGCTTTGGGAAGAAACATATCAGCAGCACTTATCTAGGAGGAGCCAACAGATTATCTGGTTTCAAAAAAACAGAAAAGAAGAACTAGAAGAGGAGGACAAAGATGATGAAAAGGACATACCATGCCAACAGAGATCAAAAGGTAAGGGCAAGGGCAAGAAGAGAGCGACACCTAATCAGAAGGGAGGTGGAAGAGTAAAAAGTGGTAAATATTTCTAAGCACTCTATCTGAATCGGGAAGAACATTGCTGAGTAAAGCCTTGCCCTTTATTCCTACAAGGAAAGCCAACTATTTTGAAACTCTACTAGACCTGTACAGGTTCAGTAGAACATTGAATCTAAGGGCCTATTTTTACAAAATACCACCCCATCAGGATGGTCTTGAACTTACTCCCTCTACTGGGCCCTCTGCATTATCATCACTTGCGCCTGGTGAAAATAATTTCTTGGCCTGTGAAATATCATTACAATGAAAATCAAAGCTTTGCCCCCCCCCCCATGCTGTGCAGCAGTAGCCACATTTGAAAAACTATGTGAAATGGACATGGATATACCATTTAAAAATAGGTAACTGCCAGAATATGTCAACTGTACTGGTAATGAATTTGAGGCAATGTCTAATCTAGCTAAAAATCCTCATATAGTAATTAAGCCAGAGGACAAAGGTGGGGCTATTGTCATCTTCAATACTGAGACATATACCAGTGAGGCATACAGACAGTTGAAAAATACTGGCCACTATAGACCCCTGGAGAGGGATCCTACCCCAGTTTTAAAGAAAGAAATTACTTTAGTCATAAAAGAAACTCTGGAGAAGGGACTTGTTACTAAAAAGACTTCTGAGTTCCTTGCTGTGACACATCCAATCAAGGCAGCATTTTATCTTCTGCTCAAAATATATAAGAACATGACAGGCTCGCTTACCAAGCCATTAACTCAATATATTGATGCTCACATAAAGACAGTGGCACAATGTCTTTCAGCATATATATCAGGGACATCAGTGACTCCACGGACGGACTGTAATTAGAGTGTTGGAAAATTAATCCATTGATCCATCTTGGTATTTAGTAACTATGGATGTGGAGTCCCTGTATACTAATATTCCTTACAGAGATGGTTTGGAGGCACTAGCTAGAGCACTGAGAGAACACAGCCGATATGATCCTCCTTTTATTGATTTTTTTTAGTCAGAATTACAGAACGGCTCTATCTTGCAACTCTTTTATGTTCAATGGGAAATGTTCACAACTACAAGGCACAGCAATGGAGGCAGCTATGGCCCCCAACTACGCAAACATTTATTTGAATATGTGGGAAGAGGATGCTGTACTCCACTCAAAGGTAAATCCTTTTTTGTCCTCCTAGACATGTGGAGGCAGTTTATTGATGATGTGTTGGTGGTGTGGTGGGAGTCACTGGCACAACTTGAAACCATCAAACAGTATCTGGAAAGCACAAATAAGAAGACAAAATTACTAACCATAATAATGCTGTTTCTTCCAAGGATTCCCTCACTATGCTTAGACAAATGCCAATCTACTTGCTGGTTTGAGCTGCCCTGGAGAGCAGAATTTTATGTAAATTAGAAAATCTTGGAATGAAATTCAAATCTCTGCTGTGTTGTCATGCTCTACTCTGCCTTCTAACATCAGATTTATTTTTGCAGCTAGGGGAGCAGTGACCACTAAACTAGCTAAACCTAGAAAAAGGAATGGCACCAAAAATTTTGACTCCCTGTCAGCTCTTAAACATAAACATGGCAGACAAACATTTTTCACTGAATCACTGGATATCAACTGCAAGACAATGCAACAAGTAATGCTCAAGCAAAATAAAAGAAAAAAGAAAATAAACTGATTCTTGGAGAACCTTTTCCAGGTTCTGGAAGGGGAGGTAGAGTGGTAATGCTAATTGGAAGACTGGGCCTGTGGTTCAGTGGACAAACAGCCAGCCACTCCCACTTCCTAAGCTATATAAGCAGCTCCTCTCAGCCTCCTTCTGAAGCATTTTTTCTTTGCCAGCCAGAGGCTCTGTCAGTCTGTTCTCTGCAGCTGGCCGGGGCCTACCCCCCCCACCTTGCTGCTTCTATTTGTCTCTGCTGGACTTCTGTGTTTGTTTTCCTGCTTCTGGTTTGTATTTTGCCTCCAGCTGTGTGCTTCTTTTTGTGGTTGTTCCATATTTTCTGTTTGTGTGTCTTTGGTTTTGCCTTTTGGAGGCTTTGTCTCTAAGCTCCTAGCCTATTGCTAATTCAGAGTTCATGCTACTCGCTCAGTTACTCACAATACTACTGCAATCATTATCTGTGTGTTTCAACTCAAACCATAGCTGCTCTCCATGCTGCACACTTAATTGTTTTCACCTGATTAAGGTTCACTCTGAACCCTAGCTATGCAGCTCAATCATTCTTTCTCAACTCATCCTACTTACCTCATTGCTGCAGTTTCATTGCACTGCCTGGTGATAGCTGCTTTCAGAGCATTGTGCTTACCTCCATTCTATATTTATTGAATACTACAACTCATAGTTACTCAATACAGATGCTGTTCTATGTTTGTACACTGCTATTATACTCAGGTCAGCTAAGCTACTGCTGATGCTGTAAACTAGCTTCAGTATCTGCATGTGGTTCTCGATTCCTTCCATCACTTTTTTGTTTTCCTACGGCAGGGACTTGGAAGTGTTTGGGGAGTTGAGGCCCCCTGTGGCTAATTACTTATGTTCTAAATCCTGCATCCACCACCAAAAATCCTCAGAGTATTTGTCACCTTCATTGGCCTTTTGAATGCCTGGCTGGCTTGACCCACTATTTCTAGTGCTGCTCCTCTGACCTACATTCAGGTCCCACTATTGCTACTATGTTTTGCAGACCTACGTGCAGGTCCAACTATTATTATACTGCCTTACTGACCTACATGCAGGTCCACTCTTGCTTAAGCAATCATTGGTTAATGCTCACTTACTGCCATCTGACCTCTGCAAGGTCTCAGCACTCAACACTCATTCAGCTCCTCAACAGTTTATTGGGCATGCCAGCCATACCATTCTGGTGCAGGGCTTCTCTGCAGTCCATGGTCTTGCACTGAACCCAGAGTCCGCAGCTTGAGCATGCGAAGCTAGGGGTGGGGTCCTTCTCACCTGGCCCATAGCTGGGAATGTCCTCACTCCAGGTGGACCTTCAGTCATCAACCATACCGATGGCACCTCAAGTTGTAGAAGTTAAGACTCAGGGGTGAAGGGGTGGGTCTCTCATGGGGGCCCCTTTAGCTGCCAGAGTGGTTTCAGAGACACCCTTCAAAGCTATTCTCCCCATGATTGCTTCTGGTTCATCTGGTTTGTGTTTAGATCGGTAGACCAGGTGAGTGCCTCAGCAACTGTTGCTCTCCTCCTCCTCCCGCTTTGGTTGCCTGTTGTGGTAGACTAGCACTAGCAACCTCCCACAGTGTTCCCATTAGAGGGATTGAGTGAGAGCTTTCTTCCAAATTGGAATATTTTCCACCTCTCTTTAATTGGGTTTCCAAATCACAGCAGCAGAGCCATCACTAAATAAAATATCTTAAAGCCTGGAGGGAAGGCGACCTAGGCCTTGGCTCCCCAGAGATTTCCTCCTCAAAGGGTGCTTTTTTCCTCTCCCCCCTGCCTCAGGTCATGACTGTTAGTTAGCGTAGTGTTCCCTAATTCCTTTAGGTAGGTTCCTCTGTTGGATGGAGGTGGATGGTGTCCCTACTGCCATTCCCTCTCTCCTTAGGATGTCCCCTCATTCTCTAATACAACCCATTGAACTCATGCCATTGTTAACCTGCACATCTCATTACGTTATCAAGCTGCCTAATGCTTTAGCTATTACTATGTCTCACATCTACTGATTGCTTATATGCTTCGTACTACTACAGTTCTTTTTGGGATCCTTCCTAAGGTACCTTTAGCCAAGGGAATCGTCCCACTGCACCTCTAGGGGTGGAAACCTCTTTGAGGGTTCCTTGCCTTTGGTACCCCTACAGGGTGGTAATTCCTCTGGAATAGAGAGTGTGAACAGACAAAACCTAAGTAACACAGCTGCACAAGCATAACTCTACACTGGCTGCATGGGCCACTAAAACATAGTGAGGGAGCCCTTGGAAGAAACAACATTGCTAAGGTGTGTAATTTTTTCTTCAAACCCCAGTAATCCCTCACCAAGCTTACACAAGTGCAGACTACAAACCAGTACCTTGGAAAGCTGGTAAAGAACCCATTTAGGGAAAATATTCTGTAAAGACAGCAGTGCCAAAGCTGACATCCCTTCTTGACAGTATGTCCAGACAACAGTGCTTTGTAAAGGTATGTACTGTTTTCCATGTAGCTGCTTTACACATTTTCTGCAAGGGGATGTCCCATGCAGCTGCCACAGAGGCAGAAGTGCCCTGTGTGGAATGTGTCCTGGGGCCTTATGGTGGTAACTTGCCAGCTTTGCTGTAACAGAACTGTACGCAAGAGATAATCCAGTGAGCAGTTGTTCTCTTGGATGCTGGCCTACCTTTGGCAACTTTTTTTTTCTATTTTCAATTCTGTTTGCAGCCCTCCAGCCTGGAACTCTCTCAGGTCACTGCACTCACCAACTTGCTCTACCGCCCGCTGTGTTCCCCAGCCATCTTCAAGTTCATTACAGTTCCCTGAGTTGGGGGAAGTACAACCCGGGGAATCCGAGGGGGGCAGTCATGGGGAACCAGTATTGGGCATGTGGCAGTGACAGTGGCTCTGGCTCTGGTAAGGCCATCACCTATCCATGGCTGGAGGGGTATTTCTTGTAGTGGAGTGAGCCCGAGACCCCCCTTCCCCCTTCGTGGTGCACATCTGACGCTGTGGTGAACAGCAACCTTGCCTGCATCAGCCACGCTCTTTACATGCGGCCTGGCAGCTCGAGGTGTACCTCCCATCTCCACCGGGGGTCACCAGAGCGCCAGACAACCCATGCCTTCCAATCCAGACAGGTGAGCAGCCCGATGGGCGTTCAAACCATCTCCCTCCCCTGCCGATCCCTGGCTCCCGAGTCCACTCCCGAACTCGGGTCGTCAGTGTGACACGAGGTGTGGCATCCAGCACCTCAACCCTCAGCGCCACCAGGCCAGCTTGGCAACTTTCCCATATGTGACAAATAACTGAGACTGAGAGGACCTGACCTCCTTCGTGCAGTCTAGGGCATAACTGAGTGCCCTCTTAACATCCAGAATGTGTGGGGGGCATGGCTTGTAGCTGACTATGGCAGACGCAGCTTAGCCTAGCTCCTGTTTGCATGCAGCCTGATCTAGAGAAAAAAGGAGTACCAGTTGGCAAAGTATATTCTCTGTAGCAAGGAACGCTGGTGGAGTTTGATGGCTTCTGGCAGAAGTAAAAATAAGTAGTCAAAATTACAGTTTGGTACTACAGACCAGCCTAAGCAACAACGTTGTGGCCTAGCAGAAGCAACTAAGCAACTAAGCCCGCAAACTCTCCAATGGCGCAGGAGGGTGTATTTGAGCTCAAAAGGTCTCTGGCTGTGGTTCCTGCTACACTAGCTCTCATGCAACACGATATGAAGGCTGGGTTTGATAATATTACTTTACAAATACCCCACCTTCAATCGTTAGTGACCGGACTTTCGGAAACCTCGGCTACTCACACAACTCAAATTGTAGAGCTGGTCAGTATGCTGGAGGACTCACTGGCTGGGGTAATGAGCGACAAACAATCACTAAAGAAAATGGTGGAGGAACTTACTGAAAAGATAGATGACCAGGAGAACAGGTCGCGACATTCTAACCTCCGAATTATTGGTCTCTACGAGGGGACCGAGGGGAACGACCCAGAAAGAATGTTGCATACTTGGCTGGTCGAGCATCTGAGTCTCTCTCCTGATTTACAGCAGTGCAAAATTGAGAGAGCGCATAGGGTCAGCTCAAAATCACCGGGTTCCCGCCCAAGGTATTACCTCATAAAGTACCTTTGCTATGTGGACAAAGAAGCCATCTTACAGAAAGCTAAAGAGAAGGGTCCAGTTGTCCTTTGCAACCAAAATATTTCCATATTTTCATATTTCAGGACTATAGTAAGCAACTACAAATGATAAGGCAGAAGTTTAATGAAATAAAGAGGCATCTATACAAAACGGGCTGCTCTTTTGTGCTTCTCAACCCTGCAAAGCTTAAAATTGATCGACCTGGGGGTGCTTTGCAACTTTTTTCCTGTCCCAGAGCGGCGATGAAATGGGTGGAAGGCATCACCAGAAATGGAACTGGAGTGAATTCACCAGGAAATGGAGGATCGTTGACCTTACTGAAATGGTTCTAATTTTTTCCCCTACTCCACACAGCCTGATGGATAGGTGAGCAGGGTAATTTGTTAAGCCTGAAGTTCTCATTTGGATCTACCTCTACGCCCTTTTCCACCCTTCCCTGGTGAACCCCAAGCTAGGCCTTGCATTATGGTGCACTGACTCATGCTACGACAAGTGTAGTGCGGGGTCTGGAATTAACTAAGGTTTGAGTTCTCTTTTATACTACAGTTGAACTTTGGAGCTGGGTTTGATACTGTCTGGTAGACTGCAAGTATAGACCTTTTCTTGCTCTCTACCTGTGCTGGGGCTCAGGATATCGATGAGAGGCAGCAACCTGCAACGCTAGACTCGAGTACATCTGAAGAAGCCCTCCAAGTCATTTAACAATTTAAAACTCGTAATTTTTTAATATGACTTCAGGGGTTTTACATCCGGGGGGGGTTCCAGAAGAGTGGCTTAATCTGTTTCAGTTTATTTAATGTTTGCAAATGTTGCTCATTGTTAGCGCCAGTTGTTTTTCTTTACTAACAAAGTTAACTTTGGTACTCCTAAGTTAATTGCATGTTTAAAGGAGTGCAGTACAAATTAGATTTTTCTCAAAATGTTCACCATATGTTTGCAGGGGCTCTTGGGATGGGCTAATCTTGGCCTAATGGAGGGGAGGTTTCTAATTTTGTTATTGTGGGTGTTATTGGTAAAGAGGGTTGAATGGAGGGTGGGATGGAAGCTGTGGATGATC
The DNA here is from genome assembly GCA_016271365.2 of Neoceratodus forsteri. Taxonomy (NCBI): domain Eukaryota; kingdom Metazoa; phylum Chordata; order Ceratodontiformes; family Ceratodontidae; genus Neoceratodus; species Neoceratodus forsteri. The sequence goes on from CM028129.1 coordinate 188,123,117, forward strand.
CACGAAGTAGTATTCTGGCAGGGGATGACCTGTTTTACTGTGTGGGTCAGTTACCTGCTGGGATCCTCATGGATTCTTCTCGAGTGGGAGTACTCATGGTTAAAAGGAAGGGGAGGTGGGACATATAACACAAAAATGAGACAGGGAAATAGGAGCGGTATGAGAGATTTATTAGTAGACAGAGTGCTTGGAATGAAGGATAGACATTGGTGGAATACACGAGTTCTGAAGTAGCTTTTTAACATCGAGTCACGGCTAGTACATTAAAAGCATCAACTTGGAATGTCAATGGGTTGAAGTCAGTTATAAAAAGGAAAAAATCCTGACCAAAGTAAAAAGAGCTAATTGGCAAGCAGTTTTACTGCAAGAGATGCATATGTCCAAGGAAGATGCCCCTAAAACAGGCTTTTATGGGTGGGAAATGGATTTCTGCCAATTTTTCAGCTAAGACTCGAGATGCTGCAATATGGTTACCTAGGGGATCACAGGTTACAGTGGTGGACAGTCAGGTGGACCCATTTGGTAGATATGCCCTAGCTAGAGTGATGTCCCCAGGAATTGGCACCTTTAATTTGGGCTCGGTGTATGCCCCTAATGTCGATGATCCCCTGTTCTTTCAGAGACTATCCTTGGAACTAGTTGCTTGGCCAGGTCCGTGGGTCTTCGGGGGAGACTTTAACTGTGTGCAGGACGTTATTTTGGATAGATCCAGTACCACTCCTACAGTGATCTCTAAGAATGCTGGGGCCCTGGGGGTTCTTGAACAGGAGGTGGGTTTAATAGATGCATGTCGTCATTTATTTCCCTCTGGCAGAGACTTTAGTTTTTATTCCAATGCTCACAGGTCTTATGCTCGAATAGATCGAATTCTGGTTAGTCCAATTCTTTTACCAACTCTTAAGGGGGCAAGTTACTCCCCCATCTTGGTCTCAGACCATGCGTCACTAACAGTGGACTTGTCTCTGGGTAGAGTTGCCACTGGGAATAGACTATGGAGGTTGGACCCGTTGTTGCTAAAAGAGCAGGTATATGTAAAACACATAAATACATGTATTAGCGAATTCCTCACTTTTAATAAGAAAGGGGATACCTCCCACATAACTAGATGGGAGGCATTGAAGGCTTATATACGAGGCCAAACCATCTCGTATACAGCACATAAGGCCTGGATCACTGCCAGAGAGGTGGAAATATTAAGATCACAGATTGAGATTAATGAGCAGGCACAGAGGGCGAACTCTACTCAGGCATTGTATAACACACTGCAGAAGTTGAAATGGCAATATAATGCTATATGTGGAGCCCGCTTAGAAAGGGCTATTTTACTCTCCCAGGCAGGTCAGTATTTTGATGGGGATCGTTCAGGGAAGTTGCTAGCTTGGCAACTTCGTAGGAAGGATGGGGAAAGGGCAGTAAATCAAATACGTGATTCAGCTGGAGTCTTAGTGGACAGTCCTGATGAGGTGGGACAGGCCTTTGGAGACTATTATAGGCAGCTATATACTCCCGAGGTTTCCCCATCCCCTGAGCAAATACGTGCCTTTTTGGATAGGGCTGCCATGAGACCCCTCCCAGAGCAACAGGCTGCTGCCCTGGAGGCTCCAAGATCTCAGACAGAGATTAGCCTAGCTATTAAAAGCCTTGGGGTGGAAAAGCACCTGGGCCCAATGGTATACCATTCGACCTTTTTAAATGTTGCCATGATTTACTGTTACAACCTGTAAGTAATATGTTGCTTGAGAGTCTGGACTTAGGGGAGCTGCCCGCCTCCACCCGATCTGCAACCATAACAGTTCTCCCAAAACCCGGTAAGGATCCATCCTGTTGTGCCTCTTATAGGCCTATTTCACTGTTAACAGTGGACTATAAGGTGTTGGCTAAGGCCTTGGCCTCCAGGTTGGACCCCCTGTTACCTGAGATAATACACCAAGACTAATCTGGGTTTGTGAAAGGTAGGCAGGGGAAATACAATATATGGAGAACATTAAACATTGCTCACCATTGGTAGAAATCTAAAAATAAGCATTGGGCAGCTATTTTAGCATTAGATGCTGAGAAAGCGTTCAATCGGGTAGAGTGGGGGTATTTTTTTATTACTCTAGACAGTCTGGGTTTTGGCCCAAATTTCATTTCTTAGATTAGGACCCTTTACATGGAACCTACAGCACAAGTAATGGTGAACGGATGTTTAACTCATAAATTTGTTTTAAGTAGAAGCACGAGACAGGGCTGTCCCCTTTCTCCTTTGCTGTATATTCTATCTTTAGAGCCACTTGCAGGGGTCATCCAAGAGAGTGCAGATATTAGGGGATTTCAAATTAATGACAGTGAGCATAAATTAGCTATGTATGCTGACGACCTCCTTCTGCACCTCCAGAATCCTGCTGAAGATCTTCCAAGGGTCCACGGGATCCTGCAGGAATATGGGTCTATATCGTGCCACAAGATCAACTGGTCAAAAAGTGAGGTCTTTCCAGTTGGTACACTGTGTAGGCAGACTCTGATCCACCATCTGAATGGTTTACAACTGGTCCCCAGAATTAAATATCTTGGGGTCTATCTCTTTGGTAGAACCCATGTCATTTATGGTCTGAATTTTAGACCCCTGTTGGGGGCAATAGCTGCATATTGTGAGAGATGGACAGCTCTGCCATTTTCATTAATGGGGAGAGTGGGGGTAGTTAATATGATGATCTTGCCAAAACTGCTATATTTATATCAGTCCCTTCCAATTAAACTTCCAAAAAATCACCTTAGAAAGATTGACACTATTATACATTATATATATTAGGGCTGGCAGTATAGCCTAGGGGTTAGAGGAACGAAGTGTGAATGAGCTTGAGACATCCAGCAGACCAGACCTGAGTTTTATTCTCACAACCTCCACTTGCATACTGTGTGACTCTGAGCAAGTCACTTAACCACCTAGTGCTCCCAGGTCGCCCCTGAAAATAGGCACTTGTGCCTAGTGGGCCTTACCCAGTTACCAAAGACTAAAATAAAATGATAAAAAAAAAAAAAATACACAGATTCATCTGGCAAGGTAAATCAAGCCAGGGTCCGAAAAACAATTCTTCAGCTGCCGCTGAAATGGGGAAGTTAGGTCTCCCTAATTTTAAGTTCTATTACCTTGCAGTTCAGCTTGCTGCTGTCCCCACTGGGCTGCAAAATGTGGATACGGGATGGTCTGAAATTGATGAATCAAGCTGCGACCGATGTATCAAAGGGGGACTGCTGGCAGATGTTTGGTTAGGAGTGGTACCTGAACATCCTAATCATTTTGTGACATCGACCACTGATGCACGGTATAATGTTCATCAATCAACTGGGAGAATGGCTGCCCCCACTAAAATGATTCTTAGACTGGATCTAGTTAAACTTAAGTCATCCTCCACTGTCGCTATGATTCAGAGATTAAAAGACTGGGAGCGTAAAGGTCTCAAGTGGGTGAGTCAATTGTATGAGGGGGAACAACTAGTAAGCTTTGCCTACCTCAATATAAAATGGAACATACCTAAGGGGGATTTTTTTATTTTTCTCCAGCTTAGGAATTTACTCTGCTCGACTTTGGGCCTAGAAGATGGATGGGCTCCACTTTCCCCTTTCAAGGAAGGCCTTTTCTTCCCTCAGCCTTGTACTAGGTTAATGTCCACTTTCTACCGCTCCCTCAGGGGAGGAGAGTGGGCAGCCCTCTCCAGAACTATTGATAAGTGGGGACTGGATCTTGGGGGTGTGGTGGATGAGCACTTTTGGAAACGTGCATGTAACCATCTAATGGTTTGTTCTAGGAGTAATAAGCTACAGTAAGTGCAATGTAATTTTTTACACCAGGCCTACTTTACCCCAGTTAGACTGCATCAAATGGATCCCTTAAAACCTGATATGTGCCCTAAATGTAGTGCTGCTCAGGTGGATTTTTTACATTTGTACTTATTGTGTCCTAGGGTGGCTCCCTTTTGGGATGGAATGCATGATATAATGACTCGTGTCTTGGATTTCACTCCCCCTTCTACTCCTGCTGAATTTCTTCTGGGGGCTGATATTGATCACCTTGGAGAGGCAGGTCTTGGGGCACTCTGGTCTTTGGCTTTAGTTAATGCCAGAAAGACAGTTGTGCAGTGTTGGATGGCGGCCTCCTCCCCTAGCATTCAACATTGGGCTGATAATTTAAGACAATGCATGACAATTGAAAGGGCACAGCTCACGGCCTTGGGAAAACATGTCTTTTTTGATGCTCTGGGGCCTCCTTTTGGCTGCTATCGAAGATGACCCTTTTCCTCTTTGAGGCATTATTCTTGCTTGGGTATGATTAATAAGGTAGACCCATATAGTATAGTATAGTATAATATAGTATAGTATAGTAAGACAAGTATTCCCCTATCTTGGCACTGACCGTAGTCTTGTTGGTTTTCAGCACTATACCACTATAACCCAATCTGGTATAAATCTCCATTGATGTTCTAATCCTATTAGGTGCTAATCTTATCTTGAATCAGATTGACTGCTGCAATAATGTGTACCATATCAACACTATACTATGATGTATTTAAATTGTGATTCTGATGTCTGGTATTACCATACATTCTGTAACGCTTATCCTACATCTCAATAAAAACTATGTTGACAAAAAAAAAAATCCAGAGTGTGAAGCCTTTGCTCCCCAGAGCTGGATCTTGCTGTAAAGACCACTAAAAGGGTAATGGATTGGTTCAGGTGAAATTCAGACACCCTTTTAGGGAGGAATTTTCTGTCTGTCCTTAAGATTACCTTGTCCCTGTGGAAAATGATGTAGTTTGGGTCTGTGTAGGGGCCTGCAGCTCACACACCCTTCTAGCAGAAGTCATGGTCACCAGAAAGACTGTTTTCCAAGTGACATACTTTAAATCAGCAGTAGCCATGGGCTTGAGAGGAGGCTCAATGAGCTTAGCAATACACAGGTTCAAATCCCATGGAGGGAGTGGATCCCTGACAGGGGATGCAGGTGCAGAAGCTCTTTAAATAACTTTTTGAACATGAGGTGTGAAGCTGCCATTTTCTCTTTACCTGCTGAAACATGGACTGACACTGCTGCCAAATGCACCTTAAGGGTTGAAGGTCTAAGACCCAGGGACTGAAGGTGGACCAAGTAATCCAGGATTGTGGGAAGGTCTGCATGCAAGGGACTGAACTGCTGAGGAGAACACCACAGGGAAAACCTTTTCCACTTGGAAGCATAGGTATTCCTTGTTGCTGGTTTCCTGGACACTTTAGAGATCTCTAGAACCTTGTCAGTTTTGTTAAAACCTGAGAACTCTAGCTCTTGAAGAACCATGCCTTGAAATGCAGAGTGCTAAGATCGGGGAAGGCTATCCTGGCCTGAGACAAAGTCAGCAGACTGTGTCTCAGTGGAAGGCAGATTGGATGTTTCATGGAGAGGAACAGGAGCAGGGAGTACCAAACTTGCCTGGCCCAATCTGGAGCTATTAGAATCACTGTTACAGGTTGTCCCCTCAGCTTCAACAGCACCCTCAGCAAGAATGGGAAGGGAAGGAAAGCATACAGGAACCTCCTTATCCAGTTCAGAGTCAGAGCATCCAATGGGACTGAACCCACTGCATGTGACCTGCAACAAAACAGAGGAAGCTGGTGATTCTCCCAAGATGCAAACAGGTCTATCTCTGGTGCACCACACCTCCTGAACACTGTGGCTAGCACCTGCTTTTTCAGGGTCTGTTTCTGATGTCTCTGGCTGATTTGGCTCCAGGAATCTGCCAAAACATTCTTTTCCTGGCAGGTGAACTGCTGATAGTTGCACATCTAGGAAATGGCCAGATTCCAGATCTTCATTGCTTCTGTACATAGCTTTGAGGATCTTGAGCCTCCGTTTGTTGATGTAGTACATGGTAGTAGTGTTGTCAGTCTTGACTGGACTGATTAACCCCTGATACGGGAGGTGAAAGACTGTAGAGCTAGGTACACTTCTCTGAGCTCCAGCAGGTTTATATGCTGCTGGGACTCCTGGGAGGACCACACTCCACTTACTGTTAGGTCGTCCAGATGGGCACTGCAGCCCAGGAGGGAGGTATCTGTAGTTATCACTACTGTGGGTGACTGCTGAAGGAAGGGAACACCCTCTCTGAGGTTGCCCTCTTCTTTCCACCAGTCCAGTGCTGTTAAGAGAGTTTTTGACACAGTCAACAGCCTTGAAAGGGGGTCTTGCCTGTTGGGTTCAATAGGCCCTTAGGTGGTACTGGATGTCTCTCATTTGGAACCTGTCCCTAGCCACCACTGCTGTGGATGAGGCCATGTGGCCCAATAGCTGGATGAAGTCTCTGTCAGGCCTGGGCTGGCCTAATCTAAAAGACTTCATCAGATCCACCAGATTTTGCACTCTCTCCTGAGGGAGGAAGGACCTCCCTTGGATGGCATCCAGTTCTGCACCTATGAAGTCCAGTATTTGTACTCTCTCTGTCTGGGAGTTTTGAGTGTTTATTATGAAACCCAGCCCCTCCAGGGTGTGCTGAGTGAGAAGGAGAGAGGCCTTGGCCTCCTGACATGACTTCTCTGCAACTAGTCAGTCACTGAGATAATGGAAGACCACCACCTCTTGTCTTCTCAGATGTGTTGCCACCAGGGTGAAGCAGTTTGTGAAAACTCTGGGAGCTGAAGAGAGTCTGAAAGGGACAGCTCTGAACTGGTAATGACCGTTCCTCACCCTGCACCTTAAGTATTTTCTGTGATAGGGCCTGACTGGAATATGGAAATAGGCATCTTTGGGGTCCAGAGACTGTAGCCAGTCCCCTTGCTGAAGGGACGGGATTACTACAGCCAGGGTTACCATCCTGAACATTTCCTTTTCTAGATTTCTGTTCAGATATCTAAGGTCTAAAATGGGTTGCCACTCCCCATTATTCTTGTGGGTCAGGAAGTACATTGAGTAGAGGCCCTTTTCCCACTGTGACAAGGGGACCTTTTCTGCTGTATTTTCTTGCAACAACTTTCTCATCTCTAACTCCAACAGGATTTTATCTGCTGGGGGGAAGATGCAAAATGTTTGCAAACCTGCAGTCTTGGAACCTTCTGAACTGCAGGGACAGTCCTTGACTCACTACTTCCAGGACCCACTTGTCTGTGGTTATGTTTTAACACTCCTGGAAGAAGTGAACCAGCCTTCAATCCATTGACAATGGGTGGGCAACATGGACCAACTTGTCATGGGTTCTGTTCAGGCTGGGCCTTGGGTGTTTGGGCTTAGTCAGCATGCTCAGAGCCCCTTCTACCTCTGCCTCTGAAGAAACCCCTTCACTGGCAGAAATCATAGGCAAGGAACCAACAGGGAAAATATCCACTACCTCAACCTCCCCTTTCATAAGGCCTGCTGGGAATGGAGGCCTTTTTCTTGTCAGTATTACTCTTGTAGGTGGATATGTACTCCTCTACCACCTTTTTCATGTATGTCTCTGTCTTGTCACCAGACAGGGAATTTTCCTTACAAGGAAAATCCATGGCCTTTGTCCAAGTGTCCTGGGAGAGTCTGGTGGTCCTGAGCCAAGAACACCTTCTCAGGGACACTGCATGAGCTATAACTCTGGAGGCAGTGTCATTTGCATCCACTGCCCTATGGGACTGGTATTTGATGGTGTCCATGAATATTTTATCAGTGTCTGCTGTGCTAGGTCACTGGATGCTTTCTCGCTCATAGCCAGAATGGAGCTCCACAGAGCCTTCTGATACTGGGCGGTACAAGCCATGTAAGCAGCCTGTCTTAGAAGCAGGGAAGCTGAGGTATAAATCTTCTTCCCCATGCTGTCCAGTTTCCTGAAGTCCTTGTCTGGAGGCTGAGTAGAAAGAGGGACTTTTGCCTTGTTACAGGCTGCCACTTGTACTATCCCTTTGTGGTCAAGGTGAGAGTAAATGTACTCAGCCCCCTATTTGTCCAGCTGGTATTTCTTGTCTCTTTTCTTATCAACACCAAGGGTGGAAGTTGGCATTTGCATGAGCTTGCAGGTTGCCTTTTTTAGGGACTTCTGGGCAGGCAGAAGCAACCTCTTAGCTGGGGTTAATCCCATCACATCAATGAATTCCACCTCGTTCTCATCCTCAGCTGTCTCCTGGGTAGAGAGGTTGAGGGTGTTAACTATTTGCCTCAAAGAATAATGTGAGGAGAAATCATCCAGGGCATGAGGATGTGAGCCAAATTCCTGCTATGGGGAACCCTCCTCATCATAGTAAAACTCAGCCCCTTTCTCCTCCAAAACCAGGGTAGGTACTGGAACTGGGGGAAGGGAGAAAGGCTTGCCCATAAATGATCCCATTGCTTGGAAAAACTGCTATGCCTTGGCCATGTTCTCCAATGACAGCATTCTGTTCTTGTCCACTGACATCTTTCCTTCTTCAGAAGGCGGGGCAGTAACATGTTTTTATTTTTATTTTTTTCCTTTGCAGGCACCATCTCCAGTACCTGTTCAGAGACCCTGTAATGCTTGCTGGTTTCAGGGTGCCTCTGTTCAGATACCCTGGATTCTGAGCCATCTCTAGCAGACTTGTCCTTCTGCTTATTAGGAGGGGCTAGACCTCCTTCTGAGTGTTTTGGTAATGTGGAAGCAAACTGAGAAGCCATAAGTTCTTTCAACTTTTGTGCCCTTTTTTATTCTTGAGAGTTTTAGGGCAGAAGTTGATGCAGAGCTCACATTTAGACAAATCGAGATCTGGACCCAGGCATCTCAAATACAACTCGTGGCAGTCTGCCTTGGCCAGGAGGTTGAAATAATTTTTAAAACTTGTAGGTCCTACTATGTTTTGTGTCTGCCAGACAGGCCAATTGAGGCAAATCCAAATTTGGTTCAGTTTCACAAAGAAAAAAGTTTAGTTTGTGGTTCAGTTCCCCAAATTAAATGAACTGCTAACTGCAAGAGTTTAAAACTTTAATTAAAGTGAAAAAGTCCAACAGCTCCTCAGTTCTTATAAAGGAGGGAATTGTACGGTGGCCCTGAAGTGCAAAACACATACAAAAAAAGTAATTTGTAATCAAATAAGTAAAGCAACAACCAAACAAGCATTTGTCAATGCCGAATGTTGGCTTGCTGGCATTGGCACTGGTAGTACAGAAGCTAGAAATGCACAATAGGGATAGCAGTGAAGTACTGAAGTAACACCAACACCTCCCCTGCAGAGAATAAAAGGCATTGGGAGTGTGACTTTGGGTAGGCCATAACGCTGATGCCATTCCACCTCACCCTACCCTGCCCTGCAGAGAGCCACAGGTGTCAGGGTGTGCATTGGGGTCTTTGGCCTTTATGCTCACCCCATTCCATAAGGAAATAAGCTGAGATGGGTGCATTATAGGAGAATGGGGTGAATGTTAGGGTGACAGAAACCAAGGCACACCTCAATGCCTGTCAGTGGCTATACGGTGGGGGTGGGTTGGGGTCGAATTCTTTTATTTATTTTTTTAATTGTCTAACCAGGAGTAGTACACTAAGCTGAAAGCTTTTTTACAGGTGTGACCTGGGAGCACAGGGAAGTTAAATGACTTGTTCAGGGTCACACAGTATGCAAGTGGGGGCTGTGGGATTCAACCCCAGGTCTCCAGATTTGCAGCTCAAAGTCTTAAACCACTGTGCTATACTGCCTCCCATTCTGCAAACATTATAAGTTACGTCCCTAACACCTGTCAGTCTCTACAGGGTGGGTGTATGGTTGGAAACCTTAATGCCCTGGATGTGTGTTGGTATTTTCACTCCAAATTTTCAACAGTGGCTTTTTGGGACCCCACTTCATGAACAGTGGTGCTATCATTTCGTTACTCAATCCTGAAAGGTGATTTCACACAGCAAATGCGCCATTGGGAGCCACAGGTGCGGAAACACATTTCGGGCAGGTTGCAAAAAATGACAGCTGTACTGTTCATGAGGAGGTGTAAAAAAATGGCAATGTTGAAAATCTGGAAAGAAAATATGAAAACTTTACAAATTTACGAGTGTGCGTAGATACAGCACAATGCACGCCCATAATGCAGTCATTTTTGGAATTTATTTTACCAAATTTTCAACATGAGCATTTTGGGACATCTCCTCATGAACAGAAACATAGAAGTTGATGGCAGATAAGGACCGCAAGGCCCATCCAGTCTGCCCATTTCTTTTTCTATCTTATAAATGTGCCATCGGCCTTTGCTCTGTCAGTGGCCTATGTATTCATACTCATCTGTATTGCTCCCTTATGCCTATCCCATGCCTGTTTGAAGCCCTGCACTGTAATCATAGCCACCACTTCCTGAGGTAGACCATTCCCTGCATCCACCACCCTTTCTCTGAAAAAGTACTTCCTCACATTACCCCTTAATCGGCCTCCCTCTAATCTCATGCTGTGTCCTCTTATCCTGCTATTTTTTCTTATATTGAAATCTGTTAGACTCTTTCACCTTGTTAATGCCCTTAAGGTGTTTGAATGTTTCGATCATATCACCTCTCTCCCTCCTTTGCTCAAGGGTATACATATTGAGCTCCGTTAATCTGTCCTCATATGTTTTTTGATGCAGTCCCTGCACCATTTTGGTTGTCCTTCTCTGGACTGCCTCAATTTGGTTAATGTCCTTGTGAAGATGTGGCCTCCAGTACTGCATGCAGTATTCCAGATGGGGCCTAACCAGTGTCTTGTAAAGAGGGATTATTACCTTCTTCTTCCAACTTGTGATATCCCTACTAATACACCCTAACATCCCCCTAGCCTTACCTACTGCTTTAGTGGTCCTCTTGGATGATTTCAGGTCATCAGTGATGATGATGCCCAAGTCTCTTTCTTCCCTTGTGACTGCAAGCAACTCCCCTCCCAGCCTATAGGTGGCTTCAGGGTCTCTCTTCCCTTTGTGCATGATCTTGCACTACTTTGCATTAAACCCCAGTTGCCACTCTTCCGACCATTTTGCTAGTTTATCCAGATCTCTTCTCATTCTTTGCACCCCATCTGGATCATCTACTCTGTTGCAGATCTTGGTGTCATCTGCAAACAGACAAACCTTACACTCTAGCCCATCTGCAATGTCACTGATGAAGATATTGAAGAGGACTGGCCTCAGGATAGATCCCTGAGGTACCCCACTTGTAACTTGCATCTCTTCTGACCGTATACTGTTTACCAACGCTCTCTGTTTTCTGCCCATCAACCAGTTTGCCACCCAGTTGACCAACGTCTGATCCACCCTGAGCCTACCCAGCTTATTAATCTATTTTCTATGTGGAACAGTAACGAAAGCTTTGCTGAATTCAAGGTAGGCGACATCAACTGCTCCCCTTGATCCACCACTCTGGTTACCCAGTCAAAGAAATATATGAGATTACTTTGACAGGACCTTCCTTTTGTAAACCCATGCTGTCTTGCATCCTGTGCTCCTACGGATTCCAGGTGTTGCACTATCCTTTCCTTAAGGAGTTCCTCCATAATCTTGCCCACTACTGAAGTAACACTGACTGGTCTGTAGTTCCCTGCCTCCTCCCTGCTACCAGTCTTGTGGAGCGGGATCACATGAGCCCTTCTCCAGTCTTCTGGGACCTCTTCTGCACTCAGAGACTCACTAAACAGTTCTGATAATGGCTCTGCTAGTTCCACCCTTAGCACCTTTAGTACCCTGGGACGTATGCCATCAGGTCCTATTGTCTTGTCCATCCTGATCTTATCGAGCTCTTGTAGGACCCTTTCTTTTGTGGCACTGTAATTTTGTTACTCTGTCTTGAAGGTTGATTTCGCACAGTGACTGAGCCCATTGTGTGCCACAGGTGCAAAAACAAATTTTGTTCAGGATATGAAACATGATAGCTGTACTGCTCATAAGGAGGTGTGCAAAAATGGCAATGTTGAAAATCTGGAGTATAAATATTAAAAATTCTTGAAGTTACGAGCGTGCATGGAAACTGCACAACGCACGCTCATGACATAGTCATTTTTTGGATTTTGTCACCAAATTTTCAACTTAGGCATTTTGGGACCTCTGCTCATGAACCAAATGTGCAATAAAGGCTTTTTGGGAGCCCACCTCATGAACAGTGGCACTGTCATTTCATTAATCGGTCTTGAAAGGTGATTCTGCACATTGACTGTGAAATCACATTTCTGGACTGAATAATGAAATGACAGTGACTGATTTCATGGGGTGGGGTCCCAAAAACCCCATATTGAAAATTTGGAGCCAAAAGTCAAGAAAATGGCAGAGATAGCCAACTAAGTTGACCCCCCCCCCCTCCATTTATGCCATTATACAGCTTACTATCATTTCTTCAGTTCACAGTTGGCTTTGAAGAGTGGAGACATTTTCCCGCTCCACCAAAGATTGTCGCGCTGATCTTTGGAGGTAAGTATGGGGTGAGGGTGTGTGGGGAGGTGGGTTGCATAGAGGGTGGGTGCGGGTTAGGTGAGGGGTGCTATGGACAACAAGGGACTGTTTTCTTGTTTTGCAGGGAAATACAACAAAAAAATCATCAGGGGAAGGTTTTTGTTTTTACAGGTGACACTAAGACATTTGGGCACACTGGGGTGGGCTCCCAGTTTGCCACCTGGGATTTTTTTGGAGGGGGACTGGAACCAATGGGGACTGGACACCCCCGTTGGCAAATAAAGCGTGTCTGTGTTAGGGGGGCTGATGCCGAGGGGTACTGGACACCCGTGTCAGCAGACAAATAAAACTGGGGGGGCATTATGCTGATGGGGATTGGGCACCCCCATTGGCAAGCAAATTAAACTGGGTAAGGGACATGCTGACAGGGGGATTGGACACCCCCAAATTTGGCTCTCTAGGGATTGAGAGAGGCAGACGGCAAGAGCCACCATCATGTTTATTGAAATGTTTCACCAGGAATGGCATGTAAATGAGGCATGTGATATCTGCCGCTGCAATGACAAGCCTGTCTCTCATTGCAGCGGTGGACTTCTTTCAAGCATGCAATCAAAAAAGTAGTATGAAACATAAATGCAAACAGGAAAGCAAGTAAAATATGAATGCAAATAAAACAAAAATAAAGAGGGCTGCCCAAAGTAAGAAGGGCAGGCCCCATTGTCCCATGGCCCAGGCCAATAAAATGGGAAACTCAGAAAGAAAGGAAGAAAGGGGTGGGGGTGGGGTTGGGGTTTAGAAGAGGGAGGCCCTGTGTCAACCCAAGAGAACAATGATGTGGCAACAGCTGAATGGGCAAGGGAATTAAGAGGTGTGGAAAGGTAGCAGATAAAAGGGTCTGCACACAAGGGGAGCTCACAATTTTGCTCCATAAGGAATTTTCCTCTGGATGCACATCAGTCGTAGGCAGTAACAATTTGAGCCATTGGGCATTTGATTTGTTTTTTTTTAGTTTAAATTCGTGGTGAGTAGTAATAGTAAAACTTAAAAAAAAAAAAATGAGTTACTGAATAACAGCAAGAGGACAATAGGAAACCTGAGGTAAGGTGCTTTGAAATGATAGTAGAGACAGGCAGTGAGCCTGTGGAGGAGGAAAAAGAAATAACAATGAGTGGAGGATGCACTGAGAGTGGTGGTTAAGAGCACCCATTGTGGGTGTTGCTGCTCACTGCGCTGTGGTTTGGACCGCGGCGAGCGGTGATGGGACAGGAAGTTGTTCAGATGGCTGTGGTAGGGGCTGCGTCTCAGGGGGTAAAGAGCGAGGAGACAGAGCTGGGAAAAGGGGGGTTTGTTGTCCTAGTATCGCCTAGTATTGAGAATCATCTGGGGAGCAGCGCAAAACAGTCGCTTGGAAACAGGAAGCGAGACATGGTAGCGTGATGGGCGCACGTTCCAAATTGGGGGGATATGGTGAATGGGGCAGGTGAGTGGCTTGCGAGGCGGCAGGCCTGCAGGGGGTTGGGGGCGGAAGGCTCCATTGTGAAAAGCAGAGTCCCTCAGAAGGAGGGTTGTTTGCATGCAAATGGGTGAAGCCTGCAGAAAAAGGGGCTACTTTAGTGGCTGTGGGTAGAGAAGCTTGTGGGTTGGGTCACAGTGTTGCCGAAGAGGTGAGGCCTACTGGCTGAAAGTGGGCTGGCGGGCTGCAGGGTGCGTTTTTTTGGCCGGGAAGGAGCTGGTCTGGAAAGAAAGAACGGAGGCACAGTCAAAGAAAAAGGGGGGGTTTTGGTTAGAAGGATCATGGCACAAAGGGGGAAGAAAAGGAATGAAGGAAAGGGTTCCAAGAAGCAGGGGCCAGACCGCGTGGTGATGGTGTGTGATGTCATCGCCACGTGGGGCAGAAGAAAAGCGTGCTCCTGACTACAGGGGGAGGGGGGTAAAAAGGAAAGCTGCAACACAACGCGCAGCAGGCAAGAGGGCCGAAGCGGCTGGGCCCATACACAACTGCAACGGCAGCCGTTTTCATGTCTAATCAGTACCGAAGCCCTACAAGGCGAAAGGCAATAACAAAAAGGTGGAGGGAGTGCAGTGAGGCAAGCCAGAGGGGGAGAGAAAATAAGAGGCACCAATTTGGAGTGGGGGAAGCCGTTTTGTTTTTGGAGAGGACTGTGGATGGCCAGAGGCAGGGACTGAATGGCCGACCGCAGGGCAATGGCGAATGTTGCCTGGGTAATGTAGGCCCAAAGGAGAGCCAGGAAGCAGTGTGGTGTGGGGAGAGCAAATAAAAGAAACATTGAGGCAGCAGGAGAAGCAGGGGGAGGGGTGGGAGAAGTGGCAAAAAAAAAAAGTTTGTAAGGTCAGGACTGGAAGATTGTCGCCAGAGCCAAGGGTCGGCAGTGGTTGGTTAATCGAAGTTTGCTGGTTCAGGTCCACCGGAGAACAGTTGGCTGGGGTTTTTGGATGGTGTGTTTGAGCTTGGCCCAAGAAGTGCAAGCAGAGGTATAGTGGGCACAAAGATAGGGTTGGAGAAGGCCACAGAGGGCCGAGAAGACAGAGAAGGGGTGGGGGCAGCAGTTTAGACACAGCTGGCAAGGTCAGCAGGAACAAGTCCCCAAAGGTGGGGGGGGGTGACACACACACACACACACAAAATATAAATATATATATATATATATATATATATATATATATATATAAAATAAAAGAGTGGATATGTGGAAGGCAGTGTTTTGTTAACAGATGTTTGTCATTGTAGATACAGACGCAGGATGGCACCAAGAAAAACAAAGCCCAACAAGGAGGAGTGCTTCAAGGCGGTGATGGATTTGGTGGAGAAGGCTAATCAGCTGCTGGAGGTGGCAGAGCCCGGGGGTGTGGAAAAGGGAAAAAAGCGAAAAGGGAAGATGGGGAAGGGTAAGGAGACTAACAAGAGGGTACCGGTGCAGGTCACCACTAGGGAGCCCAGTGGGGTGATTCCAGTGATGGAACCACGGACCCCTTCCCCGGAGAGACCCGTACCTGAGCTGTGCCCGGACCACACCCTGGGGCCAGAGGGAACAGCAGACCCAACAGTACCGAGGTGCTAGCCGAACCTACCAGTACCAAGCTTAGCACCATCACCGCTGCAATCGAGCGGTCCCCAAGTAACGGAAATACTGATGCCAGGGTTTGGTCCTTCACAGACGACTGCACCAGGTAATCAAGGGACGACAGTGGAGAGCAGTATAAAAGAATATATAGCACAAATGTTAAAAAGTATGGGGGAAAGTGGCATTGGCCAGTTAGAAAAGGCATTGGGTGAGTTAAAAGGGGGTGGGGACGAGGTGGGGAGTGGCGATGGGGGGTAATCAGGGGGTAAGGAAGGAGTTAGGGGCTCCGGAAGTCTGCCTAGCAGACCATGTTCCCTCAGCAGTGAAAGAGAAGATATGGAAAGGGAAATATGTGGATATTTTTGCATTAGCAAATGTAGATAACATGGAAAAATATGAAGAAAAAGATAGCTTTGAGAAGAAAGACATGGCAGCGGCAGTAGTGCTGCTCAGAAAGGAAGAGGAGGACAAAACATGGAAGGGAAAAACGTGGGATAACTGGTCCACTGGTTTTATGTATTTCATGGCCATTGTGATAGAGTAGCGGGCGGAATTAGCTATCCCCCTGCTCACCTACTCCCTCATCATAAAAAATGGATACGGGGGGGGGCATAGCTGGTTAAGGTACGATGAAAAATTTAGGAAGAGAATGGCACATTTCGGGGATGTGCAATGGGATGCCAGACAAATAGATTTGTAGTTGGAGATTTACACGGGGCCTTCAGACAAAGAAATAGAAGGTGAGAAAAGGGCATTGGCAGCAATGAAGGCATGTTGGGGATACAATAGGGCAGCCTGTTCCTGGCCAAACTACCGATTTTGGCATGTGTGCTCCAAGTGCAGGGGCATCACCCAGCAGCCAAGTGCAGGTACAGCTGGGAAAAAGGGATGAACAGTCAGGACAGCTCACATCAACCATCCTTTTGGAGTGGGCAGAATCCCTTTCAGGGGCAGCACTGGGGGAGAGGGAACAGGGGTAGAGGAGCAGGGGGAAAATGGCAGGCCAATCAGCCCCAACATCAGGACACATAGGGGGACCATGAAGGGTTGGTTCCAGTTGGCGCGGACATCCATAAACATAGGAAGGTTGAAAAAATGGTTGGGGGGATATCCGGACGGGGTTGCGGCAAAAATATTGGGAGAGGGTTTTGAATATGGTTTTAGCTTGTATTTTAAAGGGTGCAGAAAAGACAGCAGCAAAAAATTTAAAATCAGCACAGGGGAAAGAAGGGGTGTTGGCACAAAAAATTCAGAAGGAAATAAGGGTGGGTAGGGTCGAGAAGCCCATTCACGGCCGCCACTAACCAGCCTAAGGGTTTCGCCTTTGGGTTTGGTACCCAAAAATAAGAGGAGTAGAGAAGGGTACACACCACTGTCTTACCAGAGGGATTCAGTCAATGATTCCATAGGGAAGGGGGACAGCAGAGTCACATACACCACACTGGAGGATGCAGTAAAAATGATTAGAACAAAACGGGAAACGTGGGTGGCAAAAACAGACATAGAATCAGCTTTTCCCCTCTTACCGGTTAGGCCGGAAGACAGGGAATTACTGGGCTTCCGGGTGGAGGACAAGTATTATTTTGACAAAGCCATGCCAATGGGGTGTTCAATAGCATGTGCGACGTTCAAAATGTTTAGTACCTGGCTACAATGGGTTTATCAGAGCAGATTCGGGTACCGGACGGTGGTGTACTACCTGGATGATTTCCTGTTTATTGGGGAAGGAAAGGCAGATACCCAGGTCATGCTTAAGAGTGTCCAGAGATTATGTCAGGAGGTGGGTGTCCCATTAGCTGTAGACAAGACCGAGGGACCAAGTCACATGATTGAATTTTTGGGACTGGAACTGGACACGGAAAAGGAATTGTTTTGACTGCCCGAGCAGAAGGTTAAAAAACCTAAGGAACTATTGAAGGCAGTGAGAAAGCGCAGGAGGGTGAGGCTGCAGCAGGCACAGCGGTTACTAGGTCACTTGAACTTTGCATGTAAAGCGATCACACCAGGGCGTACGTTTACATGGTGTTTAGCCTAGGCCATGCTGGGGGGGGGCCACACTGCCTCACCACTGGGTGGATCTGAATAAAATGGCTAGGGAGGACATGGAAGCAATTTCTGCAAAAATATAATGGGCATACATTTTTGCAGGATGAATGGGTGTATAACACGGACTTACAGCTATACACAGATGCGGCAGGGGGTATAGGGATGGGAGGGCACCTCCAGGTAAAATGGTTTGCAGAACTGTGACCGGTGGTCTGGAGACGGGGGGGGGTGACAAAAGACATCACCTTTCTGGAACTATTTCCCATATGGGTGGCTATGATAGTATGGGGGGTGAACTCAGGAACAGGCAGGTCACATTCTGGAGTGACAATAGAGCAGTCGTGGAAGTACTGAACAAAAAACGGACAAAATCAGAGAGAGTTATGAGAGTATTGAGCAGAATGGTGTGGTTGGGCTTGTCCTTGAACATGTCTTTCAGGGCAAAACACGTCAATGGAGTTGACAATGTGATAGCTGATTGTCTCTCCTGATTGCAGATGGACAAATTCAGGACCCTTGCACCAGGAGCAGAGGCAAAACAGACCGCCATTCTGGATCACATATGGTCGATTGGATTGGGGGAGCTGAGGCATTGTTCCGCAACTCCTGGGCCCCTTGGACCCTGAGAGCATATGAAACCTCCTGGAGGGCTTTTCAAAAGTTTCGGGATGAGTACTGTGGGCAGGTGAGTGGTCCAGCAACGGGGAAACAAGTGGTGCAATTTATAGTCAAGGGTTGGAATCAGAACATAGCACACTCAACCATGGGGGTGCACTTGGCAGCCATAGGTCAAATCTGTACATTAAGGGGTTGGGAGGACCCTACAAAAACTAACCTTATTAGGAGAATGATGCAGGGATGGATGAGAGGGAATGGGGAGAGGCAAGACAGGAGAAAGCCAATATCAGAAGGGCTGATGGTAAGGTTACTGAGGCATTAGGGCACATCTGCACTTCCATGGGGGAGGTGGTGTTATTCCAGGCACTATACACCACCATGTACAGTGGGGCCTTCAGGTTGAGTGAGATAGTGGGCCACAGCAAGAAGACGGAAGGTGGGGGTTTACGATGGGAGGACATGGAATGGATGAGTGAAGCCATAACAGTCAAGTTACAGGAGTCCAAAACTGATCAGACAAAACAAGGGAGGAAGGTGTGGTTGTGAACACACCAAAATAAATCCATTTTCCTGGTGGCGGTGCTGCACGTGTACACGGCAGACTGAAAAAAACAGGGTAATGGAAGGATATTTATACATGGGGTTGGAAGGCCAGTCTCGGGGTACCACGTGGCTGCGGTATTGAACAAGGTACTCTGGTTTGTTGGAGAGTCAACGGAGGGATATTCCTTGCATTCATTTAGAACTGGGGCAGCGTCAACAATGTCTGCGCAGGGCAAAGGAGCCAAGGAGATCAAAGAGAGAGGAAGATGGTCATTAGGATGTTATAAAAAATACATACGAGAATTACAATGCTAAAATGTTTGTTTTCTCTCCCATAGCATGTGCACCAAGAAGAGGGGAAAGAAAAAGGGAGGGGGGAAATGAAGGGCATGGATAGATATTCATTCTTTGTGTTTTCTATCAACCAGGTGAGACTAAGACGCTCCAGACATGGATTTGCGAGCACTCTTTTGTGCATTGGGCGGAAAAATGGGCAGCCCGGAGACAAGGGGGAAAACAGCTGTACCTGGATATTGACACAATAAGGCTGGTGTGGAAAGGCCGATGGGGCATGAAGTGGACACAGCTGCTGCCAGAGTTCAGGGAAATCAGGAGGGATCAGAGGCAACCAGACCTGATTGTTGTACATCTTGGGGGCAACGACTTGGGAACAAGGCCTTGGTTATACATTTTTTATCAGATAGAGCATGATGTTAAAATAATGAAAGAATGGTGGCCAGAGGTTACTTTGGCATGGTCAGACATCACTCCTCGCAGGGTATGGAGGCAGGCGGTGAGCCACAAGAGCATAGACAGGGCCAGAAAACGCATGAATTCGAGAGTGGGGAGAGTATTCCAGGGGATTGGGGGAATGGTGATTAAACACGGGATCATGGAGGGAGTAGATGAGTACTACAGAGGGGATGGGGTGCATTTGTCGGGTCTCGGCAGGGTGACAGGTCCAGCTAAGTTTTACATATCATAGAGTGTGCACCAATGTTTTTAAGACAACTCTACTGGTAATTCCCTGTCTGTAATGCATGCATTGAAACTTCTTGGGAGTCCTAAGACAATCTTAGTATGTCTTTAATTTGGGTGGAGACTGCTTTTCAGTAATCATATCCTTATACACTCTGTGACACCCATCGCTTGATTAAGGAGTCATCTGCTCCAGCAGTGTTATCTTATGTCAATTAAATTTATATGCAGTAGGATTCTTTGTATGTGTGTTCCACCAAGCACCTTTAACCCTGGGACACTCCTGGCTGAAGGTATTATGGTGATGTTAAACTTCTCTGACATCATTTTCTGTATTTTTCAAATAAGTATTTTAAATCAATGGGGATTTTTTTCTGGGTTTTTTTCTGCATGTTCTTGCTGTTAAAAGTATTGTTTTTTCTAAACAACTGCCATTAGGCTTCTGACGAAGGACTGGTTGATCCAAAAGCTAAAGCACTTTGTTATTGTTGTTACATCTATATTGGTCCATTAAAAGGTATCAAATCATTTGCTTCTGGATCTGTTCTTGCAAGGACCAATACGGCAACTACTAAATCTAGATTTCATCATACAGTATGTCATACAACATTACTATGACTTTTAGAGGAGATAAACAAGGGTGCAAAGTCACATCAATAGACCTAATGAAGTCTGTACAACCCACAGTAAACCTGGTCATTAGGTTAGGGAATGAGAGAGAATGCGAGAACCTCTTTTGCAGTGCTGATGCCATTTGTTACTTTGATACTGTAGTGCTTTCGAAGCAGCTGAGTTTAGAAATACAAATGAAATAATAGTTGGAGAACTATCATATACTAGGCTAGCCTATACATCTATCAAGGGTTCTGGTGACATCATAACCATGAAAGCAAAGTTCAAGTGGTTCTATGTCACCAGAACCCCCAAATGGATCATTATTTATTTAATTATTTATTTGCTATTGTAGAAGGAGTGATGGGTTGGCCAAAATCAGTCCACAGGTTGCTGACTCAGTGGATGCAAACCACAGAAAAGCTATAATGCAGTGATATAGATCATAAAAAGATCCTGGTGTTGGTGAAGGACTAAAGACCAGTGTTAACAGCGTAGTATTGTGTTATGCTTCGCTATTTGCACTACTTAGTTAAAACTGTCAACGCATGCATGTACTGTTATGGTTATAGTGTTTCTTTTTTAAGATGGGTGCCTGTCCATGCAACACCCTTTCTTTTTAGTTTTAAATGGGGAGGAGGATTAGTGGTGCAGCATCCAACTTAAGCAAATTAAAAGAAAGGCAACATGAGCACCTGAATCGGCATTAACTATAAGTAGTGCAAATAGTGTAGCACTATGCTACACTATTAACACTGTTCCATAGTCCTCCACTAACAGCAAGATCTTAGCATTATATAACAGGAAGTAAAGAAAGCCAGTAGCTTTAAGTAAGAAAGTCCCTCACGGGTGTGTGACGCTACACAAAGCGGCTGTAAGTAAAGAAGCCCTCTTTGGTTAGAGATGCCACACCAACCGGTTATCAGTAGCAAAGCCCCTCTGGGGTGAGAGGCACAAAACTGCTGGTCACACTGCCATCTCCTGGGTGGATCCCATTTGCCACCACCCTCGGACTCCTGCCACACAACCAACTTCTTACCCAGCTTTCTACTTTCTGGCCCACTCCTAGACAAGCTAGCTCATTCACCAGTTTTCTGCGTGGAACAGTGTCGAAGGCCTTCCTGAAATTGAGGTATGCCACATCCACTGCTCCACCATGACCTACTTCTCTGGTCACCCAGTCGAAGAACTCGATCAGGTTTGTCTGGCAATACCTCCCCATATTGAAACCATGTTGCCTTTGATCCTACAATCCACCATCCTTCCTTTCAATAGTGTTTCCATAACCTTGCCCACTACCGAGGTCAGGCTGACAGGTCTGTAATTTCCTGCCTCCTCTCTATTCCCACTTTCGTGAAGTGGGACCATATCTTCCCTTCTCCAGTCCCACAGAACCACCCATTTCCAGTGATAAGTTGAACAAAACTGCTAGGTGTGCAGCCAGCACCTCTTTCAGCTAATTCAGTATCCTAGGGTGAATCCCATCTAGTCCCATTGCCTTGTCAACTTTTGATTTTTCCAGTACCCTGAGGACTTCCTTCTCTGTAAAAGGACTAGAGTCCACCTCTCTACCAATTTTGCCCCTGTTCTTTATCTGTGGCCTGTCCCTTACCCTTTCTACTGTAAATACAGAACAAAAGTATCTATTCAATATGTCCAGCTTCCCTTGATCCCCTTCCGCACAGACACCCCCTTTGCCTTTTACCCTTGTTATCCCCCTGCTGGTCCTCCTTTTCTCACTAACATATCTGAAAAGGTATTATGCCTTTTTTTTATTGACTGGGCAATATTCTCCAGCATTCATGCCTTTACTCTCCTCACCGCCTTCCCTGCCTCCCTCTACCTCTCCTGGTAGTTTTTCTTATCCGCCTCCCTCTGTGTCATTTTGTACTTCCTAAATGCTATTTTTTTGCTCTGTTTCCACTAGCTCCCTGGAGAACCACAGTAGTCTCCTTTTCCTCTTGCCCTTGCAGACCTGCCTGACACAGAGATTCATTGCTCTTTCTATGCTCTCTTTGATTTTTGCCCACTGGTCTTCAACTCCTCCTAGCATCCCTATCCCTGCCAGGGCATCCTGAGTCATACTTCCATTGTCTTGAAATCAGCCCTCCTGAAGTCCAAGACCCTTGTCCTTGTGTGGTTAGGTGCAAACACAGTGTTTATAGTAAACCACATCATACGATGATCATTGGTCCCCAGGTGGTCCTCCACCGTGACATCAGCAATACTGTCCCCGTTTGTCAGCACTAGGTCCAATAATGCTCCTCCATGAGTGGGTTCTATTACCAGTTGCCTGAGGAATGCCCCCTGCAAGGAGTCCAAGATGTCCCTGTTCCTGGAATTTGCTGCTGCTGGGAGTCTCCAATCCATGTCAGGTAGGTTTAAGTCCCCCATCAGCAGCAAATGAAAATTACCTGCCTACTGTAATTCTTGATCTTCTTGAATAAAGTCTCCACCACTCATTCACTCTAGCGGGACTACACCGGAGGTGCTAGGACACAGCGGGAGCCAAAACTCTTCAGGAGGGCCGGTGCCAGGACAGGACCGTGCATGCGCAGCGCTGGGAGGCCAGCTCACGCCATATAGGCTATCTCAGCATCGACCCTCCAACTGCCTCAGTATCTTTTTTTACTGAGGAGGTGCAGCATAAACTAACTTAGAAAATTAACCTATGCTGGACATAAGATAGTCCATATGACCCATGTAAGAAGGGTCAACTCAACAGTGTCTTCACAGCCCAGCCAATGAGGGAGTGAAGACCCAAAACAGGATGAGTGAGCTCAGGGGATGGTGGGTGGGCGTGTACATGAGTGGTGGAGATTTCATCCAAGAAGATCAAGAATTACGGTGGGTACATAATTTTCATATGTTCCTGGACATAAAGTCTCCACCACTCATTCACACTAGTGGGAGAGTACCGAGCTAAAATAATCCCCCAAGAAGGGTGGCAGAAGAGAGGAGCTCACTCAGGATAGAAGTCCATTAAGGATTGTCCTGCCAAAGGAAGGATGCTGTCTGGCATGGATATTTAAGGCGTAGCACTTCACAGAAGCATGCACAGAGCTCCAAGTGGCCACACTGCAGATGTCTGCAATGGGCACGTTCCGAATCTCTGCCAGAGATGCTGTGACCACTCTGGTAGAGTGGGCATACACCCTGCCTTTCAGCTTGACCTGCGCCATTGAATAGCAATGGCGGACACATGCTACCAGCCAAGCCGAAATGCACACGATGGCAACAGGCTGACCCAGCCGGGCCATGCTGAAAGAGACAAAGAGTTGCTTGGATTTATAAATCTCTTTTGTTCTGTCCATGTAGAATGGCAAAATCCTCTTTACATCCAATGAATGTTAGGGTATGCTACCCTTCATTCTGAAAATTTGCAAAGTAGGTTGGAATGACCAGAGGCTAGTTCAGGTGGAATTCAGAGACTACTTTAGGAAGGAATTTAGGGTGAGTTCTGAGAAACATCTTGTCCTTGTGAAATACTGTGTACAGGGGGTCCATGACCAGGGCATGTTTTTCAGAGACCCTGTGAGCAGACCTAATGGCCACAAGGAAGGCAGCCTTCCAGGTCAAGAATTTCAAGTTGCAGGTTGCTAGAGGCTCAAAAGGTTTATGAGTGAGCATGTCTAGCACAAGGTTGATATCCCAAGCAGCTACCGGTCTTCTGACTGGTGGTCTAGTGTGCAGTATACCTTTAAGGAATCTCTTAACAGAGGGTAGCTGAGCCACTGACGTATTGTGAATAGGCTTGTGGTAGGCCAAAATCACACAAAGATGTACTTTCACTGTTGAGAATTGCAGTCCTGCATTCGACAGGTCTAGAAGGTACTCCAACACTTTGTTTGGTGAGCAAGTAAAGGGGTCCAGGGAGGACTTTGCACGCTAAATGGAGAATTGTTTCCACTTTGCCATGTAGGTCTTCTTAGTGGATGGCTTATGTGCTGCTAGGAGAATGTCTGAGATTCTACAGGATACGTTGAACCTACCCACGTCTATCTCCTTAGGAGCCAAGCATGGAGATGACAGGACCGCAGGTTGGGATGGACCACTGGACCCTGGGTCAGGAGGTCCATTTGAAATGGAAGTTGTCTAGGTGGAACCTCCGATAATCTGTTGATTAATGGAAACCATATCTGGCGAGGCCAGTATGGGGCGATGAGAATCATACTGCTCCCCGTGCCTTCAGCTTGAGCAGCACCCTCTGAATTAAGGGAAGAGGAGGAAATGCATACAGAAAGCATCTTGTCCACCACAGACCGAATGCATTCTGACAGAAAATGCCAGGTTCTGGATTTCTGGGGCAGAATAGAGGCAGTTTTGCATTGAGTGAGGACACAAAAAGGTCTGGGTCCAGAGTACCCCACTCTTCGAATAGCAACTGTGCGATGTTTGAGTCGAGAGACCATTAGTGTGGATCTGCCTCCGTTCTGCTGAGGTGATCCACCAGATCATTCTGGATTCCTGGCAGGTAAACTGCCTGAATCAGGGCTTTGTGCTTGAGACACCATTCCCACACTCTCATGGCTTCCCTGCACAGAGGGTAAGAATGTGCTCCACCCTGTTTGTTTGTTTATTTATTCATTTTATTTTGCTTTTGGTAACGGGGTAAGTGCACTAGGCAAAAGAATGCCTATTTTCAGGCACGACCCGGGAGAAAACAGTTTAAATATAAACAAGATACATGTGATGCAGCACATGAAAGCAGCAACAGTTCAGAGGGAATAACAATACTTAGGGATGGAGAGACAATTGCTTTGACAAAATGATAATGAAAACGTTATAGTAGTATGCAGGTTACAATACAGATTGGAACAAGTAAACACAGGAAAATCAAAACAGAAAGGAGACAGGCACTGCAAAAACAGTACAATAAGTGCCAAACTGAGTGGTTAATGAGCAAGGGAGAGGAAGGGAGAGTGGTAGGAGGAGAGAAAGAGAGGGAGGTGATGAGAGAGTGGGCATGTTAGGGTATGAGAGAGGAGGTGAAGACGTATCAAAGAAGTGGATTGTCTAGAGAAGAAAAAATAAGAGGGCAAGGAGAAAGTAAAAGTTCAAGGTGGGTTAAAGCAAGTGCAGGGGCTGGTGGTGCACAGATGCTCACGGTGAAGTTTCTTAAAGCTAGCATGGGTGGTCGCTTGACAGATAGAAGTGGGTATAGAGTTCCAGTGTTTAGGAGCTGTGCAAGAGAAAGCGCGTGCGCCCATGTTGGATCTGCATCTTGGAATGTGCAGAAGGGCTTTGTCAGTCGATCATAGCCCATAGGCGAGAGGTTGTGATTCCAGAATGGAGGCAAGGGATAGGGGGAGGCCTGTCCTGGCAACACAAACAATTAATGAGCCAAAGGACTGGAGAAAGTAGGCGGAGGGGCACAGCCATTTTAGGTCAGCATAGAGCTGGCAATGGTGTTTGTAATGCGGTGATGCAGAGGCATAGCGGCAGATGCTATTGTAGGTGGTGTCCCATTTATGGAGGGAGGACTTTGAGGCAGATAGGTAGATAGCAGAGCCATATGCTAGGGCCAGGAGAAGGAAGCCTTGTGCTGCAGCTAGTCTGGCTGAAGGGGTGAGGGCGTAGCTAGTACGATAGGCACTTCCTCTCTTAGCATTTGCAGACTTACAGATAGTAGTAATGTGGAGGTCAAAGTCAAGAGATACATCGAGAGTACCACTAAGGTATTTAAAAGATTTGGTGGTAATCAGTGGGGAGCCGTTTACACATGAGATTGTGAGGGTATTGTGATTCGATCTGAGTCTAGCATGTGAGCCAAAGAGCACAGAGTATGTCTTGCTGGAGTTGAGAATTAGTTTGTTCTCAGTGAGCCAGGACTGAATATTCTCAAAGTTCACTGTCTTGTTGTCTGTTTGAAGAAGAATTACCTTGCGACAGAGGACATTCTTCAGGGCTCAGACAGCACACTGGCAGCTCTCATCTCCAGAACATTTATGTGTAGCTGGGATTCGTCCGGACTCCACTGGGCCTGGGTGTGGAGATCCTGACACCAGTCAGAGATGCATCCGCGGTGATGGTAATCTGCATCTCCAGTGGGGCAAAGGGAAAACCTTGGAAAAGGTTGCCCTCCTGAGTCCACCAGATGAGTGACCTCATTAGGGGCTCTGTCACCTTGATATGGAATAACTGTGCATGCGTGGTTGGGGACCACTGAGTGCTGAGCACCCACTGAGCAGTTCTCATGTGCAGGTGGGCCAAGAACACCGTGAACACAGATGACGCCATGAGGCCCAGCATCCGCTGCATTGATAGAGCTCGAACTGATTTGTTCTCCATGATGAAGCAAGACATCTAGATAATGTTATTTCTCCTGTCTTCTGGGAGGAAGGCTCTTGCCCTGGAAGTGTCCAGAAGAGCTCCTATGAAAAGAAGTTGTTGGGAGGGTTGAAGCTGCAATTTTTCCAGGTTCAGGAGGACTCCCATGGATGTGAGGAACTTGGAAGCCATGGCAACTGCTTCCTGTGTCCCTTGTCTAGAGAAGCTCACTAGAAGTCAATCATCCAAGTATGGGAACACTTGAATTCTGAGTTTTCTGAGATGTGCCGTGAGTACCGCAAAGCACTTTGTAAAGACTCAAGGCACCGAGGAAAGCCCAAAGGGCAGGACTCTGAATTTATTTATTTATTGAATTTTGGTCACTGGGTGAGCCCACTGGGACTTTACAGTCCCTTTTTCAGGGGAGACCTGGGAAGAGCAGTACATACAAAAATAGTGCATTTACAGAGAAGGCAGGTTACATATACATAAATTACAACAATTTCCAGGCTCACTGGATAACAATGTATAGGTATCACATAAGTAATACAGTAACAATATAGGCTGACACAGTAGGACAATGTCATTAATATAAAGGCTACCACAAAGGAAGAAGGCAAAAAATATGCAGGGTAAGCAGCAGCGCAGGCTGAGGAGAGGTTTAGAAAAGTATATTAGAAACATAGAAGTTGACGGCAGATAAGGACCGTAAGGCCCATCCAGTCTGCCCATTTCTTTTTCTACCTTATAAATGTGCCATCGGCCTTTGCTCTGTCAGTGACCTATCTATTCATAGTCATTTGTATTGCTCCCTTATGCCTATCCCATGCCTGTTTGAAGCCCTGCACTGTATTCATAGCCACCACTTCTTGTGGTAAGCTATTCCATGCATCTACCACCCTTTCTGTGAAAAAGAATTTTCTCACATTCCCCTTAATCGGCTCCCTCTAATCTCATGCTGTGTCCTCTTGTCCTGCTATTTTTCTTATATTTAAACATGTTAGACTCTTTCACCTTGTTTATGCCCTTAAGGTGTTTAAATGTCTCTATCATATCACCTCTCTCCTCCTTTGCTCAAGGGTATACATATTGAGCTCCGTTAATCTGTCCTCATATGTCTTCTGATGCAGTCCCTGCACCATTTTGTTGCCCTTCTCTGGACTGCCTCAATTTGGTTAATGTCCTTGTGAAGGTGTGGCCTCCAATACTGCAGTACTCCAGATGGGGCCTAACCAATGTCTTGTACAGAGGATTATTACCTCCCTCTTACGACTTGTGATACCCCTACTAATACACCCTAACACCCCTAGCCTTACCTACTGCTTTAGAGGTCTGCTTGGATGATTTTAGGTCATCAGTGATGATGATGCCCAAGTCTCTTTCTTCCATTGTGACTGCTAGCAACTCCCCTCCCAGCCTATAAGTGGCTTCAGGGTTTCTCTTCCCTATGTGCATGATTTTGCACTTCTTTGCATTAAATCCCAGTTGCCACTCTTCTGACCATTTTGCTAGTTTATCCAGATCTCTTCTCATTCTGCCCACCCCATCTGGATCATCTACTCTGTTGCAGATCTTGGTGTCATCTGCAAACAGACAAGCCTTACCCTCTAGTCCATCTGCGAGGTCACTAATGAAGATGTTGAATAGGACTGGCCCCAGGACTGATCCCTGAGGTACCCCACTTGTGACTTGCATCTCTTCTGACTGTATACCATTTACCACCACTCTCTGTTTTCTGCCAGTCAACCAGTTTGCCACCCAGTTGACCAACTTCTGACCCACCCCGAGCCTACCTAGCTTATTTATCAATCTTCTATGTGGAACAGTGACAAAAGCTTTGCTGAAGTCAAGGTAGGCGACATCAACTGCTCCCCCTTGGTCCACCACTCTGGTTACCCAGTCAAAGAAATCTATGAGATTAGTTTGACAGGACCTTCCTTTTGTAAACCCATGCTGTCTTGGATCCTGTGCCCTATGGATTCCAGGTGTTGCACTATCCTTTCCTTAAGGAGTGCCTCCATAATCTTGCCCACTACTGAGGTAAGACTGACTGGTCTGTAGTTCCCGCCTCCTCCCTGCTACCACTCTTGTGGAGCGGGATCACATAAACCCTTCTCCAGTCTTCTGGGACCTCTCCTGTGCTCAGAGACTCACTAAACAATTCTGCTAATGGTGCTGCTAGTTCCTCCTTTAGCCCATAAGTACCCTGGGATGTATGCCATCAGGTCCCATTGCCTTATCCACCCTGAGCTTAGCTCTTGTAGGACCCTTTCTTTTGTGAAGGGTAGTTGCCTCCTCCCCCCTGTGTCCATGATGCTGAGCTGTGGGCCCTGCCCTACCTTCTCTTCAGTAAATACTGAGCAAAAGTATCTGTTTAGGATAGATGCCTTTACAGGGTCCTCCTCCTCACATGCTCCCTTTTCTCCATTAAGCTTAGCAATACCCCCTCTGGACTTTCTCCTTTCACTAATGTATCTATAGAAAGTCTTGTCACCTTCTTTTACTGTTCGTGCTAGTGTTTCCTCAGTTTGGGACTTTGCCTGCCTTACTGCCTTACCTGCTTCCCTTAGGGCAGTTTGGTATGCCTCCCTATCTTCATCCGCTGTGTTCCCTTATATTTTCTGAAGGCCAGCCTTTTGGCTCTGACCTTTTCTGCTACTGTATTTGAGAACCAAAGTGGTTTCCTTCTTCTTTGCACTTCCTTTTCTGTCTAACACAATGGGATGTTGCTTCAAGTATTGTATCCTTAATGCTTGCCCACTTCCTGTACCTCCTCACCTGTGTTTCTTTTGCCAGGGCTAGCTTAACTCTGTTGGCCATCTTATCAAAGTCAGCTCCTCTGAAGTCCCATATTTTTGCCTTGGAATGGGATGATTTAGATGTAGTAGCCAAATTGAACCATACCATACCATGTGATGGTCACTGGCCCCAGGTGACCTTCTACCTGAGATCTGTGATCCTTCTTTGTTAGTCAGTACTAGATCTAGGATAGCCCTGTCTCTTGTGGGTTGCTGTACCAGTTGTTTGAGGCCTCCCTGCAGGGAATCCACTATGAGTCTAGTTCTGGCAGATGTTCCTGCTGGTATTGACCAATCTGTATCTGGCATGTTGAAGTCTCCCATTATCAGAACCTCCCTTTAGCTGTCATGTTTTGTATATCTTCTAACAGTAATGTGTCTATGTCCTCCCTCTGGTCTGGGGGCCTGTAGACAACCCCAGTTCTTATGGCTGTCCCATTTCCTGTTTCCAGGGTGACCCACAGTTCTTCTGGCTCCTTATGTGTATTCTGAATTTCTGTAGCTTTGATATTTTCATTAACATACAGGGCCACTCCTCCCCTTTTGCACCTCGGTCTCTTCTGAACAATACATAGCCAGGTACTGAAGTCTCCAAGTGTGGTTACTGGTAAACCACGCCTCACTAATTGCTACTATGTCCAGCTTAGCCTCTGACATTATTGCCTGCAGGTCTGGGATCTTATTTCCCAGGCTGTGAGCATTGTGTACATGATTTTCCATTGGCCAGATTTTGGTGTGTTAGTTGTTGGGTGAAGTTTGGCATTACCCTGTGCATCGTATGGGGAGACAAACCTTTTTCTTACCTGGTGATGCAAATGGCGGCAAACACTCTGAATTCCTGTTTGACCACTAGCTGAGGGGAGGGTGTTCTTTCCAATCGACGTGGGGTGCTGCACCCTCTCCCATTTGCTAGTTTAAATATTCTGCAAAGACATCAAACTTCTGCCCCAATGCACTGACTCCTCTTAGTCAGATGCAGTCCATCAAATTTAAAGAACTTTGCCCCAGAACTGTTGCCAGTTCCCTACAAATCTGTGTCCTTTTCCTGGCACCAGTCCTGAGCCACGTGTTTAGCTCCCCTATCTCCCTTCTCTGACCTTCCGTCCATCTGCTCCCTTCTCCCAGACTGGCAGGATCTCAGAGAAGGAGATGCCGACGAAATAGATGATAGTTTGTCACCCAGCTTAGTCAGGTGTTCCTTGGTCTCCACAACTGACGGCTGGCGAGATCATTAGTCCCTATGTGTACTAGGACATCAATGTTTCTCCTGCTTTGTGAACAATTAGTAATGCGGTCAGTGTCTCTCCATGCTGATGTACCTGGGAGACATCTGACCGTCACCCCTGGCTGGAGATGGGTATCAACTCCCGAATCATGGAGTCTCCTATGATCAGAGTTTTTGATTTCCTTTGTGCTTGTTTAGTTTTGGTTCCTGATTTGGGTGAGTATTGTTGTGCTAGCTCCTGTGCGCAGTGTCCTGCTCTGCAGTGTCTTCTGCCTCTTTATTTGATTTCAGAGATAGAGGCAGATACCTGTTTATAGTGTTTATATGGTTTTGGAGGTAATGTGTTGGAGAGCAGAGAGTGATGGGGCACCTGATTTGCTCCTCCTAACCATCTGCCAACCTCCTGGACCAACTACCCTCTCTGGTCGAGGTTTTTCTGTTGGATGCTGGGGAAATGGCGGTGGTTCTTATAATGTATTTCCTCTTCAATATGAAATTTGAGGCGTGCAATCTCTGCCCATGCTGCCCAGAGCTGAGACCTAAGATCTCCAAAGGCCCAGCATGTAGGACAGTGTCCTAAATCCTGTAAGACTGTCCTTCTGAAAATTGTTCCACAGTACCTGCAGTTAATGAAATCCATTCCAAATAAGTTGCTGGGTTTGTAACCTAGTCAGAGTAATTAGAAGGAAAAAAAAAGGAAAAAATGCAAGTAATGGTTTAATTGTGCTTTGTTTAACTTGTTATAACAAGTTAAATTACTAGTGCCCCTGTAAATGAGATCACCTTGTGGAGGCCCCACTGATCCGACCCTTCCTGCTCTGCCACAGGAAATGTCACAACTGTGGTACCCTATAAAAGGAGTGTAGCGTGGGGTGGTTGGCTGGGCCCTTCCCCTGCCTAAAAGAAGAACCACGGACGAAGAACAAGGAGGTAAGAGCAGAAACAATCAGTCAACAACAAATGCAGTAACCCTGAAAGCTTATCCTAATGTTAGATAAAACTGTAAAACCTGTAAAGCACCACCTGTAATAATTTCAGAGAAGATATACCTGTAAGAAACACTTTGCTCCAGAGAAAAATAAAGCAGTAACAGAAGATATACCTTGCAAAAGACAATTTGAATCAGAAGATTACAGCAGTAATCTGTTAGCACACACCTGTAGGCACACCTTGTAATAATGCAGAAGAAGGTATACCAGCAACAACAATTTGAATCAGAGAAAAAATCAAGCAATGAAATGTTAGCAACAAACAGTAGCAATCCCTGTGTTATTCAATCATGGAAGGGTAACTTCACCAAGGTAGATTAAAAGAGCAAAGGAGTAGATCCACGTGGTAGATTGCAGCACAGATTAGGGAAAACCAGGGGAGAGTCATCTGGAGCAGGTACAAACAGTGGAGACAGAGAGAAGGGTTAGCAATGAAGATTTGAATTTGGGGAAGGAGGAACAGGCTAGTGAGGGGTGCGGCAGGGAGTTCCAGGCATAAACGGGAGAGAATGCAAATGATTTCTGTGCCACAGCTAGCCGCAGTTTGGGCAAAGCGAGCAGGGAGGCAGACTTTAGAGCTTGTTGTGGTTGTCGAAGCCACACAAGCTCACCAAGGCAGGGAGGAGTGTATTCATGGACCAATTTGTGCATCAGGCAGAGGGTGGCAATACGAAGTTTAGATTCAAAGGTCAACCAACCCAAGGAAGAAAGGACATCACAGTGGTGATAACGGGCATTAACACTCAAAGTGAATCTACCCACCCTATGATATGCCTGTTTAAGATGGGATCTGACTATTAAGTTGGCGGTGAGCAGAGGAGGAGCACAATAGGCAAGAATGGGAAAGAGTGAGGCAGTTGCGATCTTGTGGCGAGAGGCAGATGTGGACATCACCATTACAAGTGAGAATCACAAGGGGAGGTCTGTTATGCGTGGCGGATGGGAGAACAGCATACTTTTTTTTTGTGTGTGTTAAGAACTAGTTGATGTTCAAGGAACCAGTCCTCAAGAGCACAAAAATCTCACCCTAATGTGTGATTGATCCACCCAATGTCAGATGAGGAGTGGTAGATAATGACACTATCCGCATAGAGATGCACAGAGGCCCCATCACAGTTGTTTGCTAACTCATTAATGAAAAGTGAGAATAGGAGAGAGCCCAAGATGAAGCCTTGAGGTACTCCATGGGAAACATGTCTGAGGATGGATAAAGAGCCAGCCCATCTGACCCTTTGCGAATGGTCCAGAAGATTGTTCTGGACCCAGAGTAAGGCGTTGGAATCAAGACTGAGGATATGCAGCTGACAGAGCAGAAGACCAAGGTTTCCAAGTCAAAGGCTTTAGTCAGGTTGACAAAGATAGCCCCGGTGGCAAGGCCTTGGTCCATGGCATGGAACAGATCGGAGGTGACTTTGGTTAGGGCAGTAAGGGTACTATGATTTTTCCAGAAACCATGCTGGAATGGGGAGAGCAGGTGATGGAGGTCAAGGTAGTCCTGTAGGTGGTTGTAAAGAATACATTCCTGGATTTTGGCAAGTGGACGGAGGATTGAGATGGACCTGTAGTTCTTGACTGTGGTATTCATGCCGCCCTTATGTACTGGAACAACCACTGCAACCCTCCACTTATCTGGGACAGTGCTTGAAAGAAAGGACCTGTTGAACAGGTCACAGATGGGGTGAGCTAGAGCAGCAGCTCCCAGCTTAAGAAATCTAGTTTCAAGGGTATCAAAGCCAGGAGAACCCTCAGCTTTCAGGTTGGCAAGTAGTCGGTAAACTTCCTTAAGGGAGGCAAGTTTCAGATGGAAAGCTGGGCGGACACCAAGATTTACTTCAGGGAGAGGGTCGGGTAGCAAGGGAGGGAATTGGTGAATTGAGAAGTATAGCTATGAAGGTTAGTAAAAAATTAATTGAAGCTAGAGGCGATGGATGGGGGGTCTGACAGAATGGTGTCCTGGGCAGTGATGGAGCTAGGGACTTCTATGGACTTGTCCTTGATCAGGGAGTACACCTGCTGCCAGAATTCTTTAGGATTGCAGAGGTGTTCAGTTTGGAGAGACTTATAATGAAGACGTTTGGCCATATTAATGTTGCTTTTACACTTGTTTCTAAGCTGCCTGTAGACTTGACAGTCAGCAGGTAGCCCACTGTGTTTATATCTCAGCCAGGCATTATCTCCAGTGGACATAGGTTTTCTAAGCTCCCTGGTAAGCCAAGGAGCTTTTAACCCTTGAGACCTACACTTTTTCAGCGGAGCATGACTATTGTAGTGAAGGTGGATATAAAGAAGTCAAGGGCATGGTTGATGTCAGGAAGTGTGCTAATGGGTCTCCAGTTGGCTTCATATACAGATGCAGTAAAGGCACTGTGGTCAAAATGGGACATATCCCATATCAGGGAGATCTTTGCAGGGGGTTTAGGGAAGTTATTGCGCCAAATGCAGTAGGTGGGGGAACGGTCACTAATACTGTCGGGGAGGATGCCTACATCTTTAACCCAATGAGTGCAGTTGGTGATCACCCAATCAAGCAGGGAATGGTTACCTGTTTTGGTATTAATTCAAGTCAGTTCATTAA
Source organism: Neoceratodus forsteri (assembly GCA_016271365.2). Lineage (NCBI taxonomy): Eukaryota > Metazoa > Chordata > Ceratodontiformes > Ceratodontidae > Neoceratodus > Neoceratodus forsteri. The sequence goes on from CM028129.1 coordinate 188,157,161, forward strand.
TAACTTACACTAGACTGCAATTGGCAAGGACAGTATGCACCTTGTCCGAGTGGGGGCTCAACCAATCGCTATTGAAGTTCCACAAAGAACGAGGTCATGACGAGGGAGGTTGGCTAGAGATGTGATGAAGGAGAGGTGCAGGGTTCTTACTGATACTATTTTTTGTTCTCCCTCTTAATATGAATTGGTTCCTGTATGCTTCACTATTGTTTTTCTTTTCATTGACCCTGTATGTATTTCCTACCAATTATTGTTACCTTATGGTACGTCACTGCTGCCTACCCGGAAACTGGATCCTGGTCCATTTTATTATTGTTTTTACTGACCATATAAGCACTTTTTTTTCTACCAATTATTGTACCTTTATGCTGTGTCATCACTTTTATTGTACACTGTTTTTTGACGTCGTCCTTACAGGACCTCCTTGAAAATTGAGCGTGCTCAATGGAGTTTTCCTGCCAGTAAACTTAAATCAATAAACTTAAAGAGGGTAGGCAGGTACTGGGCTCCTTAGGGGGAAGGTAGACACATCAGGCAATTATTTTCTTAGCAGATCCTAGGGTCAGGGAAAGAAATAAAGATTCCCATACATGGGGGCCTGGAAAAGGCAAAAGAATCTCAGTGGAGTTCAGGTCAGACCAAACATACATAAGGACCTCACCACCCATTTTTCCCACCCTATCCTTCCTAAAACAGTTGCAACCTGTTATTGCTACCTCATGCTGTCTGATGCTAGGCTTCAGCCATGACTCAGAGGTGCCGACTTCATCAGGAGCATGCTGTCTGACCCAGGCTTCGGGCTCAGCCATTTTTAGGTGAATACTTTGAGCATTTAAATGGCCAATTTTCAGCTTTTTAGGGATTCTATGTGTTAAGGTAGGGGTGCATAGTGCAGAGGTAGGTCTAGGGTTGAGCTCATTATCACCTGCCCTAATTAACAGAATGAGTAGGGGAAGGAAGGTCAAAGATGAGGTATGATGTTGGCATCTACAGCTGTTAGGTTGAGTAGTAGGAGTGCCCAGATATTTTCTTAGCCAATGGCCGAGGTACACGGCACTGCTTTTATGGAGAATTGGGAAAATGAAATGTACATGAGTTACATCAGATATAAAGTGATACGATGGGGTGTGCAGACTTCATAAAGGAGGGAGTTTCAATGAGTGGGCAATGAGGTAGTCTGCAGAGCAGAGCAGTAACAGGAATAGGGTTGCCACCTGTCAGTTTTTTTACCTGGTGATCAGGTTTTCAGGGTCCCCATCAGGTAATCCGGGTTTGCTCTGTGCTGGTCAGGTTTTTGAACCATTTTGAGTGCTCACATACTTTTGAAACACATTTTGTCATCTCACTCATTGTTTCAGCTGCATGTCCAGATTACAAAAAAGGTCTGTTGTCAATACAGCCTTTTGTTTGTGAAAGCAGTCAACCCAGGAGATGTAAAGTATTGCCATTAACACCAATAGCACTTATTTAACATAATCTTTTCCACTGCATCTTAAAGTGGCATAGAAGCAAAGCTAACCCCACCTTCTGTAACAGCAACACAGCCAGGTGTCTTCCACTTTAATTTGCTGGTAAACATTTTCATCTCTATCAGAATTTGGGCATTTTAAATGTTTTTTCCTCAAGAAAAAAGGTATGGTCTCTTCTTTTGCTTTGAAGTAGTGCTGTGGACATGAAAAGGAAATGGAGCCAGAAAAATACATAAATTACACATTATAGGAAACAATTTATTTATTATACATAGATATATAGACATTGTCGGCAGATTTTGTATTATTATATACCATGTATACTGTTGTATGCTATTTACAGTATTTATTTTGTTTCCCTTAGATCATATCCCCCTCCCCCGGGTCGTGCCTGAACATAGGCAGGATTTGTCTAGTGCACTTACCTGGTCAACAAAAACTAAAATAAAATAAAAATATCTGTAAATGAGATTTTTTTTATCTCTGTATATTTATCTGGTAGACCAATGTCAATAAATAAATAAATAAATAAATACTGTAAATAAATAACTAGGAAGAACCTGGGACAGTAATTTTAACAGGTACGGTACAGTATCTTAACATTTTTGTTGAACTGCTGCTTTAAGTGTTGTGTTTTATTGATATAACAAATGGCTTTCTAGAAGGAACAGTGCATGGTGAGTCATGAAAAGGGGTGGGGCTAGGGGCCGAGCTTAGGATCTGGTTTTTGCCCCATCCAAAGATGGCAACTCTAAGCAGGAAGGAGACGGTAACCATACAGCCTAACTTATTCATTGTGGGATAACTGGAGAGGAGGAGGAAGACAGGCAACCCAAATAAAGGTGATAATGTTTTTTTATATTTTAGCTAGGGCAGACTGTAATGCTTATAATAGTCAAGAATGTGGTTAAGAATTAGCTGACTTTTTTAAGAAAGAAGGAACCAGCTGAAGGGGCCCTCCAGTGGCTAGTCAGTATAACGAGCCAATGGAAAAGTGAGGAGAGAGACTATGCTTTGAGGTTATATGAGTAAACACCCAGATGGGGCGGGTGGAAGGGGAGATGACACAGGAGTCAGGGATAACTCTAGTTAGACAGAAACCTGATTGTGGGACTGCAGGCTGGCAAACAAGCTTAAGATCAGAGGAGCTGCAGACTATGTGCTTACAGGTAAATTTTGCAAGAATTAGAAGCAGTCTGAGCGCCTACAATTGCAGCCCAGAGGTAAGAAATATTTTAGAGATTAGCAGCACTCCGTGGTCAGAAAATGATTGTTAAAATAATAGGAGCAATCCGTGGCCCTTAGAGGATTTAAAATGAATTTTAAAATTAAAGTTACAGTTGGGTCTGAGCGCTTACAGTTGCAGCCCAAAGTTAAGACATAATTTTAGAGTTCAGCAGCACTCCATGGTCAGAAAATTATTGTTAAAATAATGGGAGCAGTCCGTAGCCCTTAGTGGCTTTAAATTGAATTTTAAAATTAAATTTTGAGCCAGGTTAGGACTGTAGATGCTAGCGTCCGTGGTGCTGAGATCCAAAGCGAATTGCAGGAGGCCAGATAGAAATGGTGCCAACTTTGAAAGAGGACAGAGTTGACCAGATTTGACCTCAGGTGTACACTCCATACCTTGAATATTAGATGCAGGCAGTGGCCGAGGAGCAGCTCGGAGTGTGCAGAGAGCCCAGGGTGAAGGAAGGCAGCTTGAATATTAGATGCAGGTGGTGGCCGAGGAGCAGCTCCGAGCAGGCAGAAAGCCCGGGGCAAAGGAGGACAGCTTGAATATTAGATGCAGATAGTGGCCGAGGAGCAGCTCTGAGCAGGCAGAGAGTCTGGGGGAAGGAGGGTAGCTGAGGAGAGAACAGAGGTCAAATTAAGTGGTTGAATTGGTAGTCCTGGCCCAGGGCCACAAAATGTAAGTACTTGTGGTGGCTTGAGTGCACTGGGACGTGTTGGTAGGTGTCCTGCATGTCCAGAGAAGCCAACCAATCATTTGGATTAATCAGAGGTAGGAGCATTCCTAGCGATATCATCTTGAACTTCTCTTTGAACAGGAATTTGTTTAACTTCCTTAGGTCTAGAATAGGGTGCATACCACCTGTTTTCTTTGGAACTAGAAAGCAGTGAGAGTAGAAACTTGTGTTCCATTCTGCTTACGGAACCACTTCTACTGCCCTGTTGTTCAGAAGGCCCTGAATCTCAGAAGCAAGGAGGTCTAACTGAGTGGTAAACAGTCTGAGCTGTTGTTTTGGTGGACAATCTGGAGGGGGTCTCTGAAAAATTTAGAGAGTATCCCTATTGAATTATCCTGAGGACCCATTTGTTTGTTGTGACGGACTTCCACTGGTTGTAGAGCTGAGTCAGATGCCCCTCTACCACCAAAGAGGTGTCCCCCTCGGGCAGTTGAGGTGGGACATGGGTTGGGTCTTCAGAGGGTGGCACTGGGTGCCTTCGGGCCCTGTGCCTTCTGCTGCACTTTCTTTTGTGGCTGTGGGGCTTGGTTCTTGTTAAAAGCCCCTCAGCCTTTACCCCGAAAAGACTTATGGTTATGAAATTGCCAGCTGCCCCCGCTGAGGGGAGGCAGGGGCCAGTCTGGCCATCTTAATAGCAGTCCTAGTTTTCTGAGTGGCCTCCAGTGCCTGCCACACCTGTGGGCAAAACAGATAAACCCCATCAAATGGAAAATTCATGACTCTCGGTTGAGCATCATTTGTGAATCCCGAAGTCCTTAGCCATGAGTGACGCAGAGTACATATCCCAGCCACTGCTGCTCTAGAAGCAGTGTCAAAAGCATCCATAACAGCCTTAAGTTGCTGATTGTTGAACTCAATGCCCCTAGTAATGATCTGAAGAAGTTCCGAGCTAACGTCCAACTCTGGAAGTGCCTCCATGGTTTCCTTGTGTGAATGCCAGAGGGTATACTCATACTGAGAGAAATAGCCCTGATAGCTAGCAATACACATGCCTAAGGTAGCAGCAAACACTCGCTTCCCCAGAGTGTCAATTTTGTGGGACTCTATTTACTGGACGGGCCGTGGATTCCTGGGGAAGAATGGCTTTGACATTCTCTGCTCAGACCACTATGGCATCCGCACAGGCTTGAGAGGCAAGTATTGGCCTAACCTTGGGGGGAGCGTATTTCCCGTCTATGGACTTAGCTACTGAAGGAATGACAGCTGGTCTGTCCCACACCATTGGTGAAAGAGTCTTGAAAGAGGGTTGCACCGGTGGTGTCAATTCCACAGGAATTTCAAGGACATGAAGATACTGAAGGTGCAAAAGCTTACCAGGATCCACCCCAGAAGTCTGAAGAGAAAAGGTGGAATTCATATTCCTCAGAAGAGACTTAAAAGAGAGGTCCTCGACCAAAGGCTCTACTGAAGTGGATGGCTTACTTTCGACTCCAAAGGATGAATCCTCAGCCAGATCCTCTCCTAATCATAGGTCAGGATCAGACTCAATATAGTCTCCTACTAACCAAGAAGGGATAGTATAGAAGGGAAAAAGAGGAAGAACAGCAGGGGTAGGCGCTCCCCGAATTGGAGTTGAAAACCCCAGCGCCCATGTCGGCGCCGACAATGGTGCCAGTGCAGTGCACAGCACTGGGAGTGGTGCCACCAAGGCTGAAGCTGAGGGTGCCACTACAGCGAGCCAGCTGGTGCCTGGGGTTCCCAAACTCGACACAGGGGCACCCAAAGCTGGAGATCTGAAAAGAATGATAGAAGTAGGAGAATACAGTACCTGTGCTGGCCCCTGCGCACAGCCCTGTGAGGGGAAAAGCATGAGGAGTGAAAGACAGCACCGGTTGCGCAGACCAGGCTGTCCCAACCACAACATCTGCAAGTCCACTGCTCCGAGGTCTGAATGTCCCGGAGTCCGGTCTGCAGGCAAGGGTAGTTGGGATAACCGCCAGACCCATTGCTCCATAAGAGTGGCCCAGTGATGAAACTGCTCACCGGAAGACCCCCCCAGGGGGCAGGAAGGGACTCCGGAGCTGAGGATCGCGATTGCTAGGAACCGGGGCTGCAGGTGACCCCGATGGTGCTGGGGTCGGCCTCCTGTCCCCCGCTACTGGCAATCTCCGTGCAGACATAACAGAGGGCGACCTCGAGTGGTACTGCTTCTTCTTTGACCAGTGGGATGAAGAAGAGCTCGAAGCCTAGTGGTGCCGGGTTCCTGACCTCGATCGAGAACGGCCCACTTCCTTTTGTGCTTTTGGGAGGACCACCCATCCTCCTGAGCACTGGACTGCCTATGGTCAGACCCCCCCCCCGAAGAGGGCAGCGGACTGGACCCAGCCCTGCTGCTAAAAACAGCTTTCAAAAGAAGTCTTGCTACCGTCACCAGCCCCATTCATGGTCAACTCCATCGAAGACGGGCTGAAGAAGACTTCCTTTCTTCGTTAAATAATAAAAAAACTTAAAAAAAATCAATAAATATACTATACTAGTCAACTACTGAATGACTATGCTGCTATCATATAGAAGTGAAAATTTGACTCCCAGCGTGCGAGCGATGTAGTCACTGAGGCGCACTCGATGGCAGGAAAAAAGGAACTGAGGTGGCTGGAGGGTCGATGCCAAGATAGCCTATATGGCGCAAGCCAGCCTCGTGGTGCCACGCATGTGCAGTCCTATCCCAGCGCCAACCCTTCTGAAGATTTTTGGCTCCTGCTGAGTCTTAGCGCCTCTGGCATAGTCCCACTAGTGTGAATGAGTGGTGGAGACTTTATGTCCAGAAAGCTCTCTCCCTTATGCACCATCCTTTGGATTGCCTTCAGCATTTCCCCATCCACCTCCTCCGTCTGTGCTGGAGGTTTGTATATCACTCCTGTATGGATAATGGCCCCATTCCTTCTCTACAGATTGACCCACAGTACTTATGCTTTTCCTGTTCCCCTTGTATTTCTGTAGCCTTTATGCTGTTCCTTATATAAAGAGCTACTCCTCCCCCCTTTCTTCTGACCCTGTCCCTTCTGAACAGAGTAAATCCTGGTACTGCCATATCCTAGCCCTGGTTTTCATTGCTCCAGGTCTCAGTGATGGTGACTAGATCCAGGTTCTCCCCTGCCATGGTGGCCTCTAGGTCTGCAATCTTGTTGCCCAGACTTTGAGTGCTTGCACACATGGCCCTACAAATCTCTTGCCCTCCATTTCTACCACCCCCCTTTCTAGTCCCTACCCCAATTTGCGGGGGAGTGCCAGCTAGTATCCCAGCCCCTTTGCTGACCTCCATGCCTTCCCTAGCCACATACTCCCCCTTAATCAGTTTAAATGCAGGGCCCCATTCATATATTCTACCTGTTTTCCTCAGAGATCTCTAGACCCCTCCTCGCTGAGGTGCAGCCTGTCCTCTGAATGTAGTTCTTCATCCTTCCACTTGTCCCCCAATGCAAGTGAACTCCTCTGGCATGCAGCAATCCCTTAGCCACTCGTTGAACTCATCTATTCTCCTTTTCCTGCCTGTACTGGCACAGAGGACCTGGATTACCTTAGAGAATGCCATTGAACTCACTGACTGACGTATTTTTTTGGATTACACAGTGCGGACAACAGGTCCCTTGAATAAAGGGCCTCATAATCCTACTGCAGGTCTTACATTTATCACAGACCAGTAATGATAGGTCATGGTGCCACCACAAATATCTGAAAAGGAAGGCATTGTCATTGCCCATGTATGAGGCTTCACAGAATGCCCCTAGGTCCTGCATGTGGAAAGGGAGATGAAAACCACTTGCCTTTCCAAAAAATGGAAAACAAAACATCATCGACTTGAACAATAATGACTGAAAAGGCAGTCATTTCCTGGAGATTAACAACTGGCTGGGGAGGATGGGCCAACCACCCCACCTCAGTTGGTCATTAATCAACAGAAAATGACCGGCTCTGAGGTCTTTATTGAGATTATAAGTCTAATCACTATAATGAACTTTTCAGAGTTTTTTTACCCCTTATTTTTCTTCAATCTGATTCTTTTGCTGCGGTGCTCTACGCCGCGTAACTCACTGTGCTATGTGTTGAAGGTTGTCACATAGTCTGTTTTTTTATCTTCCATATTCAGGGAGGGGTCATGTTTTTGTATCTTCTACATTTTTGTTTCACGTTTTGTTTTTTAAATGTTGCTTAACTCTTGTTTTTTCAGTTTTCACTACAAATTTGCCAGTCCTAAGTGAAATGTTGGCCGCTGTGTGGCTGCTGTGCCGGGTTTTTCTTAAAAATTTCAGACTGGCATGGCAGTCAATCAGTGAGCTACTTAGGCTCATTAATAATTAATTAGACTTATAATGCAATATACAGGCTCAACACACTGGAAGGGCCCCGTACTTCCCCCAGGCTGATCACGTACACAGATACACACTGTCCCCTTTGATCTATGCATTTAGTTACTAAACTCCATCAAATAATGTATAAACAAAAGCATAGTCAAACACACACATAGATACATAGATATATAGACAGTGTTGGCAGATAAGGGCCTATGGCCCACCCCGTCTGCCCATTTGCACTTGTAAGTTCAGTTTATGTTTTCCTAGAAGTCTGTTGCCCCTTACCCCTGACCTCCAGAATTCCTTTATGTCTATCCCATGCATTCTTAAATCCCGTGATTGTTTCAGCCCCCACCACTTCCTCTGGCAGGGTGTTCCACTTGTCCACCACCTGTTCTGTGAAGAAATTCTTCCTCACGTTTCCTCTGAATCATCCTCCCTCCAACTTCATCCCATGCCCTCTAATCCTGGAACATCTTTTTTGCTTAAAAATAATGTATTCCTGCACCCTGTTCCTCCCTGTAAGATACTTGTATGTCTCTATCATATCCCCTCTCTCCCTCCTCTCCTCCAGGGAGTACATGTTCAGTTCCTTCAACCTGTCCTCCTAGGACTTGTGATTCAATCCATGCACCATCTTTGTTGCCCTCCTCTGAACCTTCTCTACCCTGTCTATGTCCTTACGTAGGTAAGGTCTCCAGAACTGTACACTGTACTCCAGGTGGGGCCTCACTAGTGTCTTGTATAGTGGAATTATGACCTCCCTTTTCCTGCTGGTGATGCCCCTGCCTATGCATCCCAGCATCCTATTTGCTTTACCTGCTACCTTGTCACACTGCTTCCCTACCTTGAGGTCATCAAAGATGGTAACCCCAAGATCCCTTTCCTTCTTGGTGCATGCTGTATCTTCACCCCCCAACTGATACATTGTGCCAGGGTTTTTGTGCCCCATATGCATTAGCTTGCACTTCTTTGCATTGAATTTCAACTGCCAAACCCCTGACCATTCTTCAAGTTTCTGCAGGTCCCTTCTCATTCTGTCTACACCCTCTGGTGTGTGTCTACTCTGTTACAGAGCTTTGTGTCATCAGTGAACAGTGAAATTCTGCCTTCTAGATCCTGCGCAATGTCACTGATGAAGATGTTGAATAGGACCGGTCCCAGCACTGATCCCTGTGGTACCCCACTGGTCACTGTTCCCTCTGTGGAGTGACAGCCATTTACCACCACCCTCTGTGTCCTGCCGCCCAGCCAGTTACCTACCCACCACACTACTGTCCTGCCCACACCCATATTCCCCAGTTTGTGTAATAGTCTTCTATGTGGCACAGTGTCAGTGCTGAAGTCCAGATAGGCCATGTCCACTGCCCTCCCCTGATCCACCTCCCTAGTCACCCAGTCAAAAAATTCAATGAGGTTGGTCTGACATGACCTCCCCCTGGTGAAACCATGCTGTCTTGGGTCCTGTAGTTCATTGACAACCAGATGTTCCACCAATCTCTCCTTCAGTAGTGCTTCCATGATCTTCCCCACTACCGAGGTGAGGCTGACTGGTCTGTAGTTTCCACTTCCTCTTTGTTCCCACTTTTGTATAAGGGGACTACATCTGCTATCCTCCAGTCTTTGGGTACCTCCCCTGTTTCCAGTGATCGGCTAAACAGGATAGCCAGAGGTTCAGCCATCACCTCTCTAGTTCTTTAAGGACCTAGGGTGCACCCCATCTGGCCCCATTGCTTTATCAACTCTTATTACTTCCAGTTCCTTCAGGACCCTTTCTTGTGTAAAGGACTTGTGTCCATTTCTGCACCATTCTCACCCCTTGTACTCCTTCAGACCCATTACCCTCCTCTTCCTCAGTAAAGACTGAGCAGAAATACCTGTTCAATATGTCAGCTTTACTGTTGTCATCCTCACAGAGGCCCCCATCCTCCCCCTTCAGTCTCACTATCCCTCCCTTTGCCTTTCTTTTTTCACTTATGTACCTGTAAAAGATTTTGTCCCCTCTACCCACTGATTTTGCAATGTGTTCTTCTGTCTGAGCTTTGGCTTCCCTTACTGACCTCCCTGCCTCCCTTTGCTTCTCCTGGTACTTCTCCTTATCCCCTTCTGCCTGTGTCCTTTTGTATTGCCTGAATGCAATCTCTTTGGCTTTCACTTTCTTTGCTACCTCTTTGGAAAACCATAATGGTCTCCTCTTCCTTTTCCTCTTGCTAACCTGCTTAATGCATAATTCTGTTGCTCTTGTAATCCCCATTTTAAATACTGCCCACTGTTCCTCAAACCCTGATTCCTGCCCCATTCCTCTTAATGCCTCTTTCAAGTATCTCCCCATTTTCCCAAAGTCTGTCCCCCTAAAATCCAGGATACATGTTTGTGTGTGGTTTGGTTCTGCTCTTTCTATGATTTCAAACCACAATGACTGGTGGTCACTGTTCCCCAGGTGCTCCCCCACTGTTACCCCCATCACACTGTCCCTGTTTGTGAGCACAAAGTCCAGTATTGCCTTCTGCTGAGTTGGTTCCATGACCAGTTGCTTGAGGAAGCCACCCTGAAGGGAGTCCAGGATAAATCTGCTCCTAGTTGATGCTGCTGCTGGGATGCTCCAGTCCACGTCTGGAATATTGAAGTCTCCAACCAGTACTACCTCACCCTTGTCTGCCATCCTTTGGATGGCTAGCATCAGCTTCCTATAGCAGGAAAGATACTGCTGCCATTGTCCCTATAAAAAACATGTAGACTGTAAAATGAATGCTAAACGTAGGGCCAGAAAGGCATAGTACTTACCTTTTTTAAGTATTTTGTATAAGCATGAAATGTATCTCATGCTGTGGTGGCAGTGTACTCAATAAAGCTTACTTTAAAAAAAAAAGAAAGGCATACTACTGTAGTGCCCCCCAGTGGAGGGTGGCTCTGTAACTAACCTAGTAAGGCTTCCTGAGCCCCAGAAAATTAATTGGCTCTGTCGTTCCCCTCGCAGGTCCTCCTCCACCTGAAATCCCCTTAGTAGAGCCTCCTGACCTAGCAATTGCCAGAGGTGTTTGACCTACAGGGCAGAAAGAAGTCACGGCCTACCCTGGAGCGCTCACACTGGTGTCTGCTGACTTGCCTCCTTGGTGATGTGGCAGAGGTATGAGAAAAATGCTAGCTGCATCTCAGTTGTCAGCGCGTCAGCCTAAACTGGTGGCACATCTGATCGTGTGGTCAGAGAAGAGGCACGAAGAAAGATGCAAGCTGCGTCCAAGTTGACAGAGTGCCATACAGAGAGGGAGAACAGACCGCAATGCTAGCTGCATCAATGAGGTAGCAGAGTGCTATCTACTATTGATGCATCCAATAGTGTTCCCCCTTAGAGAAAGTGTTTTTCTGCCATCCAGGTTAAAAAAAGATACATGAAACAGCAAGGTGCTGCCTTGGATGCAACACCGCCTCAGAAGCAACCTTGAGGGCATAAAACCTCCCTGGGTTTCTCCCTCATGGTCAGGGGAGAAGCATGAAAAAAAAAGACACAAGCTGCATCCGAGTTGGCAGAGTGCTGGACTGCAAGAGAAACCAGAATTCAAGGGTGCGAAACCTGTGCCCACCATCGAAGAATGGAATAAAAAGATCTCAGGGCATGACACACTGTGCCCACCATCTGAAAAAACAAAAGACACGATATGAAAACACGCGGACTAACAAACTCTGCTGTAGCTGCACTGGTAAAACTCTGCCACTTACTAAAACTCTGCTGTACTCAGACGTGTACTTCGGGGGGAGGCTTAATCACATGAGACACCTTGTGAGAAACAATTCTCAAAATAAAAAATAAATCAATAAAAAAAACTCAACCAATACATCAGCTCAAAAATCCACATAATAAAAACGTGTGCTTCCTGTCTAGAACGACAAAACCAAATACCTAATGGAGGTAGATGCTGGGAGGAGGGAGGGAGATCACAGTACTAACAACCTCACTAACTGTCTAGGTGACTCCTCCCCCCCCCGCCTAAAATAAACAGAAGATTACTTATCTGAGGCACCATGCAAGATGTTTGATAGCTGCAGGCCTACCAGAGGAAAAGAAACACCCTACAAGACAAGTGGTCTCCAATCTGGCACTGGAATAGAAGTTAGCTAACAGGTTATTTAATTTGAAAGCTTCAGCTTAACAGGTACGATTTCTAAATTTAAGGGTGCTCTCTGTTACCAGGCAGTCCCAACCTGCCCAGGAGTCTCATAATCCTATGCAAAATAACAAATACTACTTGATCTGAAGAAATCTTCCAGAGTTCTCTCTGTGCTGCTACCCCTACAATGGTACAGCTGAAGAAAAAATTACTCACCGCAATAATCTTCTTTCTTCCAAGGGGTCCTTCAGCATCAGTAACTTTAGCAGTTAGCTGGATAGGTACAACTGCCCTGGAGGTATGCCTTTAAGAAGATTTTTATGTAAATTAGCTTAGGGCCATAGCCAATCAAAAGACAGGATGGGGAGTGAGCTGAGTGAGAGCTGCTGAAGGCTTCAGAATTTTTTTGAAGGAAACGAAGGCACGTGCCCCGAAAAAGAATCAACAGGATTCAAAAAACATGCAAATGTCCACAAAAAAGTGGAAATAGAAACAACGATGACACAATGCAAGTTAAAAAACTCATCAATAAGAAAACTCCAGATTTGGTAAAAGATGTGATAAAGAGCCCTTCTCCGACAGATGAACTGGAAAGCAGGTTGGGAGCTTACTGATGCTAAAGGACCCCTTGGAAGAAAGATTACTGCAGTGAGTAATTTTTTCTTCTTACCCCAGTAGTCCTTTAGCATCAGTAACTTTAGCAGACTACCGAGCAGTACCGAGGGGGAGGTGGACAGAGAACCTGCTTAGGAAAGAGGCTCTGCAGAACCACCCTGCCAAATTTGGCATCAGATTTGGTCTGCACATGCAAACTGTAGTGTTTCACAAAGGTGTGCACCGATGTCCAGGTAGCTGCTTTGCAGACATCCAGGAGGGGAATGTCTCTTGCTGCTGCAAGCGAGGCTGCAGTGCCCCTGGTGGAATGGGCCTTGAGCCCCACTGGAGGTTGGTGACCAGCTTTGTCATAGCAGAATCTAATACAAGAGACCAAGCAATGAGAACTAGTTCTCTTGGTAACTGGTCTTCCTCTGCCTACATCCCCATAGGTGAGAAACAACTGAGTAGAAGAGCCTCTGGACTAGCTAGTAAAAGATGGCTCTTTTAACATCCAAGCTGTGGAGCTTTTGCTCACCAGGAGTGGACTGCTCAGCAAAGAAGACAGGCAGAGTAATTGACTGGTTCAAGTGAAGCTCTGAAACCAAATTTCCTATTTGTCCTGAGCTCAAATTTATCGTTGTGAGGGATGATGTAATTTGGCTCAGTGCACAAAGCCTATATCTCTGAAATCCTCCTGGCAGAGGTAATGGCTACAAGGAAGACTGTCTTCCAAGTTACAAACTTGATATGGGCAGTGGACATAGGCTCGAAGGGTGGGTTCATGAGCCTGTCTATGCAAAGGTTCAGGCTCCAAGGAGGAACGGGCTCCCTGATTCGAGGCTGGAGGTGCAAGAGGCCTTTGAAAAACTGTTCAAATATGGCGTGGGGAAAAAAATATTTTTTCTTTCCCACCAAAAGGTAGGCCAAAAATTGCCACCAGGTGTAGCTTGAGGGAAGATGGTTTCAAGCCTGACGCCCATAAGAGTGCCAAGTAATCTAGAAGCTGAGGGGCTGAAAGAAACCAAAAGGGGGTTCAACCTTTCTGCTCTAGCACCAGAGGGAAAACCTTTTCCATTTGGCTGCATTAGTCTTAGTGTTCATTTTTTTAACCATCCTCAGTATTATAAGGACCTGTTCAGAGTAATGTGAGGATGGAAACTCTAACTCCTCAAGAACCAGGCCTTGAAGTGAAGAGAGTGTATGTCTGGATACTGCACTCCTGACTGAGGAAGGGTCAGCAGGGAGTAAGTCTGAGGCAGGCGAATGGGCCTGCTGCAAGACACTTAGAGATGGAGAGGTACCAGGCTTGTCTGGGCCAATCTGGAGCCACCAGGATCATTGATGCAGGCTGTTGTCTGAGTTTCAGCAAAACCCTGAGTATCAGAGGAAAAGGAAGGAAAGCGTATAGGAACCTCCCTGAATAGTCCAGGATCACAGCATCCAGAGGAAGCATTCCCGGGACTGGGGGCCTGCAACAGTACTGAGGAAGCTGAAAATTGAGGGGCGAGGCAAACAGATCCATTTTTGGTGTACCCCACCACCTAAACACTATGGCTAGTACTTGCTTGTTCAGGGTCCATTTGCTCTGGCCTTGACTGATGTGACTCAGAGCATCTGCCAGGGTATTGTGCTTGCCTGGGAGGTGAATAGCTGAGAGGCTGACTCCCAGGGAGAAGGCTAGAGACCAGAGCTTCAGAGCTTCCGAACAGAGTATTCCTGATTTGGTACCATCTTGTTTGTTTACGTAAAACATTGCATTGGTGTTGTCAGTTCGAATTTGAACCACCTGCACTTTTATGCTGGGAGCGAAAGCTTTGAGAGCTAGAAAGATTGCCCTGAGTTCCAAGAGATTTATGTGCAACTGTGACTCTTCGAGAGTCCAGGTGCCGCTCCCCAACCTAAGAGGGAGGCATCTGTGATGATCACCTTTATGGGAAGCGGAGCTTGGAAGGGAACCCCTGCCTGTAAATTTCTAGGGTTATTCCACCACAGCAGGTTTTGGAGGACCTGCTCCATCATGGGTATCAACTTTATTTATTTTATTTATGGTGACTGGGTAAGTCCACTGAGACAAGACAGTCCCTTTTTAAGGGTCAACCCGGGGTTGAATTACATACAGTAGCAGTGCAAATAAACAGAGAGGTTTTACATTAAACATACAGTAGAACACAATAACAGAGAGGTAACATATTCTTGAACAAAATTTGTCAGGTAGTAGCTCAATGCATACATTGGTAAGTATTGGCACAAGATAAACACTTCAACAAATCATTATGCAATGAAGATAGTGAAGAGAACATGTGGGGAAGATTCAGAAGGGGGAGGGATGGGGGATAGGGCTTTGAAAAGGTGTTGCTTCTCTGAGACCAGTGAACTCTAAGGTAGGTTGTTAGGAGTCACATCCTGTACCTGACTCCTGTGACCACTGCAGTCATTGAAGCCACGTGTCCCAGGAGTTTTGAGAAAATGTCTGACTGGTTTTGGCTGTCTCCAGACAAAAAAATCTGCCACTGAAAAGAAACTGAATTATTTCCTGCGGGAAGAAAGCATATCCTTTCTGAGTGTCCAGCTGGACCCCTATGAAGTTGAGCAGCTGGGTTGGTTCTGGGTGAGATTTCTTTAGATTTATCAGGAGACTCCAGAGTGCATTCTGTAAGGGAAAGGGACTCCTTGACCTGGCAAGGGAACTTTGCTACTATGAGCCAGTCATCCAAATTGGGGTACAGAGCAATTCCCAGTCTCCTGAGGTGTGCTGCTACCACTGCGAGGCACTTGGTAAAGACTCTTAGGGCCAAGGACAGACCGAAGGGCATTGCAGCAAACTGATAGTGACCCAAAGGAAGTTTGAATCTGAGAAACTTCCTGTGAGATCTCCTTATGGGCATGTGGAAGTATGAGTCCTTTAAGTCTAGGGAGGCTAGCCAGTCTCCCTGCTGTAAGGACTATATGACCAGTGACAGAGTGACCATCTTGAATTTGGGTTTTTTAAGATGTTTGTTTAAATATCTGAGATTTAAGATAGGTCGCCACTCCCCAGTTTTCTTTTGTGTCAGAAAATACCTGGAATAGGGGCCCTTGCCCTTCTTGTGGGCAGGGACCCTCTCCACTGCTCATAAAGCCAGAAGGTTTTGTACCTCCAGTTCCCACAGTGGGACATGTGTAGAAGACAGAGATCTTGGGACACCTGGGTATGCTTGAGGTCTGGCATCTGCTTGAACTGTAGTGGCAGACCCTTCTCCACTATCTCCAGCACCTAATTATCCGACATAATGAGGAACCAGTGCTGAAGATAGTGGGAGAGTCTGCCTCCCACCGGAAGCAGGGAAGAGACATAGACACTCACATCAGGACTCAGACTGCGAGGCAGTCAGCTGGGTAGAGGTGGCTCTTCTTTGGCCCCATCTGCCCCTGCCTCTGAAAGACCCCCTGTACTGACTGAAGTCAGATTGGGGATAGGGACTGTAAGGCCTGGGAACAAAACGTCTGCCCCTACCACCCCTGGGACGAGATCTAGGAGAGGTGGTAGGCTTAATTTTTTACAAGTGCCTCTGCCAGAAGGCCTTGTACTCTTCAACCTTTTTCAAGTAGTCAGCGGTTCTGTAATCAAACAACATGTTTTGATTACAGGGAAAATCCATGGTCTTGGTCTGGGAGTCTGTGGTTAGTCTGGTCATTCTAAGCCAGGCGAAGCGTCTCAGAGAAATGGCATGGGCCATCGCCCTAGAGGCTGCATCATTGTTGTCATCTTCCATGTGGAATTGGTACTTGGTAGCTTCCAGGGCAGTTTTTGCCATATCCACCAGCTCCTGCACCATAGAATTTGACCCATTGCGGGCAGTGGCCAGGACAGACTTCCGTAGGGCTTTCTGATATTTGGTTGTGAACGCCATGTACAAAGAAAGTCTGAGAAGCGGGGAGGCTGTGGCATACATTTTCTTTGCTATAAAGTCAATTTTCTTGGAGTCCTTGTCTAGAGGTAAGGGGGACAGGGAGACTCCAGCTTTCTCACAAGCTGCCTACTGCACTATACTCTCATGGCAAGGGTGTGTAGACAGGGACTCAGTACCATTTCTAGACAATCTATATTTTCTCTCAATCCACTTGTCAACCCCTGTCACTGAAGTGAGGTTTTGAAGCACTGTATTTCTTCTGAATGCATTATAGATAGGGACGACTAGGGTCTTGGGGGTTGAAAGCCCTCTCATCTCCCTATAATCTTCATCTTCATTGATGTCCTGGTTGGACTCCTGTGTAGAGAGGTCCAGGGTGTCTAGCATATTTTGTATAAATGTAAACATAGAGGAGGGATCCTCCTGGTCACCGGGGGGTCCCCAAAGGGAGGGTACGGGGACTCATGGGTCTCCAGGCCCTCAAAATCCATGTCACAGGAATCATAAAAATGTTCTTTGTCATCTGCATCACCTTCACAGTCTACAGATGAGAGAACTGTGGAAGAGTGCTTGTCAGCCCCAGGAAAGATAGGACCCATCTTTTGAAGGGTCTGGAACAGCTGCCATGCTTTTGCCATGTCTTGCACAGATGAAAGATCCAGCACAGGCTTTGGTTGTATGTGTTTAGTTTTTTATGTTTGCTTACACGCATGTGCAAGAAACATAGTGCCATCATCCAAGTTTTCGGTGGTGTGGCAGCCCTCTTCCAATTCAGTCAGTGTGTTTGCAGGCACGGCCGCAGTTCTCCAATGCCTGCTGGAGCTGTCTATGACAGCAGTCCAAAATGCAGTGGAGTACAGTTGAAAGGGGGAGCTACGCTTCAGTGAGCAGCAATAGATGTATACTCTGCTCATGCGCTCCCCTACACACACACACGCCTGCCTTGCGCCACGCATACTGCGTGCTTGCCCCCACGCACACACTGTGTAGCCAACGGGGTGCCAATCCCCATCAGCTGTGCTGCACCCCCAAAAACAGAGTTCCATATGCCATGCTGGGTGCCCACCAAGCGTGGCTGCACTCGTATAACCCGACGGGGTGCCCAATCCCCGTCGGCTCCTGATCCCCAGATACAGGGTGCCGCCTTTGCGTTACCCCCAACATGGCAACAGATGCTATTGCCGACGGGGTGCCCAATCCCCGTCGGCTCCGCCCCTCACCAACCATCCTTGTGCCACGCTGGGCCCACCCAGCATGTGGCAAATCCACACTGTCATTTAAAAAAAAAACTGAAACTGGAAGCGGTCCCTCGCTGTCTCTGCCCCACCGCGCCCACCCTCGCCGCTTTCGTAAGTTTGCAAATTTTCTATGTTTTCACTCCAGATTTTCCACATTGCCATTTTATTTCACTTCCTTATGAACAGTACAGCTGCCATTTTTCTCATGTCGCCCCAAATGTGTTTCTGCACATGTAGCGTACAATGGTGCAGTCGGTGTGCGAAAGCAATGTTTGGGACAGATTAAGAAAATCACAGTTACACTGTTCATGAGCAGTAGTCTTAAAATGGCTATGTTGAAAATTTGGTGACAAAAGTCCATAAAATGACTGTGTTACGAGTGAGCATTGCGCAGTTTCCACGCACCCTCGTAAGTTCATAACTTTGTAATATTTTCAGTCCAGATTTTCACCAGTGGCATCTTTCCACACTTCCTTATGAACAGTACAGCTGTCATTTTTCACAACATGGCCGAAATGTGTTTTCACACTTTCAGCGCAGAGATGTGTGGTCGTTGTGGGAAATCATTGTTAGGGACAGATAAAGAAAATCACACTGACACTGTTCATGATCGGAGGTCCCAAAATGCCCGTGTTGATAATCTGCTGTAAAAAATCCCCAACCTAATTACATTACGGGTGTGCGGTGCACAGTTTCTATGCACGCTCGTGACTTCACCGGTTTTTTAAATATTTTTACTGCAGATTTGAAACATTGCCATTTTTTACACCTCCCCATGAACAGTACAGCTGTCATTTTTCACATCCTGTTCGGAATGTGTTTTTGCATCTGTGGTGCTAAATGCTGTAGTCGCTGTGCATAAGCAGCTTTCGGCTAACAAACTGATATTCCCCTGTTCATAAGGTGGGGGTCTCAAAAAAACCATGTTGAAAATTTGGAGTGAAAATACCAAAGAATGCCTGAGGTGTTAGGGTTTCCAACCATAACGCCTCACCCTGTGAAGAATGACAGGCATCAGGGGTGTGACTTGGGATTCTTGCCTGTAATGCTCCATACGATTCGCACCCTGCAGCCAGTGAGAGGCATCGAGGTATGCCTTGGACTCGCCTTAAAGTTTACCCCATTCTCCTATACCACACCCATCTCACCGTATTTCCTGATGGAATGGGTGCACATAAGAGCCAAAGACCCAAGGCACCACCGTGACACTTGTCAGTGTCTGCAGGGTAGGGTGTGGTGAAATGGCGTGGCCGTTATGCCTGACGACCCAAAGGCACACCCCAATGCCTGTCACTCTCTGCAGGGTGGTGGTGGGGTTGGCTTCAGTTCAATACTTCACTGCCATTTCTATTATGCAGCTCTGTAACTTCTACACTACCAATGCCAGCAAGCAAACATTCGGCATTGACAAATGCTTGTTTCTGTATGATTTAAGCTGCCTGTTGTCTCGCTATTGGCTTTCCCAGGAGCAACAAGAGCATTTTCGTCTTGACAGAGTTTCTTTTTAGCCACCTCATTGGCGGCTTGATCAAGCTTCCTTTTTTCATCACTTTTATTATTTTTCAATTTGTGAGGAATTTCATCTTTGGAAGTGTTATTTTTTGGCTGGGATCTGAAGGGTTCCTCAGCACCTCTGCTTGCATTTTTATTGCTTTTAGATGGCCCCTCATCAGAAGCCTTTGATTTATCCTCAGCCATTATAATCAAAGGTCTGTTTGCTAAGATGCCAGTTTAAGCAAAGCAAAACCAAGTTCTGGATCTTTTGTGATTCTGTATTGGCTGTACTGCTGAGAAGGTTGTGGGCAAACTCTATCTAGGGTAACATGCAACTGTGAATATTGTTGGGTATTAACAAATAAGTGCTGGGGTTAAGTCCTACTTAAGGGTATCCTAAATGTGTTTACTGCAGTCATCTACTATTGCCACAGCATAGTACATTAACAAATAAAGGAGCAGCCTAAACTGCTAAACAAGCAGATGAGGTTAGTTACTGGGAAACTGTGCCTGTATGTCAGTAACAAATTTAAGTCTGTGAATCATGCAGGCATACAAGGCATGGAAGGGGGGGGAACATACTGAGCTGCAGGGACTGTGGTGCAGTCATCCTTCACAGCATGCTCGTCCATCATCATATATGCAGGGGATTGACAGCACCCACCTCAGCTACCTTTAGTCTGGCCTGAAATGCACCTTCTGCAGTGTAGGTCAGGATGGGGGCAGAGGGTGCTTATTGCTACTCTTCTTCGACAGCAGCCTTCCAGGACCCGCAACAGAGGATGGACTGTAGTAGGCAGGGTGGGTGGACCTGGACCCACGTGGGGGGGGCGGTCATGAGAGCCCTTTGGAAGCAACAAGTAAGCACCCCGTCCACTGGTTGAAGAGTAATATACACATCCAGAAAGAGAACAACAACCTGTTGCAACCAGGGCACCAGAGGCTGCTGTAAAAAGCAAACCCTAAAAAGGAGGGTGGCCAAACACCAGATCATCAGGTAAGAGGAGTTTTGTAAATAAGGATCTATAGTTAGAGGGACTGTAAGGTTAGTCCATGATGCAGACCCAGAAGGAAAGTTGGTATGCTGTGTCTGGGGGGTTGGGAGGCACAGCTGATAGCATGGTAGCCATGGTAGATGATCTGGTTGATGAAGCAGGGAAGCCAGCCATGGTAGTTCACTAAGAGACGAACAACCAGGTTAGGCGGACATTAGGAGAGAGATGAAAGACAGCTTCTGCATTAAGGAAGAAAAATAAGTTGGGGTTAGGGGGGAAGCAGACACAGTATCTTGCATGGGGGTTCTCCTGGTGCTCAAGAAGAGTGAGGCAAGGCAGTACAAAATTTTGCAATTTAATAAATGGTTAAAGGACTGGTGTATCAGAATGGCTTCTGTAATGTGGAGTACTGTCCTTTCTAGAGAGGTGGAAAGCTGTTCAAAAAAGAATTACTCCATCCAGCGTGGGAACCATGGCCTTGGGGCAGAAGTCTGATGTCCGTTTCTCAAATAATTTAAACGAGTGTGTGTGTGTGTGGGGGGGGGGGATAGGGTTGGGATGAACCAGGCTTCTATTTTAGATATAGAAGGCATTTAAAGTCATATAAACTCCCCTAACTGGTCAAGACAGACAGGACAGGAAACTCACTTCCTCAGTATCTTGCAGACATCTGGGAACTAGTAAATTCAAACTGGAACTTGACAATTCCTTTTAGGGAACTAAATCACCCCACAGAGTGTGGGGAGGCAGTCCCGAATGACCTTGAGCCTTCTTCTGCCTTAATATATAGAGTAAATTAGCGGGAAGGCAGAACATGGGGATAGAAGGAAAGGGGAGAGGGGGAGACAGAGCCAAGTCACATCCAGGAAATGGGGTGGGGTAGGGGGACAAAACAGATGTCTGGAAAGTAGCATGCATGAATGCCAGCAAATGGGTAGGTGGCACTAGTGGGCAACCTAAATCTTCTTTATACAGACTAGGAAATACCAGTGGCCAAAAGTGCTAGGAGCCCAACTCTGGTGGATGTGATGTACAGTAAGTGATTCCTAGTACAGTAAGTTAATGAACCTACAAGGCAAAGGGCAATTCTTTATTTGGTGCTCTCAAACAGAGCTGTTAGTCAAAGTGGAGGACCCTGTAAGAATCAGTGAAAACAGTTCAGTATAAGGTAGAAACCCACCAATCCCACTCGATGACAATGGAAGGTTGGATTTTGGGAAGATGGAGGCAATGCTTAGTGAAAAACTAGCAGGGGTAGGGAAGCAGTAGGACTGGATGCCAAATGGGACGTCATCAAGAACGAGTTAACGAAAGTACCAATTTGTGTATGAGACCGGCGGGGCAAAAGAAAAAGCATAAAAGACTAAGCTGGTTCTCTGGGAAGTGGGTAAGAAATAAAGGCAAAAAGGGAAGCATTTAAAAAGTGCAATGGGGAACAGCATGAGGAATACAGGAAAATGTATACTGTATATCAGGAAACTGAAAGAGGACAATAGTAGTGATGAACAAAGCTAAGGTGGAGGCAGACCTACAAATAACAGAGGGGGTTAAGGAATAGGACAAAGCCTTTCATAACTGAAAAAGAGGAAGACACAGGAAAAAATAATTATATTGAGAAAACAGAGAAGAGAAGGATGGAGGTAGATATCCTGAATGAGTTCTGTATTTATAGCAGAGGGTAATGGGTCTAGAAATTGGTTTGGCTACAGCAGAGAGGGTGCGTAAGGGACTCAGGTCCCTGAAAGTGGACAAGTTGCTGGGCCCTGATGGGTTGCACATTAGGCTGCTCTAGGAAGTTACGTTGTTTATAGTGATTGACCACGTCACAAAAGTGGGGACAGAGACAGCACAGGAAATTAACACCAGTCAGTCTTACCTCA
Source organism: Neoceratodus forsteri (assembly GCA_016271365.2). Taxonomy (NCBI): domain Eukaryota; kingdom Metazoa; phylum Chordata; order Ceratodontiformes; family Ceratodontidae; genus Neoceratodus; species Neoceratodus forsteri. Next base: position 188,179,092 of record CM028129.1, read on the forward strand.
ACTACTGGCAGACCACTGGAGACCATTATAAAACAGAGTGTAGGGGCCTTTTTTTGTGGTCCACAGACTTCAGGATAGAAGGTTAAAACAAGAGACCCAGTTCACACACATACCCCAACCAAAAAAATTGGCAAATCATTAAATTATAATGTACTTTCTGCTTTAAATGGCTACTCACTTATTTCATCCCAAAGCAGAGTGGGGGTCTGTTAGTTTTACGCATCAGAGCTCTGGTGTGAAAATAAGCTCAGCCACTGGTTGGCAAGGGGTACCTCCCGTCGGCTGATATTTTTAAATGATTTGCCATCTGGGGGGGGTGCCCTGGGTCTCATGTTTGACCTTATATGTGCTAAAATAGGCAGAACCCCAATGAGAAAAGCAATTTAAAGTTTGTGAGTGTGCATGGCTTGAGCTGCTAATTCTGGATTTGTGTTCACGACAGAGGGTACTGCAGCCGAAAATCCAAGCTCTATACATACCAAAGCCAGAAATGTTAAATGCATCAAAGCAATTTTACATACTAACAGACACAGGAAGACAGCAGCAGCAGTAGTACTAGTAGCAGCAGAAAACCACCTCCATTTTGCATGTGTGTGCGTTTGCTCACAATAATAGAAGTCAGCATGGTTTTGTGATAAGGAGATTGTTCCAGATGAATTGGACTTTTTTAATTGGGTTATGAAGGTAGTGGACAGGGGCAGACAGATGAAATACCATATCTCAAATTCAACACAGCCTCTGATTCTGTACCTCACAGTAGGTCATAAAAAGGTGGGTGACTGGAGGGTGGAACAGAAACTTACCAGGTGGATAGGACATGGTGGGGGGAGTCAGGTGGTCATTAATGGGAAAGACTCAGGTGTCCGAGAGGTAGCAAATGAGGTTAGTCCTAGGAACATTACTATTTAACATATTCATCTCCAACACAGGATGGAATCTAGGGCATGATCTGTCTCTTTGCAGACAATGCTAAGATCTGTGGCAGAGTGGATACAGAGCAGAAGGGTTAGAAAGGTGGTCCGGGATACGGCAACTCAAATTTGTTACTTAAAAGTGCAAAGATATGCACACTGGCAATAACCCCCCCTCATAAAAAAACCCCAGAGATTAGATAGGAGGGGAAAAGGAAGATCAGACCACTGAGAGAAGAGAGACCAATGAGTCATCAGTGACAGCTTCAAATCTTCTGTCCACTGCAACAAAGCAACTTGAAAAGATATCAGAATGCTAGGGTGCATAGAAAGAATTTTTTTTTGTAGCAGGAGGGACAGGATATTGCCCCAGTACAGATCCACGAGGAGACCCCACCTGAAGTTCTGTGTACAGTTCTGTAATCCTCACATAAAGGAGGACAGGGACTGCCTGAAATACACTCACACGAGGGTCACAATAATTATCCAAGGGTACCAGAGGAAATCATATGAAAGGCTGGTGAGCCTCAACTTGTACATACTGACAGCCAGAAGGAAAAGGGAGACAATAGAGATTTTTTAAGTAACCGCAGAGAATCAAACAGGTTGGACAGAGCGAACTGTTTTTGAAGAATGAGGGCACTGAGATGAGAGGTCACACATGGAAATTAAAGGGGAGACAGGTTCAAGGAGGACTAAGGAAGCTGTTTACAGAAAAGAGAGACACAGGCCTATACTGGCACGATGGTCTGCATCTGACTGGGGGGGGACCAGAATCCTAGGTGATAGGTTTAAATGATTCATTGGCAAGCTTTTATACTAGCCAAGGGGGGGAGGAGACACTGAAAAGGTGCAGGGAATTCCCAGCCTCCCCCCACAAAACAGGGTAGTTAGCAAGGTAAACACCAAGGTAGAGAGGTCAATAGGGGGCAGGGCTGGGGTAAATGGAGAAAAAGGCAGTAAGGGCAGGGATGGGACTAAAAGGGATAAGGCCATCAACAAATGGAGGGTTATGAGTACCAATGCCAGTAGTTTGGGTAACAAGCTTCCTGAACTAGTGGCCTTGATAGAAGAGGGATGCCTGGATATCGTGGCAGTCACAGAAACATAATACACAGAGAACCATGACTGGGATATCAACATACCAGGATACACAATCTACAGGAGGGACAGGGAGGGTAAAAGAGGAGGAGTAGCTCTCTATGTAAAGGAAGGGTTCAAAGCAATGGAACAAAAGGGTAAACAGGGAGGAGAGGAGGCACTGTGGGTCACCTTGGAGACAGGAAATGGCACCATCATCTGCACGGGGACTGTATACAAACCCCCTTCTCAGGGGGAGGAAATGGACAAGGAAATGATAGAAGGCATCCTTAGAATGGCAGAAAAAGGGGAGATATTGTTGATGGGGGACCTGAATATGCCAGATGTGATGTGGAGCACATTTGCTGCAGCCACATCCAAGAGCATGGTCATTCTCGATGCCCTACAGGGGGCATGCCTCTGACAGCTAGTGTTGGAACCCACTGGGGTGGTAGCAATCTTGGACCTAGTACTCTCAAATGGGGACAGAGAGAGGATCTCAGATTTGGAAGTGGGTAGCCATTTGGGAACAAGTGACAACCAAACAGTGTGGTTAATGATAAACACAGTAGTAGAGTCAAGCCATATAAAAGGGAGGGTACTGGACTTTAGGAGGGCTGACTTTGGCAAAATGGGAAAGTGCCTAAATAATGCACTAGCAAATGGGCAGGAAGGAGGGGTGGAGGAACAATGGGAAAAAATCTAAACTGCCATAAGAAAGGCAACAAGCCTTTGTGTGAAGCAAATAAAACAAAACAAAAGAAAAATCACTATGGTTCTCAAAAGAGGTGGCGGGTAAGGTTAGGGAGAAAAAGATAGCATTCAGGAAGTATAAGGAATTACAGAAGGAGCAGGACAGAGAACTGTATCAGTTAAAGCAGAAGGAAGTGGGGAAGGTAGTTAGGATAGCAAAGGCCCAAACCGAAGAAAAGATAGCCAACACAGTTAAGAAGTGGGATAAAACCTTTTATAGGTACATTAGAGGGCGAAGAAAGACCAAAGGAGGGATAGTGAGGCTTAATAAAGTGGAGGTGAGGGGGGCAGAGGGTGACAGTGAAAAGGCAGAGATACTGAATGAATACTTTTGCTCAGTATTCACAAAAGAAGAAGAGGGGGAGGTACCCAAACCAAACAATAGAAGCACTCTGGATGGGGGGGTTGATACCAGTCCATTCACAGAAGAAAGGGTCCTGAAAAAACTCCTTAAACTCAAGGTGAACAAAGCAATGGGGCCTGATGGGATTCACCCCAAAATTCTAAAAGAACTAAGCGGAGAATTAGTGACACAACTGACTACCCTTTTTAACAAGTCATGGGAGGATGGTGTGGTACCTGAGGACTGGAGGAGGGTGGACGTGATTCCCCTTCACAAAAGTGGGAGCAAGGCAGAGGCACGAAACTACAAACCTGTTAGTTTGACCTCAGTGATAGGGAAAATGTTGGAATCACTTCTGAAAGAAAGAATTGTTGAGTACCTGGAGGCCAGCGGGGCACGGGACCCAAGGCAGCATGGATTCACAGCAGGAAGGTCATTGTCAGATGAATCTAATAGATTTCTTTGACTGGGTGAACAAAGTAGTAGACCAGGAAGAGGCTGTGGATATGGTCTATCTAGACTTTAGCAAGGCATTTGACACAGACCCACACAAAAGATTAATAAACAGGTTAGCCAGCCTGGGAGTGGGTCCCAGGGTGGTAGCCTAGGTAAATAATTGTCTGGACAACAGGACACAGAAGGTAAAAGTAAACGGAGTCCACTCCAAAGAAAGGGGAGTTACAAGTGGGGTACTGCAGGGTTCAGTAATGGGACCGGTCCTCTTTAATGTATTTATAGGTGACATTGTGAAGGGTCTGGAAGGAAAAGTATGCCTCTTTGCAGACGACATAAAGATATGCAACAGGGTTGATACACAAGGGGGTGTGGAAAGGATGAGAAGGGACTTGGCAAGGTTGGAGGAATGCTAAAATGTATGGCAGCTTAGATTAAATGCAAAGAAGTGCAAAGTAATGCACCTGGGAAACAAAAACCCAGGGGAAGAGTACACAATGGGGAGTTACTAACAACAACAAAAATTGAAAGGGACCTGGGGGTAGTCATATCATATCAGATGACCTAAAGGTAGGCAAGTAATGTGATAAGGCAGTAAGGAGGGCTGGGAGAATACTGGAATGTATAGGGAGAGGCATCACCAGTACAAAACAGGAAGTTGTTATCCCTCTGTACAGACAGTTGATGAGACCCCATCTGGAGTACTGCGTGCAGTTCTGGAGACCCCATCTCCGCAAGGACATAGGCAGGATGGAGGCAGTCCAGAGGAGGGCAACTAAAATAGTGCAGGGTCTGCATTAGAAGCCATATGAAGAGACAGACTAAAAGAGCTTAATATGTATACCATTGAGAAAAGGAGGGAGAGGAGATACCTCAAGGGATTCGACAAAGTCCAAGAGGGTAGCATCTTTCAGAAAAAGAGATGTGCAAGAACAAGGGTTCACAATTTGAAGATAGAGGGGGGATGACTCAGGGACAACGTGAGGAAGTATTTAAATTCAACCCAAGCTGCAGTAAATTCAACCCCAGTTACAGTTACTCAGCTAACTAAAAAAAAACCAAAAACAGAAGAAGCACTAGTTTCAAATTCAGCAATGCAGTCCAATGGCAGAGAGCACTATTATGCTGTGGCCAATAAGCGATCAGCTGCTGGCACTGAGGAGCCAATCAGTTTTACGGCATTCAAGCCGCAGTATCCTACTCCTGAATCACTGTACCTGGAGACTGCTGCTGAGCGAGTGGGCGCGCTGAAGGAATGCAGCCAGCCAAGGTTTGAGATGGGCCACTGCTGCAGAAGAGCCCGAGTAGGGTTACCCTGGAGACTGCTGCTGGGTGGATGGTCACACTGAAGGAGTGCAGCCAGCCAGGGTTTGAGCCAGGTTGCTGCCACAGAAGAGCCCGAGTAGGGCAACCCTGGAGACTGCTGCTGGGTGGGCATTTGCGATGAAGGACTGCAGCTGGACAAGGTTTGAGCCAGACCGCTGCCACAGAAGAGCCCAAGTAGGGCTATCCTGGGGACTACCGCTGGGTGGGCGGTCGCACTGAAGGAGTGCAACCTGTCAAGGTTTGAGCCAGGCTGCTGCCACAGAACAGCCCGAGTAGGGTTACCCTGTTGGCTCTGGGTGTACAGACAGGACTCCTTCCTGCAGGTGGGCTGGGACAAGCCACCACTAGATTGCATTCAACATCAGCTGTGTCACCCTGACCGGACAGTCCAGGTGTCCAAGGTGCTAAGACCACTGGTGAGCCAGTTCCCACTGCAGGGGGTGCATTTGCCAGCAGGCCCACTGGACTACACTGGTGCAAGCTGCCATGTACTCCAAGAGGTGTAGGAAGTCCCAGGCAATGCGCAAGTGCCCAACCTGAAATGAACAGGCAAAGGAGGTAAGGTCCTCTGCCCTGTCAGCCAGCAGGCAGGCCTTGGCCTGAATGGAGTCCGGCTCTGCCTCGATGAAGTGTATCACATAAGAAGGGATGAGTTCTGACTTGGCCATGTTGATCAAGAAGCTTATAGCTGAGCAGGTCTGGAGGACCAGGTCATTGGACTGCTCCACCTCGGAGGAACCTACAATCAACCAGTCATCCAGATAGGGGTATATCTGGACACCTCGATGTCACAGGAAGGCGGCTGCCACTACAATGCATTTGGAGGAGATCCTGGGGGCTGAAGAGAAGCCAAATGGAATTGCTTGGAACTCATATAGAGTCCTCTCAAAATGAAACCACAGCAACCGCCGGTGGGACAGATGGATGGGAAGGTGGAAGGAGGAGTCCTGAAGGTCCAGGTAGCAGAACCACATGTCCTGCTCTAAGGATGGAATGATTTGAATCAGAGTGACCATTCGAAATTTGCATGGCCTCAGATGCTTGTTAAGGTTGTGAAGATACAGTATGGGGCACTCCTCCCCCGATCTTTTTTGGAACCAGAAAGTATCTGGAGATGAACCCTGGACTGGTCATGTGTCACTGGGTTTAGGATAACACAATTTTAGGCAGACCACAAGTCAGGTGCATACAAAATGCTTAAAGGCATTTATTATTTTATTTTTATCAAGTAAAATATACAGAAAGCAAAATGGTAAATCAGACAACTGCTTAGCTTTAACAGTTTCTAAGTTTTCTTCAGCTTAGCAAGAATCAAACAGTGTTAAAGCACACACTACCAGGAGGTCTTCCACCTTCCTCAGTCAGTATTCAACTGACCTCCCTATCTATTCTCCTCTTAGCAGTGAGGTTGGACTTTTTATAAGCTCACAGAAAGTTGGAAACATTTTTCACTGTCATTTGGTTAACAGCAGACATAACATAAAACTAGCCACTAGGGGCCACTGCTGCTCCACAGAGAACAGTTATTTGGCAGCCACCTGGAGCACATTACATAACTTGTTCACAATATTGTTAAAGGTCAGGCCCAAGGTCAGAACATTCTGTGCTCTCTTAAACTCTCCTGCAGAGTCATATTACCTCATGCTGTTTGCTGCAAAATATATCTTAGAAGAGGGCTGCTAACATCTAGAAAAAACAGACACAAACTTTTTCTATTCTTCTATTAAAACTGCCCTCTTAGTTTTGCTTTAGGTTAATATGCACAGAAAGCTATATAAGCACTTCAACACTTAATTTATAACCAGCCAACCAGCATGTTGGATATTATACAAAACATATAAACTGCTTGGAGACGAGGTTTCAATTTATCCCAGGAGTGTCCACTATGACAGGGGTCACCCTGTCACACCATGGAGGCCTGGAAAAGGAACACAGTGCCCTTTTGCAGTAGCTGAGCAATGTCCTCCAGGAGGGTGGACAGCATGTCCACAGGCACCATGTCCCCCTGTGGGACATAGGATCAGCTGGGTGGGAGACCCTTGAATTCCAGAAGTAATTCCCAACCTACTACTTTGAGCACCCACCGGTCCAATGTGATATGGGACCAAGCTGATGTGAAATGGCAGAGCCAGCCCCCCCCACGGGAGGTCCTGAGCAAGGCTGGACAGGTGGGAGGGGGACACCTCCTGACCCATCACTGAGCAGGCCTGGAGGCAGCTCCGGAGCCAGTAGCTGGTAAGGGCCCTGAACCCTGGCCTCCAGGGTGTTCTTTTATTTTATTTTCTATTATTTGTTTAGCTGTTTTTCCCCATTTTTCACCCACCCTCATGCCCTTGGTGTGAGCACGTGCATCACACACTGTGGGATACTCCACCCTACTGGTCACCCATTACTTGCCTCTGCCACCACAGGACCTCCACCTGGAGGTGGCAGGACTGTGGGAGGCAGACCTCCCTCCCTGGGAGAGGAGAGCTGCCATTAGGCAGCTTGATCCTGCTCCCACTCTCCTCCCCCCCATGCCGGCTCCCCGGAGACCCAAATCATTCCTGAACCCGGGTTGCTGGCATAGTGCGAGTTATGGCATCCAGTGTCTCAACCCTCAGCACCACCAGGCTGGTGGCCTCCAGGCCTTCTAGCATCAGCAGGGGTGGCTTGGGCTTGGACCACCAGGCCTGCTGATGCTGCCCCAGTTGGGGCTGCAGTGGGAGTGGAGTGGGGCCGAAACTGAAAGGGCTTCTTTTGCTGTTTCTGCCCCTTAACATCCTCCTGGGAGGAAGCAACAGAGTCCAAGGTGGTGCTGGACTTTTCAATTCATGTGACATGCCCATCAATGCCAGGACCGAGAGAACATCCATCAACTTATGTTGAGTGTCAGCCGTAAAGGTTGACAGCCTCAGAAATGCTCAGTGCCTCATGGCCACCGCTGTGGCCATGGATCTGACACAGAAATTTCCAATATTCAGGGCTATCTGGAGCTGCTTGGCCATGGTTGACCTTGATCCTGGACCATTTTAACCACCAGCTGAAGATCGGCGGAAAGGCAGGGAACAACCTGGTCCAAGGTGCCCAAAGGGTGTGGGATACGTTGGTCATCATAACTGCAGCACTGGGCTGCTGAAGACCCAGGGACAAAGTGGCTCAAAATTTCTTCGCTCCATGGTTGATATTCTTGGACTCTTTATCGGAGGGCTTGTCAGTATCCCTGACGTTGCCAGAGTGCCTGAAGACGGAGTCCATGACCAAACCTTCGGCCAAAGGATGATCGGTGAATCCGGACAAGAACTTGGTAGGGACCGAGTACTTGTGGACCATACGGGCTGAGGGTGATGAGAAAGATGCCAGGTGCTGCCACAACTCCAAGGCTGGGCCAAGGATGGCCTCTGCCACAGGGAAGACAACCCCGGGAGAGTCATCCCATTCCAAGATCTCTGTAAGGGGATACTTCACCTGCTTCTAGACTGGTTCCAGCAGGATCCCCATGGATTCAGAGATCAGATGAAGCAAAGTCCCAATGGAAGAGAGGCCAAGCTCAGAGGCAACTTCCCCACTAGATTCCTAGTCAAACCCAGGAGTATGGGAAGAGTGCATGGAGGAGCTCTTCCGAATTGGAGGGTTCCTCAAATACGGCTGACCCTGTGTTCTCACTGATGATACAAGGCTTGTCTGGAGAAATCTACACCAAGCTTCTCCCAGGAAGATCTGTGGCAGGGTGTGCCAACTTTCGGTGAGGCACCCATCAAGAGCTGCGGGGTGGGAGGAGAGGTCAGTGTTGGTGGTGTCAGGGGCACCACCGGCTGAGGAATCAGTGAGCAGGGGAGGACTGGAATCAGCTGTGGAGCATGGCCCTGGCCGAGAATCCACTGCTGCCATATGAGCTCTTCGTATCTGTTACATTTTATGGCACAGCTGCCCCTTGCCCGAAGATGAAGGGGATGCTTTAGTCGGTGTGTCCCTCAGCCACCAATCAGCGAGTATACTTGCAATGACAGCAGTTTCAGAGACAGCCACCACGGAGTTGAAAGAAATCTGCCATTCCAATGAGGTGCAGTTTCCTCATTGGAGCATCAGATGACACGCCTCCATTATGTGCCTTTCCTGGTAAAACATTTCAGTAAATAGGGTGGCTCCTGTGGCCCACCACACAGTCCCCACAAGGCTAACATCACGGGTGGCCAGTCGCTGTGTTGGCATGCCCCCCCACAGTTTCTTTGCCGATGGGGGCCCAATTGCCAGTGGCATCATGTCCCCCCCTCACACATACAATTTCTTTGCCAATGGGGGCCCAATCCCCATCGGCATCAGTCCCCCCCCCAACACTTTCTTTGCTGATGGGGACCTAATCCCCATCAGCATCATGTTCCCCCACACACTTTCTTTGCTGACGGGGGGCCTGTCGGCATCAGTTCCCCAAACTCATGGCACACACTGAGAGCCCATCCCAGTGTGCCCAACATTTTTTTTATTTTACCTGTAAATAAAGATAACTGTCCTCTGATGTCTGCTGAGAGAGAGAGCGAGAGAGAGAGAATGTCCCCGTGAAAAAGAAAATGGCCCCTCATTGTCCCTGGTGCCCCTTCCCCAACCAGCACCCACCCTCTGTGCACCCCACCACCCACACTTCCCCTCACCCATACTTACCTCCGGAGGTCCAGCATTACGATCTTCTGGACTGGGAACATGTCTGAACTCTTCAAAAGCCGACCGCAAAATGAAGAAAATCACAGTAACCTTTATAATGGCATCAATGGGGGGTTTCAACTTAGGTTGATATCTCAGCCATTTTTTTGAGTTTTGGCTCCAAATGTTCAACATGGGGTTCTTGGGACTCCACCTCATGAATACATGCACTGTCATCTCGTTACTCCGTCCCAAAAGGTGATTTCGTGGTCACTGCACAGAATCACCTTTTGGGATCAGATAATGAAACAACAGTGCCACTGTTCATAAGGTGGGGTCCCAAAAAGCCCATGTTGCAAATCTGGTGAAAAAATTTCAAAAAATGACTGCAGTATGAGCATGCATTGTGCAGTGTCCATGCACTCTCGTAACTTTGACATTTTTATATTTTCACTCCAGATTTTCAACATTGCCATTTTTTCATACCTCCTTATGAACAGTATAGCTGCCATTTTCACTTCCTGCCTGAAATATGTTTTTGCACATGTGGAGCACAATGGCGCAACTGCAAAAGGAAATCAACTTTCGGCACAGATTATCAAAAATCACAGTGCCACTGTTCATGAGCTGAGGTCCCAAAATGCCTATGTTGAAAATTTGGTTAAAAATTATTATTCTGATGCATTACACAATTCTCTCGCTCCTGACTTCACCAATTTTCACATTTTCACTCCAGATTTTCAGTGTTGCCATTTTTTTACACTTCCTCATGAACAGTACAGCTGTTATTTTTCACATCCTGCCCGAAATGTGTTTTTGCACCTGTGGCGCAGTCGCTGTGCAAAATCACCTTTTGGCTAATGAACTGATAGTGCCACTGTTCATGAGGTGGGGTCACAAAAAGCCCATGTTGAAAATCTGGAGTGAAAATACCAACAAATGCCCAGGGTGTTAGGGTTTCCAACTATAATGCCCCACCCAGTAGAGACTGACAGGCGTCAGGGGTCTGACTTAGGATCGTCAACGGTAATGCTCATGCCATTCCACCCCAACCCTGCAGCCAGTGATATGCATTGAGGTGTGTCTTGGAGTCTTCAGCCCCAAAGTTCAACCCATTCTCCTATACTGCACCCATCTCAGAGTATTTCCTTATGAGATGAGCGTAAGGCCAGAAGACCCCAAGGCACACCATGACACTTGTCGGTGTCTGCAGGGTAGGGTGAAGTGAAATGGTGTGAGCATTATGGCTGATGACCCAAGAGCACACCCCAATGCCTGTCAGTCTCTGTAGAGTTGGGGGTGGGGTTGGCATCAGTTCAGTACTTCACTGCCATTCCTATTACGCATCTCTCTAACTCCTGCACTACCAGTGCCAGCAAGACAACATTCGGCATTGACAAATGCTTGTTCTAGAATTGGCCTCTTTGCTGCCATGGTGCCTATACATAGTACATGTATTTTATGTTTAGTTTTGCTTAGCCTTAACCTCCCTATATCATTAAATAACATAACTGATAGAGTGGGTATCTGGAAATTTAATATCCTGGATAGTATGGTTCCAGTTTGCAATCATCATGAGGGAATTTTTGGGTATTTCCAAAAACAGTGGGATAAGGTTCATCTAGCCCCACAAAGGTGCTAGCAATGCTGATTTCACTGACTAGTGAATTTCCTCGGAACCTGTGGCATATATTAAGCCCTATTTACCATTTTCTTTTGTATAGCTTTATTTCCTTACATACAGGTAGTCTTTATTAATATTCATTCATATATTTTTCTGCTGTTGGGAGACATACGTAAGTTGAGCTTCTTAATTTCATTTTGTATTAATTTTCCTCCAAAGATCCTTGTTTCCAGTTATTAATAGATTATAAATTATTTGCAATATTTTATCATCTCCAAGTTTAATTATTCCTTCTTGATCCTGAATTATGGTTTTCAAATGATAGTTTACAGTATAATTTGTACATTTAGTAAATATACAGATTTGTCTTTTATTTTTTTTTAAGTTAAAAAGTTTACTCCTGTCATGCCCGGAAACAGTGCCTTAAAATTTGTGAATATGCAAAAAGTTCCATTTTCTAATAACTGGAACTATTTCTGCACTCGCGATTTTTTGAATTTATGTAAAATATTTAAAGGATACCTAAACAACATTTTGACAACAAACTATTCAAAAATCTGACTCTGTAGGTGACTAAAGGGAAGGCTGCTGTATTCATTAATGCTAAAACTACGTTTATATAATTTACCTAAATGTGGTTCTAGAGCATTTGAATATTGTAAAATCAGCCTTTTAATTAAAAAAACTGTCTTACCTGCTTCCTAAGATGGCCGCCAAATGTGTTATGTGATGACATCATTGGAGTCAAAGTCAGAAAGATATATGGCTCTCTATAGTGCTAACTAGTTCTTTTTTCCCTTTATATAGAATTGTTTCACCCAAATGGTCAAAACCATGTGCATTATTTTGTATAATACACACATGTTAGGCTATGGTTCTGTTCATTTTGTTTATTTTAACATGCTGAAATTGTGTTTTAATCTAACTGACTTTCTCTGTGGCAAACCACAGTGCAGTACACATCTTGAATAACCTGGTGGTCTAGTGGTTGTGGTGGATCCAAGATGCTACAATGGGGATGCTGGGGCGGTGTGCATGCTTAATATGCACTTTTTAACATTTTTATTAAACCTTTATATTTTCTGCTATTATTCTTTTCTAGTACGTTTTTGACAGAACCTACAAATGTAATCTATAGTTTGAATGCAAACATTTGTACAATCAATAAATCAGACTTCTTCAACAAAGTGAAATGCAGCAGCAAGTACCTTACTATGGGGGGGGGGGGTTGCAGCCACCCCCTTCACCACCCCCAGAGCCACCACTTTTTTGTAGTAAAGTTCTTGTTCAGTCCAATGTTACAGTGCATACTTTCTTGAAACTCAAATATATGCTTGTCTTGTCTCCTTTTTCCATGGGAAATAATAATAATAATAAGAATCAGCAATTATATAGTGGTTTTCATACACACTGTATCCCAAAGTGCTTTATAAGCAATACTAGACTGGTAGTGAAGTGACTGAACATGTAGTGGCAGCCATTTTATACCTTAATAGCCACACACGGCCTTGGACAATTGCATGAACTGGTTTTATGGGAAGGGGAATGTTGGCCAGGACAATGGGGTCAGGTAGTGATCAAGGTGCTGGCAGCCCACATCTTATTTCTCACAGTAATCTGCTCATATTTCTCTCCTTCTGTCTTCCTCCTTCCCTAAATATAGCAGTACCTTGCAAAAGTGGCCTTCTCAGTCCCCCTCTGGTATTCATGCTTTACTATTCTCCTCACACCGAAAACTGGTGAGCTCATCACCCTTCTGCATCATGAATGCAAGTAGTACAGTTCCCATTTTATTTTGACATATCAAATATAAACATATCTTTCCCATAAGTCAGGCTGATAGCAGCAGGGAACAAGGGGAATGATGGGCTTTCCTATCCTTAAAAGATCTAGGCTGACTTTGATTAGGCACTGCTAAATGATGGGTGTGCACATCATTATGCATGTCATTTAATAGTGCCTAATCATAGGTGGCTTAGATCTTACATGGGCAGGAAAGCCTATTTTTCTACTTGTGTGATGCAGCTATCAGCATGCTTTCAGAAAAATCATATTTGTTATTAATATGTAAAAATAACATGAGAGAGACTATACTAACCACATTCATGATGCAGAAAGAATGAACTCACCAGTTTTTTGGTAATGAAAGCAGGTGAAGAATGAATGCCAGAGAGGGACTGAAAGAAACCATTTAAGCAGGGTACAGCTATATTCAAATTGAATTGAAGACATGAAGGAGGACATTGAGGCAGATCACTGTAAGATCTGAAATGTGGGGCTGCCAACATCGTGATCACTACCTGACTATGATGAGTAGCCAGCAATGACAAATACTCATAGTGTTAGGGCTGCACCTAAACTGTTACTTGAATTCAGTGTAGGGAGATTACCCTCAGGTGTGGGGGGTGTTGACATTTGTTAGGATAGCATTGAGGGAGTTGTGTTTAGCTCATTCAAGGTTTGGAAGGGTGGTAGCCAACCAACTTGCATTGTGGAGTAGAGCACAGAAAAATACTGGAGAAGAATTGCTGGGAACTGTCCTGCGGGGTTCTGCAGAGCACAGGTAAAGGAGAAGAACGACACTGGAAGTTGGGTGTATTCACTCAAGATTAGTATGCCTCTCCTGCTAATAATATCATTGTCCATTGTACGTGCAGCCCTTATGAGGGCATGAACAGCAGTTTTTCTGGTGGGTCATGATGCTTATTGTTTGGCCCTCTAGGAAGACCTAGTTGGTTAATGAGGTGGGGAAAAAACACAACAGGGGAACTGTACATACTACCTTCACTGTGCAGAAGGATGGTGATCCACTCAATGTGTACTGTGGGAGCAGAAGTCAAACACTGAGAATGTGGACTGGAGAGTGATTTGGGAGGCATTTTTTAACAGTGCCAGCTGATGATGCATATCGGTATAGGTGTGCACAACTTTCTGAGGTACAAGATTACAATCTGAGGTGTGATAATTCTCTTCATGAGACCGTAAGCACATATGTGGCACCAGGCAGTACTAAGGACAGGGTATGGATGGTGGGGTGTTCAACAGAAGGCAGGCTAGATGCAGGGTGTTCACATGGAAAAAGAAAGCCTTTTTTGTAGATTAACAAGAGAACATGAGCTTTGGAACTGAACTAGACCAGTACTTTGCTCTGAGACCCTGAGCAAGTCATTACACTTCCTTGTGCTCCCAGGCCACACCTGTAAAGAAGCTTTCAGCTTAGTGTGTCTCTACTGGTTAAAAAAAAAACAAAATTCAGTGCATCACGTAACCACTAGATCATCAGGTATCTGAAGTGTTATACTGTAATGCAATTTGACAATGAAAAAGTCTGCTGGATTGCAAAACATTTTCCTCAAGTTAAAATAAACAAAATGAACAAAATCATAGCCTAACATGTGTACTGATCAAAATAATCCATGAGTTAATACATGGTGTTGATCATTATGGTACAACAATTCAAAACAAAGAGGGAAAGAAGAAGTAATTAGCACTTTAGAAATATACGTGGGTCTCTGTCTTTAGCTCCGATGATGTCATCGTGACTCATCACTTAACACACTTGGCAGACATCTTCGGGAGAAACCAAGGCTGTTTTTTGAAAGTGAAAAGCTGATGTTTACATTTTTCAAAAGCAATGAAACTGCATTTATATTATTTACATAAATGCAATTTTAGCATAAATGTAAACAGCAGCCTTTACTTTACTTCGCCATGAAGCCAGATTTTGGAGTTTGCGGTTTTAAAAAACTGCTTGTTTAGGTACTCTTTAAATATAACCAAGGTAGGTACTTTTTTCAAGTAGTTTCTGAGAGGCTTGTCTTAATTTGTTAGCCATGGCACAGAAAGGTTGATGAATATGCATTTTTGTTTGGATATCCCATATTAAGCCACCACTGCTGTCATGTGAATAACTGTCCCAGAATAATCTTTCTCATGGTATACTTTGTTGCATATGAAATGCCCACTCCCACCATAATTTTTATTGATGGGCCACTCTGTAAACTAATGGATAGAGGCAGCTATATACCCTTGCTTTTCTAGAAGTAGTAAATTGCTCCCAGGCAATTCTGTTGCCCTCCTCTACATAGAAAAGTGTTGTAATGTCACTGAACCATGGCAAGGAAGGGGTTTCAGTCCCAGTCTGTATTACAAAGATGAGATGGGGTAACGCCATCACCTTAACTGTTTTGATTCTGCCCCAGAAGGATAGTTTAGCTGGGCTGATTGTTAGAAAGACATATACCTAGATAAATGTATTTCTAACCAGGAAGTTATCTAATATAGACTGATCCAGGGTATAATTCTTACCTGTAATGACCATAACTATTGATTCTGACTTATTTAGCTGATAGCCATATAATGATATGTATATGTCTACTTCTTTAAGGAATATAGGCATCCCAACATTGACATTTCTAATAAGTAGTAACACAGCAGCAAAGGCGTTGAGCTTAATTTGGGCCTCTCCTATTGTGATACCTTCAATTCCCTGTTTTTTTCTTATGTGATTAAGGAAGGGCTCCAGGCAAAGAATAAAAAGAACTGGTGACAAGGGACATCCTTGTCAGACCCCATTTGTCATTTCAAAAGAATCCATTAAATATGAGTTGATAGCAAATTTTACAATAGTTCTCTCATATAACTTTCCAGTCAACACAAGAAGGAAACTAGGGATACCCCATTCCTCTAAACATTGAAACATGAACCCCCTGTCTAACAAATGAAATGCCTCAGTAGCATCAATGGCTACTGCATGACTTTTTTTTGTATAGTGGATTTGAGCTTGAACTTTTCTGGTTGCCTGAAACAGGTTCCTTCCTTTCATAAAGTCAGACTGACTGGGGGTGAATAGCATTGGACGGCTTCACTTTTAGGAGGTTGTCCAATCTGCCACAGGCTAAGGAGGCTGGAGGAAAGAGTGCAGTGACAGGGTGGGGAGCTGGAAAGGGTGTGGGCAGAGGGGGTGAGAAAGGGGGTGGGAGGGTCTCTCCCAGGGGGTAACAGGAGGGCACACCAGGTTGGGTTTGGGGACAGAGAGGGGGCTCAGGTTCAGAACAGAAACGGGGGCAAACATCAGAGGTGGGTCAGGGGACAGGGGGAAGGAGACAGTACAGGGTTATATGGGAGTGGCAGGCAACAGGTTTGCGGTGCTAGCAACTATGGTGGAGGAAGGGGAGATCAGAGAGCACCAGAAGTGGGGGGGCAGGGGGAAGGGGAGTTGAGTGCTCAGGAGATGGGCATTTGGAGGAGGGTAGCAGGGGAAGAGGGTCGCAGCTGAAAATGAAGGTGTTGGCAGTAGGGGGTGTGAGGGAGGAGGGCAGTACTGATAGGTCAGGCAAGGGGTGCATAGCTAAAGGGGGGCAGGGGCCGAGGGAGGAAGAGGGGAAGTTGGATGATAGCAGGGGGCCGAGAGGGATGGGAGAACACAGGTCAGAGAAGGAGAGTGGGGGAGTGGGGGGGCACAGGGGAAGTGAAGAGGCATAAATGAGCAAGGAAGAGCAGATGTTAGTGATGGACAAGGAGGAAAACCGGGTAGGGGAGGAATGGGGCATGGGGGGTGCTAGTGTTGGGGACTCCATACTGAAGGGGATCAGATGGGGTAGTAAAGGAGAAAAACACAGTCTAATATGGGTCGAGTCTATTCCCAGGTTGATGGCAGGCAGGGCAGGGCAATCTATTCTCAAGTGTACAGGGAGACGATGGAAGAAACCACATGTTGTGGTGCACGTGGGTACGAATGACTTGCCGGAGGAGACGGTGGAGGTAGTAAAGGGGAGATTTGAGGAACTGGGGAAGCTGTGTGAGGAGGTGGGGGAAATCAGTGGCCTTCTTGGAGGTGCTCCTGGTACCCTGTTCAAGTATTACGAGGAAGAGAAGGATTGGGGAGTTCAATGCCTGGCTGCGAGAATGGTGCCGTACCAAGTGGTATGGGTTAGTAGCGGACTGGGGCACAGCCTGGGACAATAATGACCTGTATGCAGGAAACAGGCTGCATTTGAGCAGGGAGGGGAAGGGGGGTGTTGAAGCAGGGGACAGAGGGGTACATAGTGACAAGGGTAGCTTTAAACTAATAAGGGGATGGCAGATGGTCAGCTGGTAGACAGGGTTTCCACAGCGGGGAGCCAGATGAGCCTACCCCCCAAGCTATAGGGGAAGGTAGCCACATAGAAGCAAAAGTGGGGGGTAAATCAGGGTTGGGAATGCAAAGGAGCAGGGTGGAGGGTAGTGTCACTAAACACAAGGAGCATGGGGAACAAAGCAGCTGAGTTACAGGCTCTCTTAGCAGTGGGGCAAGTGGAAATTGCAGCCAAAATGGAGATTTGGGCCACCCGGTATCAGGACTGGGATATGATGATCCCTGGATTCAGGCTGTTCAGGAAGGACAGGGCAAACAGGAAAGGGGGAGGCAATCTATGTACTGGAAGGAATAAGGTGCATAAGAGAAGAGGGGGAGGACGGCGGGACAGAGGTCCTGTGGATACAGTTTCAGGATCCAAAGGGCAGGGTATTGAGGATGGGGGTGGTGTATAGGGTGCCAACTCAAGGAGAGGAGCTGGACAGGGAGTTGGCGGAACAGATTAGGAGGGTTTGCAGGAAGGGAAACACAGTGGTGGTGGGGGACTTCAACCTACCTGGGGTGGACTGGAGCACACCGACCACCACAAGTGCTAGGGAGCAGGTTATACTGGGGGCATTTCAGGATAGCTTCCTGGTGCACAAACCAACTAGGTTGGGAAGGACTCTGGACCTTGTACTATCAAACGGGGAAGCCGTAAGGGATCTGGAGGTTGAGGATCCTCTAGCTGGGAGTGATCGCCACTCAGTGTGGTTCACACTCAGTATGGCGAAGCAAACAGGAGGTTTGGGTACCAGGGTGATTGATTTTAGGGGAGCAGACTTCAGCAAGATGGGGGGAATTCTGATAAGCCATCTGGGGAGTATCCAACCAACCACGGATGCCAATCAAAAATGGGGTATCATTAAAGCAAGGCTGACTGAGGCTACTGAGACATGTACCAGGGCACAGAATAAGAAGGGAAGGGTGAAGAAGTCCAGTTGGCTGACAATATAGAGGTAATGGAGGGGGTGAGAGCCAAGAGGAGAGCTTTTCAGAGATTCAAAGGATTAGGGAGGGGCGAGGACAGGGAGGAGTACACAAAGAAGTCCAGGGAGGTTACAAGACTAGTCAGAGCCACCAATGCTTCCAAAGAGCTGAGGCTGGAGCAGGGCATTAAGGACAGAGAGAAGGACTTCTTTAGATACATTGGGGAGAGAAGGGAGAACAGGTGCCAGATAGTGAGAATCAAGAAAGACAGGGGGTGAGTAGAGAAGGGGGAGGAGCAGGTAGAGGCACTAAATGACTACTTCTGCTCAGTATTCACAGTGGGGGGGGAGGCAAATCCCTCAGGGGATGGGTGGAGTGGACAAGGGGTGACAGATGGGGAAATTACAGAGGTCAGGGTACTGGAAGGACTGAGGACACTGCGGGTGGACAAGGCACCAGAGCCTGATGGCATTCATCCTAGGGTACTCAAGAAACTGGCAGGACCACTGGCTGACCTGTTCAATACCTCTCTGAACACTGGATGCATACCATAGGACTGGAGAATAGCCCATGTGGTACCCATTCACAAAGGTGGCCCAAAGGACAATAACTACAGACTGGTAAGCCTCACACCAACTGTGGGGAAACTTATGGAGACAATCCTTAAAGAGAGGCTGGTGAAATTTTTAGAGGACAGTGGTCTCCAGGACAGGCAACAACACAAGTTTGTCTCAGGCAGGTCCTGTTAGACAAATCTGATTGAGTACTATGATTGGGTAACCAGGGAACTAGACAGGGGACGTGCAGTGGATGTCCTGTACTTGGACTTCAGCAAGGCCTTCGATTCCATGCTGCATGGGAGGCTAGGGGGAAAACTGGAGTATATAAGGGTGGGAACCAAGATGAGAAACTGGACCACTAACTGGCTGAAGGGAAGGCAGCAAAGGGTGGTGGTGGTGGGGAAACTCTCATCGCCAAGAGCGGTAACAAGTGAGGTGCCACAGGGATCGGTACTGGGACCAGTGCTGTTCGGGATATTCATAGCATATATCTCACACAGGACTCAGAGTAAGATCAGTCTCTATGCAGATGATACCAAGATGGGAGCTGTGGTAGATGATGTCGAGGGGTGGAATGGACTGCAGGAAGACCTGACTAAACTACAAGAGTGTTCGGAAACATGGCAGTTGGGGTTCCATGCCAAGAAGTACAAGGTACTACACCTTGGAGCTAAGAACCAGAGGAGGACCTATCAGCTGGGAGGAGTACAGTTGGAGAGCACAGAGGAGGAAAAGGACCTAGGGTGATTATAACAGGGAATATGAACAACTCAGCGCAGTGCAGGAAGGCAGCAGAGAAAACCAACAAGATGCTGGGCTGTATAGCGAAGGGGATTTCCTTCAGAAGTAGTCAGGAGATCCTTTCATTGTACAGGTCACTGGTCAGGCCACACCTGGAATACTGCGTGCAGTACTTGAGCCCATTCCTGAAGAAGGACAGCAGGCTGTTGGAGGGGGTGCAGCGCAGAGTGACCAAGATGATCCAGGGTTTGGAGGGGGAAATCCTATGAAGAAAGACTGAACAGGCCTAACAAGTATTCATTGGAGGAGAGGAGGGATAAAGGAAACATGATCGAGACCTTTAAGTATCTGAGGGAGATTAACAAGGCTAATGCAGGAGAGACATTTCAGATCAGGAGAGGGAGGGATAGTAGAGGGCACCAACTGAGGCTTGTGGGGGGAAAATTCAGGAGGGAAATCAAGATACATTATTTCATGGAGATGGTGGTGGACAAGTGGAACACTCTCCCTGAGGTGGTGGTTTCCTGTAGGACAGTGGACTGCTTCAAGAGGGGTTGGGACAGAGTGGGAGGGGGGATGATGGTGGAGAAGGGTGTGAGGGGTGGGGCAGCTGCAAGATGAGGGGCTAGCTGCACAATCGAGCAACTCAATAGACCATGTGGCCTGTTTCTACTGGCATTTCGTATGTTCGTAATTATTTAGGGTCACACTATTTATGGGCATTTTCCTTTGAAATATTTTGTATAGGCTTCTATAACTATGTTACCCATCTCCTTGTCTTTATAAAAGGGTTTGCCTCTTCCGTCTAAAAAAGTAATGATGTTTTGCTCTTTTTTTTAAAAATAAGGTCGTAAGCATTTTACCCGATTTATCACCCTAGGTATACCAAGCTTTTTTATATTTTTTAATATTAAGAACCTCCTTTAGCTCAGTTTTTTTTAGTTTTAACTGATACCATTCTTTACTATATTTTTTGTATAGTCAGTTACCACTAAAGAGTCCAATTCTCTTAAGTCTGTTGTTCATAGTTATCTCCTTCTTCCCCATAACTGCATTGACATGGGTTTTGATATGCTATAACTATACTCCTAAGAACAGCTTTTAAAGCATCCTATAGTTTGTACCTCATAACTAAAAAAAAATTCCCTAATCCCTTCCTCTTTGTTTTAAAGTTCTTGCCATTCAAGAAATCATTACCGAATCTCCATAACCTAGAAGGAATTCTATTAGAATCTTCCATTTTAATATCAATCGATTAGTGCATGGTCTGAGAGAATAATTGAATTGATTTTAACATTTGAAATACCTATGACACGAGATCTGGAAACAAAAATGTAATCTTGAAAGAGCTGTTTTTTTTTTGGTTTTTTTGGCATCAGTCAATCAATCAATCAAAATCTTTATTTATCCAGGCGGGCACCATTGAGCAAAGCTCATCTGCAAGGTGGACCTGGTCATAAATGCATCAAAGTACAGTAGAGAAGCAGGTATACAAAAAGCAGTAATATACAATGAAGAAAAAGTATATACAGTGTATACAGTACAGTACAAGATTGAAATAAATAATAATAAAAAAAAAACAGGGATTATTTTACAATTGAAGAAATCAGCAGATGTACAATCAACCATAGGCATACAGGGGTTATAAGCAGAGATCTTTTGAGTGAGGCAGCTGGCAACTACACATATAGGGGAAAGAGGCCATGTATGGGGTGGCAGGTTAGAGAGGTAAAGAAGAGGAAGGAGGGATATATTACTGACAACTGGGGGAAAATTTGAGCTAAAACCACAGAAAGTGACGATGGCTGTTGTGTACTTGTTTATTATGATAATGACGGAGGAGGGGTAGATAATTGGGACACTGCTATGGATGGGGTGGGACTTTAGCCAGGCTGGAGTGGACAGGGAAGGGTGGGTGCAGCAGGAAGAGTTAATAGGGAAAGAGTGAGAGCCAAGGGTAGAAAAATGGTGAGCGTCAGGATGGAAAGGAGGAGTTGCTGAATTAGTGGGCTAGCGGTGAGGAAAACATTTGCAAGGTGCTTTCATGTAGCGATCATAGAGCGCCTTGAAGATATTCAGTCTAACAGGGCAGCTCAGCTTCAAATTCATTTGTAAACTGTTCCACAATGTGGGTAAAGAGAAGCTTAGAGTAGCTTTGCTGAAACGAGTTTTGACAATTGGAACTTGGAGGGCAATTAGGGAATAGCTCCTTAGAGCGAAGGTGCCTAACACACTCCTGGGAATACAATTTGAGACATATGAGGGGAGCTTGTTGGTTACTGCTCTGAAGGCCTATAGGGCGGCGCTTCTATTCCTTCTATAGTGAAGGGGAAGTCCAGCCTAATGAAGAGTACAGGGAGCAGTGGTGTGTGGAAAGTGGAAGGCCAGTAATGAACCTGATAGGTCTGTGGTAGAGGGTGTCCAACTTAACCAGTGCAGAGGCAGTGCAGTGGCTGTAGAGCAGGTCCGCGTAATCTATTAAAGATAGGAAGGTAGCTTGAACCAGTTGAATCTTGGCCTCCTTTGTGAGCAGGTGGTTAATTCTGTAGAATAGTCCTAATCTTAGACTTAGTTTCTTCTGTAGTTCTTCAAGATAGTCAGCAAAGGAAAGTTTATGATCGAGCCAAACTCCTAGATATTTGAATTTAGCTACATACTCTAGTGTTTCTCCAAGAACAGTGGTCATTTGTGGGATAGCTCCCCCCCCCAGCAGGAACTGCCGCATGCAGGGAGGGGGAGAAGAGCATGGCTTTTGTCTTTTTCGCATTGAGCAAAAGCTTTTTGTTTATGAGCTGGTATTGTAGAAGGTTAATTTCAGCTTCGAGGTCTTCACACACTACTTCCGGCGTGGGACGACTCAAGTACAGTACAATGTCGTCCGTGAATGAGTGGATGTTGGCTTTTTTGATGGGGTCATTGATGTTGTTAATGTAGACTGCAACGAGGAGGGGACCAAGGATAGAGCCCTGGGGCACACCCCTCAGCATAGGTTTTCATGGAGAAAGATCACCTTCAGCTTTAACCTGCTGTTTCCATTCTCCGAGGTAGTCTGCAAACCAGCACATAGATTTATGGTCCAGGCCTAAGATGCTTAGGGAGGAAAGAAACAGGCTGTGATCGACTGTGTCGAATGCCTTGCTAAGATCCAAGAAAAAAGCACAGACATGCTTCTTGTTGTCAAGGTCTAGGAGCCAATCATTGGTCACCTTAGCTAGGGCTGTTATGGTGCTGTGTTTTGCTCTGAATCCAGACTGAACCGGTTTTAATAGGCTTCTGGATTCTAAGTATACCCCTAGCTGGCCACAGACTATTTTTTCTAGTAATTTAGACAGAATGGGTAGGAGGGAGATCGGTCTGTAATTATTTAGATCGCAGGGGTGGCCTGCTTTTAATAGAGGGATGACATAGGCTATTTTCCATTGAGGGGGGGGAGGCTACCCTGGGAGAGTGACATGTTGAATAGGTGGGTGATTGGCACCGCAAGCACATGGTAGGCACATTTCAGATAGTATGGCTATATGAAGTCAGAGCCTGCTTCCTTCCTGGTGTCCAGTTGCAGCAGTAGGTCTCCCACCTCTTTTAGAAAGACAGACAGGAGGGAGAAGGCCTCCTCGGTAGAGGGGGACTCATGGGTTGGTGGGCCCTGACCTGTGCGGAGGTCATTGGCAGGGGAAGTATCAAATGCTAGCCCTGCCGTTGCAAAATGGTTATTGAGGGCTTCCAATATCTCTGATCGGTTAGCGACAACGCTGCCACCGGACTTAATTTTTGCTGGAATGGAATTACCAGGTGCATGTCTTTTAATGTTTTCCAGAGCTTTGAAGGATTTCTTGAGGCAGAGACTAGCTCCGAACGATAGTAGACGGCCTTGGCTGCTCTGACCAACTTGGTGCACTTGTTATGTGCTCTCTTAAAAAGACACCAATTCGAATTGTTCTTGCTTCTTCGGGCTTTTTTCCATAAAGTATTCCTTTCTAACAAGGAAGCTTTGAGCTCAGGCGAGAACCAATGGCAGGTGCTGCTCCTGACCTGCACCTTAACCAAGGGTGCATGCCTATTTAAAGCCTCACTTAAAATATCGTAAAAAGTAGTATATGCCCTGTTAACCGTTTTGGCAAGGAAGAATTCCTGCCATCGCGGTGAATGTTTCAAGTCGTGGATGTAAGCAAACAAATCAAAGTTGCGTTTGCACCTCTTGATACAGAACTTTGCCACAAACTGTGGGTTGTGCATGGATCTAATGGTGGTGATTATACAATGATTGCTAATGTCTGAGAAAAATGTTCCAACATGAGAGAACAGGTGTGGCTTGCTAACCAAAATTACGTCTAAGAGGGAGCTGTTGTTAAGGTTCTTTTTATTTGGGCGAGTAGGCTCACTAATGAGTTGCACCAGCCCTAGAGTGTCACAAAAGGATTTCAAGGGAGCTGATGCACTTGATAGCCAATCGTAGTTCAGGTCACCAAGAATAATGGTTTCCAAGGAACTGAGCCCCAGTATGGAACTGAGGTGAGACAGGAGATGAGGCCTGGCAGAAGGGGGCCTGTAGCAGCCTATTACACAGAGTGCACCGGAAGAGAAAGTTCGATCTTTAGGGTCAAGCACTTGAATTCTTTGGGGGAGAACAATGCATCTATACATGTGGCTGAGTATTTGTCCCTTACATAAATTTCCACCCCACCTCCTCTTGATTGCCTATCCGCTCGGAAGAGTAATAATTTGGGATATTGATTTCATTGTCTGGGGTGGCTGGCCTAAGCCAGGTCTCAGTGATCACTAGGACATCAGGTAGGGTGTGGCTCACCTAAGCCTGGATAAGGGTGAACTTTTTCAGCAAACTACAGGCATTAAGATGCATAAAAGACATTCCTTTGATACCTGCCAGGTCTGGTGGAGAAGCAAGGGTGTCTAATGATCATGGGTTGAGTTCAACATTGCCTGAGCACAATAGCAAAAGAAACAGGATTCTTTTTAAGGCAGCGAACTGTAATTTGAAAACACTATTTTTTGGGCGATAGAGGAGGCGGTGTTGATGGGTAGGCCTGTACCCACTCCTGGTGTTATACTGGCCTAGTGTTGAAGCCACTAGTGTCCTGACAGAAATTTGCCATGCGCAGGAAGTCTCAAGTCTTGATGGGGAAGTAATCTGCAGAGGCAGCTCAGGAGATATCCCACTCCCTGGCAGAGACAGCCGAGAAGCCCAATAGTCCAGAAGAAAAAAATACTCACCTTAGTAATTATGTTTCTTCTAGTGGAGTCTTGCTGTATTCTGACAATTGCAGTTAGCCCCGGTGACAAAGGGATAACTTTTCTATGCATGGCATAGAATGTTCATCTCGAGCTCGGTCGAAGCATCTGCCTGTTGTTATTCGAACTGCAACCATCAGATCTTTACGAGCAAAACTCACTAGGTGTTCTGTGTGGAAACTGTAACATTTTTAACTAGCCAACTGGCAGAAAAATAATGTTTTGGGTCCTCAAAGGAAGACTCAAGTCAGGAAACCCAAAAACCAAAAACAATCAAATTAAATAAAATTCCAGCCAAAGAAAAAAGAGGGAGTAAAAGAGGGCACCTCTAGGGTGCCAACACTGCGCCTGCCCACCCACATCCCAAAAATCTAGGTTCTGAGAGGGGAGGCAGAGGGAGAGGTCAGAATACAGCAAGACTCCACTAGAATAAACATAATTACGAAGGTAAGTAATTTTTTTCTTCAAACAACATGAAGCCTTGCTGTATTCTGACAATTGCAGACTACCAAGCAGTACCTCCATGGAGGAGGGACAGAACCTACTTTGTGAATAGGCTCTGAAGTACTGCTGTACCAAACCGAGCATCACTCCTAGCCTGGATATCCAGAGAGTAATGCTTGGTAAAAGTATGGACTGTTTTCCAGGTGGCTGCTTGACAAATTTCTAAAAGAGGGATATCCCTGGCAGCAGCCAGGGAAGCAGCTGTACCTCTTGTGGAATGAGCCCTCAGGCCTGAGGATGGAGTTTTACCCAGTTTTTCATAGCAGAATTGTATACAAGAAACAATCCACCTGGCACTAGATCTCTTGGTGGCAGGTTTGCCCTTCCCAACTTCTCCATAAGTGAGGAACAACTGGAGGGAGTCAAACCTGTGACCCTTGGTACGTTCCATGTAGTAGCTAAGGGCTCTTTTAACATCCAAACTGTGTAGCCTCCTCTCTCCCGAGGAAGAATGATCAGTGAAGAAAACAGGGAGAGTTATAGACTGATTCAGGTGGAAATCTGAGACCACTTTAGGCAAGAACTTTCTGTTAGTTCTAAGGACCACTTTATCTCTGTGAAAAGAGATGAAATCAGATTCCACTGACAGGGCTTGCAATTCACTGATACATCTAGCAGAAGTAATGGCTACCAAAAACACAGTTTTCCAAGTCAAGTACTTAAGCTCTGCTGAAGACAAAGGCTCAAAACGGGGTTGCATAAGCTGAGCAATGCAAACATTAAGATCCCAAGCAGGAGCAGGATCCCTAAAGTGGGGATTGGTGTGAAGCAATCCCTTGAAAAACCTACAGAATACAGGATGGGATGACAGTGAAGAAGACTTGCCTACTGACAGGAAAGCAGAAACAGCTGCCAAATGTACCTTGAGAGTAGCTGGTCTGAGACCTAGGCCATTGAGATGGACCATATAATCCGTACCATATAATGGACCATATAATCCATACAGAACCGTAGGCAATTCAGCAGAGTCTGGGGAAATATTCTTCTTAGAACACCAAATGCTGAATCTTTTCCATTTGGAGTTGTAAGTCTTTCTGGTGGAAGACTTTCGAGAAGCCTTAAGGATATCCAGAACCCCTGAGAAAGATGCAGATCTGCAAACTTTAACTCTTCAAGAGCCAAGCCTTGAGATTGAGAGACGGAAGATTGGGGTACCAAATCCTCCCCTGAGAGGATGTTAACAGGTTGTAATTCCTGGGAAGAGACAGGGGAAGATGGACTGCTAGGGACAGCAACAAGGGATACCATGGCTGCCCGGCCCAGTCTGGAGCAATCAGAATCACTTTGCATGGTTGTGACCTTATCTTGACTAACACTTTGAACAGGAGAGGGAAGGGAGGGGAAGCATACAGAAATTTCCCTTCCCAATTCAGAATCAGAGCATCCAGGGGGACTGAGCCCAAGACTGGGGGTCTGCAACAAAAAAGAGGAAGTTGGTGATTGTCTGGGGCTGCAAAAAGATCTGTCTCTGGAGTGCCCCATCTTGAGAAAATCACCTTCAACACCAGAGGATCTAGGGCCCATTCGTGATGGCCCTGGGATATTCTGCTCAGTGCATCTGCTAGAATATTGTCCTTTCCTGGAAGGTGAATTGCTATCAGAGAGGTTTGCAGGGAATAAGCTAGGGACCACAACTGCATTGCTTCTGTGCATAAGGTCATAAACAGAGTGCCTCCTTGCTTGTTGATGTACCACATGGTGGTGGTGTTGTCTGTTCTGACCTGAACCACCTTGTTCTGTACTGATTTGGAAAAGACTTGCAGTGCCAGAAACACTGCCCTGAGTTCCAAGAGATTGATGTGTAGAAGAGATTCCTGAGGTGACCACAGTCCCTGGGTGGTAAGTTCCCCCAAATGAGCTCCCCAGCCCAGCAGGGAAGCATCTGTGGTGAGGACCACTGCATGAGACTGAGTGGCAAATGGAACCCCTTGCCTCAAATTGTCCTGATCCTGCCACCATTGCAGGGCTTGGATCAGAGTTCGAGTCACTGGAATTAGTTTGGTAAGGGAATCCTTTCTTTGGGACCAAAAAGCTTTTAAGTGGAACTGAATGTCCCTCATTTGGAATCTTGCGCCTTGGACCACTGCTGTAGAAGCTGCCAAGTGGCCCAATAGCTGAAGGAAGTGCCTTGCTGGTGGAGACACCTGAGCTGAATGAAGAGGCCAGTTCCATGAGAGTCCTTGCCCTGTCCAGGGGAAGGAAGGTTCTTGCTTTTACTGTATCCAGCTCTGCCCCTATGAAGGTGAGGAGCTGCACTGGTTCGAGAACTGACTTTGGTAGGTTGAGAAGAAATCCTAAAGAAGTTAGCACTTGCTGGGTCACTTGCAGGTGTGACTTGACTTGGTCTGGGGACTGGCCCACTATGAGCCAGTTGTCCAAATATGGAAAAATAGAAATCTTTTGTCTTCTTAGGAAGGCAACAACTACTGCCAGGCACTTTGTGAAGACCCTTGGGGCTGATGTTAGGCCAAAGGGCATTGATCTGAACTGATAGTGGCCTGAGGGCAACTTGAACCTGAGGTACTTTCTGTGGGAGCACCTGATGGGAATGTGAAAGTAGGCATCTTTGAGGTCCAGGTAGGCTAGCCAGTCCCCTGGCCTTAGAGAGGGAATGATAATTCCCAGAGTTATCATCTTGAACTTTGGCTTTAAAAGATGTTTGTTCAGGTATCTTAGGTCCAGGATGGGTCACCACTCTCCTGTCTTTTTGGGGGCTAGGAAGTACCTGGAGTACAATC
This sequence comes from Neoceratodus forsteri, assembly GCA_016271365.2. Taxonomy (NCBI): domain Eukaryota; kingdom Metazoa; phylum Chordata; order Ceratodontiformes; family Ceratodontidae; genus Neoceratodus; species Neoceratodus forsteri. The sequence goes on from CM028129.1 coordinate 188,207,034, forward strand.
CTTTGCCCCAGTGTAGGGTAGACACTCTCTCTATAGCTCTTAGAGCTAGAAGAGAAGAAACCTCTTCCTCTAGGGCAAGGGTTTCTGAGAGATTTGCAGGTGGAAAAGATCTGGCACTCATCTTGGGAAATTTTTTGTGAAGCTGAGAACCAGTCCCTGGCTTACTACTTCCAGGATCCACTTGTCGGATGTAACAGACATCCAGTCCTGGACAAAGTAAGCCAGCCTGCCCCCTACTGGGATAGGAGAATTGACCCGGGCAGACCCATCAGGGTGTCTGCTTGACAGGGGCTTTAGGCTGAGGGGTGGATGCAGGCCTGCTCATCCCCCTTCTGCCTCTCCCTCTGAAGAACCCCCTCTGTGAAAAGGAAGAAGAGGCCTGCACTTCGTAAAAAGGCCTTTTAAAAGGCCTGCTCCTGCCCCTGGACTGCTGCCTTTGAGGAGCTGCTTGCCTTTCCCTGGCCTGAGCACTCCTGTAAGTGGTCCTGTATTCATCCATTTTCTTCATGTAATTCTCTGTCTGCTCCCCAAACAGAGAATTACTCACCACAGGAAAATCCATGGCCTTAGCCTGGGTATCCTGTGAGAGGCTAGTATATCTGAGCCAAGCCATTCTCCGAAGAGCCACAGATGTAGCCATGACTATTGATGATACATCATTAGAGTCTACAGCAGCATGAAACTGAACTTTCAATGCCTCAGTCCCATCTGCAGCCACCTCCTTCAGCTCCTTGGCAAGCTGGGGGGAAGCCTGTTTAGCCAGTGCCAGTACAGTGTCCCACCTGGACTTCTGGTACCTGGCTGCATAGGCCATATAATTAGCCTGCCTGAGTCCCAAGGATGATGCCATGTACTGCTTCTTTGCCATGGCATCAATCTTCCTGGAGTCCTTGTCTGGGGGGTGTGATGCCAAGGGAATGCTTGCCTTATCACAGGCAGCAGCCTGTACAACCCCAACATGGCTACACTGCTGATAAAGGAACTCCGTATCTGAGCCTGAAAGAGTATACCTCTTGTCCATTCTTCTGTCCACAGGAGGTATGGAATTGGGAGACTTGAGAATTTTTTGTGTCTGTTTCCCAAAAGATTTGTGGAGGGGAATAAACAGTCTCCTGGACTCTGGGATGTCCATCATCTCTACATAGTCAGGCTCTTCCTGATCCTCCACTGCCTCCTCCTCAGGAAGTTGGAAGGTATCAGCCACCTTTCTGTAAAACATGAAGTGTGAAGGGGACTCAGAAAGCCTAGGAGGAGAAACACCTGAAGGTCCATCTGGGGAGATGTCCGGGTCAATAGGCACATCCAGACTTTCACCATCACCATAATCATCTTCCAACTCTCCTTCCTCCTCAAACTCCAGTTCATAAAATTCTTCCAGGGTATAATCTGGAACCAGGGGAACCGACCGAACCGAGCCCCTGACAAAAGGTGCCGGATCAGTTGGAACCGATCGAAGCGATTCCACAATACGAATCGCTTTGGCTATTTCATCGGCGGTCGGAGTATGAGATTCTGGATCTGAACCGGTCGACTTGTCTTTTCTTTTTCTTTTTGTCGGAACCGATTCCTCGGAATCGGCTCTTCTTTTGGCCGAAGAAGTATTGCCCTGGTCAGAGGGCACTCCTTTTGGTTCGGTCGGAACCGAACCGGGCTGGCCATCCGGGTCAGCAGACTTCTCGGCCTCCCTTTCCCTCAGTCTACCTAATCTCTTTTCCAGGGTAGATTTGGGAAAATTTTTGCAAATTTGGCAGTCTGAATCGAGGTGGTCAAACCCCAGACAATAAACACAGGTGGTGTGGGGATTGGCCTTAGCAAAGACCTCCCCACACACACTGCAGTGTTGAAACCCAGTAGGCCCATTTTTTTTCTTGGGTTTCTCAGACATGGCCAACCTAACCAAACTTACCCTTTTTTCAGCAACATCCAGGCAAGACTCCCCTATCGGTTCCTGACCGTGTCACGGGTCTTGGAAAAAAATGTACTAAAACCCATTTTTTTTAGAACCAATACGGACCGGTAACCACACACTAAAGTAAAGTACAAATTTTACCTGAAAATGATCGGTTCAGCCGAACTGATGCACACTTTTACAAGTTCCACACAGAAAACAGAACAAAACCTATCTAGTACTCACAGTACCACAGACAGAGATTTGAACCGATCATGCGGAAACAACAATTTCGGTAGAAAAAACTACAGAAAACCGACACTTCAACCAACTTTGAACCGAGCAGCAGGAGAAATCTCCGGAGCGACTGTTCAGTGAGGCGGAGTAAAGAATCTGATGGTTGCAGTTCTAATAACAACAGGCAGAGGCTTCAACCGAGCTTGAGATGAACATTCTATGCCATGCATAGAAAAGTTAACCCTTTTTCTCCGGGGCAGCTTAAAGGCTGGGGCTAACTGCAATTGTCAGAATACAGCAAGAATACTTGTTGTTTGAATGGCTACCTGAAAGGAGCTGTTGGATGCAGGACAGGGAGAAGTGCAAGGGTCATTCCACTTTAGGGAGGGATGAGGGTTCTGAAGAATTGAGCTGAGTGCTAGTAAAGCTAGTGACACACTGATGAACCAGCTGTAATTTCCCATGGTAGATCTAAATGCCACAACAGCCGGCAGTAAACGCCACTAGAAGCCTAGACCAATCGGTGATCAGGTGTCATAAGTTCAAAGTCCTTTTGTTGGCTGAGAGACGGTTTTGGCGCTGAACGTACCTATGGGGCAACTCTTTGCAGCTGAGCCAGTGAGGTGGTTCAAGGCTGCAATCCAGTGTGGCAAGATTGGTCTGTAGCTTTCATTTCTGTTTCTGGCCCTGCTCCACCAGTACAGAATGGGAGTGGGGGCAGGCGTTCAAGACTTGCAGCCTTAGTGGATGAGCATAGTTTGTCCTGAGAAGCAGGCAGAAAACCCCCTGGGGAAGGTCCTCAGAAAGAGAGGTATACCAGGTCCACTAGAGCAGAAGAGGAAGTAGAAAATATAATGTGTTTCCTCTTTAACAGAAAAGACAGCTGTTGTAGCCCTCTAGTGGCTATGTAGTATAATTTGCAAATGAGAAAGTAGACACTTAAAAAATTTTATATATATATTCTTTCACACCGGGGTACATTAAGTTAATCATAAATTTGGATAGGTATCTGTTAGAGGAAGAGGGATTTGAGGTTTTAGCCAGGTCAGGATATAAGATAACATTGGCCCTGGACACACTAGAGGTTTTAAAACATTTTAAGAGCTTAAAACATTTTAAAACTGTGTCAACCTTACTTACTGACACATGATGCATTGGTGTAAACTGTTTCTAAAAAATGTTTTATAACCCTGCAAAATATCTAGTCTATAGCATGGTTTTTAAAGCAGTTTGATTGAAGCACGGTTTACCTTTTTGAATGTGTCAGCTCGAACCCGGGTAGTTCTTAACAAGGTCCTCCAGCTTCCATCACATGACTTGTAATTCCATGATGCATTGTTTCTTGTCACCCTGGAAGTGCAAAGCGTGGCTATTTTGAAGAGACCTGCTGTTTTTGTTGTCATCTGAGGAGAGCACGTTTGATTTTAAGAAGAATGTCTGATAGGGCAGCCAGTTGGTCTGAGGAAGCAAACAAGCTTTTAATTGATTATTGGTCTCTAGAAGCCGTACAAGAACAGTTGAACAATTTTACTCGTAATTATAAAATATATGAACAGATATCAGTTCATCTTATTTCTCGCGGTCATGATCGCAGCACCAAACAATGTCGCAAAAAATTAAACAACTGAAAGTGCGATTTCATAAGGTGAAAGAGAACAATCCGAAGTCAGGATCTTGTCGGATTACTTGTCCTTTCTATGAGGACTTAGACCACATACTAGGTACGAGACCAACGTCTGCACCAGCTATTGTAATTGAAAGTCGTGAGAGTGGTTGTGTAGAGGTTGAGAATATGGCATTTGAAGATGTGACTCATGAGGTTTTGCACGTCGATGGTATGTTTATATTTCATACTGCCTTTTGATGCTGCCCAAGAAGACTACTGAAAATTTAAAAAAATTAAAAAGTTATTTGTTCAGTTGGTTCAATTGTGGCTGTCTGGTCTGGTTAACCCCCCATTGCAGAAAGAATGCCCATCATCTCAGTGATCTTGTATTATTGTCACATTAACATTGGATGAGTGCACACTCTCATTCACCGTAAACCCAATGAGAGATGTAATTGTCACACTTGTAACCTGTGCTCCATAATCACCTCCTGGCATGTTCTCTTGGATCACTGACTGTATATTGAAACATTGCTGAAGAAAGCCAATAGTAAAATTAAACTGTGCGGTTTCAATTGTAGATGTATATTTCAGCCTGATCACATTCCTTATGCTGCTGAATTTCCGAGCGGCAACATAACAGCAATATCATTGAATGATACGTCAATTGTATGATGTGCTTATACAGAAATGTCTTCTTTAGTAGCACTACACCTGTTTTGCATCGTTAAATATAACAATTTCTTATGAGTGGCTCTCATGTTTTCATATCTGGAATGTGTAATACGGTATGGGCTGCCCCATTGAGCTCACCGCTGTGGACCAATGGGGTACAGCCCTACTAATGATGTCAGTCGGCGGGCAGCAGGCAGGTGGGTGCTGCCGCCGCGTGACTGGGGGAGCGGGTGGTGGGGATCAGTGGGCGGGTGGGGAGAGGGATCCACTGGAGCACCAGGGATGATAGGTTTCGATTAATTCTACTGCAGCCTGCAATCAGGCACACAGGTCCACTGGACCACCAGGGATATTGGAAATATCATTAATTTACTTAGCCCGCAATCTGGCACACAGGTCCACTGGACCACCAGGGATATTGGAAATATCATTAATTTACTTAGCCCGCAATCAGGCACACAGGTCCACTGGACCACCAGGGATATTGGAAATATCATTAATTTACTTAGCCCACAATCAGGCACACAGGTCCACTGGACCACCAGGGATATTGGAAATATCATTAATTTACTTAGCCCACGATCGGGCACACAGGTCCACTGGACCACCAGGGATATTGGAAATATCATTAATTTACTTAGCCCGCGATCGGGCACACAGGTCCACTGGACCACCAGGGATATTGGAAATATCATTAATTTACTTAGCCCACAATCGGGCACACAGGTCCACTGGACCACCAGGGATATTGGAAATATCATTAATTTACTTAGCCCGCGATCGAGCACACAGGTCCACTGGACCACCAGGGATATTGGAAATATCATTAATTTACTTAGCCCACGATCGGTCACACAGGTCTACTGGTCCACCAAGGATATTGGATTTCTCATTTAATTACTTAGCCCATGATCGGGCGGGCAGCGGTCCACTGGACCACCAGAGATTTTGGATTATACGATCTTTTACTGATGCCCACAGTCGGGCATGGGGGGGCGCCACCACGGAGGTGCAGCCGGAGCTCGGGTGGCCACCCACAAGTGGCAGCTGCAGTATTGCGCCCTGCAATGCAGCAGCTCACCTGTGGGTGGCCATCTGTTGCTGCTTTTATTGATCAACTTTGTGCTGGCGCAGGTAGGTGCGTGCATGGCTCTGCACATCCCGGGCTGAATATCGGGCTGTGCAAGTATGCATGAACACGCCCAACCTCGCCTGCATACATTACTGATGCACTCTAAGCGCATGAGTTTTGTGCCATGCACTTTCCTTTTGAATATCGCGCCAGGACTTATCAGTGGAGTTGACATGGTGCAACACTGTTGCACCATGCCCAACCCTTTTAAATATCTGGACCTATGTGTTTTCCCTCTGCACTCTACATTTACATGATACCCTGGACTGAGATTGAAGAAGTAAACTGACATAGAAACCCTGATCTGGCATGCAGCAACATACTCTGCTCCTCACCAGGAGATCTTCATGTGCGCTCCCTGGAATACCACACTGGATCTGGTTGGGAGAGGGGCATGTCAGGGAGAGAAGGCGCTTGGCTATGTGCAGCACGGATGGAGAGTAAGGGCCAATCAGCATTCTCCCCCCTCCCCCCCCACAACAAGCAATCCAATCATGGAGCAGCACTGGCGCTAGATGTGAACTGTGAAGGCAGCTGTTTGCACATCCGTGCTCCCCTGTGCTCCCTTACTAGGGGACATCCCTTACAGCTAAGACCTAAAAAGTTCATAACAAATAACAGAAAATAATTTTTTACACAAAGAGTGGTTAACCCATGGAACAAACTACCTACTGAAATAACCATCACTAAAGACAAAAATCAGTTTAAAAATAGACTAGACAGTTACATCTCAGAAGGTAACATTTTTTTTTATTATGGCTAATGTGGCAGGAGCACAAATGGGCATACTGCCTTCTCTGCTCCTTTAACCTTAGTATATGAACCTTAGTATATTATGATGAGGGGAAGGTTACCACTATGGTGGCATCCTGCCCCAATGTGGGGTTTGGGGGCAGATAGAACCAAAAGGGGAAAATGAGGAAAGGAATAATTAAGACATAAGAAGTTAGTTCTGATCTAAAACAAAATATCACCATTTTGAACCAATCTATCAAAATGGTGATGTGCAATTTCCAAAGGTATGGGGAAAGACTGAAGGTGTATTCAGCTTCTCTGACTTTTTCTGAGGTTCTCTCTATAGGTATTTTTGTATCTCGATGTTCCATTGGAAACAGAGTTCCTCTCGAGCTGTGCTGTCCAGGTCATCTGTTACCAATGAAACCTCTCAGTAAAAGAATGTCCTTGTTGTGTGTGTGCCTGCTCATACACAATCCTCTATATGTATGAAACTGAGACCTAACTCAAGATGTGGCATTACTTAGCTAAGTCCATTACTACATAGTAATTCTTTCTTCTTCATATTTTTATATTAGACATTGATGCCCAGTGCCTGAGTAATACATTTGTCCATGACTCCGGAGATCAAGATGAGGCACATTACTGACATCACAGAACCTGATGAAGAGGCAGCACAAGTAAAGGAAATGCCATAATCATCTGGAAGCATACAGTCAGAGAAACATTTTTCTAAAGAGCTTCTCACTAATTTAAGTAAGAAATGTAAACATTCAAGCATGCAGGAACTGATCAGGTTTGTGTTTGAGCCAACTAGAAATCTGATACAGGAGCAGTTCAACAAACTAATAGATTTTGAATGTGAGCGAGCTGCTGCTGAAAGAGAGATGGAGGAGAAGTTATGCAAAGAGGAGGCTGAGCAAAATATTAAGTTTCTCAACACTCTGATGCAAATAATGTCACCATCAACAAGTGCTACACAAAGCGTACCTCCAGCTCAGTCTAAACAGAAGCCTAGTCATACTTATCAAGGAATGCGTAATGATAGTTAACATCAAGTCAATCAACACGTGCCTATGCCATATCAACCCCATACCCAACCCAGTTCCTCAACTTCAAGTCAGTCAGCTAGTTATAATACATCAACTCCTAATTGGAGTTTTACTGAGGAGCTGTTTAGTGAAGACTATATATGGACAGAAATATAGTGTTACAATTACATTTGTGCAGTATTCACATTTTTTAATGTTATTCAAAATGCAATAGTTTGCATATGTTATCAGAATAAGGTGCAGTCAACTGTAGTTTAAAATATAGAGTTGTAACTTATGTTCAAGACAGTTAATTCTTGCAAATATTATGAAGTTTACATGTGACTAAAAAATGTGCAACAAATTGTAAGATGAGTATAAGTATACATACGTTTATTAAAAGTGGTAAAGTGAATATTTACAATATTTCAGAATGCTTTAACTATTTTTATACAATGCATTGAACTGTATTTAAGCAGTCTGTTTCAAAACTATACAGATACATGTATTTAAACACAAATAAAGTAGTGGATCTTACTATATTTATCTGATTTAATAATCTATATCTATGTTCATTCAGCAAATAAAACGTAAGTACAGTATTAAATACATAAACATATATGGGCAGTGGCGCTGCACCCAGGCTTGCGCCATTGCCTGGCGCAGTCTGAATATCCAGCCCAGAAATTATAATTTTGTATTGTATATATTTTTATTTATGTATTTATTCATTACAAAGGTTGCAAACCCAATTTGTAAAGAATAAATAAATAAAAATATATACGCAACTAAAATTATCATTTCTAACCGGATATTCAGGCTGCACCGAACGATGGCGCAAGCCTGGGTGTAGCACAACGGTGATGCACTGAGGCCAGGTCCAGGTGATATTCAATGGGGATGCACCATGGCACAGCGCCATTGAGTATGGCAGGGGCAGCACACATACTGCACATGGCGCAGTGGCACTGCACTGGCACAAGTCACAGATAAGGAGCACAGGGATGCGCCAGCACAAGTGCAGTTGCGCTAGGCACATCACCTATGGGTTTCAGCAGGGAGCATGCAAATGAGGTCATAATATATGCAAGATGCAAATGGAGCCATTAGCATGTCATTATGACCCATTGCATCTTTACCTAAGACAGCCCTGACAGGTATGGACACACCTCTACAGCATGACGTGAGCTGTGGGGGATCCTGGGGCATCCCCTGGCCTGTGAGTCAGATAGCGTGGGTAGATGTATACAAAGATATCCCTGGTAGTCTAGTGGCCCTCCCCAGTCCCCAATAAATAATATACATGACCATCCCTGGTGGTCAAGTGGAACCCTCCCTGCCCGTTGCCGTGATCGCGGTAAATGTAAATTGCACCAATCCCTGGTAGTCTAGTGGACCCCCCCTCCCTCCATAGTCCCTGATTGTAGTTCAATGCCCACATGAATGTCCCTGGTGATCCAGTGGCACCCCCCACCCCTTCCACCTACACAGGACCCCTTGCCTACGCCACTCCCCCCCTCTCATCAGCGGGCGGCTGCATCCCATCTGCATACCACTCGCTGAATGACAGGTACAGTATAGGCTGTAAGCCCATTGATCCTGTGTGGGTGAGGGGTGCCACTGGATCACCAGGGATGTTCGTGTGGACGTTGAACCATGATCGGGGACTCAGAAGGGAGGGGGGGGTCCACTAAACTACCAGGGATTGATGTAATTTACATTTTCTGCGATCTCGGCAATGGGCGAGGGGGGTCCACTAGACCTCCAGGGATGGTCATGTATGATATGTATTGGGGAAACTGGGACTGGGGCAGCCACTAGACTACCAGGGATTTTGTATTATACATCTGGAGTGCGATCGTAGCTATGGGTGGGGGGGACCAGGTCAGTGTGTGCTTGAGGATGGTGTTCTGGGTGAGCAGGTGGCCACCCAAGACTGGGCTGCTGTGTTGCGCCTTGCAATACTGCAGCCCACCTTTGAGTGGCCAGGAGTTGTGCCTACTCTGCAAGGGCTCAACTTTGAGTCCCTTATGTGCACGGCTTGCACCAGTGCATATGCATTCACACATCCCAGGCTGAATATCTGGATGTGCTGCATATGCATGGGCATGCCCCCTGCAACTGCGCTGCATACCATTACATTGCACCCTGGTGCATCGGGAGTTGAGCTGCGCTGGGCAGCCTTTTCAATATCCCGCTGGTGGGCAATGCAGGGTTGCGCCAACGCAACTCTGTTGTGCCAGGCGCAACCCCTTTGAATATCTGGGCCTCTGTATTTATACAAATGTATTTGTGTTAAGTATTCTTACTATTGTTCAACGTATTATAACTTCATTCTGAATTCATGCATAAATGATTTCTGAAAATTATTGACGTTTTGATAGTGAACAAATGAAACATTAATAAAATAAATGTACAAGCTATGTATGCAATCTTTCTGTTTTGTGTGAAACAACAGTATATTGAATTAGAATGGCAGTTCACTATTGATTGGCAAAGTAATCCACTATTGCATTACGAATGCATTTGACTGTCCAGTCTGTGTGGGTACTGCATAGTCATCGTGACACAGAATGTCATTTTTAGGCTGTTGATAAGCAATCGGGTCTCTTTCCGAAATCCATGAAGTGTCGATGATTTCTCCTTTGGATTCGCAGATGTTATGCAAGACACAACATGCACTAATTACTATAGGGATATTACATAGATACATAGACAGTGTCGGCAGATAAGGGCCTATGGCCCACCTAGTCTGCCCATTTGAGCTTGTAAGTTCAGTTTGTTTTCCTAGAAGTCTATTTCCCCTTACCCCTGACCTCTAGAATTCCTTTATGTCTATCCCATGCATTCTTAAACCGTGATTGTTTCAGCTCCCACCACTTCCTCTGGCAGGGTGTTCCACTTGTCCACCACCCTGCTCTGTGAAGAAATTCTTTCTCATGTTTCCTCTGAATCGTCCTCCTCCAACTTCATCCCATGCCCTCTAGTCCTGAAACATCTTTTTCGCTTAAAATAGTGTTTTCCTGCACCCTGTTCCTCCCTGTAAGATACTTGTATGTCTCTATCATATCCCCTCTTCCTCCTCTCCTCCAGGGAGTACATGTTCAGTTCCTTCAACCTGTCTTCATAGGACTTGTGATGCAACCATGCACAATCTTTGTTGCCTCCTCTGAACCTTCTCTACCCTGTCTATGTCCTTACGTAGGTATGGTCTCCAGGACTGTACACTGTACTCCAGGTGGGGCCTCACTAGTGTCTTGTATAGCGGAATTATGACCTCCTTTTCCTGCTGGTGATGCCCTGCCTATACATCCCAGCATCCTATTTGCTTTACCTGATGCCTTGTCACACTGTTTCCCTACCTTGAGGTCATCAGAGATGACAACCCCAAGATCCCTTTCCTGCTTGGTGCATGCTATATCCTCACCCCCCAACTGATATATTGTGCTAGGGTTTTTGTGCCCCATATGCATTATCTTGCACTTCTTTGCTTGAATTTCAACTGCCAAACCCTTGACCATTCTTCAAGTTTCTGCAGGTCCCTTCTCATTCTGTCTACACCCTCTGGTGTGTCTACTCTGTTACAGAGCTTTGTGTCATCAGTGAACAGTGAAATTCTGCCTTCTAGATCCTGTGCAATGTCACTGATGAAGATGTTGAATAGGACCGGTCCCAGCACTGATCCCTGTGGTACCCCACTGGTCACTCTTCCTCTGTGGAGTGACAGCCATTTACCACCACCCTCTGTGTCCTGCCACCCAGCCAGTTACCTACCCACCACACTACTGTCCTGCCCACACCCATATTCCCCAGTTTGTGTAATAGTCTTCTATGTGGCACAGTGTCAAAGGCCTTGCTGAAGTCCAGATAGGCCATGTCCACTGCCCTCCCCTGATCCACCTCCCTAGTCACCCAGTCAAAAAATTCAATGAGGTTGGTCTGACATGACCTCCCCCTGGTGAAACCATGCTGCCTTGGGTCCTGTAGTCCATATATTCCGTATGTCGAAATCCATACGCTTCATCAAACAACGCCAGTGTGCTCGAAGTCGCCCAAAGACACATTCTACCATCCTGGCATTACTGAGTCTATAGTTCAAGTTGCTCTTCTTGTTGTCAGAGATGTCAGCATAAGGTTTCATCACCCATGGTAACAGTGGGTATGCAGGATCTGCCAGTATCACAACCGGGACACTGATGTTGTCAAATATCCAGATAATTGGTGGAAACAAAGTGCCTTCTTGACCTTTTTGAAACAGTGAATGCGTCTTAATTATACAATGGCAAGAAAATTTCCAGGGCTCTGATTGGTCAGTGTGTTCCTGAGACAGTGATGTTATTACACAACAGTAAGTAAGTAAGTAAAGTTTATTTCTATAAGGTGCCCTTCCCAAGCTCAGGGCGCCTTTTACAATAAAATCAGTGTATTGATTTGTTGGATTGTTCTTTGGCTCTCTTTTTAGAAACAAAGATACATCGGTACACTAAAAATCTACTAAAACCTTTTTTGAATATTTTTTTTATTTTGTATAACATCGAGCCATTGTATAATTGCAATAAGGCACTCCAAGGTGTGTGTTATTGTATAATAACATCACTCCTGGGGTGGTGGAAGCACTCTGCTTCGCCTCGTGCTTCAACCCACCCCAGTAGTGACATTATTACATGATAACACACACCTTGTCATGCCTTATTGCTTAAATACTCTAGCGTCGTGCACTTTTCCTGGCCATCCAACGTTAATATCCGTGAAACAGAATTGGTGATCAACAAGTGCTAGCATAAAGACTGAATAACAACATTTGCGGTTGTAGTATTCAACTGCTTGATTGGGAGGGCATAGAATGGGAAAGTGTGAACCATCAGCTGCCCCACAATTTGGGAATCCCCAATCAGTTGCTGATTGTGTTGTAGTTTTTAATGTTTGATCTGTATTGTTTTAACTTGTACAGTGCTTTGAAAATTGAAAGGTGCTTTATAAATAAAACTATTATTATTTACATTCAAAACCATCCACAATGTCTTCCACCGCATGTAGTTTGATGACTCTTGGCATTAGTACTTTGATGATGGCCCTGCATACATCAATTATTATCTGTCCAGCTGTCATTCTACCACATCCGAACAGATGATCAAGTGTTCTGTTCTCTGTTAGTTGCCAGTTGCCATAACGTTATGGACACTCTCTTCTGTACTGGTAATGCTTCTCTCATTTATGTGTCTGCTCTGTAAATGAAAGTACACAGTACATCGCATAGCATGTTGAATGTAGAGCATGTCATTCTGAAGTTTGTAATCCATTCATTGTCATTCCAATTCTTCATGATGACCTCTTCCCACCAGATTGAGCTGCTCTCATTTTTTCAAATCCTATGGTTTATCATGCCTGCAATGTAACTGCTAGCAATAATGTCATGAAGCATCAGAATTAATTCTAATGTAGCCTGCCCACTGGCGCAGCGGTTGGATTTCCGCTTGCGACGACAGCGACCCGGGTTCGGGAACGGACTCGGGTAGCTGGAGGGCCGGCTGGGGGAGAAGGATTGAGCGCCCAAGGCTGCTCTCCTCCTTCTCCGGGTGGTGATGCAAGTCATACCTGCAACACCTCCACCTGGGTGACCACAGGTGGAGGCGCAGCGAGACTGCACATAGCAGGGAGGGAAGGACGTCTGCCGGGAGCCGGAGCGTCAGGCACGTCACGACATGCTCCGCCCCTAGGGCTCCCTGAGCATGCGACGTCCTGAGGGCAGGGAATAAAACCAGGAAATACCCCACCAGACTCCTGGTAGACGGAGCTCCTGGCCACGATCCCCAATGCCCCTACCGACGCCAGTACCAGCATCCCCCGATGAAAAACTAAGTCACGTCGGGATGTAAGGGCCCCACCCCGTACCCGCCTGGGGGGTATAACCAAGGATCTGTGGGGGGGATGGACTGCACTGGACGTCGGCTAGTAGGAGCGGGGACGAACCAGGCCGATGGAGACTCCAGAAGGAGCAGGAGTGTGGTGGTGAGAGAGGGGGCATACAAAGAAAATATAAAAAAAAAAAATTAATTCTAATGTCCTATGCATACAGAACAACAACATTGTGGTCCTCAAAGCCATGACCTGATGATGTCATCTCAATCTCTTATATTTTTTTATGGAGAAGATGTCTATATGACACAGCAAGTGCAGTGATAAAGGTTGAGCACTTCTTGTTCTTCATTATTTCAGATGTCAGTAATCATACCATGCAATATTCCTATAAACATGCAAAAGCAAAGGACAATAAAAAATCATATATTATATGGCTATCCTTTGTTATGCATAAAAATCAGCCTGCTCAAAATCCTTGTTAAACACATTCTAAACTGTTATGCGCATTCTGAATAGTTGTTATGCACAGTTCAAAGGTCATACAATTTTAAATTTCTTATTTATTCTACACCTAGCTACTTATTAACCACCCAGTGCCCAAAGTCATACTTTTTACCTTTCAAAAATCTGGAAATTTGATTTTGATATGTGAGTAGAACAAAAAAATTGCACTTTTTTGTTTTCACTTCAGTGGGGGCCTATCACTCTAGTGTAAAAAAACCATATACAATAAAAAAATAAAATATGGTCAACTGCATACAACTAGGCATGTGTTTCCATCTCGGGACTGAGATGACAGCATGGACCTCTCGAGCTTCACTCTTGAGGTTCATATGCTGCCATCTTAACCCCTCGATGGAAACACAGCCTTGTTGTGTATGGCTGCCCATACATTATTTTCTATTTAGTTAATATGATACATGTCTGTATAGAAAGCACAGTGGCATTTATAGTATATAGTGGAATGCTGTTATGCATTGAATTCCATGCCTAGAATATGCTTGTTCTACTGCACTAATGACATCATTATGTTGTTCTGCTGCAGTAGTGATGGCACTACTGCAGCAGAACCACTTGGAATGCTGGCACATTGTTGCTTTCCTCTATTTAATTCTGTGGTAAGACAGTATTCTAGAACCTCTAGAGACTTCACAAGTCAGTTTCATTATGAAAAAGGAAAAAAAAACAATACACACATTTCACATAGTACTACTATACACTATACAAAAATACAGGATGAGCAACTTTATGCACAACTTGTGTGTTATGTCGCCTCAAGGTTCTCGAGGTCAGAGGGAATAAAAACTCCTCTGTGGCAGAACATATTGGTTGTGCATGGTTGCCCGTCCAGTATTCTCTATATGTTCCATTTAACAGTTACCAAGTCAGTCTCATATCGCTGGTGGGTAAGGTTTAAGCAATAAGCCATGACAGAGTGTGAGCTATGTTTGAATTTACCCATGGCTGACGTGATTTGGCTACAGGCTGACTGGTCAAACCAGGTCAGCCATGGGTAGATCACAGCATAACCCCACACCCTGTCATGGTTTACTAAATTTATACAACTGTCCACTTTTTTTGAAATATCACGGGTAAAAGGCGTAAGCCAATTAGATTACATAATTCTTAAAGCCCATTGTATAATTAAGCAATAAGGCACTCCAGGGAGTGTGTCATTGCTGAACAACATCACACATAGTGTGGGTTGAAGCACGAGGCCACAGGCTGAGTGCTTTTGATACCTTAGGTGTTATATTATTCAGAGATGACGCACACCTTGGACTGCCTTATTGTGATCATAATATGCCTATAAAAAAATATGAAAAAACTTTACTGTGATAAGAGCACTCTCAAAAAGGGTGACTCAATGGCAGCACCTGTTCACAGGGATACTGGCCATGGGGAATGGGGGGAGGGCAGGGCTCATGGACAGCATCTCACACTCAATGCCCAATTCAGTATGTCCGGCCTCTGGCTCCTCTCTTCACTCTGGAGGCCCACTAGATTCCCAGATAGAGCACCAGAGGAGTTGGCGGCCCAACCACTGGATGGAGGAGGGCTTTGCCAGATGAGAGAGCAGGAGTACCCTGGGACGGAGGTGCAGAAGTGTGGGTCTCTGGGTGAGCAGGAGAACATGATCACAGACCTAGTGGGAGAGAGTCCTGTGGGGTTAGAGAGGATGGTGCATAAAGAAGGTTGTAAAAATACAAAGTAAAAAATGAGATAAAAGCAGGAATGTACAAAATATTGCTAAGCTCAAAGTCATAAAATAAGCTATAAAAAACAGTGTAAGCAATATGGAGGAGTATATTGATTAAATGGTCCTACCAGAGATGTTTTCCATCTATCAGTCATTTGTCTTTCTTCACACTCAATACATTGTGTGACTGTTTACCATGGAATAGAACAATTCAAAGCTCTACATTATTCCAGTAGTAGAATGCCCCCCCACACACAGAATGGTAACATGGAATAAATGAATCTGACATTCTTCAGAGCTCAACTGGCATACAAACAGACACACACACAGACCTGAAGTGGAGCGAGATCCAGAAATGTTATCTATGGCCAGCTAAGAGCAAGGAGTTCCCTGGCAGAGTGGTATGGACAGGTGGGGGATTTCTCATGGTCCTCAAAGAAGCACCAGTAATGGAAACTCTAAGTAGTACTTGAGATTTTTTAAATTTGTGTGTATGTGATTGGGGGGAGACACAAGTGTAAATAACATTAAATTATTTATGTACTTTAATTTGACTTACTTCTATTTTTAGGTCCTAGTTAAAGTTTTTTTTTATATACGAGTAAAGGCTGTAGCAATGTTAGCGATGGATGTCACAAACTCACTCAGACGGTCAGCCTTCTACTCCCAAAGTGACAACCTCTGAGCATATGATTTGTGTACAGTGAACAGAACGAGGTAACCCTCTTGTCTGTTTTGTGGGTTCAAGTCACTTTAGTCTCAAGCTCTGGAGGGATTCAAACTGATAACCTCTTGTTAGCGTACCCAATTATCAGGCTCAGATAATTCTGTCTTCGGGGGGCCAGATATCTTTGCCTATGGGCACCCAAACAGGCCTTTCAAATGAACCCTTAGAACTCTATGCAAGACTTTAGAGAACTCTATCCATTTCCCAGTTTGGTATACAGTAAGCCCATACACAATGTTACTGATAACCTTTATAAGCTCCACTTAAAATAAAAAGAAATGTCAAGGCACTCCAGACAGTTTCCGTCTGTAAAATATATCTTTACTTAAAAAATATCAAAACAGAACAATAAATACAGAACAAAATATATCCCAAACACATACAATCTTAAAAACAAAACAGGTTTTTAAAGTACAAACTAAGCTCTCTTATTAGTCAGTGTCAGTGGCTCAGTAGGTAGCACACTCGCCTCTGAGGCCGGGAGATCAGAGGGCCATGGGTTCAGTTCCCACACCTGGCACTTGGGTTACTATCCCAGTACTGACACTGTAGTGCAGCATGAGAGGGGTGCTGCACTTCTGAGGTGCCGTCTTTCAGATGAGATGTTAAACTGAGGTCCCGTCTTCCTGGATTGGTGGTAGTTCAGGTGGATGTTAAAGATCCCATGGCACTTATCGAAAAGAGTAGGGGAAGTTTATTGAACAAAAAAACATAACATCACCATAATCAGGACATACATCATACAACATAATATTAATAACAGAGATTCTTACATAAATAAAAAAAACAGAAGCTATCACATAATTAAATATTTACAAAAAGAAATGATTCCAAAAAGAGCAAAACTTAATTTGTGAAAATCTCTGCCTATCTTTACTTTTAGCATTCAGCAATCCATCTTCTACCTGAGACATTATAGTTGAATGTAATACTAGTTGTTGTTGAAGGATAAACTGACAACGAGCTTGCCATAAATAAAACTGAAGAAAGGCAAAAAAAACATTCAATGTACTATGATGATAAATACTCCAGGCCCCAGAATAATCCCCTAAAATTAATGCATTATAAGTAATACATGAGAGTAAAGGCATATTCCAATGAATAGCAGCCTCATTCCAAAAGTTTTTAATAAAAGAGCAAGTAATTAAAAAGTGTGATAAACTCTCCTCCTCATTAGTACATGAACGCCTTGGACAAAATCTATCTGTTAAAGGCTTATATTTAAGGTTTCCTCGAACCCCTAACTGGCCCTGAGCTGACATCCACACTATGTCCCACACAAAGGCAGGAAGTCTAAAATCAGTTAATTTATGAAGAGCAAAGGTCATTTTAGTTGGAACACATTCTGGCAAAAGTAACACAATGCCCTATACTTCAAAAACTATATATGTATAAAAGGACTTTCTAGTGTGCAAAATCAAATTTTGAAATGACAATTTCCATTGATGGCATTTTTTCAGAGCTGAAATCCCATAAACTGGTAAATGATCCTGAGATAAAATTTTAGGGGGCAAGACTTTCCATTTTTGAAAAAAATGAGCCCAAACAAAATGTGACCAAACTTGCCATGATAAAGTAACCGTCCCCCATAAATAACTAAAGGAATTAAACAAAAAAATGGAATGATAAAATACAATTGGATTTATCATAGCTAAGCCACCCAACTTCACAGGCAAATAAGTAATCTCCCTTCGTACTGGATTCAGTCTGTTGCCCCATAACATTTGAAAAAAAAACACTGTATAACCTCATTTCTAAATTAACTGGGGTGGATAAAGGTAACTTAAATACAAAAAAACAGGTAACAGAAACTTTTTAATAATAAAAATACATTTTCTCTTTCCAAATTTCCATTGTTTCCACATGTTAACTTTACCTTCACCTATTTTAACTGCTGTTCCCAATTAAAACTATCCAAGTCACCTGGGCCAAACCATACCCCCAAAATTCTTCGAGGTGTAGAAACCAGAGGGATACCCATAACATCCGAATTAACAACTTGGTCAGGATCTAAGGAGAAAATGAAACTATTAGCCATATTTATCTGCACCCCCGAATATCGGCCCCATGTGTTAAAACTGTGTAAAGCATTCTTAAGGGAATTCTCATCTTTCATCAATAAGGTAACATCATCAGCATATGCTGTAATTTTCTCTGATGGTAAAGAAAGATCTGGGGCAAGCCCTAAAATACAGTGATTCCCATGGATATATCGAATTACTGGATCTAAAACATAAGTGTATAATAAGGGACTTAACGGACATCCCTCTCTTACACCTTTAGCAAACTGAATCTCAGACCCCAATAGACCATTTACCATTGGAAGCACTTTGGAATCAGAATATAGCATAGCAATCCATTTCACAAATGGACTTGGAATACCATAACGAAGTAATAAATCAAACAAATAATAATGTCTAACTCTATCAAAGGCTTTTACTTGATCCAGTGCAACTACAAAGCCAGAGCCCTTTCCTAAATTACTACTTTCAAATAATTCCCTCAAAAGATAAAGATTATGTTGAATTTTACGTTTAGGAATTGCACAAGTCTGGGCTGGATGAATAAGAAAATCTGAAACCTGTAACAATCTGTTTGTGATAATTTTAGAAAGAATTTTATAATCACTATTAAGTAGGCTAATAGGTCTCCAATTTGTCAATAAGCATGGGTCACCTTTTTTATAAATGAATTTCAATAGTGAAGTACTAAAATCTGAAAATCCTAAATCCGACGTTAACATAAAGTTAAACACTAGTGGCAAGAAATAACTCATATAGGGAAGAAACTTTTTATTAAACTCATTTGGTATCCCATCTAAACCTGGTGATGTTTTATTACTTAAGGCCTTTATCACTTTTTCCACTTCCTGAGATGAAATAGACACCACTAAAAGTTTTCTAAGTGTGTCATCTACTACAGGGAGTAAGGCCGTACATTCAGCTGGCAATGCTTCAATAGGCCCTGAATCCTTACTAAAAAGATCAGAGACAAAACTCTGTACCACAGTTAACATCTCCAAATCAGTGGACACAATTTTACCCATGGTGGACAGTAGCCCAGTCATAAGTGTTTTATCCAATCGTTGTTTACAAGCTTCGTATGGATCAGAAGCAGGCTGTGATTGTAATCCATATCGAAACTCCATATCCAAAGATTTTGCTCTGTCATATTGATAAAGGGACATTTGTTTCTTAATTTCAGAAATTTGTGATTGAAATAGTATTTTATCTCTAGGAGGAAAGGACATTAATTTATACAACTGATTCCGATATTGTAAGTATTTTAAATACTGAGAATTAGCTTTTTGTCTCCCCATTGTGAGCAAAAAAGACCTAATCTCAGTTTTAGTATCCTTCCACCAATCATACAAGTTCTCATAAAAACAGATAGTAGAATACCTAGCTTCAAATATTACTTCTAAACCATATCCACAATCACAGGACTCCAAAAGAGACACATTCAGCCTCCATCTTGGTCAGGATGAGAATACCTTAGGAGGAATCCCAGCTAAACTAAAATGACAAATTAAAATCTGGTGATCTGAAAATTCTGTTGGTTTTACTGTACCCCAATAAGGCTTCAAATATTTAGAAACAAAAATTAAATCTATACGAGTGGAAAAAATATGTCTATAATAAGTAGCACCCCCTTTAGTATGCAAAGCCCTATAAGCATCAGAAATGCCAGCATCTGTAACAATCTGTATTAAAGCCTGTGAATCACAATACATTTTCCTCTGGACTTCTCCTATAAATTTTGAATCAATGTCACAATTAAAATCCCCCAAATTATATGCCTCCTAGTATAAAGAAAAGGTTTAATATCCTCAAATAACTTTATTCGAGCAGTTTTGATTTGTGGAGCATAAATGTTAATAATACGAAAATCAAAATCTTGACGACAACAATCCAAAAGTAAAGCACAACCAGGACTAATATCTACTAATTTAGATATTCTGAATAAGGTAGATGTAAACAAAATCCCAATCCCATCTGCCAAGTCAGGGCCAAATGTCCAAAAGGAAGGCCCCCAAACCCATCTTTTTTTTGCCTGATCAATTTCAGCAAGAGAAGACAATCTAGTTTCCTGAAGGAGAATAATATCAACCTGCAGACTGCTAAAAAAGGAAAAGAGAGAAAGCCTTTTCTTGAAATTTTTACGACTACACACGTTGTAGGAAACTACTTTTAAGGCAGCCATGATAGGAGAAATTAGTGTCACGACCCACCCTTTTGGCTAAAACTGGGCTTTCTTTTTTTCCCTTTCTTCCCTTTTTTCTCCTTGGCCAGTTCAGTAGGCCTGCTTTCCTCATCCTCCGAGACTAAATCAGAGTGATGTGAGGTATCAGACTCCAAATCTGAGTCTCTCCCTTCACTCTGTAAGGGAGAAAAAAAATTCTCTACTGGAATAGGGCTAACTACTGTTTGTTTAAGTGAAGCCCTGGTAAACCATCTATTTTTAACAGTTTCAAAAAGAGGAGGCATAGAAGAGATGGCAGGCCTCAGAGCCGGAGTTGTATCCTTAATAACAGGGGAATCAGAAGCCTGATGAACAGGAGGCTCAGAGTCAGTAACTAAAGAAGACGCATCTCCTTCAGCAGAGTTTAGTCCTCCCTCTCCTTCCTGCACCATTTCCATCTCAGAAGCATGAGTGGGCGTAGACTGAGTATGATCCCTTCTTTTTTCCTGAGCTTTATTCACTAGGTCCTCCTGATCCCAACCTCCCATCCTGTTATGTTTAGCCCAAGGGCATTGGTGAAAGGCATGCCCTTTTTCATCACACAAGTTACACTGAAAGATATTCTCACATCTATCCACTGAATGCCCATACCCACCACATAAGAGACATTTCAATAAGTCACAGGAACTACTTATATGTGTTTTTGCACCACACTTATAACAGGCCTGGGGTTGGCCCCCATAAAAACAAACTCCCCTGCCTTTCCCTAAGAAAAAACTGTTTGGAAGATGTATGATATCACTGTTTACCTGAAATAATTTCACCTTAAACTTCCAACTTCCTGTCCATATGCCTTCTAAATCTAAAATAGCTTCAGGGGGACCCAAAATATCACATCGATTTTGTAACCAATGATAGATGTACTGACGCTAACCCCTTCATTCCTGAACATAACGGTGATATATCAGATCTGGGGTTTAGTAAGTGGAAGCGCATAGAAGGGGATCCAAAGCAGAGTAGATTTTATGGTTGAGTATTTATCCCAAAATTTCTCAAGACTATGTGTCATTTTAAAACTTATATCAAAAGAATCTTCTCCAGAAATATGGATCAAAGCAAAAATATCTGCAGGCAAAAAATTCATAGAACCCTTCAATAAGTTATTAGCAATGTAGTATCTGTCTGGGTGTTCATCTAACCCACCTCTATAATGTAATCTAACCACATTCCTTCTTGGGGCTTGTTCTAACTTATTTTTAAAAAGATCAGACATCGGCACCCTAGGTTTGTGCTAACTTGCCCCACTATCAGGCTTATCCTGATTAAAGTCTGCCTGCTGAAAAGAAGAAAAACCTTCCCCCTTTGAGGACGTACTCGGCCTAGACAAGGCCGAGGAACGCCCATCTGGATGCTGCGCAGCTTTTTCATGTCCCCCCAAACCCCCATTTAAGTCCGTACCTGAGCTCAGGATTGAAACACTGTTGGCATGCTTTGTAGAAACCGCAGGCTCTGTAGAGAAGTCTTTCCATTCAGGGTCAGGAATCCATTGTCCTGTTGCAGTGCGCAGCCATCCGGAATCACAAAGAGCATCCTCCGCCGACCAGTCAGTAGCGGGGAAAGTGGTCCGAGTCTGTGATAATCCAAACTGCCGTCGCACCATCTGTGAAGCACTCTCAGCCACCGGAACATCCATAGCCGCTCCACTCTTTAATTCGCTTTGTCGCAAACCCGGAAGTTCATTCCTCTCCTCCCCCACATCGCAATCCACTCGTGTGCTACTCATTTCATCTCCACCCGCAGCCGACTGCTGCAACAAAGGTTCCAAAGAATCAGTCGCTTTAGGGGGAACAAAGTCTGCATTCTCCAATACTGGCTTCGTACCAGTACACTCTGTTGCAGACTGACACTCAGTCTGAATAATCGGACCACTCCGTTGATCAAGCAAGCTCTCAGATAAAAGAATCACACCAACCTCTTGAAAGTCCATACTGTGCTCAGGAGAGCATGAAACAGCAACCGTCTCCATTGCAGTTGTGAAGCACACTGAGCAAACCCAGACAAACGGTGAACAGCTCCCCCTACCGCCAGCAAAGCAGTAGGGGAATTTCCTCGGTGTCCTGGCCAAATTTCCCTCATTCACTAAAAAAAATACCACCAACAGCTTAATCTGGTTCAAGGTCAGTTGGCATTCATCTGTATCCCCCTCCCCCGGGTCGTGCCTGAAAATAGGCAGGATTTGTCTAGTGCACTTACCCGGTCAACAAAAACTAAAATAAAAAAAAAAATAAAAAAATACACATAATACTTCTCTCCTATAGTGCTGATGTTGTCCTTCTTCTCTCAGTCAGAAATATTGTCTTGTGTCTCTGTCCAGGTTCTCTCAGAAATTAAACACAGTTCTGAGCCGGCCTTCTCATGAGCCTTGGTGTAACAACATCTATATTTTATCTCACAGGATGTACAAATAAAATATTTAAAAAAACATAATAGGTGACTTCACAGCCTTTCCTCCCTCAGGTTAACCAGACCAAACCGGTTTGTGCTCTGCTACACATACATCTCAAAAGTTTATTTGATCTAAGTCACTGTATTCAAGCAAAAGTGTATTTGCCTCTTTAATCCCATCTGGACCTTGGAATCTACACCTCAAAGGTCACTCTGATGTAATTCAAGAGTTCTCCAGGAAAGTATATTGGACCTTCCAAATTCGTTTGGGTCCTCCCTGGCTCAGACATCAACCTCTCTTCAATGTCCATTCTGGCTTCTCTCTGACACCCCTCCCTCTCAAGTTCTTCCTGACAACTATTGTAAATCAAAGGATTTTCCCTGAGGGAATTATGAATGGCTAATCTTATTTCCTGGGATGAAAGCAAATTGACAAGGTAATTGCACTCCAGATATCTGCAGTTTAGCTATGTCCTGTCCTTTGAACTTATCCCTGAGGGGGGTCTTGATGTGTCAGTTCCAGTAAGACAGTAGTTTCCTCAAACTGACCTTCCCATCACATATTTTATATGTAATAAAAAACTGATACAGCAATCAGAGCTGGCTGTCTACGTCACAATGGAAACTAGGAAACATGATGGATTTGGAGAATCTATTTGTGGGGCAGAAATAACAAGATGGATGGAGAGCTGGCTGACACAATGGTCGGTGCTGGGACCCAAATTAGTTTGACATCTATGTCAGCAGAAGTGCATAACAGATGCAGGAGTAAATCAGACTTTTTGTATATGACACAAAACTCAGATACTTTGTGGACAACCTGATTGGGGGGTGGGTGGAGGGGGGTAGACGAAGAACAATACTACATTAATAAAACAGTGGTCTGAAACATTGTAGCTATAATTCAATGACAGGAGATGCTCAGTGATGCATTAGATGTGGGGGGCAGTTGAAGTGGAGTCATCCAAATGTCACATACACATTGATCCTTAACTGTATTTATGTTACTAAATAGAGGTCGGTACTGGTCCCACTCTTGTTTACCGGAAACTGTTCAAAATGAAAGAATAGGGTAAGCCTTAAGGGTTCGCTTCAGCTGAGGGAGCTGGGGTCCACCAAATGAAGCTGGATGGGGGGGATGAGGGAAAAAAGGGACACTACTTCACTGAGAAGGTGATTGAGGCCTGTAATGCGCTGCCCAGTGAGTTGGTGGCTGCTACAACTGTGGAGTGATTCAAGAAAAACTGGGATATGTACTCTATATTTGGGAAGGTGCATCCCAGAGTCCCACTGGGGGGTGCGGGACCTTGTAGCAGAGGAGGAGGGGGGGAGGTAAAAAAGGTGTCCTGGGAAGGCACTGATCATTAAGCTGACTAGATAGACCATAGGGCATAATCTGATTACCTCATATGTTAGTGTGTTACTACTATAACATTACAGTAGCTCCACCCACCAGAAAAAAACAAATAGCGATATTTTTTTAAGATAATATTCATAACCATTACACACACACAAAAAAAGACAAAATGTAGTTGCAATAAACTTTTTTTATTAAATATTTATTTATATCCTTGGCTAAGGGTGTTGTACCTTTGGTACCCCCATATAGTTTGTCCTCATGACCCAGCATCGGCAGAGGTCAGAGCTCACTTCCATGCCACTGCCACTCCCATGCCGCTTCACAGTGGGTACTTACCAGGCCATTGCAGAGACATTGAGGGCGGGCACAGGTGGGAACTGTCTTGTGAACATCTGTGGTGATGTTGTCGGGCCAGCTCTCATGCCACTGCAGAGTTCTCAATAATAGTAGCTGTTCCTGTGATGAGCAATCCTACTCCTCCAGGCCTACCACCAATGGCCTGTGCCACTCACCAACATGGGTTGTCAGCATGGCGTGAGGTGTGGTGTCCAGCACCTCAATCCTCAGTGCCACCGGGCTGGCTGAGATAAACTTTTTAATTATTTTTCCTTTTTTAAAGAAAAAAAACAACAACATTGTAAACTAGAAATAATGCATGACAAGGTGTGTGTTGTGATGATGTTACTTCTGGGATGCCCAAACTACTACAGGCATGACTTTATCCTCTCACAACACACACACTGATGTGCATTATTCCTTTATTACCCCTAATTCAAATAAACTGTCCTGTAATAGGGTGGGGAGGGGGTTGGATGGCTTCACAACCAATTATTATTTGAGAATCCATCATCCAAATCTCCTGAGGGGTAGCTGGTAAGAACCGCTATCGTCCCATTTCCTTACCACCATCCACAGCTATATTTATATTAATTTTATTTGATGATTGCAGACAGTCCAGCAGTGACTGAAGCATCTGCACTAAAGTTGATGCCCAAATGTTCACAGTTCAATCGGGAGAAATTTACTGTGATGCACAACATTTGAAGGTCATTGTAATGCTCTTACTGAAGCACAGTTTGCGGGCTGGAGTGGTGATATTATGAAAACAAAAGAGTTGCTTAAATATTTTAGAAAACATGGTTTTATGTAAGTCAAATGATGCAAAATAGGTGTAGTGCAAACCAAGAAGTCATTTTGGTGACAGCAGAGCAGACAATAGTTAGCTATGTCATTCAATGATATCACGGGTACATTGCATCACGGTTATTCAGCATCAAACAATGAGGAACTAATTGCAGAAATCACATGCATTTCCCCAATGCTACTGAGACTCACAAAAGATTATGCTAATCCTAAGTGTCACATATTTATTAATGGGATTTTACTATGACCATGGCAAACTTGCAGAAATAGACCGCTAGATTAAAAACGCTCAGTGTATTTTCATTGTGTACAGTTCATCACTTTTACAGAGTGAAGTAAAGATATACATACTACATGGAAGAGCAGGAAGGCTGTGATTTTATTTTGGTATTCTATTATAAATAGACACAAACAAAACTTCACTCAAACATTGGGGTAGTCACAGAAATCAATTGACATTTATACCGAGTAAAAAATATAGAACGTTACTTGATTAGATTCTTAAAAATCATATGGCTATTAACTGGTCCCAACCTGGAGCAATTGTGATGGATTACACAATGGACAATGCCTGCCTACCACAAAGGGGACAGAGATGGGAAGACAGGTTGAACACGTCAGTGAAATATGAATTAACAGATAACAGTGACCACAGAGAAACATATAACAAACACAATTCAGGGAATACAACTATGTTTATTGTTTAACAAAGAGTACGCTGTAAATAAATAAGGGCAGAATGTTGCATTACCACACCAACACGCACACACACATCCGTGATGTAAAACTACAACTGGTCACAATATGCCCTATCAGTATATACTGTTTGTCATTATGTAAGATAGCAAAGAATGAGATTTGGATAACACAAAAAGTGGTGACATTCTGGATTAAACTACCAAACTGAGTTAACTGGTTGGTCACTAGATATATTTAAGTGGCATTTGAAAAAGTATATCGCACACAGGGAACCTCAAGATACAACCATTGAGAAATGGCGAGTATAATAATAGGTACATTGCCTCACTTTGCCAAAAGACCAATGAGAAATACAAAGAATACGTAAAACATAAGCTATTATTGTGCTCGCCATTTCTCAATGGTTGTATCTTGAGATTCCCTGCTGTGTGATATCCTTTTTCAAATGCCACTTAAGGCCCTTTGCATAACTCGCTGTCACTAACACAGAAAAGAATATCATGCAAACATCACAGTATAATACCTACAGTAACTGTACCTCCTATGTTACGTTACGATAAAATGATTGTTCACAAATTAGAATTAGTGGGATCTAGGCACAGCTCATTCTCACAGGAAAAAATATATGCCCCAAATTGGATGATTTCTGTAGCACTTAAAGTAACCAAAGTCACACTAAATGGAAAAAACAAATGTCTCCTTTATGATAGGCTAAAGTCTATGAACCTAAAAGTAAACAGCTTCATAAAATAGCAATGTAAATTGTTTTTTGTTTGGATATTAGTTTGCACAGGTGGTTGCCCTGGTCACTTGCCCATGTCAAAGTACATCATATACAAATATGTAACACATGGCAAAAAAATGAGGGGTGTCATGGCATTTTCAGAGAACTGCAGAAAGCCTATTTATTTTAGTAATTTATAACAGAAAACATCCAGACTGCCATAACTTACTGCAGAACATCAGCAATTTGACACCGGTAGCACCATTTATTTACGTTACCAGCGTGACACAAGATCAACGAGTTAAACGCAGAGATTTGTGGGAAGGGAATGACGCTAACCATCACGGTAAGCAGCCTTAACTTGAAAGTGGGCTAGAAAACAGTTTTGAAAACACTATTGAAGTCGCTAGTGTGCACGGTTAAAATGTTTTGTGACACAGTTCATTTGCAGGTGTGGCTGCAACACCATGTCACATATAAAATGCTTCAAAAAATGTATTAAAACACGCATTGCCAGTGTGTCCAGGGCAATTAAGGTCACCTAAAAAAATTATATTCAGTGCTTGAAGTTTTATTAAACACTGTAATAGTTGCTAGAAACTCTGTAATCTACAAAGGGTCAATATAATGAACCAATAGTAAATTCCGGATTAAAAAAATTTCATTTTCAACAACAGAATTCTATAGAATCACTATGTTTATCAATTAAAGCACAATATGGTGATTTCGTTCAGAGAATAGCTATCCCTGCACTCCTTTTTGTAACTTCACAGAAAGCTACATGCAAGACACAATTTCTTTTAAGTGTCATAATTTCTATTTTATCTAGGTGTGTTTCTTGCAAGCCTTGGTCACTATATTGAAAGCTCAAACTCCCCAACCTCTTGCAACAATACAAAACACTTCGCAACAGTTGTAAATCTGCAGTACACTCTGCTAAAATAAACTTCCTTAGAAAAAAACAATATGGCTCCAAGGGTAACCCGAAACTTAACTGGAGATTCCTTAATGACCTCACTAGGAAAGGCAAAACCAATGAACAAATCAGTCTCTCTATGGGGGGGGGGGGCAACCAATTACGGAACCCCTCACCATTGCTAGTCTCTTCAACCGCTACTTCTGTGACCTAGACAAATATAAACTCAACACCTCTCCTAACCCTGGGTCTCTCACGCCCACCCCCAAACCTAACCTACATCCCAGCTTCCACTTCTGCTATCTCTCACCTCTCACCCAAGAAGTTGATCAGACTTACAGAAATAAACGATCCGAGGCCAACCCTAGGCCTTGACAGTATTGACTACCACGTCCTTAAGCTGGTATTTGAGTCTATCACCCTCCCTCTAACTAACATCTTCAACTACTCTCTCTGCACAGGCTCCTATCCCCTTAAATGGAGATGTGCCACCTTAAAATCCCTACACAAATTCAGCCCCAGAATTGATGTGGTAAACTACAGGCCTATATCTCCCTCTGTTCAAAATTATCGAGAAAATCATACTCGGTCAAACCTCTGAATACCTTGAGAAATACAACCTCTAAACAGATCCACACATTGCTTTAGGGCTGGCCATAACACCGAGACAGCACTCATCAAATTTACTAATGCCTTTAACAAGGCTAACAATGAAGGCCAAATACACCGGTTCGGTGTTTGTAGACCTCACAAAAGCTTTTGACTTCATCAATCACATGGTACTATTCAACACCCTCTCCAGTCTCAACTTCTCCGGGGATGTTGTAAACTGGTTTTCAAACTACCTTAGCCACAGATCTCACAAAACTGTGATCAAAGGTGTTCCCTCAGATACCTGCCCCATCAAATATGGAGTCCCCAGGGCACCATTCTGTGATCCCTCCTCTTCTCTGTCATGGTCAACTATCTCCCCGAGATTTGCAAGCACACATGAATGATACTTTATGCAGACACAGCACTGTTCTGTAAAAAAGGACCCAGCCATCCTCCTAGTCAAACTCCAACATGATTTCCACTGGCTCCACTCCCGGTTCTCCTCCAAGGGATTAGTACTAAACTCCCTCCAAAAAAACAAGTCAATGGTTTTCTCAGGGTCTAGAAGAACAGTCACCTTTGATTTTACCCTCCTGGATAATGATGGCAATGTAACTGAAAGAGTCAGAGTTCAAGTACCTTGGCCTCCAACTTGACTGTCACCTAACATTCGAACTTCACGTTAATCAGCTCATTAAAAAAGCACACCAAAGGCTAGGCATGCTGTACAGAGTCAAACCATACCTTATCCCTGAATCCAGGACCCTGCTTGCCAAGAGCTTCTTGCTCCCCATCTTTGAGTATGGAGCCTTGATCTACTACCCCTCCCTCTCTCAAAGAAACTTCTCAAGGCTAAGGACCACCTATCATGTTATCCGGTTTGCCACCAGCCTTCCCAAAATCGACCCACCACTGTGACCTATACAAAACCTCCAATTTGCCCCCCGTTAGAGGATAGGCTGGACAGTAAAATCCTGGCCCTTCTTCTACAAAATCACCCTTGGACTCCTACCAATCAGCATAGTCTCCCTCTTTCCTAGGTCAGCCAACACAAGGCCCACTAGTCTGTAACTCACTCCTTCACTATCCCTTCTTTCAGACCACCCAAGGTCAACACACCCTCTCCTACAAGGCATACATGTGATGTCTCCCGTTTTGGCCAGGAGAGTCCCGTTTTTTTAACTAAACTCCTGCACCCCCCCGCATGGGAAAGCAAATCTCCCAATTTAGACAGTCGCCCCCCAAAAAAAAATCTGTATTTGTGTCCCTCTTCATCTCTCTCTCTCCTGGGTCTCTCAGGTGTTCTCCCACTCCACTCCCCATCTTCCTATCGCTGCATACGGTGTTCAGTGGGCTGAAGAGTCCGGACGCTTTGCTGCAAGTGGTGCATGCAGAGTGGAGGGCGAATGTGCTGAGTTTACAGGTTTCTTGCAGGTGGCTGGCCGTTGGCATCAGCAGCAGGCTCCACAGCAGTCTTGTAACCATCGTGCACAGTAATTTTACCCAGGCAAACCCACGCTATTAGTGAAAATAAAAATGCAGGTACTCACAGGGAATCCAATCAGAAACTATACTATAGATGTCACTCGACCAGTCATGCAGGCTATTACTGTTACTTTGTAACTTTCTGATTGGATTCCTGTGAGTGCCTGCATTTTTTTCCCCATAATAGTATAGCTCAGTATTCCTGTTTAAATTATTTCACTGTGTGGCATCGAATAAACTGTAGGTCTGTTTCAAGAAGTAATGGTTTCACAATCTCAGATATATTATTACAATAAAACCATAATAACGGCATTACTGCCAGTGATCGGTGTGTGGAGAGCCGTTAATGGCTGAGCGAGGTGGGTGGCTGGGTACTTTCTCCCACCTAAAAAGCCAATCTCCTGGCTAATTTCACAAAACCTCCCTCCTGAACAGATTTATATCATCACATGTATGACAAGGGTGTGAAATAGTTTCACAGCCTACCCCCCACCCTAGTCTAATGTCCCTCACTGGCTTCCTTCAAGTACAACCTAAAGAGTCACCAGTCGAGTTCCCAAATCTGTAAATGCTCCCATCCATGATTGTCTTAAGACATCTCCTTCTCGCACCATCCCTCTACTGCCTATTATGATTGTTACTGTACATATATTTGATTACACATTGTATACCCTTTAAAGTATTGCCTTAACCCTGTCTATAATTAATGGGTCTTGTTTTTTCCCATAGTAAAAAGCGAATGTAAATTGCCATTATAAAGGAGTGTTTATAACGGCAATCATGTGCCACCTTTTCTGTGGGAAAAAAGTAGAAATCAGCACTGTCTCGTGCCCATTGAAGCCGTCTCTCCTCGTACACTGACTACACGAAAAACGTCAGAGCTGCATCCTCTGTGATAATGGGAACATAACTTTCCAAATCTTCCTTGTAATGCTTTAAAAATTCAAGAAAAAAAGACACTTCTTCACGTAACTGCAGACGATCCCTAACAGCTCCTCTACGTTGTTTCTTGTCACCCCCCTTTTTCTAGAGGTCACATGACATGTCTC
This sequence comes from Neoceratodus forsteri, assembly GCA_016271365.2. Classification (NCBI taxonomy): domain Eukaryota; kingdom Metazoa; phylum Chordata; order Ceratodontiformes; family Ceratodontidae; genus Neoceratodus; species Neoceratodus forsteri. Next base: position 188,237,721 of record CM028129.1, read on the forward strand.
CAAAGCAACCAGAACCTGCTTGACAACCAGTGTAGCTACGCCACCCGAACCAAATGGAAGAAAACTGTTTCAGAAAAACTTAATTTTCTTATTTTAAAACTATTCAAGTTAAACGATCAGAACTGTAGTTAACCATTACAAAATCCAGTTCCTTCATAGTGTAGTAATGCCACCCAGATGAAACCAAGGGAAACTGTTTTGGAAAACTTTAGCTTTTCTTGTTTGAAAAGTGGTAAAGGTAATTCTTTAAAAAATGTTCTTAAACGTTTAGAAATCTAACTATTTTCAAGTGTTGCCATCGTTTTTCTTCACCTAAAATAAATACATACTCATAATGATGCTAAAATGTGAGACTAGCTCTGTTCTTTAACAGATGCCGGTACACTTAGCCAGACACATTTTATATAATTGTTGAGGCGAAAAAACGAGACCAATTATATAAAATAAAAAAATGGGTCGGTGTGTGTAAACTTGAAGTTTACACACACCCTTGGGGTTAGATGCTATACCTAAACCCCTCGAGCATATTCCTGAACAATCTCCCTGCCTCCTGCCATGACAGAATGTTACTGTATGCAGATGATGCAGTAATCTTCACTTGCCACACTGACCCCACCTCCCTTCAGTCTCAACTACAGAAAAGTTTCACAGAAGTGGAAGACTGGTTTTGCTCACATAAACTCATCCTTAACCACAAAAAAACTAAAACAATGTTGTTCCATGGAACCCACAACAAGTACAAGGACCATGAGCTCATAATTAACAACCACGAAGGCATCACTCTTGAGCAGGTGGATATGTTTAAATATCTGGGCCTGACCCTTGACTGCTCCCTCTCGTATACCAAACACATTGACAATATCGCTAAAACTGTGAACTCCCATATAGGGCTACTATACAAGCATAAACATTGCCTAACGGCTGAAGCCTTGAACCTCGCTATCCAGAGCGCTGTTATCTCAACTATTGACTACGGGCTTGTTATCTATGGATCTGTTACTGATACTGCACACCAGTGCACAGCTGTAGCCCTTAATAAGGCATGTTAACTCCTTATTTCAGCTGCCCGCCTTTCTCACACGTGTGACGTTTACGAGCAGGCTAACTGGCTCTAGCTATCCGGCAGGCTAAAGTACCAGACCTGCATCCTAGCTAAGAAGACATCACTGGGCCGTATGCCCCCTGGAGTCCAATCAATATTGACCCGCAGGCGTGTCCATCGCCTAACTAGAAGATCGGACAGTCTAGCCTTTACAATACCTCGCTGTCGGACCTCTCAATCTCAGCGTTCTTACCTTGTCAGAGCCTCCACCTGATTCAACTTGCTACCTACAGAAATCTCCAACATTGCCACAATTGGTGCTTTTAAGTGTAAACTGCGTCAACACCTCGTGGCTAGTGCCTTCTGTGATTGCTTCTTATAATCCCCTCCAGGCATACTACCCTCAAGCATCCCTCCTCACTGCCTCAGCATCTCCTCCTCCTCTCCTACCCCCCATTACTAGGTATAGGATGAATTTGTCTCCTTTTCTTTTTCATCCCCCCTTTCCTCCTCCCTCGCTGTTTCCCATCTACCACATACTCAATGCAATGCCCTCCCCATTTCTCCCCTCCTCCCTCTCTCTGTCTCCCATACCACCCCCTCACCACCACTCTTCTTTATCTTGTCCCACTAACCCACTCCTAACAAAGCTTCACTGAGCCGTCTATGACTTGTACTGTATAATTAACTCGCAACACAATTCCTTGACAATGCCTTTGGCTGCTATTATTGTAACCTTGTCTTTTTTTTTTGTAAGTTCCATTGTAATGATCATGTTATGTTTTGTACCTTATTGTCCTTATTGCCTTGATGTGGAACCTTTGTAAAAGAGCCCTCGGCTCAAAGGTGTCATCCGAAATACAAATAAATAAAAATAAAATAAAAAAAAATCTAACCCCTCGGGTATGTGTAAATTTCTCGTTACACCAACTCATACTTTATTCTATTTTTAATATCCTAGATCTTTTTATTGGGGAGCTAATCCCATTTACATTAAATGAAGCACATCTAAGAACATTTGTCTCACCCATTATTAAATTTCAGTGAAGACACCTGTAGATCTAGCAACCAGTTTAGTAACTCAAAGACAGCAACCATACCCTCCTGTCTCCATGGTATGCCCTCTCTCCCTCACCCCCCCTTACCTTTTTCCCTCAAAAATATAATCAAAGGTAATTTGTACCCAAAAAAGGGATAATTCACGGGGGTTGATCTCCACCCACTTATAGTCTGCGATCTTACAGAAAATTCCTCTCCCCTTACCTCCTTTTCCCAAAAAACGTACCATAGAATTATCCACATCCAAACAGATAAGACCCCTCCCCCAAAAAACATACCATATGATAATCTGCACCCATACAGGTACAGCCCAGAAGGACTGATCGACCCCCAATATAATATCCTCCATGTCCCCCTTTTCAGCTACCCCACATCTGTTCAGGATTATCAGAGTGGAATCAAACATTAATATCCTGAAAAATTAGGCAAGGAGTAACTAAATCCCTCAGCTCTCTCTCTTCTGTACAAGTCCCCATTGTAATAGTGATTCAATAATCCAAAATCTCACGACTATCAGTATAGAAATGATCCTGGACTATAGAATGGTAAATATCAGTAAACTGTCTCACAGCAGAATGATTAATAATGCCAGGGCAAAACACAGTGCTAATGAGGTTTCTATGACTACTGAGACTTAGAACTGAGGGTCTGAGAGCTGAGTCATTAATATACTAACCTTGTATAACAACCCAGAAATCAAATCTGTAAAACTAATATGCCCCAAAACTGGTTTAGCTTCTACTTAGAGATGAAGCTTACTACACATCATGTTACTCCCTGTTCCTAAACTCACCCTATTATAATTGGGTAACCAGTCCCTTACAGTGCAGCCCACTCTAGCACAATAACCTGCCCCATAACTAGTACATTTCTATAGCTTAAGAAATCTTATTTTAATAAACCTTTAGCGTACAGACTCAAAGTTTGCGTAAGTCCACCTCCTAAGGAAAAGTACTCAAAAATACTTTTCAATTAAACTCCTTCTGTTTAGGAAAAGTCAATGCATTATATCAGGAGAAGAGCCAGTATTAGAATGCATCTCCCAGCTTATTCTTTAAATGTTTTTTGGCCTCCATCAGAGTCGTGGATGAGCCTTGCACTGTTTACCACTACCTTCATTCTGGCTGGGCAAATCATTATAGCCTTAAAACCTTTGGCCCACAGTCTGCTTCTCAGCTGGTCAAATTTCCTTCTCTCTTGTGACAAATCTGGAGGCAAATTGCTAAAAATTGAAATGTTCACCCAGTCTTTTTCTGTATACTGCTGCCATCAGTTGCACTTTGCCTTCAGAGCAGAAACATTTGGCAATTATGGGCTTAGGAGGGCCCTGTGGATTTATATCTGGCCTGAAGGTGCTCTGAATTCTGTTGAATATTGGTTGTGCCAATGTCCAAATATGCCACCGTTATTTATTTGTCTGTTTCCAACAGATGTCTTTTCTTGTCCCACACCTCCAGGACATGCAAAATCCTAATATTTTTCCTCTTAGCTCTGGATTCAAATTCCAACAGCTTCATTTTAAAGTATTTAGTGGGTTGTTCGAAAGGATATACTATGATATCCCTAAACTCGAGATCCTGAGTCTCAGGGTCCCGAGTTTAGTGGCCCAAAATGCACACTCCTGAATCAATCAGATGCCCGACAATACAACGTCGGGCATCTGGACTGAAAATACACATACAACTGGGGGCTTCATCCGTGATCTAAAATAACTAACCCTAGGGAGGGACGTCAGAGTTAAAAAAAAAAATTAGTTACAGGGCTAAAACAAGTGAAAGGGTGCAGCACGGAACAGAACCAGAGCCTCCCAGGGCACGCTGGCAGAGCTGCCAATGGTTTAGCCCTCAAAACCACTGGGGCAGCTTGCCCAGCCTCCAGATTCAGCTAGGATTTGAAGTCCATCAACAGGGGTAAGGTAGCAAGCTGTCACATCTGCTACCTTACTCCTGTAAATGTCCATCAGGTTTCCTACTGCTGGGATTCTCACTATACAGATACTAAACCTGTCATGCAGTACTGCACAGGCAGGCCAGTGTTGGGATAGTGAGTCTTGGCAAATCATAAGGGTACCATTCTAAACCATTTATTTATCTTTTCATTGTTGTGACTTCATTCTCCAAAATTGAAATTCTTTGCTGTGCTGAAACTAAGTCAGTTGTCAACTGGCGATTTTCAGTCAATACTTACTGTAGTTTGAAAAAAGTCTATTTTGTCCTCTACTACTTGCAGTTTATCGTTTCTGAAAGATTTGTCAACTGTTCAGTTAGATGCTTAACCTGGGGGGGGGGGACTTCTTCGCTTTCCTCCACAGCTGAGTAATCAGAATAATCTGAATTGTCAGTAACTCTCACTGACATGACAGTAGGATCATTTGAGATTTAATCTAAGTTGATGCCATATTATTAACCTCCCAGAGATTTATCCATATTGTAAACGCTTAGTTTTTGGTTGTTGCTTGTTTGGATCTGGGTTGTTGTCATGAAGTATAGCACAGTGGTTTAAGGCTCTGAGCTGCAAATCTGGTGACATCCAGCAAACCAGACCTGGGTTTGAATCCCACAGCTTCTACTTGCACACTGTGTGACCCTGAGCAAGTCACACAACTTCCCTGTGTGCCCAGGTTGCACCTGTAAAAAAGCTTTCGGCTTAGTGTATCTCACCTGGTTAAATAACTAACAAAAACCAAAAGTTCAGGGTCTACAGCACAATTTTGTTTAGCCAGTACATTTTGATTGTTTACATCTTTGATACTACCTGCAACCTCCACCACCCCATTAGTTTTACTCATCCTTGACTTGGTCTCGGAAACTGTAGAGAATTTAGTGGCTTCTGCCCATTTTAGCAATTTGTAACATAGGTTGTGAGTTATTACTAGTACAGAATTTAATACATACTTCATTCCCCTGGTCGTTGCCTTGTAGTTGCTGCTGGCTTTAAAGCCCCTTTACTTGCTTCTGTAAATCCTTAGAGTGTGGCAGCTCATTTTTCGCATTCTGGCTCACCTCCAATCCAAAGTTCCTTGATACAAAATCTTTGGACAAAGTCAGTGTTTCCTTTTTGATATGTGTACCTGGAGAGGAATTATCAGGAAGTTGCTGTGTCCATGCTACCACAGGTGACTGGGATTTATCTTGTTTGGCAAGCTGGGGGTGCTGTTTTGTCTTCAAATTGGTCACCATTTGAAGCTTTGTTTGGAGCTCCAACTGCTTAATGGATATGGCCATCAGATGGTTGGGATTGGCGTCCCTAGGCGGTTTAGCAGGCTTTGCTGGTGTCATGATCATGCTGAAATTTAGCATGGATTTTCTGGCTTTCTTTGAAAGTGCAAGTTCATTGGCTTCCAGGGCTGGTAATACTGCCACAAATAGGAGGTTTTACAGGCCGGTTTCAGAATCAGGCAGCCGAGGTATGCACCTGCATACCAGGAGCTTTATTTGAAGTACCACAAGTCACTGAAACATTTCAACCTCTACTGTCACACAATAAAAACTTTGAAGCATATTTGTACCATAGCTGTTAACCGACAGACTAACTGGAGATAATCAACTTCCTTAGTGTTCTCAATAAACATGCCCCCCCCACTTTTAAACAGAGAAGGGTAAATGGCAACTGCACTAAATGGCTAGACCGTGAACCAAGGAGGAAAACTCACAGGTATGACCTGGTGTCAATATAAGCTCTTGGGGAGCTGCTGACTGGAATAAGTACAGGTCTCTAAGAAATTCATGGAAGCATTATTTAAAAATGGCAAAATGAGATGTATTAGAAATCTCCAAATCAAAAATCTTTCTGACCCCAAGAAATTTCTGGAATCAGTTTAACTGCCTCCTAAAAGGCCATTCAGAGAACAATGTTCAGGACATAATAGTAGGTGGGAAGGTGCTGTCTGAACCTGTACATTCGACAAATGCTTTCAATAATTTTTTCACCAACCTAGATATCTAGCTCCCCTGTCAAAGTCACAGAGCAATCCCTCTAATGGTAACACTTTCCTCTTTTTCACTTCTGTCTGATTACAAGACAAGCAGTACTAATCCAGCTAAGAAAGATCAAATCAGAAGGTTTGCTAGGCTTTGACAATTCAAAAAGTACCATTACGTAAGAACTTACCATAACAGTAGATCTTTGAGAGACGCTCTTGCAGCAGGCCAACAATGGTAGAACTAAGCCACCAGGTGCCAGGACCACACTGAAAACCTAGCTAGCAGTCTACTACAGGGGACTGCTGAATGCAGTCAGCCTATCCTACAAAGGCGAGCAGTCCTTCACACCCTCCTCAGCTCTCCCACCAGAGACCCCCAGCAGGCAGCAAAAAGAGAACCAAGAAGGTTCCCGTGAGTCAAAGAGAGACAGGAGTCATGCGAGTTGAACAAGGTAACAGCAAGGGGAAGGAGGGTGGGAAAGCAGGGTCTGTTGCCGAAGCTTCTCTTGAAGATCTACTGTTACAGTAAGTGCTTACGTAACTGTACTATCTTACTTTGAAAAAGGCTCTTGCAGCAGGCCAACACCAGTAGGACGAGTCCAAAGCAATTCCGGGAAGACTAGGAAAATAGCACTGGGAAGAGGACTGTTCAGCAGCCAAGAGCTCAGGAGAGAAAGCCCTGAAGTACTGCTAGGCCAAAACTGGCCCTGCATTGAGAGCAGATGTCCAGACTGTAATGCTTGGTGAAGGTGCTGACAGAACTCCAGGTAGCAGCTGCACAAATGTCCGTAGCAGACACATTTCTTAAACAGGCTGTGGAGGCGGCCATACCCCTTGGAGGATTGGCCTTTAACCACTCCTGGAAGGTTTAGTTTAGTTTATTGTTCTAGGAATTAATACCTTTGAGCCAAGGCTCTTTTACAAAGGTTCCACGTCATAAAAGTACATAACAACAAGACATGTTTCAACAAATGGTCAGTAATTTACAAAGGCTGCAATAATCAGTAATAATTCATTTACAAGAAAGAAAGAAACTCAGAGGCATTTAAGGAAAAGATAAGGAGGGAAAAGTAGGAGGAGATAGAGGGAGAAAAGTCAGTAGCAGACAGGAGCAGTTAGTGGTACTCCGAGTGTCTTTGTCAAGTGAGGAGTCATGGAGAAGGATGGACGACTGTAAGAGCAGTCAGAGGGAAGAGTCTTTAGTCAAAGCAGTCACAGGAGCTGGAGGCTGAGAAGTGAGCGTAAAGGATAGATTTGAAAGCTCCCAGTGATGTGGAGGATAGAGTGGGTAAGCTCAGGGCATTGTACCAGGTAGAGGCACGATAGGCAAAAGATCTTTGTCTCTGAGCAGTCCGGCATCTGGGGACCTGAAAAGGTTGGTGCTCAGATCTTCTGGTGGGATGAGTGCCGTTATTCAGGCAGAGTAGGTCTTGGATACATGGCGGAGTGAGTCCCAAGATTGATTTTTTTGCCATCAAGCATGTGAGATACATTAGGCGATTAGAGAGTTGTAACCAGCCGATTTCCGTGTAGAGCTCACAGGTGTGGGTCCATCTCTGCGCTCCAATGAGAAGTTGACAGGCCTTGTTTAGGGCAGTTGAGATGCGCCTTAGTGCGGTGGTAGTGGCAGAGCCATAGATAATTAGATCATAGTCTATGATTGAGATGACGGAGCTTTGTATAGCAATCCTCACAGCAGCTTGGTTAAGGAGTTGACGGTTTCAGAACAGGATTCCAATGTGTTGGTTCACTGTTTTCGCTGTGTTATCAAAGTGGGTCGCAAAGGTAAGACCTTGATCAAAAGTGATTCCAAGGTATTTGAATGTATTCACTTGTTCAAGTGTATTTCCAGGGGAAGTTTTTATTGTGAGTGGAATGTCTTTTTCTGTTTTGATGACTGGTGAAAAGCATGGTTTTTGTTTTTTTGTGATTTAGGACCAGCTTGTGATCAAGGAACCACTTTTCTACATGAGAGAAGGCAAGTTGCAGGCTCTGACATAATGGTTTGGGATCCTTGTGAGAGGAGAGAATTACGGCGTCATCAGCATATAGGATAATTTTTTCTGGGCAGGAATCAGGGAGAGAGTTTAGGAACAGGCTAAGCAGGAGAGGGCCTAGAATTGATCCCTGAGGGACACCTGAGAGGACCGGTTTAGAATCAGAGAGTACATCAGAGATTTTTACTGCTTGTGTGCGTTGTGCCAGGTAACTTTTAACCCAGGCACCTGGTCCTTCAGCAAGCCCAAGACTGAGCAGTAGTGAGATTAGTCAACTATGGTGAACAGTATCAAACACTTTTGTGAGGTCAATGAAAACAGCTCCAGTTTGGTAACCCTTGTCCATGGCATTGTGAACTTCTCCTGAGAAATCTAGTAGGGCCGTCGATGTACTGTGCCCTTTCCTAAATCCGTGTTGCTGCATGCAGAGTAAATTATACTTTTGCAGGTAGTCTGAGAGTTGGTCAGCCACAATGCGTTCAAGGGCTTTGGAGAGGGGTTGAAGTATTGATACAGGTCGATAATTCCCTGGTGTGGATTTCTCACCCCCTTTGAGCACTGGTGTGACTATAGCGGACTTCCATTTGCTGGGAAATTGACTTCAGCAGAGGGAAAGATTGAGAATTTTGGTGAGAGGGTGGATCACTTCTTCCAAGGTGAGAGACAGAATTTTTAGATCAATAGTATCACTGCTTGTTCTGTATTTTGAGCTAGCCTTTTTTATATATTTGTAGGCTTCATGTGCCTTAACTATTTTAAAGTGAAATAGCGGTTGGTCAGGTGAGGTGATAGGGGATACCAGTTTTGACAAGATCAAGTCCAAGAAAAAGTCAGGCGGGAGGAACCCACTGAGGTCTGTGAAGGTTTTATTTAGGGCATCTGCCATAACCTTTGGGTCAAGGGTAGTGGAGCCATCAACATTCATTATAGCGGGAGAGGATTTTGACTGCTTACCCATAATATTTTGGGTGTTGTCCCAGAAAGATCTCCCGTCACTCCAGGTGGTTGCTAGGGCATTTTTTAAATAAGAGCTCATTTGCCTGATTTGCGAGGTACATAGGTTACGTGCCTGTTTGCACTTCTGTACATCCGTCAAGGAGCCTGTGGCTCTGGCTATGGCCCAGAGATGGTCACGAGCTTTGAGTTGAGCCAGTAGTTTGGCTGTGAGCCAAGGACTAGAGAGAGCTTTGATTTTATGCCTTTTTAATGGTGAGTGAGTAAGTATCACAGGCAGTGTTGAAAGTTGTGATAAAATATTCTAGGGCAACGTCAACATCTAGCGTATTGTAGATTGGGGACCAGTCTTGTTGTAGGAGACAGGTCTTGAGTGTAGTGAGATTTCCATGTGGTAGCACTCTACTTGAGATGTTTTTAGGGGGCGGTTTAAGGAATTTATTTGACCAGGTACAGGTCACAGGGGAGTGGTCACGGAGAGAGTCCAAGAGAACAGTAGTGTTTTTCATCCAGTCCGGGTGACTAGTAAGTATCCAGTCAATGAGAGTGCAAGTTCCAGACTTGTAGTTTTTTCTAGTCGGGGAGTTAACCATCTGCATTAGGTTGGCTGCTAGGATAGCATCCTTGATGGATCCGACATCAGAGGCGAGCCAATTTATATTGAAATCACCAAAGAGGAGGAGCTCAGTGTCAGGTGGTTGCGATCTTACAAATTCAAGAACTGTCTGGAGACCGGATCCAGGATCTTTAGCGGGGATATAGACTGCAGCCATGGTAAGCACTTTATTTTGGGCACAAAGAAGTAGCTTGACAGGGAGAAGTTGCACTAGAGTGTTTGTGGAGGAGAGACTGACAGGGTGACTAGAGAGGTTGTCCTTAATGTAGATAGCACAACCCCCCACCCCCTTTTATTTGACCGGTCGAGTCTGAAGAGATTGTAGCTTTGAAGCGAGATGGCATGATCCAGAGTGCTTGGAGACAGCCAGGTCTCAACAATGGTTAGTATGTCAGGATTGTTTTGACCAATAAAGACTTGAAGGGATGCCAGCTTAGGAAGGAGGCTGCAGATATTTAGGGTAGTGATGGAGAGACCCCTATCTGTTTTTGCTAGCTTTGTTAACCTGTTTGAGACAGGGCCAGGGTGACATAAGAAGGAGGAGGAGGAGCAGGAGTTTTAGGGATATCTCCCAAAGCTCACAGTATGTCACAATTTGCCTCTGTTTCTTACTGGTTTGGGGACGGTGTAGTTGTCTAGAGTCCCAGCAGAGGGTGATGGCTAGTGACAGGTGTTGATTTGTCATCTTTCCAGCAAGGTGAGCAGCTATTTGCACCTAGTCCTTAGTAAGGGGGTTCCACAAGTAAGGGTGAGGAGGATTTGCCATGGTTCCATGTTGCAGGTAGCAAGTTTTGATGACTACAGTGGGAGGCTGAGAGGGGTAGGAGGATAAAGGAAATTGGCACAGTGGAAAAAAGAGGGAGAGGGCCAGAAGAGACAAGAGGTGGTTTCTAAGGAAAGGCATTGTTGGTGAAAACAGCACTGTACTGTGTTCTAAAGGAGTGTCAGGCAAGGGGGTGGAGAGAAAGGAAAAAAAAAGAAAAGAAGTAGGAGGGAACTTAAGAAATTTTGGGGCTTTGAAAGGGTATGCTTAGTGCTGCAGGGAAGAAGTCAAACAGAGCCTAGGAGGAGGGGGAGAGTATAAGCTGTAGGACAGGATGGAAGGCAGGTTGGGGGTGGGTTCTTAGTGCAGGGGTGGAGTGAATAGCCTATTTAATAAAGGTTGGAGGGAGGGGGGCCGGGCATAAAAATTCGGCAGAGAGCAGTGCAAGTGAATGGGCGCTGAGCCCAGCACAGCACACTTTCAGTAGCACCAATGGGAATGCAGTGGCTGGAACCCGTGTCCAATGGGCGAATGTCTCAGAGTGCGGTCCGCCAATATCAGCCGATCCCTGCTTCCCCGGCCCAGTGGAAGTCCTTACCCGGCTTCAGTGAGGGCTTTTGCGGCGGCTGGTGGTGGCGTCGGGGGGCCCCGAGCCGTGCCAACGGGGCACATGGCTGGCCGGTCCAGGAGTCTGATCTGGGGTAGAAAGAGAGAGGCAGATGTGAGTATGCAGTATTTAACAGGAGCAAAGCTAAAACAGAACAGTAGAGTGGTGACGCTGACAGAGATTCGTTCGGGTCGGGGGGGGGGGACAGGGCAAGCAGGTGAAGCAAGTGAAGCAGGATGTGGAGTAAAAGTGGGAGTTTGAGAGACAAGAGACAGAGAAAAAAATTAAATAACAAAAGAGTGGCCTTTAGAGGTAGCGGGGGTAGCCTCCAGAGAAACAATCAAGTTTAAGTAATCAAATGGCACTGGCGCCGGCTGGGTGGGTCGGTTTGGGCAGCTCAGAAATCAATAGGGAGGCTTTGGAGTAAGATGGAGGAAATAGTGAGGAGAGATGGCGGTGTTAGAGAACAGAGTTTAGTGGACAGTAGTAGACAGGCAGGAAAAGGTGGAGGAGAGAGCAATGGTGCACTGGCGATCCTTAGGCAAGAAGGAAACAGTGCACTTGAGTATGTAGGCAAAGAGAGCAGGCCGCAGCACGGGACTAGAGTTAAGGTGGAGGGGCTGACCTCATAGGAGTGTCCGAGGTGGAAAGTTTGTGCAAGGAAAGATCCGAAGATTAGAGAGCAGAATTGAGAGCAAGTTTGTGCAGGCTAGCCACGCACTAAGGATACTTAGAGAAGGAGTCAGGTTGGGCTAACAGGAGCCAGAGCACTGTGTAAAATAGTAAAATACAGCAGCATAAATACAACAGTCACTTTCCTCTGCTATTTAGATACTAGGACAGCAATCTAAGCAGTATGGCAATCAGAACATACACCAATGATATTAGATGCAAAATAAATCAAACTTTTAAACAGTATGGAAAAACGTGTGCAAGCTAGTGCAGTATAACAGAATAAGGCAACGTGCTGGAAGCAATTTGTTAACTGCAGCTGGTTAAAGATTCATACAGTATATCAGAATAAGTTTTAAAGCAGAGAAAAAATGTCCAGGCAAAAAATTAGGCAGAGAGCAGTGCAAGTGAATGGGCGCTGAGCCCAGCACAGCACACTTTCAGTAGCACCAATGGGAATACAGTGGCTGGAACCGGTGGCCAATGGGCGAGCATCTCAGACCGAGGTCCGCCAATAGCAGCTGATCCCTGCTTCCCTGGCCCAGTGCAAGTCCTTACCCGGCTTCAGTGAGGGGTTTTGCGACAGCTGGTGGTGGCATCAGGGGGCCCCCGAGCCGTGCCAATGGGGCACAAGGCTGGCCGGTCCAGGAGTCCGATCCAGCTTCAGTGAGGGGTTTTGCGGTGGCTGGTGGTGGCATCAGGGGAGCCCCGAGCCGTGCCTATGGGGCACACGGCTGGCCGGTCCAGGAGTCCGATCAGGCTTCAGTGAGGGGTTTTGCGGCGGCTGGTGGTGGCATCAGGGGGCCCTGAGCCGTGCCAATGGGGCACACGGCTGGCCGGTCCAGGAGTCCGATCAGGCTTCAGTGAGGAGTTATTGTACTTATGCTAACAATAAACAATGCAACTGCCTCACCCCATAGACAAACACTGTTTGGAAACAGGAGCGCCTTGTCTCTTAGGGGGCAAATGAAACAAACAACTGGTCAGACTTCCTTGAAGCCTTGGTGCGGTATGTATAGTACTGCAAGATCCTAGGTACATCCGAAGTATGGCGCAAAGCCTCCCCCTGATTAGATTACTCAGGATAATAAACAGGAAGGTGGATGGAAGGAAAGCCATGCCCTGGATAGAATCCAGGACTGCTCCAATGAAGACAAGCTTTTGACTCTGGGGACGATTTTTGGAGGTTCAGGGTGATCCCCAGCTCTCGGAATAGAGTATAGGTGTCTCCGAGGGCGTGAAGTAGGCATGACCTTGATGGGGCTGTAAGTAGCCAATCGTCTAGGTATGGGAAAATGTAGTGCCCTATGTGCCTTAGAGCTGCAGCCACCACTGCCAAGCATTTTGTAAAGACTCGCCGAACAGAAGAACTCGAAATTTGTAGTGCTCCCCTTGGAAGTGGAACCTCAGAAATTTCCTGTGGGGAGGGAAGACCCTGATATGCATATATGCATCCTGCATGTCTAGGGAGCACAGCCAGTCTCCTTGGTGCAGCAGAGGAAGTAGACCTGGGAGGGTCACCATCCTGAACCTTTTGTACTCTATAAAGAGATTGAGAGAGCTGTGGTCCAGAATGAGACGAAGATCCTGTGTCTTTTTTGGGACCAGGAAGAAGTGGGAGTAAAACCCCTTTCCCCACTGATGCAAGGGGACTACCTCTATTGCCCTTTTCTGCAAGAGGGTCTGAATCTCCCCTTCTATTAGTGGGACGTGAGAAGGAAGATAACAGGAGTACTTTGGCAGAGTATCTGGAGGAAACTCCATGAACTCCAGCGTGTGTCCTCTCCTGATGATATCTAGGACCCATTGGTCCACAGTGATCGACTTTCACCCTTCGAGATGAAGGGAGAAGCGGCCCCCGACCGTCTCCCCTGAGTCTTCCTCTGGAAGAGGGGGGGTGGAAGGGAGTCATTGGGCTGAGCCGGGCATAGGCAGAGAGGCCTGGGAGGACTTGGGCCCACGGGTAGAAGCGCCTCCAGGCTGCTGGTTACCGGTTCTCCTATGAAAGCCGCCTCTCTGACCCTGCTGATTACCACAAGTGTGACCCTGGCCACCTGAGGGCTTACAAAATGGCCGTTTTCATTACCTTTGCTGGTCGCCGCGGTACATCTGACGGACCGACCAGATAGACTAGCCCGACTCTTGAAGACGAGAAATCAAAGCTTCCATCTCCCACCCAAATAATATGGTACCCTGGAATGGTAAGTCCTTGATACCGGACGGCAGATCTTGGTGAAAGTCCGAAACTCTCAACCAGGCGTGGCACACCCCGGAAGTGGCTGCCCTGGCTGCCATATCTGCAGTGTCATACGAGGATCTCAGGACATGAGCCTGATTTCATGATGTCCAGAAGTTCCGTCTTCTGATCAGAATCTGGCATGGCCTTCAATAGCTCTTGTCCCCTCTCCCATAGAGCATTCTGGTACTGGACCATATGCGTCAGGAAGTTAAGGTACTGGATGGAACAGGTGGAGGCAGAATAAACCTTCTTGCCCACCTAGTCCAAATACCGACACTCTGGATTGGGAGGCTGTATGCTAAGGTGTTTTGGCTGCCTGGATTTGTCATGGGCAGCCGTGATCACCGAGAAGTCCACCTGAGGGTTCTCTGCTAGGAAAACTTCTGCCCTTGGGGCCTTATACAGCCTATCCGACTTCTTGGGAACAGCCAGGATGGAAGCTGGACGTTTCCAGGTAGTCCGAGTGAGGTCCTGAAAGGTGTCCACTAAAGGAGGGACCACCAGTGGTTTTGGCTCCTTCTGCCTCAGATATTTTGCCAGTCTCTGGCGTTCCGGATCCAGGTCCTCCATTTCCCACTCATTGGAGGCCTGGATATGCCTCATGACTTCCATGAAGGTTGGATCGTCTGGAGGCGAGCGAGTCTGGTCCTTCTCTCCCCAGGGACCGCTCTAAGCTGAGAGAGGAAGATGACAAAGACGAGGAAGAGGGAGATAGACTATAAGATCTGGAATAGTCTGATCTCTCCTTATGACCAGACTCCCTTGGTCATCGGTAACTGGAGGACCGACGTCAGTCTGAAGACAGACTCCGGTCCCGAGACCGGTGACGGAGCAAAGACCGACGTCCACCAGAGGATCGACGTCGGGAGCGCTCTCATCTAGAAGACCGAGAAGGGCTGCGTGTATGAGACCTGGACCGGCGACGGTCTCCACAGTCTCTGGAGTGTCGTCGGTGGTCTCTAGACCAGGTGTGGGAATAAGCCCTAGAAGGAGGTGTAGGCGGTCACTCCGGGGACTTCCACAGGGCAGGCTCGCCTCCTGGCTGTGGTTTGCCCACTGGGTCTGGTACTGTTGTCTGGGCCGACGATAGGGGGGGAACACTTCTGGACCTGCCCCCACCAAAAGGAGAACAGCTCCTGTAGCTCATCCTTCAAAAAAAGCTCAGCTGCTCGGCCCGGAAAGGGAGTATCCGGGACATCGACCCGTGAAAGAGAGTCCTCCTGGCGGCCCGGGGGGAGGAGGACTTGGGAGACGGGGATGTCGGTTCCTCCATGGCTGATCCCTCTCCCTTCCCCCCTTCAACCGGCGTCGGTGGTGGTACCGACGACAGGGTGCTGCTGGGGGGCACTGGAGAGTCCTTGGACTCCGGAGACATGCCTTTAGCAGGCGGCGCCGGTGCCTTGGTTAGGTGAGGCATCAATCTTCCTGGAGTCCTTGTCAGGGGGGTGTGAAGCCAAGGGAATATTTGTCTTGTCACAGGAAGCAGCCTGCACTACCCCAACATGGCTGCATTGCTGATATAAGAACTTTGTGTCTGAGCCTGAGGGTGTATACCTCTTGTTCATTCTTCTATCCACAGGAGGTATGGTGTTAGGAGACTAAGATTTTTTGTGTCCGTTTCCCAAAAGATTTATGGAGGGGAATAGACAGTCTTCTGGACTCAGGGATATCCATCATCTCTACATAATCAGGCTCTTCTTGATCTTCCACAGCCTATATAGGAAGCTGGAGGGTTTCAGCCACTTTCCTGTAAAACATAAAATGTGAAGGAGACTCAGAAAGCCTAGGAGGGGAAACACCTGATGGTCTGTCTGGGGAGATGTCCAGTTCCACAGGCACATCCAGACCTTCACTTACATCATAATCCTTAAATTCCCCTTCCTCTTCAAACTCTGGTTCATAAAAATCTTCAAGGGTATACCCTTGAACCGGGGGAACCAACTGAACCGAACCCCTGCCAGAAGGAGCCGGATCGGTCGGAACCGGACAGAGCGATTCCACAATCTGAATCGCCCTGGCTATCTCTTCAGCAGTTGGAACATGAACCTCTAGATCCAAACCGGTCAATTTATCTTTGCACTTTCTTTTTGTTGGAACTGATCCCTCAGAATCGGCTCTCCTTTTGCCCGAAGAAGTAT
The DNA here is from genome assembly GCA_016271365.2 of Neoceratodus forsteri. Taxonomy (NCBI): domain Eukaryota; kingdom Metazoa; phylum Chordata; order Ceratodontiformes; family Ceratodontidae; genus Neoceratodus; species Neoceratodus forsteri. Next base: position 188,253,730 of record CM028129.1, read on the forward strand.
CGCCCTGGTCAGAGGGCACTCCTTCTGGTTCGGTTTAAACTGAACCGAGGTGGCCATCCGGGTCAGTGGACTTCTCGGCCTCCTTTTCTCTCAGTCTACCTAATCTCTTCTCAAGGGTAGATTTGGGAAAATGTTTAAATATTTGGCAGTCTGAATCGAGGTGGTCAAACCCCAGACAATAAACACAGGTGGTGTGGGGATCAGCCTTGGCAAAGACCTCCCCACATTCACTGCAGTGTTGAAACACAGTGGGCCCAGTTTTTTTCTTGGGTTTCTCAGACATTGACAACCTAACCAACTTACCCTTTTTTCAGCAACTGCCAGGCAAGACTCCCTTATCGGTTCCTAACCGTGTCACGGGTATTGGAAAAAAACGGTTAAAACACATCTTTTTTAGAACCGATAAGAACCGGTAACCACACACTAAATATAGCAAAAATTGCAATCAAATGGTTCAGCCGAACCAACTGCATTTTTACAAGTTCCACACAGAAATAAAGAACAATTCCTATCTAGTACTCATGGCACCACAGACAGAGATTGAACCGACTATGCGGATACTTTTTTTCGGTTTAAACCGACGAAAAACTGAAAACTTTAACCGACTTCGAACCGAGCTGAAGGAGAAATCTCCGGAGTGACCGTTCAGTGAGGCAGAGTAAAGAATCTGATGGTTTGAGTTCAAAACACTCCAGACAGAGACTTCAACCGAGCTCCGGCTCAGCGTTCCATGCCCTGCATGGAAAGTTAACCCTTAGTTCTCCGGGGCAGTTCAAAGGTTGGGAATCACTGCAATTGTCAGAATACAGCAAGACTTTATGTTGTTTGAAAAATCTGGATATGCCAGTAGGCATTCTGCATGTCCAGAGAGCAGAGCCAATTCTCCCTGATGCAAAAGGGTTAACAACCCTTGAAGGATGACCATCCTGAAATGCTTGTACTCTATGTACATGTTCAGAGGACTCCGATCCAGGATGGGCTGAAGATCCATGGTCTTTTTCGGGACAAGGAAGAAGTGGAAGTAGAACCCCTTTCTCCACTGAGCTAGAGGGATGCCTCTGACTCTTTTTGTAGAACAGCCTAGATTTCCTCCCAGAAGAGGGGCAGGTAGGCTGGGGGGTATGAGGAGTTTACCGGAGGGTTTTCTGGAGGCCGCTCTAGGAATTCTGGTGTTTGACCGTGCTGCTCTACGATCTGAGGCACCCAGTTGCCCATGATTATGTCCCACCACCTGTCGAGGTGTAGGGATAACCGACCCCCCCGACAGCCTCCCCCAGAACCCTTCTGGGGGGGTTCTAAGGAGTTAGGAGGTAGTGGCAGGTGCCGGGAGGGTGGCCACGGGTGCCCAAGGGGCTATAGTGGCAGCGGAGAACAACGATACTTTGTGCTTGCTCTTTGGTAAGTTGGTGGGAGTGTTTACGGGAGGTGCGGCGAAATGAAGGATGCTGACCCGCTCTAGGCTGGATACGATACAGCAAAAGAACTGTACAAAAGGGCATGACCAGACTCCTGGAGGGTATAGATAATGTCCTGAACATTCACAACCAAGGAGGATGGAGCCCCGAAAGGGGGCGTCCAAGATGCTGAACTGAACATTGGAGGCAAAGTCGGATATCTGGAGCCCCGAATGGTGCCAGACGCAGACACCAGCGACCACTCCCCTGCATGAGGCATCCACGGCATCATAGGCAGCCCAGAGAACATGGTTGCCAATGCTGAAGCCCGACTTAAGGAGCTGGGTAAGTTGTGTTTTAGTGAGGTCCTCAAGCAATGCCTGCACGAGATCCCTGGCTTGGTCCCAGAGGACATTCTGATATTGGATCATATTGGCCAGGTAATTAATGGCCCAGATAGCCAGGGTCGTCGATGCAAAGACAGTTTACTCAAGTTGTCCAGCTGTCTGGACTCCCTGTCCAGGGGAAAAGCACTAAGGTGCTTGTGTTTTTTGGTATGGCCATGTGCCGCATTGATGACCACTGAATCAGCCTTAGGGTGGCTCCCTAAAAAGGGCTTACCAGCAGGGGCATGGTAAAGACAGTCTGTCTTCTTAGGTAATGGAGGGATAGATGAGGGGTGATTCCAAGCCATCCTGGTGACATCATCATAGGAGTCAATCAGGGTGGCACCACCACTGGGAGTGCATCCCACTGCCTCAATTCCCAGACCATCATGGACTGGATGTGGTGCAGGATGTCCATAAAAGATGGACTGTGAGGAGGGGACTTTGGAATCACCTTGGAGAGCTCTTGGCCATTGAAAGACCCACTGGTGAGTAGGAGGATTCTGAGCCATCCTCCTTTGCCCCTGCTGGTCACTCTCCAGCAATAGGCGCTCCTCCTGGTGAGAACCACAGCCAATGTCAGGGAGACCCCCGGAGGACCTCAATGTCTGGGGGTTGCTGGTGCCAGACCTGCCTGGATCCTGGGGCAAAAGGTCCTGGCTGGGACACTGGGGGCAGGCCCTGAGAAGCGGGGGTCTGCTTCTGAATGAAGGACCACCACATGAAGAACAGGGCATTGTAATCCACCAGAGGGGGAAATTATAGATCAGTGGGTATAGATAAGCTGGCACCGGGTAAGAGTACGACAGCTTCAGGGTTGGCATAGGGTACCCTGGCAAAGGACCACATAGTACTGGCTGGGGGTCCAGAGCTGCAGGAGTTGGCAAAGGCACAGGCTGTGGGAGAGGCGACACAGTTGCTGGGCCTGAAGGCTGCAACAGGACTGGTGGCAGCTCAGCAGGAATTGGCAGAGAGCACCCGGGAGAAGGATCTGCTGGTGCCGGGAGAGCCAGAGAAGCCAGTGCCTGGGGGGGAGGGGGAAAGCAGAGGTGATGCCAGGCTAGGTAAGGCAGCAGCTGCCTGCTGCAGGCGCTGCCCGGAAGTACTGACGTCGGGTCCTGCAGAGACCAGCGTAGGCAGTGGCTTGGCTTGGGGGCGATGGCTGATGAACCAAAACCCGAGACACCAACACTGGCAGAACCTCTGGTTGTGAGCCTGTGGAAGAAATGGGCCTAAGCATCAGGGACTGGGAGACAGGCGACAAAGTCCCTTGCCCCAAAAAGCCACCATCCGTAATGACAATGAGAGGAGAAAAGGGCTGGTGGGGCTGAAGGAGCCCCGACTCTCCGCCCCCGTTGGAAGATGACCCCGACGCAGTCAAGGGTTTGTGAGGAGACCCCGAGTGGGAAGCAGACTAGTCCCCAGTGTTAATGCTTCCCACTGTTTTTTCACCAGGGATTGAGACGATGAGGAAGCCCCGGAGGACTGTGCTGGTGAGGTTGAAGAGCTCCTGGCCTGCAGCTCCTTTTCCATTGCAACAACTTCTGTTTAATAAGGTGGCTCACCAGAATCTGAAGATGTTTCTGAGTGGCCTGGATGAATTTCTGGCAAATCTGGCAGGCTTCAGTGTTGTGGTTGATGCCTAGGCAAAGGATACATGCAGGGTGGCCGTCCTTTTACGGTATTTGTTAGCTACAGGTACACTTTTTGGAGTGGTCTGAAGAGTCTGGTGGAAAAGACAAACTCAATGGTTGAAACACCAAAAACGTGATGTTGAATACAGAAAAGGAAAATAAAAAAGCATGGTAAGCATGAGTAATGGTGGTTGACTGTAGCTGCGGTGTCTGCTAAGGTCCGACATATGCAGGTCAATGGTGGGAAAAGAACTGAAGAGGGTGTGGGGGATTGCCGATCTTTAGAAGATAGACTGATGTCAGAGGTGGGTGGTAGACTGCTAGCTAGGTGGTTTTCAATTTGGTCCTGGTGCCTTAGTCCTACTGGTGTTGGCCTGCTGCAAGAGCCTTCCTCCAAGTAAGATCCTAAATTTTTAAAAATAGCAGCTCCCATCATAACCATGACCCTCAAAAACCTTTTTAATAAACCCCTGATTCTAGCCTCCTTCTCTGGCAAGTGGAAAACTGCCCTAGTGGTCCCCATACACACAGGTGGAAGAAAAGACCTTGTAGAAACTAGAGACCCATCTCTCTACCTAGCTCGTTAGCTAAGATACAAGAAAAACTGATATACACCTAACTCCAGGTCTACCCAGAGGTACATCACATATCCGATGCCCAGCATGGTTTTAGAAAGAACCACGGTATGAACACTGCAATTGTCTGTTATCACCTCAGATATGCTTGGGGAAATGGACCAAGGCTAGTGACTGGGGCAGTCTTTATAGACCTAACCAAGGTGTTCGACCTCTTAAACCATGAGCTTCTACTATCCAAACTTAGGAATATAGGTATTGATGCCTTGCACGTACATGGTTTGAGCATTATCTTACCAACAGAAAGCAATGAGTAAAATTGAGGGGCAATATGTTGGACCTTAAACCAGCTTCTACAGGGGTACCCCAAGGTTCCATCCTAAATCTGTTAGTATTCTATTTATCAATGACATAGCTAAAGTACAGTTAAGTAGTAACTTACTGTAACAGTAGCTCTTCTAGAGAGGTTCCTTCAGTAGGTCATTACATATAGGACTGACGCCACCTGGCAATGGGCCACACAGCAGATTTTTATAGCAATCCCTGATAGGGGTTCGCCCACCTGACATCACGTGACCAACATCAGCGTGGCCGTATTTAGTGGGTGGTCCCCACGACCGCCTTCCAGTTCTCTCGCCGGAGCCAGGAAGAGGCCTGACAGCAGAAGCAAACAAGATTTGAAGTCCCTGTGTAATAAATAAAATGAGGGGAAGGAGGGAGGGAAAAATATGACCAATTGAAGGAACCTCTCTCGAAGATCTGCTGTTACAGTAAGTTCCTACGTAACTGTACTATCTTACTTTGAGAGAGTTCCTCCAGTAGGTCATTATATATAGGACAGAGTTCCAAGCAGTCCCTCCAAAGAAAAATCGAGAAAAACCAGGGAGGAGGAGGAGAAAATCGCTCCAACAGAAACTGGGAACCAGAAAGGACCCAGCCTAGAACAGAAGGCCCTGCAAGACAGCTAGGCTGAAGCCAGCCCTCCGCCTAGAAGCATTGTTCAGACTGTATTATTTGGTGAAGGTATGGAAAGAACTCCAAGTGGCTATGGCACAGGTATCAGCCGCAGAGACATTCTGCAAAAAAGCAGCAGAAGCAGCCATGCCCCTAGTAGAATGACCTCTGATGAGACCCAGCAGAGGTTTTTCGTACTTTTGGTAACAATAACAAATACAGTTGCCTAACCATTTGGAAAGGTACTGCTTGGAAACTGTTTGCCCTTAGACCTGGGGGCAAAAGAAACAAAAAGCTGATCTCAGCTACGGGAAATCCTTGGTTTGGTGTGTGTAGCACCGAAGACTCCATTGGATGTCCATGGTGTGTAGGGGTGCTTCACCTCTATTCGAAGGGGATGGAAAGTAAACAGGAAGCTCTACTGATTGGTTCAGTGTGGCTTCTGACACCACCTTGGGTAGAAACTTGCGATTTGTCCTGAGGACCGCCCGGTCCTTGTGGAAAATAAGATAAGGCTCTTTACAAACCAGAGCGTGAAGCTCAGAAATCCTTCGGGCTGACACAATGGCAACTAAAAATAATGTCTTCCAGGAAAGGAAGAGCAAATCGCAGCTCATGGCTGGCTCAGCTGGGGAAAGAAAGCTTCTGCAACACAAAGTTCAAATCCCATGGTGGAACTGGGCTGCGGATGGGGGATTTCAGATGGAGGATCCCTTTCAGAAAGGTTGAGACTTCAACTGAGCCACGGGTTTACCGTCCACCAGCTCGTGCTACGCTGAAATTGCAGAAAGGTGGACCTTCAAGGAAGAATATGACAGACCAGAGTCTGACTGATGAAGGAGGTATTCCATGATTTGAGGGGCAGAACAAGAAAAGGGGTTCTAATTCTTGGAGGTCGCCCAGATGGAAAAACATTTCCACTTCATAGCGTAAGTAGAACGAGTAGAGGGTTTTCTAGCCTCTATAAGGACTTGAGCAACTTGGGAGGAGACCCCAAAGCAAGAAATCACTATGTCTACAGGAGCCAAGCATGAAGATGCAGTGTCCTGATCCCCAGATGTACAAGACGACCTCGATCCTGGGTCAAGAGGTCATGTGTCACTGGAAGTGGAACCGGTGTTTCCCTGGATAGCTACTGTAACAGCAGAAACCAAATTTGTCTTGGCCAGAGAGGAACGATGATAATCATCCTCGCCTTCTCTGCCTGAAGCTTGAGAAGGACCTTCTGGAAAATGGGAAATGGAGGGAAGGAGTACAAAAAATTTCCCTGTCCAGGAGACAGACAGTGCGTCATGCCAGAAAGCACCATGCCCTAGAATGAGTGAGCACAAACTGGGAAGTTTTGCGTTGTACTGGGAGGTGAAAAGGTCTATTTCTGGACGCCCCCAATTTAGGAAGAGAGATTCTGCCACTTAGTGATTTAATTCCCATTTGTGAGCTAGGGTCCGAGACCTGCTGAGACTGTCTGCCAGGACATTTAGAATGCCTGAAACATGCACAGCCATAAGAGTCAGATTGTGCTGGACCGCCCAGTTCCACACCCGCATCGCCTCCCTGTACGGGGGTACGATCAGGCTCGTTTGTTGAGGTACCAGACTACCAACATATTGTCCATTTGGACCAGCAGTGATCCCTTGGGAAGGTGAGTCTGGAAGGCTTGGAAGGCATACAACACCGCTATCATCTCCAGACTGTTGATGTGCAAAGGTGCTTCCAAGCTGGACCACAGTCCTTGAGCTTGGTGCTCTCCCAGATGCGCTCCCCATCCCATGTTCGAAACATCCATAGTTAAGGATGCCAGAGGAGCAGGGCTCCTGAAGGGTAGACCTAAGGAAAGGTTGCAGGGATCCCTCCACCAAAGCAATTCTTTCTGCAGTGCTGAGACCAGTACTGGATGGTCCAGGACGTCCAGGAGTTGGTCCCACTGCAAGCGCAAGGACCACTGAGTAACTCTCATGTGAAGCCTTGCCAGAGGAACAGTAGTGATGGAGGCTGCCATCAGGCCAAGAAGGCAGAGGATCTCCCAGACCGGGATGGTCCTGGATGAAGCCACTCGCGAAGCCTGATGGATCAGGGCTTCCACCCTGTCTGGAGGAGGGAAGACTGTATTGGACCATATCCAAGACTACCCCAATGAGCTGTAGCTTCTGGGACGGGATCATGGATGACTTGGGAATACTGGTTGTAATCCCCAGTCTGCCAAAGAGGTCCAAGGTGAAAGAGAGAGACTCCAGTAAGGAGTCCCTGGATGGGGCTGAAATCAGCAAATCGTCCGGGTAAGAGAAAACTGTGATACCCTGGTGGCGTAAAAAGAAGCCACCACCACCGCAGGAACTTGGTAAACACCCTGGGTGCCGAGGACAGACCAAAAGGGAACGCCCGAAACTGGAAGTGCTCCCCTTGGAATTGGAACTGCAGGAAATGGCGGTGGCTCGGGAAGATTGGGATGTGCAGGTAAGCATCCTGCATGTCCACAGCGCACAACCAATGATCCTCCACAAGGAGAGGGAGGAGACTCTGGAGCGTCAACATCTGAAACTTTTTGTACTCAACAAACTGATTGAGGTTGCTTAAGTCGAGAATGGGTCTGAAGTCTCCCGTCTTTTTTGGAACCAGGAAAAAATGGGAGTGAAACCCCCTGCTCCTCTGATGGAGGGGAACATGCTCTATTGCTTCCTTGAGCAAGAGGCTTTGAACTTGTTCTCGGACAAGAAGAGCCTGATCCCTTCAGTAAGAAGACCTTTTTGGTAGAGATTCTGGAGGAATTTCCAGAAACTCTATGGTGTGTCCGATGGACACCAGTTGCAGGACCCATGCGTTGGAGGTTATTGCCTTCCATTCCTGTGCATTGAGGGTGAACCCCCCCCACCTGCTCCTCGTTGTGAGACTGAGGAGGTAGTAGGGATAGTGAGTCAGGAAATGGCAGGACGTTCAGGGGGAGGGTCCCATGCTCGTCTCTGGTTCTTGGAGGCCAGAGGAGTGGTGGAACCCGTGAACTTGCATTTACCCTGGCACTGAGCCAGGGCCTGCTTCCTCGGCCTCCAGGTCCTTTTCCGAAAGGGCTGCTGCTGCTGTTGAGTGCCCGATCGGTACATGGACCTCACTGATCTGAGGGTGAGGCCTCTGTCCTGGAGATCAGTGATGATATCTTTGGTGTCCCCACCAAAAAGCACCAAGCCCCAGAAGGGGGCATCCTGAATCGCCGACTGTACCTCGGCAAGGCCAGAGATGCGAAGCCAGGAATGCCATCTTAAGGCGACGGCAATTGCAGAGGTGCGAGCTACAGTCTCGACAGTCGCATGTAGCCTGCAAAGCATGCCTACATGAAAAGCGAGAGAGGTGAAGGTCCCTGGCAAGCTCCTCTTTGAGGCTCAAGGGTTCCATAGGCTGGACACGAGCCTCTAATCTGGCCAGGGTAGCCTTTTGGTGTGACACCATGTGGGCCACATAGTTGAGGGATCTAAGCGCGCATGTGGCCGATGCATAAACTTTTCTACTGAACTGGTCCATCTGCCTCGACTCTTTGTCTGGAGGAGAGGTGCTCATGTGCTTGGGTGCAGCAGAGTGGTCATGAGCAGTTGAGATGACAACAGAGTACACCTTAGGATGCATCTTTAGGAATGGAGCATCCTTCGGCACCCGGTAAATCCTGTCCGCCCTCTTGGGGACAGCCAGGAGAGAATGAGGCATCTGCCAGACTGCAGAGGTGAGGTCTTGGTGAGGCCCAATCCAGGGAATAATGGGGACCGGAGAAGGAGACTAAGTCCAGGTGTTTGGCTAGCCTCTGTCTCACTGGGTCTTGTTTCTCCAACTCCCAGTCAAAGAAATTCTTCATGAACCTCAGAGGATCCAAGAAAGCAGGGTCCTCTGGGGGGGGACTTAGGAGAAACCTTGCCTTTCGGACCCTTGGGCTCTTCCAAGGCGTCCTCTGCTGACTCGTCTGCATCCTCCTCCTCCTCATCTTCCCCCTTGTCAGGTAGATTATGGATGGTGGGAAGGGTAATGTCCTGACGAGCCACCCCTGAGACATGTACTGTGGACGGAGAAGAGCTGGTGGGGGTGGGTAATAGTAAACCTGGTTATCCCTGATAATGGTGTTAGGAGTTATAAACAGGGTAGTACTGCCCAAAAGAACTCCATTCAGGAGGAGGACCACCCGGGAAATGGTCCCCAAGGTACCTGAAAAGGTAATGTGGGACAGTCTGGGGTCTGGTATAAATCCCAGTCATCATATCTGATGGCGGGGGTACCCACATTGGACCCGCTGTAGTATAAAATTGGCAGGGGGTTCGGCGTTGAGATAGCCAACGCCAGGAGGACCGACGTTGGGACCGGCACCACCCGATCCGGTGCCGGAAGAGGATCTGGTGTCAGGCCGGAAGAAGGGGGTCTAATGGCAGGACAGGGTCTGGTGCTGGAGCCGAAGGCTGGGGCAGACCACAGGGCCCTGGCTGTGGAAGAGTCATTGGGATATCTGGTGTCTGAATGGGATTCGGCGAATCAGACGGTGGGATTGGGGCCGAGATATTCATCGACTCCGAAGGGATCCTACCTGGAAGAGGAGGAGGGGCCTCCGCTGGAAGGCCAGATGGCCGAGGAGCCTCCTTCTCCGTGACCCCATCAGGAGATCGTGGGACAGACCCTGAGGAATCTACCACATTGAGGGGTTCCGTGCTGTCTTTGCCTGAAGTACCCACCTGAGAAGGGGAAGGGAGGGTATAGGTGAAGGAAGAGAGGGGAGAGGGGCCTTCTCCCCCTGGTTCTGCCAGTCATCGGGTGAGGCGCCTCGCTAGGGCTCAGATTGGAGAACTACACCTGAGCGGCTGTCTGAGACGAGTCTTATCAGGTGAAGTCGGGTGGTGGGTGGAGCCCTGGATGACTTACCAACTGGTGCTGGATGAGCCCCCAAAGACTGAGGAGCCATCTTACGTGACCATCGGTCTCCCAGAGGAGCAGGGGCTGACTTAAGCGCCATTAGCGGTGTGGCAATCGGAGGAGCAGACAGTCGATTGATCCACTGAACATTTGCCAGACTGTCTGGGGTCTTCTTAGGCAGTTGCTGCGCCTTGCTCATCGAGGGCCGCAAGGTCTCAGGTTGGTCCATGGCACGCTTCCGCAATTTCTCCTTTTGGTGCTTCTTTGAGGGAGATTTCTCAGAAGAGGACTTTCTAATGTGGTCCATTTGCTTTTCTAAAGAAGCTAAGCGGACCTTTAGAAGGTGGTCCTCCAAAGCCTGCTGTCTCCGCTTTTTGGTGGCTTGATTAAAAGTCTGGCACTCCGAGCAGGAGGAGACAGGGTGGTCTGGGCTCAAACAGCTCACAAACTTCAGGTGACCGTCCTTCTGAGGGATCTGCGTGGGTGAAGACATCAAGTAGTGGAATATTGAAAATATTTAGTGAAGGAGGAATTAATCCGACGCAAGAACTAACACAATGATCACTTTATGGAAGTCTGCAATGCGACTGACATGAGGGGACGGTGAGAAAGAACTGGAGGGTGGGCATGGGGACCCCAGTCAGGGATTGCTAGAAAAGTCTACTGTGCGGTCAGACGCCAGGTGGCGTCAGTCCTATATGTAATGACCTACTGAAGGAACCCTCTCGAAGTAAGATCTTTTTGTACTCGACAAAGCGATAGAGGCTGTTTAAGTCGAGAATGGGTCTGAAGTCTCCCATCTTTTTTGGAACCAGGAAAAAAATGGGAGTAGAACCCCCTGCCCCTTTGTCTGGGCCCAGACAGATAACGCACTTCAGATGACCGTCCTTATGAGGAATCTGCGTGCCACAGGATGAGCACTTCTCCTTGGGTGAAGACATTAAGCAAATGTAGAATTTATAGAAAAAAAATATAGCGAAGGAAAACATCTGATGCAAGAAAAAGGCGATTGCTGATGGAAGTCTGCAATGCGAGTGACACGAGGCAAGTGCGGGAAAGAACTGGAGGGCAGGTATGGGGACCACCCATTATATACAGCACGCTGACATTGGGTGGGCAGTCCTCCATCAGGGACTGCAAGAAAAGTCTGCTGAGCGGCCTGACGCCAGTCCTATATGTAATGACCTACTGAAGGAACCCTCTTGAAGTAAGATCAATTTTTTTGGGGGGGGCGGGGATGTAAAGCGTGAACTGTATGCGGACAATGCAATATTGTACAGAAGCTCAACTGATGTGGCTCAGATCAGCATTGGCCTGCCTGTGGATCTGAGGAACTTGGAAGGCTGGCCAAAAGACAATACACTTGCCCTTAACCTGAAATAAACTAAAGCCGTGCTATCTGGCACTATGCACTTGGGCAAAACGAGACAAAATCTTCTACTTATAACTTCTCTGGATGGTTTTCAGATCGAAGTTACGGATTCCATGAAATATCTTGGGGTCGTTCTTGACCAGGAAGCTCACACTTAAACATGTTGAGGTGAGGTTGAGATTTGTACAAAAAATGGGCCTACTTTACAGGCTTAGTGGGTACCTCACCAATGAAGGTCGTGAGGGCCTCACCCTCCCCAATGGCATGTTGGACTGCGGATTTCTTGACCCCACCAGTGCACAGAAGGTCGTGAGGGCATCGAAATCTGCCTTCCCCAATGGCAAGTCAGACTGCAGACTCCTCGACCCCCCAGTGCACAAAGGTTGTGAGGGCCTTGAGCCTGCCCTCCCCAACAGCAAGTCAGACCGCAGTTCCTCGAACCCCCAGTGCACAGAAGATCGTGAGGGCCTGGAACCTGCCCTCCCCAATGGCAAGTCGGACGCGTGATTCCCCAACTCCCCAGTGCACAGAAGGTTGTGAGGGCCTCAGAGCCTGCCCTCCCAATGGCAAGTCAGACCATGGATTCCTCGACACCCCCCAGTGCACAGAAGGTTGTGGGGGCCTCAGGGCCTGCCCTTCCCAGCGGCAAGTTGGATCATGATTCCTCGACCCCCCAGGTGCACAGAATATGTGAGGGCCTCAGAGCCTGCCTCCCCAACAGCAAGTCGGACCACTGATTCCTCGCCCCCCCGTGCACAGAAGGTTGTGAGGGCCTCAGAGCCTGCCCTCCCCAATGGCAAGTTGGACCACGGATTCCTTGACATCCCCCCAGTGCACAGAAGGTCATGAGGGCCTCGAGCCTGCTCTCCTCAACGGCAAGTCAGACCGCTGGATTCCTTGACTCCCCGGTGCACAGAAGGTCGTGAGGCTCGGAGCCTGCCCTCCCTAACGGCAGGTCGGAAAGCGGATTCCTCGATCCCCCTCAGTGCACAGGTACGACACGGCAGTTTTTGGTCCTTGGAAAGCCTCAGATGCCTGCAGTAATCACTTTAGAGCACAGAGATTCAAACTTGGTGCCATTTTGGCAGTGCCACGCCACAATTTCTGTCGGCACAGCAGTGCTGATATTTTTTCTGTTTCAATAATTCCTGGATTTACTACTGTACTCAGCTAATATTAAAGGGGTGCTTTAAATTTGTATCTTAACACCCGAGCCATAGCTATATTTTGTGCCTGTAACTTTAACTTTGGACGTTTGCACTCCTTCCTGGTGGGAGACTTACAATATATTAACCTCAGAAAAGCATTCGGTAAATTATACTGAGCTATGCAGCAGCAGGGGATCCTGTAATCTGCTTGTTTCTGCACAATTGGGAGGGAACCTTTAATTTATCACTGTGAGCCACAGTAAAAGCCTTCTGCTCATTTAACCTTAATTTAATGCAACTTAATTTTAAGCTTACTGTACAACGCTCAGCTGCAGGTCTGCCTTCAATCTGCTTTCAGCACACACCAAAGTAGGAAAGCACCTTTATAATCACTGAAGCCCACAGTAAAAGACCTCTGGTAAAGTTTGCTTTGTAAAATTCGGGAAAGGAGCCTGCAAAAACACTTAATCCACTTTGGCTGATCTTTTAGCTGCTGTACATTTAATTGTCCAACAAAGAGTGTTATACTGACTCCTCCTACTGCCTACCTGCATTCCCAATATAACCTCCTTCATTTCTCCTCTTTTCTCAGAAGGTCGTGAAGGCCTCGGAGCCTGCCCTCCCCAATGACAAACTGGACCACAGATTCCTTGACCCCCGGAGTGCACAGGTACGACAGTTTGGGGAGGCAGTATAGTGCAGTGGTTTAAGGCTCTGAGCTGCAAATCTGGTAACATCCAGCAGACCAGACCTGGGTTTGAATCCCACAGCTTCCACTTACATACTGTGTGACCCTGAGCAAGTCACTTAACTTCCCTGTGCTCCCAGGTCGCTCCTGTAATAAAGCTTTCGGCTTAGTGTGCTACTCCTGGTTAAACAAAAAATAAATAAAACAGTAGCTTTTGGTCCTTGGAAAGCCTCACAGGCCTGCACTGATCACTTCGGAGCACAGAGAGGCCCCACCACCACCCTAGGTGAACTTAGCCTTATATAGGCTGTGTTCACTTGAGCTCACAAACCTATCAGCCCACTTTCACATAAGCAGCTTATCTGCTCTCTCCACTAGTGGCCGCTCTGTTGACTCAAACTGTGATAGTGTGACTAAAAATCGCCCACACTTCCCCCTGACTAGAATTTTGACAAAATGCCCAATCCTCTCCCCTGACAAAGTTATAATTCAACACTGACCTAACTCTCGGCAACAATAGGATTCTGACTTGTAGCTGTCAGTACTGTGAGCCCCTTGGTTGGACCGGATAAGCGTATCATAAACACCATGCCTGCCTGTGGTATTGTTAGCTAGCTCTCTCATTAGGGCTTTCACAGCCCTTGTGCCCCAGGTAGAGTGTTTCTAGGGCTATTGCTACTGCAACCTCCCTGAGCCTACCTGATATCTGTCCTTGGCAACATCCTGTACTGGTGCTCTGGGGTCTTAGCTGTTGCAAGGATGTGCTGCTTGCTTATTACTCAAGCTGCCTGGACACATCCCTGCTGACTTTGGTTGCGGTGCTGCTCTCTCAGTAATTTCCTAAATTCCAGAGCCACACTCATATCTTCGACTTCCACATCTGTCGCCATGACCCTCCCTGGACTGGCTGGGGTAATGACCAATAATCTAGGACCTCAGGCCACCGTGTCCTACCACAACTCCCCGCCTGGCTGTCTGTCAAAGGCTTATAAATGGCTCATCGTAACGTTCGCAGTACCCTGCACAACCTAGCAGAACAAACGGCATGGGTGGTCCACTACAACCCAGATATCTTGGGGATCTCGGAAACCTGGTCGAAGCCTCAAATCCCTGATGTGCCCTACTGGGCTACAACCTCATCAGACAGGACAGGGCAGACAAGACACATGGGGGCTAAGTGCTACTCTACTTTAAGGTGCACCTAAAAGTGTATGCTGTTGGTCATACACCCCCCCCATATCCCCAACCTGTGAGTTCCTGCATGCACTCCTCCTGCTAGGGAATGCAAAAAAGGTACACCTGATCTGTGCCTACAATCCCCCGAAGGGAGGAGTGCTAGGGCTCTCCTCACTACTCGACTGCCTTAGTTACAAGGTGGGCTCCAATGAGGTACTAGTCCTGGGGGACCTTAACCTAGACTGGCTGGGACCCAACACCAAGCATTATGAGACCCTCCTCTCTGGGCTTGCCCTCAGTCAGCTCATTACGATACCCACAAGGCTCTCCTCTCGTGGAGATAAAGGATCTCTCATCGACTGGATACTGAGCAACAGACCGGATAGAACAGTCTCTGCAGAAATTCTCCCCGACATCATCTCCGATCACTCTCCAACCTACTGCATATGGGGCATCTCCTCGCCCAAAATCCCCAGTAAAGTGATCCAGATGAGGGACTATTCAAAACTTACACTAAATAACTATCTTGAGGACCTATGACAAGCTGACTGGTCCAGGGTCGCCACCACCACCAACGACCCTGCAGAAGCCCTTGATCATTTCCTCGAGGTGTTTGTCCCCTTGCAAAACAAACATGCCCCCCTCACAAAGAGGAGGGTGAGGGGTACCATCACGAAGTGGCTCCATGGTGGTCTATTCTCCCTCATGAAGCATAGGGACAAACGCTGGGAAAAGTACAAATTCTCCCGCAACTATAACGACCTTCTTGAATATCGGCAGCTCAGAAACATAGAAACATAGACTTTGACAGCAGATAAGGACCGCTTGGCCCATCTAGTCTGCCCATTTCCCTACCTAAAGGATAGGCCGTAGATCCTACTTAACCAACAGCCTATTTCTTCCTACCCCCACAAGAATTGCCTGTCTGTCTGTCCCATGCATTCTTGAATTCTCCAACAGTTTTAGACCCCACAACCTCCTCAGGAAGGCTGTTCCATGCATCCACTACCCTCTCTGTGAAATAATACTTCCTCACATTGCCCCTAGACTCCCTCCTTCTATCTTTAAATTGTGTCCCCTTGTTCTTGCAAGTCTCTTTTTCTGAAAGATGCTACCCTCTTGGACTTTGTTGATTCCACTGAGGTACTTAAAAGTTTCTATCATGTCCCCCCTCTCCCTTCTTTCCTCAAGGGTATACATATTAAGCTCCTTTAGTCTCTCCTCATACGGCTTCTCTTGCAGACCCTGCACCATTTTAGTTGCCCTCCTCTGGACTACCTCTATCCTGTCTATGTCCTTGCAGAGATGGGGTCTCCAGAACTGGACACAGTACTCCAGATGGGGTCTCACCAACTGTCTGTACAGAGGGATAACAACTTCCTGTTTTCTGCTGCTGATGCCTCTCCGTATACATCCCAGTATACCCCAGCCCTCCCTACTGCCTTCTCACATTGCTTGCTAACCTTAAGGTCATCTGATATGATTACCCCCAGGTCCCTTTCCTTTTTTGTTGTTGTTACTACCTCCCCACCCATTGTGTATTCTTCCCTGGGTTCTTGTTTCCCAGGTGCATTATTTACACTTCTTTGCATTGAATCCTAGCTGCCATACTTCTGACCATTCCTCCAACCTTGCAAGTCCCTTTTCATCCTTTCCACGCCTCCTTGTGTATCAACCCTGTTGCAGATCTTTGTGTCATCTGCAAAAGGCATCTTTCCTTCAGTCCCTCTGCAATGTCACTGATAAAGACATTAAAAGGACTGGACCCAATACTGAACCTCCGATTGTCCACTAGTAACCCCTCTTTCTTCAGAGTGGACTCCATTTACAATTACCTTCTGTGTCCTGTTGTCCAGCCAATGTTTTACCCAGGCTGCCACCCTGGGACCAGTCCCAGGCTGGTTAATTGACAATTAATCTTTTGTGTGGGACTGTGTCAAATGCCTTGCTAAAGTCTGGTGAGCCATGTCCACAGCCCCTCCTTGGTCTACTACTTTGGTCACCCAGTCAAAGAACTCTATTAGATTCATCTGACATGACCTTCCCACTGTGAATCCATGCTGCTTGGGTCTGTGCTCCACTGGCCTCTAAGTACTCAACTATTCTTTCCTTCAAGTGACTCCATCACTTTCCCTACCACAGAGGTCAGACTGACAGGTCTGTAGTTTCCTGCCTCTGTCTTGGTCCCACTTTTGTGAAGGAATCACATCCACCTTCCTCCAGTCCTCGGTACCACACCATCCTCCCATGATTTATTAAAAAGAGTAGCCAGTGGTTTCACCTGGTTCCTCCCTTAATTCTTTTTAGAATTCTGGGGTGAATTCCATCAGGACCCATTGCTTTGTCCACCTTCAGTTTTAGGAGTTCTTGCAGAACCCTTTCTTCTGTGAAAGGACTGGGATCGACCCCCCTATCAAGAGTGCTTCTGTTAAGTGGATTAGGCACTTCCCCCTCCTCTTTTGTGAATACTGAGCAGAAATATTCGTTCAGTATCCCTGCTTTTTCACTGTCCCCTCTGCCCATCCACGTTCATTCTATTTAGCCTCACTGTCCCTCCCTTTTCTCGCTTGCTGATGTACCCATATAAAGGTTTTATCCCCTTCTTAACTGAGTTGGCTATCTTTTCCTCAGTTTGGGCCTTTGCTATTCTGACTTCCCTCCCTGCTTCCTTCTGCCTTAACTGGTACAGCTCTCTGTCCTGCTCCTTCTGTGTTTTCTTATACTTCTGGAATGCTATTTTTTTCTTCCTGACTTTCATAGCCACCTCTTTTGAGAACC
The DNA here is from genome assembly GCA_016271365.2 of Neoceratodus forsteri. Taxonomy (NCBI): domain Eukaryota; kingdom Metazoa; phylum Chordata; order Ceratodontiformes; family Ceratodontidae; genus Neoceratodus; species Neoceratodus forsteri. The sequence continues at coordinate 188,270,710 of CM028129.1, forward strand.
ATAGTGGCTTTTTCTTTCGTTTTGATTTGTTTAGTTGCTTCACACAAAGGCTTGTTGCCTCTGTGATGGCAGTTTTGATGATTCCCCATTGTTGCTCCACACTTCCTCCTAGCCTGTTTGCTAGTGCTTTTCTGAGGCACTCTCCCATCTTGCCAAAGTCAGCCCTCGTAAAGTCCAGTACCCTCACTTTTGTATGGCTTGACTCTGTAGCTGAGTTTAACGTGAACCACACTGTTTGATGGTCACTTGTCCCCAGATGGCAACCCACTTCTACATCTGAGATCCTCTCACTGCCCCCGTTTGAGAGTATGAGGTCTAAGATTGCTCCCTCATGAGTGGGTTCCGAAACTAGTGGTCTAATGCCTGCCACCTGTAGGGCATCAAGAATGGCCCTGCTCTTGGATGTGGCTGCAGCAAATGTGCTCCAGTTAACATCTGGCATATTCAGGTCTCCCATCAACAGTATCTCCCCTTTCTCTGCCATTCTAAGAATGCCTTCTATCATATCCTTGTCCATTCCCTACCCCTGACATGGGGGTCTGTACACAACCCCTATGCGGATTGTGGTGCTCTTTCCAGTCTCCAAGGTGACCCACAGTGCCTCCTCTCCTCCCTCTTTACTCTTTTGTTTGGTTGCTTTTATCACTTCATTTACATAGAGAGCTACTTCTCCCCCTCTTCTCCCCTGCCTGTCTCTCCTGTAGGTCATGTACCCTGGTATGTTAACATCCCAGTCATGGTTCTCTGTGTACCATGTTTCTGTGACTGTTACCATATCCAGGCATCCCTCTTGCATCAAGGCCACCAGCTCAGGGAGCTTGTTGCCCAGACTCGACATTGGTACTCATTACCCTCCATTTCCTGATGGCCTTACTCCCTTTTGCCCCATCCCTGTCCTTCTGCCTTTGTCACTTTCTCCATTTCCCCTGCCCTTCTCCCTATCGACACCTCTATGTTGGTGTTTGTCAGACTTACTACCGTGATTATTTGGGGCTAGGATTTCCTGCTCCTGTCCAGTGCCCCCTTTGGCTGGTTTAAAAGCTTGCCAATGAAGCATTTTAAACCTATCACCTAGGATCCTGGGTCACCTCCCCGGACAGATGCAGCCCATCATGCCAGTATAGGCTTGCATCACTTCACAGCTGACCCCAGTCCCCAGGGACCTAGCCAAATCCCTGAACTCAACACCAGTTTTTCAACCACTGATTGAATCCCATGGTGCGGAACACCCTAGCTCTCCTATGCCATAGATGGGCAGCACCTCCGAGAAGGTTACCGCACGTGCTACTTGACTAAGGCCCCTCCCAATTTCACAAACTCTTCCTGCATCTCTAATCCTTTGTTAGCCAGGTCATTTGTCCCTAGGTGGACAATGACATCCAGCTCCCTCCCTGTGCAGCTGCTCAAGCAATCCTGGGATTCGCTCCTGTCCCTCAAGCCATGGCGCCAGGCAGGCTACCTCCCTCTCCTCTTCCTCCCCAGTTCTACCTTCCTAACAATGGAGTCCCCACCAAGAGTTGTTTCCTTCCTCTGCCACCCTCCTGTGGGTCTCCTTTGTGAGAGGTTCCCAGCATCCTCCTTGGTCTCCACTGTGGGTGCCTCCATAGAGGAACCACACTTTGCCAGAATGGCATAGGAATCTGTGTGAGAGGTACAACTGGAGGGATGCGCTCTGTTCCACCACCCTCACCTCCCTGGGCCCACTGTGGTCCAACCGCCCTCTTCTTGGCAACCTCTGAGGCAACGGCAGGTGGCACTGGTGGTCCCTGGATGGAAGAGGAGGTCCCACAAACTCTGGCCAACCCAGCCTGGAGATAAGCAACCTCCTCCCTCAGCCCAGAGAGGTGCCTGCAGATGGGACAACACCGCATCCTCCAGAACGTCTCCCGGAAGACTGCTGCTTCACAGCCACTGCACTGCATCACTCCAACCATGTCTTATTTCTGGCCCCTTAACTGTTTGCAATCCTTAAACTTTCCTCTATTTTTTTTTCTCTCTCTCTCTCTCTCTCTCTCTCTCCTTACTTTCTGCCTGTGTGCCCTTTAAGCTCCTGATTGTCCTGTTCTGAGACAAGAATATCCTATATATTTCTCAGTAGACCACTTACTTGCTCAGAGGCAGACCTCCAGCAGCTAGAGGGGGCCGGAGAGCTACTCTTGCCCTTCTAGGATGGTGGGTCTTTGGTGGTTCGGTGATCACTCACTTCCTGCTCCCAAACAGAAAGTTCCTGTTGTCAGTCATAAACTCTGTGCCTATAAAAATACAACTAGCTTTGGGTGGAGAGGAGGAAGGAGGGCAATATATTCAGTAGAGAAGTTCAGTCACACAGCAGTCCTTTCTCCTGGTGTCTTCTGCCAAGCTATTAGAATCTTTCTAAGGCAGTCTTTAAATGTAGCTTCCTTCTAGCTAAGCCACTCCCCCTACTTACTAGATCTTTCTACAAGTAATTTAAACTTCACAGCAGTTAAGTCCTTTCAATCACCTGATATTTACACCTAGATAACTGTTCAGATACCCATTCAGTTCAGTTAACCCCGACAAACACACACTTTTTTTTTTTGTTTTGTATGTTAGTTTTTTTTTACCCTAAATTAAAGGTCCAAGTACAAAAGTTCTACTTTAGTCCCAGTAGAGAAATTCAGTCACAGAGCAGTCCTTTCTCCTGGTGTATTCTGCCAAGCTATTGTAACTCTTGTAAAAGAGCCATCCGCACTGCCAAGAGAGAGTACTGTCAATCTGCCCTGCTATCCCCAGCCAGAAATCCAAGGAGTTTGTGGAAAAACATCAATAACTTGCTTGGAGGGTCAGCTAGGGTTCAGGTCAATGACATGCATATTAGCAGGGTCAGTTGCAACAACCCACGTACTATTGCAAATGCTTTCAACTCCATGTTCTCCGACCTGCCTGCCCCCCCGTCCCAGGCTCCTGTCCCCAAGTCTCTGTGTGGGAATACCCCCTGATCTCCCTTCTACCTAAAATGGGTCTCTGTCATGGAGACCCAGAAGCTCCTTGCTGGACTCTCCCACTACACTGGGGCAGGGCACGACCCCCTTGAACCCAAATTGCTCAGCCTGGGAGCTCCTGCCCTAGCCTGGCCCATCACCTACATTTTTAACACCTCTCTAACCTCGGGGATCAACCCTGACAAGTGGAAAGTGGCCAAGGTCATCCCTGTCTTCAAACATGGTGACCCTAAAGACAGCAAGAATTACCACCCCATCGCTATCCTGTCTGCAACCTGCAAACTTCTTGAAAAGGTTGTTGCCATGCAGCTCTCCCACTACCTTCACAGTTATGGAATTCTCTCCCCTGCTCAACATGGCTTCAGAAAAGGGCATAGTACATCCACTGCCCTTGCTGTTGTCACCTCTGAGATCAGGACAGCTGCAGAGCCAGGCAAATTGACCGGAGCCATATTCATGGACCTCTCAAAGGTGTTTGACCGAGTTGATCACTCCCTCCTCTGCTTCCCTCTTCACTCTCTCGGATTCTCACCCCCTGCACATGCCTGGTTCTCCAACTACCTCACGGGCCAGCAGCAATTCACCACCTTCAACCATGCTCTTTCTGACCCCTCCTCTCTCAACTGTGGGGTCCCCCAGGGTTCCGTCCTCAGACCCATTCTGTTTTCCCTATTCATTAATGAACTGCCCACCACTGTTACCCACAGATGCACCACCCTCTATGCGGATGATCTCATAGTCCTGGCCAGCTCCCAGCACATTTCCATCATTAACTCCAGGCTAAATTCTGACTTCACACATATCTAAAACTGGCTAGTGGGCCATAAGCTGACCATCAACCTGGAAAAGACCCAGGCCATGCTCTTTGGCTCCTTAGCCAAGACTAAAACCTGCCCTGCTCCCTTAAATATCTATGGAGCTGATTGTACCCTCCTGCAGGCCGTGGATTTAGTCAAGTATGTAGGAGTAACCCTTGACCCACAACTGGACCTCACCCTGCACATTCGGAACATATGCAAGACAGCAAACTGCAAGCTTGGACTTGCATACAGAGCAAAAAGTTGCCTCACCCCAGCCACACGGGTTGCCCTAGCCAGGGGGGTTCTCCCACCCACGCTCTGCTACAGGCTTGTATCCTTTGCCCCAGTCCCGAAATCAAGTCTCACAAAGTGGGACACTGCATACAACAATATATGCCGCTTTGTGCTCTTGGCACCTCGCCTCACTCATCACTGTGATCTATACTCGCGACTGGAGTGGCTCCACGTTGAAAAGCACCGTGCTTTTGTACTCGGCAATTTCATCGACAACATAATAAGAACTGCTATCCCTTCTGCACTTGCCCTTCCCCTCAAACATGGAACCCCTGCCTACCACTTAAGAGCCAGTGCAGCGCAGGACCACCTGGTTCCCAGGACCCGTACCCTTGCTGGGGACCGAGCCTTCTCCATCCACACATCCAGGATGTGGAACTTCCTTCCTGCATCAACTCGCTCTTCTCCGTCTCATCCCTGCTTTAAAGCCTCCTTATGGAACTTCCTTAAATCGGCCTCCACCTATCTATGTGCCATATAGACCCCAGCTGAGGCACTCTCTTCCCAAACAGACTGTAGGGGGCAACACTCCTGCAAGCCTGTTGCCATAATATGCTGAAAGTTGTCCTGGGCACTTATCCCTGCCTACCTGTTCCTGAATAGGGTCCCCTTGGCTTACAACATATTGTTAGCCTTGTTGACATTATCTATATTTTGTTGTTTGCTCTACCTAGCAATATGTTATGTATCTTGTTGCTATCTTCCTATCAACCTGTTATGCCTGTAATCCCACATCCTGTTATCTACCTTTCTATTTGCTATGCTAGATGATCCTGTATGTTACCTTGACTATTCTTGATGCTTTGTATGTACCTTGTATCCTCCCAGGTCGCACCTGAAAATAGGCACTTGGATGTCTAGTGTGCTTACCTGGTTAACAAAAGCAAATAAAACACAGCTGGCCACTGCCAACACAGCACTGCTGCCAGTTATTCTATGGTGCCCCACTCCAACCCCTTCATGGCTCAGGGCTAAACAGGATACAGGTACTGTACCACAAAGTGATACATTTTGCAGGAGGTGCACTGCTTCGAGCCCACCACTGTGTCCTCAATTGGCCCTCCCCTGAGGTTAGGTTAGAATGTCCGGTCCTGTTTTACAGACAAGCTGTTCAACACTACTGCCCCTCCTAGTCTCCAAGGCATCCTCCAGCCCAAATTTTACTAAAGGGCACTTAGGTCTTCTACCTGTCAACCACTGGAGGTCCAGGACTTGCACAGATCCTTTCCAATGTGTGCACTAGTCCTATGAACAGTCTACTGCCTGGGATATTAGAATGCTCTACTGTTTAGACATTTCAAACCTCCCTCATCTGCTTGAGGGTAGCCATTGTAACTGCAACCGGTGATCCCACACATAACACTTATGCTGTAGCCTCAAATTAAGCTATTCTGATGTCATGTAAAAATATAATTAACCCTGTATGCCTCTTTGTATTGTGACTGTAAATCTGAGTTATACTGAATTTAAAGTTTTTCTAAGCACCTATCTTATGCAAGTATACTGTTCTGTTTCAGTACTGTATGTGAATTACCTGCAGGTTGCCCCTGAAAAAGGGACACTAGTCTCAGTGGGCCTACCCAGTCAACAAATTTCAATAAATAAATACTAGGTGGAAAGGGTTATAGCCACAGCAGTAATTAAATGGAAAATGGTTGTGACTCAGTGTGGTAATATAACAGAGTGGCCACATGATACAGCCCTACTCACTGACAGAGTGGTCTCTTGGAGCCTCCAGGCCTCCCCCGTTCTCCCAATGGAAGTCCCTCGCACTACTACTACCACCACCATGGGTACTAAAGCTTTCTCAGCCCCTTCCCTCTGGAACAGACTTCCTTTGTCCATCTGATCATCCCCCTCCCATCAGTCTTTCAAGGCAAACCTAAAGGCGTGGCTCCTAATCAAGGCAGTTTGCACCTATAGCTGTTCCCTAGGTGGTACCAGGGCCCGTATCCTGGCATAGCACCTATTGTGCCCTCACCCTACCTCCAGTGCCCCTACCCTCTCGTACTGTCTGCTCCTCTTGTTCAATTTGGATAGGACTGTTTTTACTGAACTGTTAGCAAGTTCTGCAACTTAACATAAGTTGCACTTCTGCGTATGACTTGTGCCTATACCACTCCTAGTGACAGACTGGACCTTCGTTTTAACTGTATTTACTTGACTCCCCTGTGACTGTATGTACAATGTATGTAATACTTTACCATAATCATATTAAGCCTTTTACATTGTTTAGCCACTTACTTTATGTCACTACACCAGTATGTACTGACTTCTTTGAAATATTTGTGCTATGTAATTTGACCTCATACCGAAGTGTGTTTCGGCAGTCCTGTTTTGTTCTAATTGTATCTCTGTACTGTACTGATGTTTGTTGTGTTTGTCACCCTGGTAGCCCAGGTGATGACTGAAAATTGTCCTCCGTATCAGTTTGCTTATCCAGTTATCAGACATAAATAGCACAAGGAAGCAAGACTAACAAATTTCTTGAGCTGTACTTACATTTCAGTATGTACTTGAGAATAGACGAATTTCGTAACAGGTTAAACAAGAAACGGCATTGCCAGTTAAATGCACTTCATGTTCCCTTAACGTTGAAGTGGGAGGCAAAGTCAAGTACTGCCGCCAGCTGACAGGGGCCATTAGCCCACTGTAACAGACCCCTTGTGCACAATTACTGTGATTATGAAGCAGGTCCAATTTGCTCAATTTAATGTAGTTTTAAAAATGTAGCTTTATTATTTAAAAAACCCCACTATTTTAGTATTTCCGATCTTGATAAAATGTGAGCCTGTCAAGTAGATGCACTGATGCTGCATATTCGAATCAGTTTCGTAAGGACAAAAGGAGGGCAGGCAGTGGCTTCAAATGCTAGTGTAGTGTCGAGAGAGAGAGAAGGCTGGCAGTCAGATCCAATCAGATTCTTAGCATCGGGCGCTGGGGCAGATTAGGCTACCTTAGTTACTGTTTACTTTTTAAAGGCTGCCTGTCAGATCAATGGAGCAGCAGGTTCTTGTGGAGCGGTGGGTCCTTTTAGCAGTTGGCAACTGAAGCCAGCATGTCTGTTTTTCCCATTTTAAAGACAACAGCCTGTTTTCTGCAGTCTGTCTCAATTGTAGTCTGTGAGACAGCCTATCGAGGTGGAGCCATGTAGCTGTTGCAGTAAATGAAAACCAGGATTTGAAATAAATAAAACAAAAATGAACAAAGCAATTTGGTGAGCGGGAGCAGGAAGATGTGTGAGACTGGGGAGACTGGATCCGGGTCACTACTATCGTGGCTAAGGAAAGGATGCAGTGTGGGATGAGCAGTCATTGTTGTTTAGGAGAATTTGCTCTGTGTATTGGTTTATACTACACACAGAGTTCTGATTGCCAGGAGCTACTTTCACTCCGGCTGTTGTGCTGGGACAATGGGCAGGGTGACAGAAGCTCTTGACCAAACAGAAGCCAGTATTCTTTAAACCCATTTCATAACTGTGCTCAACTAAACCCAAGCAACAAATAAGAAAAAATTACTCACTGCAGTAACCTTCTTTCTTCCAAGGGGTCCTTTAGCTGGCTAGGTGCAACTGCCCCGGAGGTATGCCTTTAAGAGAATTTCATTTAAATGAGTTTAGGGCAAGAGCCAATCAAAACCCAGGAGGGGGAGCGAGCTGAGTGAAAGCAGCCTGAATGCTTCAGAAATGGTTTGGAGGAAAATGAGGGCACATGCCCTGAAAAATGAATCAAGGGGCTTCAAGAAACATGAAATGTCCACAAAAGTGGAAACAGAAACAACAACACGAGTTAGAAACTCAATAAAAAAACTCCAAATTTGGCAAGAGATGTGATAACAGAGCCCTTCTCCTGACAGGTGGACTGGGGAGGAAGGGAAGTAGACCTCTTGGAAGAAAGAAGATTACTGCGGTGAATAATTTTTTCTTCTTACCCCAGGAGTCCTTTAGCATCAGTAACTTTAGCAGACTGCTGAGCAATACCAAGTGGGAGGTGGGCAGAGAACCTACTTAGGAAAGAGGCTCTGCAGAGCTGCCCTGCACATCCAAACTGTAGTGTTTAACAAAGGTCTGCATAGATTCCCAGGTAGCTGCTTTGCAGACATCCAGCAGGGGAATGTCCCTTGCTGCTGCCAGTGAGGCTGCAGCACCCCTGGTTGAGTTGGCCCCAAGACCCACTGGAGGTTGGTGACCAACTTTTTCATAGCAGAATCGAATATAATAAACTGGCCAGCAAGAAATATTTCTCTTGGTAGCTGGTCTTCTGCTGCCTACAGCTCCATAGGTGAGTAACAACTGAGTGAAAGAGCCTCTGGACTGTCTAGTATGCTCTACGTAGTAAAATATGGCTCTTTTGACATCCAAGCTGTGGAGCTTTTGCTTGCCAGGAGTGGATTTCTCAGTAAAGAAGACAGGCAGAGTAATGGACTGGTTTAAGTGGAACTCCAAAACCAACTTTGGTAGAAATTTCCTATTTGTCCTGAGCTTAACTTTATCATTGTGAGGGATGATGTAATTTGGCTAAATGGCCTGTTGCTATGAAATCCTCCTGGCAGAGGTAATGGCCACCGTGAAGCCTGTCTTCCAAGTCACAAACTTGATATAAGTAGTGGATATAGGCTCAAAGGGTGGTTTCATGAGCCTGTCTATGCAGAGGTTAAGGAGTCCAAGGGGAAACTGGCTCCCTGACTGGAGGCTGAAGGTGCAAGAGGCCTTTGGAAAACTGTTTAAAGATGGTGTGGGGGATAAAATGATTTTTTTCTTTCCCACCAAAAGGTAGGCCGAAACTGCAGCCAGGTGCAGCTTGAGGAAAGATTATTTCAAGCCTGATGCCTACAAGTGTAGCAGGTGATCAAGCGGCTGAGGTGCTGAAGCTGAAAGGGGCTCAACTTCTTTGCTCTTGCACCAGAGGGAAAATACAGGTTACTCACCTGTAACAGGAGTTATAGGAGTGGTATATGTTGTTCATCCACACTTACTGGCAGGTTCCTTGCACTTTAAATCCTGCCGGAACGTCTTCAAGCTGGCTCCTCCCTCCCACCCGGTGGTAAAACTCTGGCTCCACCCATGGCCTTCAGATCTAGCCCGGAGGAAGCAGGTTGCAGTCAAAGCCAGGAGGTCGGGTGGGCTGTGTGGATGAACAACATATACCACTCCTAGAACTCCTGTTACAGGTGAGTAACCTGTACTTCTAGGGACGTGGATATGTTGTTCAATCCACACTTACTGGCAGACTCCTAGCTGTTCTCCAGTAGGAGGGAGGCAAGGCGCACACCCCCTACTTGGGAAATAAGGATTGGAGAACAGAGGTCCCAAAACCAGCATCCTGGCGTGACTCAAGGTCGATGTGGTAGTGGGTAATGAAGGTGTGTGCTGATTTCCAGGTAGCAGCCCTGCAGATTTACTGGATAGAGACGTCCCTGAAAGCAGCGGTATGGTGGGTAGAATGAGCTCTTATCCTTTTGGGAGGCTCCATGCCCGCCAACCTACAGCAGAGATCTATGCAGGAGGTGACCCACCTGCCTATCGTCTGCTTGGCTGCAGGTCTGCCAGGTGCAGCTTCAGCGTAAGTGACAAACAGCTGGCGAACCTCTCCCCGAACTTCGGCCGTCTGCTCCTTATAAGACAGCGCTCTTCTAGGGTCCAAAGTATGGAGCTTACATTCAGTCTCTGAGGTGTGATTGAGGTAGAACACCGGCAAAGTCAGCACCTGGTTAAGGTGAAACTCCGACACCACCTTCGGAAGGATTTTCAGGTGGGGGCACAGGACAACCTTGTCCCTGTGGAATACCAGATAAGGAGACGCTATGGAAAGCGCCTGGAGCTCTCCCATCCTTCTGGCTGATGTGATAGCCACCAAGAAGGCGGTCTTCCACAACAGGTGAGAGATGTCACACCTGTGCATTGGTTCGAATGGCTTACCCATGAGCTTAGCCAAAACCAGCAGTAGATCCCATGGAGGTGGAGGTTCTCGCACCGGAGGGGATATGTGGTCAAGGCCTTTGAAAAAGCACCTGACCACCTTCTCCTGTGTCACTGACTGCTTCCCTGCCCGCGCTCGGTAAGCAGAGATGGCTGCCAGGTGCACCTTAAGGGTCGTCGACCGAAGCCCTAGCTGAGAAAGGGACCAACCCCTTATACTGACACCAAATGGAGAATCTCTTCCATTTGAAATCATAGTATTTTCTGGTCAACTCCTTATGGGAAGCCTCAACAACGTTGAGGACCTCATCGGAAAGACCCAGGGCCTGGAACTCTAGCCGCTCAGGAACCAGGCTGTCAAGTGCAGGGATTGAAGGTCCGGGTGGAGTACCTTCCCCTTGTTGACCGAGATCAGGTCCGGGTGGGCTGGAAGCCACCTCAGGAGCCTGGAGTGGAGGCTGAGGAGATCTGGATACCAGAACTGACGGGGCCAGTCTGGGGCTACCAGAATCACCTGTGCCTTGTCTCTCTTTGCCTTCAGAAGCACCTTGTGGATCAAGGGAAATGGAGGGAAGGCGCAGAAGAGGCCCGGGGTCCACAGCCTTGAGAAGGCATCCCCCTGCAGCGAGCCATGCTGAGGGGGGCGGGCATGAAACAGCCTCAGCTTCACATTCTCCCTGGAGGCAAACAGGTCCACCTGAGGGGGTGCCCCAGTGGGAGAACAGATCTTGTACTACCTCCGGCAGCATCCATCCAGCTGAAGGCATCGGCCAGAGTGTTGGATGCTCCTGCCACATGGATGGCTAGGAGATCCGCCTCTAGGCTGATCACGAGAGACCAAGTGTGGAGAGCCTCCTTGCACACAGGCAAGGAGTGCGTCCTGCCCTGATGGTTTAGGTACTACATGGTCGTGGTGGTGTCCGTCTGGACCTGGACCACTTGACCCCGTACAAATGGAGCGAAGGTGGTGAGAGCTAGTCGGACCGCTCGAAGCTCCAGCAGGTTGATGTGGCATCGAGACTCCTGAGGGGACCAGAGACCGTGAGCTCTGAGCTCCCCTAGATGGGCACCCCAACCCAGAGAGGCGTCGGTCATCAGAGTGACCGTCGGCTCAGGGTGGACAAACGAGATACCCTCCTGCAGATGAGCTGGAACGAGCCACCACTGGAGGCTGTTCCACATATCCTGGGTCACTGTCACTGGCTGGTCCAGAGGACCGGAGTGCTGTGACCACTGGCGGGCCAGCCCCCACTGCAGGGGATGCATATGCCAGCGGGCCCAACAGACCACGCTGGTGCAGGCTGCCATGAGGCCCAGAAGGCGCAGGAAGTTCTGGGCAGGAGGCAACTGCCCAACCAGAAATGATTGGGCAAAGAAGGAAAGGACCTCGGCCCTGTCTGCCGGGAGCTGCGCTCTGGCTCAAAGAGAGTAGAGCTCTGCCTCGATGAACTGAATCACCTGTGATGGCACAAGTTCCAATTTGGCCTCGTTGATGAGAAGTCCAATCTGAGAGCAGACCTGGCGGGCCAGATCCTGGACTGCTCCACCTCCAACCTGGAGGGGGCTGCAGTCAGCCAGTCATCCAGATAAGGGTACACCTGGACCCTTCGTTGCCGCAGGAATGCTGTCACCACTGCCATGCATTTGGTTAAGACCCTGAGGGAAGGTCCGCCACCTCTCTGATCACCTCTTTCTCGAAGAGCAGAGCGATGTCGGCTCGGCGAGCCGACAGCGAGGCTGCGGACCCAGAGGCCCCCTGGGGGGGCGATGGCTCGGAAGGGTGGGGCCTGCTTGATCTCCAGAGGCAGGCCCTTTCCAATCACTTCCAGCACCCACCGGTCTGTGGTGATAACGGACCAGGCGGAAAGGAAGTGGCAGAGCCGTCCCCCCACGGGGGGAACCTGGGGTGGAGTGACGAGGTTGGGGGCGACACCCCTCAACCCATCACTGGGCAGGCTTGGAGAAGGGACCGGCCGTGGAACCTCCTGGGCCTTTACCTCCCTGCTTCCTGGAAGAGGAAGCCGCAGGCTTAGGTTTGGGATGCCAAATGCGAGCCTGCTGGCCCTGATGCTGCTGGGCCGGACGTGCCGTGGGCTCAGACGGACGAAAGGGTTTGGGTTGTGGTCTGTGACCCTTGCCCCTCTGGGCGGATGAGACCGAGTCCAGAGTGGCATTGGACTTTTCGATCCTCTGGAGGTGACCTTCCACTCCAGGGCTGAAGAGGTCGGTCCCCAAGAAGAGGACATCCACCAACTTGTGCTCCTCAGCCATGCCCGACGGTGCATAGCCACTGCGGCCACGACTGACCTGGCACATGAGTCACCGATGTCCAGAGCAGTCTGAAGTTGCTGCTTGGCCACTGCCCTGCCCTGGTCCCGCACCTGCTTGACCGTGGTCTGCAGGTCAGCTGGGAGATGAGGGACTACCTCGTCCAGGGAGCCCAACAGGGCGTGAGAAAAGTGTGCCATCAGCACGGCCGAGCTGGCCTGACGAAGGCTGAGGGAGGACGCAGAGTAGACTTTGCGCCCGGCGTAGTCCAACTTCTTGGACTCCTTATCGGGAGGCTTGTCCACGTCCCTGGCGTTTCCGGCACGCCGGAAGACGCTGTCAGTAACCAACCCCTTGGCTGAGGGGTGTTCCGAAAACCTGGACAGGGAACCGGCAGGGACGGCGTACTTCCTCGCCATCCTGGCCGAAGGCACAGGGCAGGAAGCAGGATGCTGCCAGAGCTCCAAGGCCAGGCTGACAATGGTCTCGGCCACCAGAAAGGCCTCCGTGGGAGAATCCCCTCGGTCCAATATCTCCGTTAGGGGATACTTGGCCCGCTTGGATACGGGCTCGAGCTGCATCCCGGTGAACTCCGAGATGAGCCTAAGCAAACCCATGAAGGACGATGGGCTATCGCACCATGAGGCCAGTGGCCGAAGCCGAAGGGTCGACCGAAGTCGATGGTCGACTACTCGGGGAAGGGGACCTCTCCTGCTCCCAAGAGCGTCGACAGAGGGGCTTACCTTTGGAGTCCTTCTTGGACGGAGAGGAAAGTCCTGATGTTGGTCCCTCTCCCTTGGTGGAAAGGGACTGACAGAGCTCCTTAAAAGAAGCTGAATAGGAGGATCCCAAGGAGAGCGGAATAAAGGCCGCGGCCGAGGAAGACGAAGATGCGGCCTGCGCCGCCTCCTCCTCGAGTGCGATCATCTCTCGAGCTGTTCTTCCAAGCCAGCCGCCAAGGAAACCGCCAAAGCGGGCCTCCTTCGACTTTTACTGGCTGGTAACGCTTTCTCAAGCTTCCAAGTTGTAAACGGCTGCCGGGTCTGCCAGACGTAGACCGAGAAGCGAAGAGCACAGGTCGCAGGCCTGCGGGTCGTGCTCAAGGCCTAAGCAGTAGACGCACGTGGAGTGCGGATCCGTCCGAGACATCTTCTGCCCGCATGGGCACCTCCGAAAACCAGGAGTCAATTTGTCCATCGCAGTTGCGAGGGAAATAAATGACTGAAGTCTTGAAAACCTTAAAAGTTATTTCGGGTAAACTGAAGAAATAGAAACCAGTCTTATACACAGAGCATTAAGGAGGGAACCTGAGCTTCCAAGCGGTAAGGAAGATCTGGCATCATGGGGCGGAACCGAGAGCTTTACCACCCGGATGGGTGGGAGGAGCCAGCTTGAAGACCTTCCGGCAAGATTTAAAGCGGCAAGGATACCTGCCAGAAAGTGTGGATGAACAACATATCCATGTCCCTAGAACCAAGAGTTTTACCACCTGGGTAGGAGAGAGGAGCCAGCTTGAAGACCTTCTGGCAAGATTTAAAGCGGCAAGGAACCTGCCAGTAAGTGTGGATTGAACAACATATCCACATCCCTAGAGACCTTTTTCCTCTGGTTGCATAAGCCTTCTTAAGTGTTCATTTTTTTTTTTTTTTTAGCCACCCTCAGTATCCTAAGGACTTTGGGTTCAGAGTACTGCAGGATGGAAACTCAACTCCTCAAGAACCAGGCCTTGAGGTGAAGAGAGTATGTCTGGATACTGCACTCCTGTCTGAGGAAGGGTCAGCAGGGAGTGAGTTGGGGGAAGGCAAATGGGCCTGCTGCAGGACACAGAGAAGGAGAGGATAACCAGGCTTGCCTGGGCCAATCTGGAGCCACCAGGATCATTGATGTAGGCTGTTGTCAGAGTTTCGGCAATACCCTCGAGTATCAGGGGAAAAGGAGGGAATGTGTATAGGAACCTCCCTGACCAGTCCATGATCAAGATGTCCAGAAGCAGCGTTCCCAGGACTGGGGGTCTGCAACAGTACTGAGGGAGCTGAAAATTGAGGGGACAGGGAAACAGATCCACTTCTGGTGTGCCCCACCACTTGAACACTGTGGCTAGTACTTGCTTGTTGAGAGTCCATTCACGCTGACCTTGACTGATGCAACTCAGAACATCTGCCAGAGTATTGTGTTTGCCTGGGAGGTAAACAGCTGAAAGGCTGACTCCCAGGGAGAAGGCTAGAGACTAGAGCTTCTGAACAAAGTATTCCTGATCTAGTACCACCCTGCTTGTTTATGTAGAACATTGCAGTGGTTTTGTCTGTTCGAATTGAGCTGCATGCCCTTTTATGCTGGGAGCGAAAGCTGTGAGAGCTAGAAAGATTGCTCTGAGCTCCAAGAGATTTATGTGTAACTGTGACTCTTCGAGAGTCCAGGTGCCACTCATGGAGGCACTGTCCAGATGTGCTCCCTCCCCCAGGAGAGAGGCATCTGTGGTGATCACCTTTGTGGGTAGCGGAGCATGGAAGGGTACATCTGCTTGCAAATTTGCAGGATTCTTCCACCACAGCAGGTTCTGGAAGAACTGCTCCATCACAGGTATCAATTTTGAAAAGTTGCTGCTTCCCTGATACCAGCGAGCTCTGAGGTAGGCTTGTAGAAGTCGCACCCTGTATCTGACTCCTGGCACCACTGCAGTCATTGAAGCCTTACGTCAGAGTTTGAAAAAAAATGTCTGGCTGGTCTTGACTGTCCCCGGACAAAAGAATCTGCCACTGAAAGGAAACTCTGAATTCTTTCCTGAGGGAGGAAGGCATTTCCCCGAGTGCCCAGCTGGGCCCCTACGAAGGTGAGCAGCTGGGTGGGTTCTGGGTGAGATTTCTTCAGATTTACCAGGAAACCCAGAGACTCCAGGGTGCATTCTGTAAGGAAAAAGGACTCCCTGACCTGGCAAGGAGACTTTGCTACTATTAGCCAATCATCCAAATAGGGATAGAGAGCGACACCCAGTCTCTTGAGGTGTGCTGTTACCACTGCGAGGCACTTGGTAAAGACTCTTGGAGCGGAGGACAAGCCAAAGGGTATTGTGGCGAACTGACAGTGACCAGAAGGAAGCTGGAATCTGAGAAACTTCCTGTGAGACTTCCTTATGGGTATGACTCTGTTGTCTCTGCTGCTGCTTGCATTCAGATGCCGAGTGAAGAGTGATTCCCCTACTAGCAATTTGGAGGTGCAGTGTGAGAGACTGTATTATTCCCTAATTACATCTGCTTGTAGGAGGCTTGGGGCTGATTGCTGTCAGCTTAAGAGGTGGGGACTGTGGGGCTATATACTGTAGCAAGCAGCTGGATGATACCTGACTCTCTTGGTGCTGTTTTTTCCCTGCTGTTGCTTGCATTCAGATGCCAAGTGAAGAGTGATTCCCCTACTAGCAATTTGGAGGTGCAGTATGAGAGACTGTATTATTCCCTAATTATATCTGCTCGTAGGAGGCTTGGGACTGATTGCTGTCAGCTGAAGAGGTGGGGACTGTGGGGTTATGACCCGAGAGTCCGAGGGGTGGGGATAGTATTCCTTTAAATTGCCACGCTGCTCACGAGCGCCACTTGGAAATGAAAAGTTTATTAGTAATAAAAGGAGGAAAAAGGGTAGGTTTTTCTCTTTATCCCTTCTAAGCAGTGTTAAAGTTTATTAGTTTACATCTTATTGTTTAAAAATTATTATTGAAGAAGGGAATATCCTAGCCAGAGAGCATTAGTGTGAAGCAGTTGTGGTTTGTTTTAAATGTTAATAGTAGAAGCTTTGTTATTTAAGTAAGCTAGGCAGATATTTTAGATATAAATCGTGTTTGCTTACAGTCTGATAGCTAAGTATTGTATTAGTTGCTTGGGATGTGTAGGGGCTATATGGGAGGATTTAAGGGGGCCAGGATTATTTATGGGAGCTCACTGTTGCATGACTTGCGCCCTTTTATCCCCCTCCCAGTGTCAGACGCTGTTGGGAAGTGGTGATTGGAAGGGATTGTGCTGGTCATGGACAGTGGGGAGACCTATGTATGGGTGGTGGTAGGATTGGGGTTGTTGGGTCCAGAAGGCACCCTGGATTACGATGGGCATCTGGGAGAGGCCAGACATGGTTGGTGCCCATCCCCAGGGAGTCCAGACTGAGTGGCCTGGTAACCCGAGGGGCTGCACCACCCTCCAATCCCCTGACGGCAGTGCTTTGCAATGCCAGATCGATCAGAAATAAGACGGCAATTATTGCTGCCTTGATTTCTTCAGTCGATCTAGCTTGCATCACGGAGACCTGGGAGGGAGATGATGCAAGCCTGATTTTTGAGGCCGCAGTCCCTCCTGGATATACCGTGGTGCACTGCCCCAGAGTGGAACGCAGGGGTAGTGGTGTAGCTATTTGTTTTAGATACAGCCTGACCTTCACCGTGCACCCAGTGAGAACTCCAGGTTCCTTTGAATGTGTGGCTATCCGTGAAGGACCTGATGCAGGCTGCAGGATCTTCCTCATCTATTGCCCTTCTGGGTCGATGGGGAATTTCCTGCAGGAGATCGCAGAATTTGTCGCCAACGGAGCGTTGGGATCCCCCAGATGTATTTTCTGGGGGATTTCAATGTTTGGGTTGACGACAGAATCTCAGATGTAGCTGTGATTTTCTGCAGACTATGTCCTCTTTAGGATTGGCGAGGCTGTTACCACGTCAACTCATCAGGATGGCCACATGTTGGATCTGGTGTTCTCACTGGGGCTTGAGATCAGTGATCTCAGGATTGATCGAGTACATTGGTCCGATCACTGCACGGTGCAGTTCATGCTTGGGGCTCCCGCCATAAGCCCTTCCCCTGCTGAGATGATTAGCTGTCGCCCTTTGCAGGGTATGACCCCTGAGGGTTTTTTGGCGGCAGCTAAATTGTCTAGTGTGGGTGCTGCATGCGTCGGAAGTGTTGATACCTATAATAGGGTGCTGTCTGACACCATCAACTCTCTCGCACCTGTCCGTGTACGACCCAGAACCTCATACCTGAGGTCCCGTGGTTTGACGGGGAGCTCAGGGAGATGAAGAAGATGGGTCGGAGATTAGAGCACTGCTGGAGAAGATCCTGCCTGGAGGCAGACAAACTGGTCCTGCGTGCGCATTATAGTGTGTACCAGGAGGCAATCAACCATAAGAAGGCAGTGTTCCTGTCTAGGGAGATTGCTGCCAGGAAAAAATGACCAGCTTTACTCTTCCGGACTGTGGACAGGCTTCTTCATCCTGCCTGTCTGCAGCCCAGGAGGGTTTTTTTCTAATTTAGATTGTGAGGAGTTTGCTCTGTCTTTTTCCGGACAGGGTATCCTCGATCCGGAGGGTGGCTTCTTCAGCTAGTAATATAGCTCACAGTGGTCACCTGATGTGTTTTGACAGCACTCCGCCTAGCTGGGGAGAGTTTAGACCAGTGGAGGCTAGTGAGGTTATTGAGGTGGCAGCCAACATGAAGCATACCTTTTGTGAACTAGACTCGGTGCCAATGCGTTTTTTAATGAGATACGTTGACTCTGTTGGCCTGGTGTTTGCCTTGATTATATGGTGTTCCCTTTCTGAGGGGGTCTTTCCGGATGCCTTGAAGGAGGCTCTGGTGAGACCCCTCTTAAAGAGATCATCTTTGGACCCAGAGATCAAGGCGAATTACCGTCCTATATCCAACCTCCATTTTTGGGGAAGGTGGTGGAAAAGGTGGTAGCGCTTCAGCTGGAAGAGCATTTCGTGACTCACGAGTTGTACGAACCTTTCCAGTCGGCATTTTGGGCTAGATATAGCACAGAAAACACTTGTTCGGGTCAGAATGATTATCTCAGGGCAACAGATCGGGGGGACAGGACAATTCTTGTTCTCCTTGATCTCTCTTCTGCATTTGACACTGTGGACCATTGTGTGTTGCTTGTCTGCCTTAGGGAGCTATGTGGACTCACCAGTACTGTCAACTGGTTTGAGTCCTTTCTTATCAACAGAAGGCAACGGGTTACGATGCGGAATTCTTCATCTATACCCAGTCTTCTATTTTGTGGAGTCCCTCAAGGATCGATACTGGCCCCAATGTTGTTCGCAGTGTACAAGCTGCTCCTGGGAGGGATCATTAGGAAGTATGGTTTGAGTTTTCATTGTTATGCCGATGACACTCAGCTATATTTTTCCTTTGCCCCAGGAAAGTACAGTTACGTAAGAACTTACCGTTATAGTAGCTCTACAAGAAATGAAAATTACGTACCTACCGTGATTCTTGATCTTCTCTTGTATCTTCACCATTCATTATTTCCTGGGTGTAAGCGGAGGCGTGCCATCTGGAGGGCTTTTTTTTGAAAGCTAGCTCTAACGGTATACATATCGAGACCCGGCGCCTTACGTCCATGCGAGAGGCGGCCGGTAGTAACTTACCGACTCCTCCAACTCAGTTCTGTGAGGCGGAGAGGCAAAAATTATATTGTGGAAAAAAGAACGAGGCAAGATAGCCAAGGGATAGCAAAGTAAGGAAAATAAACTGAAAAGGAATAAGCCGATGGAGAATAGACAGAGGAGGAGAGTATTCCTGCCCTAGGGATCATGAGGGCCTCCTTGCAGGCGACTCTAGGAGGAACAGATAGAGAGAAGGGAAGGAGAAAGAATGAAGAGAGAGAGAGAAGAAGAAACATGGGATGTTGAGGAGACCAGAATGCCAGAGCATAGTTAGCTGAGGAGGCTAAGGCTCGATCTAATAAGGGCAAGAATCCCACTGGTAGTGCTGAAGAGAAGGTTCACGAACCCGCTAGACAGACTAAGGAGGGCATAGTCTTTGACCTCAACATGCCATGGTCCTTGATCCTAGCTGCGGGCTCCTGGCCCGAGAGCAGGCCTTGCTTCTGGAAGGACACCCGGCTAGGAAAGGTTGATTCCCAGGCAGCATGTAAGAGCTGCTCAAAGGGTATAGAAAGAAAGTTTAGCCTTTCAAGGCAGTTTGTAAGAAATATAACGGAACTCAATCGGACTTGCTATGACAAGGCAGGAGAGACTTGAAACTGGCAAGAACCGGTCATGGTTGGCACTGCTTTTCCTGCAACACTGTCCTCAGAAGGACCCTTGAAAAGGGGGGGTTCAAGACAGAGTATGACTCACAGGCTTATGAGGAAAAACATGACCTGAGAAGCCAGGGGCTGCCTTCAAGCAGTCGGAGAGAGTTCCCTCAGTTTTAAGAGAGAAAGAAATAACCGTACCCGTTCCTCTTGCTCTGCAAAAAAAAAGAAAGGGGGTTGATTCTAGGGCTTAGTAATTGATTAGCAGAATATTGTGGGACCAAACTGCACAGACAGAGTCAGGCAAGGTCCCTAGGAGTGCCTCACCTGAGAACATGGCGGTGAGATAGTCGTGTAGCTCACTCACGACCCAGCACTCCTGCAACAAAAGCCCACGAATCTTAGAGTAAATAATTTTCCTGGAAACTTTTAAGGAAAAAGGCAAGGATAGAGAGATGTCCCCCTTTTTTTTTTTTTTTTAAATATATATATATTTTTTTTTTGGTTTCAGCAAGAGGGAGGAACGAGATGGGAGGGGGAGATGCCACAGAAGGAGGCCACTGAGGGGAAGGTGGGATGGGTCAGTAATGAATGGTGAAGATACAAGAGAGATCAAGAATTACGGTGAGTGCACGTGATTTTCATATCTTCCTTGTCAATCTTCACCATTCATTACTCCTAGGTGATACCAAGTCTCTTCCCCAGGAGGGAAGGAAAGACCCTGAGGAACAAGACCCCAGCCTCCTGTTGGTGAGAAACAGAAGGAAGACCCTGGTAATTCACAGAAGCCTAAGTGGGAGAAGAGCTAGGAGGTGCCTCCCGAGGGAGGAGAGAGGAGATAGCCCCTGCAAAGTCTCCTAGCTCTAGAGGAAAACAGGCAGGTCCCCAGAAGGCGGGGCGCATCACCCTACGCGGCCAGGGGTGACAACCTTGAAAGACGAAGCCATGCGTCCGCCTAATCGAGATCGCTGTCCCGCAAGCCTGGAAGCCACCTCATTGGCGTCATAAGATGCCCTTGCCTGGTGTCTTGCCAGCTCCAGGCCTATAGCGGAGAGGGCAACAGCTTGTCTGGTTTGCTCCATATCAGGCATCGGCCTAGGGTTGAGAAGCATCGACCACAGGTGCTGGACTGTGGGCAGCGTGGTGAGCCTGATGTGATGCTATCGAGCAGCCGCACGAGAAGAAGACACTCTTCCGCCCCCAACGCCGAACTGAAGGAGTCGGGTCCGGTGAGCGGTCGTGCGCCAGGCAGCGGCGCCCGGAGGGAGTGTCTAGGTAGACCAAGCCAGAAGGGGGGTTGGGAAGAGTACCTAGAGACTCCGAGGGGGCACAATACCTACGCTGACAGTCAGCCGGGGCTGGAGAAGAAGCGGCTGGCGACTGCCAGGATCGGATAGAGCGCCTCCTGGAAGGGGATGAGCCAGGAAGGTACCACCAAGTGTTGGGCACTGAATTCCCAGGAATTCATCGTCTCCCGTTCGGTATTGTCTCTACGAATGTAGGAGATCCGAAGGTCCCTCACCATCCTCGAAAGGAATCTCTGATATTCAGTGAAATCAGCATCGGAGGAGAGATGAGCAGGGGGTTCCTCCCCCTCAGAGGAGGGAGACGAGGATGATGGGGAGCTGGAATACTCAGAGGACTCCTGCGGCGGTGGGGAGAGTCGAAAGACCCGCTCATGCATACATCTAACGTATGAAGGGAAGGCCGCTGCAGAACCTCTGAACTGCTCCCAGGATAACGCACCCGTAGGACGACATGGCCTGGGGCCGGGGTGGTGGAGAGTAGAGAGATGGGAGAGGGCACCTGCGAGGCAACTGATCTCTGCCAGGGCTCTGGAATCCGAGAGACGGGCCCAAGCTGGGGGGTCCCGGACAACAAACCAGGCCGCAGGCGGAACCCTGAGGAAGCGGACCCTGGAAGAGCCCAGGAGAATCTCCCTGCGGCAAGTCGGGACTGCATGGATCAGAAGGGCAGCCCACAACAGCCACGGAGGACATCCTAGAGCCCGGAGGAAGAGGCGGGGTTCAGCGCTCTGACTCCTGGCCACACCCCTGAGGTGGCAAGAAGACTCGGGCCTGTCCCCTGCCCTCAACCCTCGGACTCCGAAGGCCCTCCTCCTCGACGCAGCATTCCCACCCCCAGAGGAACAACAGCACCCGGAGGGTTGCTGTCACCGGTCCCCGGGAGGGGGAGCCTCCCCCTTAGTCACCCCGTCTCCCTCCTGAGACTCAAGGCCACCCCCAGCCGGGGAGCCCTCAGGAGAGGACGGAAGGGGGGAAAGAGGGAGGGGCCTGCTGCGCCGCCTGGTACCTCGTGCCACAGGGGACCCAGACCCCGAAGAGTGGGGGTGCCAGGATGGGTCCACGTCTGAGTCATCGGCCTCCGAGGAGGACGAGACCAGCAGGACCTCAACACTGGCTACCCCAGGGGTCCCAGGCGCCGCCTGCCCCCGAACATCAGCAACAGCCAGGCCGGTCCCAGCTCTGGCCAGTATCGCGGCACCGCTCGGCGTTGGAAACTGAGCGGCACGCGGGAGGAGAAACCAGACCCGCAGGCGCGCTTAACGGCGCTGCGACCAGCAGCGCCGTCTGATCACCGGTGCCGCGAACGGCACCGGGATCCAAAATGGTGCGCCCGATCACGGTAATAGGAAAACACCCGGCGGACGTACAGATAGAAAAAGAACAGTCTTACCGTGGTGCTGACAGTCGTGCGAATGAAGGAGGAGTCGGCCTGGGTATTGCGCACTTACAGAACACTACTCCGCGAAAGCAGGTGCTGCCTCGTTGGGAGAAGACAGAACTGAGTTGGAGGAGGAGTGGTAGCTACTGCTGGCCGCCCCTCGCCGCCATGCGCAGAAGCGGTCTCGCGGGCGCGTTAGAGCTAGTTTTTAAAATAAAAAAGAGCTCCGTGGCGGTGCGGCGCCTCCGGCTTACACCCAGGAAGTAATGAATGGTGAAGATTGACAAGGGAAGATCAGCTCTTGCAGCAGGTTACACCATTAGGACTGAAGCAGTCAGGCGCCAGGACCCCACAGAAATTTTCTGGCTAGCAGTCTTCAGTGGGGACCGCCCCCGACGTCAGGAGTAGTACATAAGGAGGCAGTCCCCCCACAATCCCCAGTTCTCCCGCCGGAGACTCCTGGCCGCTGGATGACATCAGAAGAGGAGACAGAGGATCCGCCACCAGATGGCCAAGCCTAAAAAAGAACTTCCCCTCCCATAAGATGGATGTTTGGCTAAGAGGGGATGGTGGGCGGAAAGGTACCTGCTGCAAGAGCTGTTCTCGAAGAGCCACTGTTACGGTAAGTTCTTACGTAACTGTACTATCTTACTTCGAGAAACAGCTCTTGCAGCAGGTTACACCATTAGGACTGATTTCCAAGCAATAGTGGCAATCTTACGCCACAGGAAGGAGGAAAGGTAGGGATCACAACCCTTTTCGAGCCTAGGCTGAACCCTGCTCTTCGCCTCTATGCAATGTCCAGGCTGTAATGCCTAATAAATGTATGCACCGAGCTCCAAGTGGCTGCAGCGCAAATAGCTGAGGTGGAGACGTTCCTTAACGCCACAAAGGAAGTGGCCACTCCTCTCGTGGAATGACCCTTAACCACGCCTGGTAAGGGTTTATTGAGCTTATCATAACAGAAAAGAGATGCACTGGATAAGCCACCTCGAGAGAGACTGTTTAGAGACAGGAGCTCCTTTCATTCTAACAGCGAAGGAGACAAACAGTTGATCTGACTTCCGAAACTGTTTGGTTCTGGTCAGATAATATCTGAGGCACCTGTGTACATCAAGAGTGTGTAGAAGGGCTTCTCCTCTGTTGGTGTACTTTGGAAAAATACACTGGTAAGTCGATATCCTGATTAAGGGTGAGGGCTGAAACCACCTTAGGCAGAAACTTTGGGTTTGTCCTCAGGGATACCCTATCCTGATGGAAAACTAAATAAGGCTCTTTGCACATTAGTGCATGCAATTCGGAAATCCTTCTTGCTGAAGTAACTGCAACTAAAAATAACGTTTTCCACGACAGAAAACGTAGCTCGTAATCTGCTGCTGGTTCAAAAGGTGGCAGCGTAAGCTGCTCCAGGACGAAGTGCAAGTCCCAAGGAGGAATCGGATCCTTGATAGGCGGCCTAAGGTGGAGGACTCCCCTTAAAAGGCACAAGTAGTGTCCAATTGGGCCACCATCTGATGGCCTATGGGGGCATGGTAAGCCGAAACTGCACAAAGGTGCACCTTAATCGAGGAATAAGCCAGTTCGGACTGAAAGAGTGAAAGCAGGTAATCCAGAACCAGCTTTTCGGGACATTCTAACAGCGAGAAACCGCACGCTTGAGCCCACAAGCAAAATCTATGCCATTTCATGGCGTACGTTGCGTGGGTTGCCGGTTTTCTGGCGGCAGAGAGTACATCTACCACTTCCTGTGAGACCCCGTATCGCAACATGGCTATGTCTCTAGGGGCCAAGCATGCAGGTTCAAAGAACGCAAATCCGGATGGACTAGTGAACCCTCCTCCTGAGACAGCAGATGGGAGCTGACTGGCAAAGGAAGTGGAGGTTCCCGGGATAGCTGATGCAGAAGCAGGAACCAAATTTGTCTGGGCCAGAAAGGCACTATCAAAATGAGTGTTGCCTGCTCCCTGCAAAGTTTTAAGAGGACATTCAGGATCAATGGGAAAGGAGGGAAGGCATAGAGAAATCTGCCCGCCCAGGAGAGGGACAATGCGTCTCGCCAGAAAACACCAGGCCCTGTATCTAGCGAGCAAAAATTTGGCAGTTTTGCGTTGTATGGGGACGCGAAATGGTCTAACTCTGGAGTGCCCCATCTGTGAAACAGATCTTCTGCCACCTCCTGTAGAAGTTCCCACTTGTGGACTCTGGCCTGAGAGCATCTCAGGCTGTCTGCGATGGTATTGTCCACTCCTGGGATGTGTACTGCAATTAGGTTTGTGCCGTGCTGCACTACCCACTTCCACACTCTCATGGCCTCCCTGCAAAGCGGGTAGGAGTGAGTGCCTCCTTGTTTGTTGAGGTAATACATCACCGCAGTATTGTCTGTCTGTAACAGGAGAGTACCCGGTGGAATCACTGACTGGAAGGCTTGCAGAGCGTAAAGAACCACCCTCATCTCCAAAATGTTGATGTGGAGATGAGATTCCTGGGCTGTCCATGTGCCCTGAGACCTCACCCCGTCTAGGTGTGCTTCCCACCCGAGCCGAGGCATCTGTGGAGAGAGTCACAGTCGGAGACGGCACTACAAAGGGAACCCCCACGGAGAGGTTCCCCGGATCTAGCCACCATTGCCAATCCCGAATTGCGGCATTCGTGATTTGAATTGGCTGCTGCAGATGGTCTTGCCTTTGGTCCCATTGCACCGTTAGCATCCACCGAGTTACCCGCATGTGGAGCCGTGCCATCGGGACTGTTGCAATGGCCACAGCCATGTGTCCGAGCAGGTGAAGGACGAATCTGGCGTGACGGTCTTCACCGACAGGTCTCTGATGAGGGATCTGACGTGTTCCACTCTGTCCGTGGGAAGAAAAGCTTTCCCTCTGACGGTGTCCAGAACTGCTCCTATAAACTGCAGTTTCTGGGACGGCACCAGGAGTGACTTCTCGTAGTTGATGAGAATACCCAGTGATTGAAAAAGGGCCAGGGTACGATGAATGGCCGTCATCAGTGCCTCCTTGGAGGGAGCCATGAGAAGCCAGTCATCCAGTGCGGGAACACGTAGTGGCCTTGTCTCCTCAGAGATGCCGCTATGACCGCATGCACTTCATGAAAGCGAGGTGCGATGACAGCCCGAAAGGCGCTTGGAACTGATAATGCCGTCTCTGAAGCTTCGAAGCACAGGAACCTCCTGTGCACTTGAGCAATTGGGATGTGCAGGTAGGCATCCTGCATGTCTAACGACGCCAAAAAGGCGTCCTGCTTCAGCATGGGGATTAAGCCCGGAAGGGTCACCATGCAGAAGCGTTTGTAGACGACCGACAGATTGAGGTCGCTGAGGTCCAGAATTGGACGGAGGTCCCCTGTTTTCTTTGGAACCAGGAAGAAGTGTGAATAATAGCCTAACCCTCTCTGGTTCTCTGGAACATGCTCCAAGGCATCTTTCTCCAGAAGCGCAAGCACTTCCTGCTGTATAAGCAGGGCGTGCTGACCCGAGTAGCAGGAAAGCAGGGGAGGCCTTGTAGGTGGGCTGCCTACAAATTCTATACAGTGGCCTTTTTCGACCAATTGCAGCACCCACCTGTCGGTGGTGATTGACCGCCACCCTGGCAGGTGATGTGCGATTCGACCCCCGACCTTCATTTCCCATTGATCCTGAGGAGGGGCGGGGGCTGGGAAGGAGTCATGCTGTGGCAGCGTTAGATCCCGCAGGTTGGGCCGACTTTGCGACTCGGTGGCCCCTGCCTGGGGATGACTTGGCTTGGGCCTTTCGGGTAAAGGAGCCCCTCTGCTGTTGGCCGGAACACGGCTGTTGCCTTTGTGTCCGGCCATGAAAGCGACTCTGGTTCTTACGAAAGGAACTAGGTAGAGATCTGTAAATGGCCTGGACAGATCTAACTGCCTTCATTGCATCCTGAAGTTTGGTGATCACCTTCTCAGAGGCTTCACCAAAAAGGACTTCCCCGTTGTAAGGGACATCCAGGATGTTCTTCTGGACATCCGGGGTAAAACCGGAGACGCGGAGCCAACAGCGTCTCCGGAGACACACACCTGAGGCTGCAGCTCTGGCCGAAGAGTCCGCAGAGTCGTATGCGGCTCTGAGCACCTGGGTCCCCACATCCGAACCTGTACGAAGGAGGTTTAAAAGCTCCTTCTTTTGACCACCGTCAGGCATCTTCTCAACTAGGTCCTGTCCCTGTTCCCACAGTGCGTTCTGAAATTGAACCATGTGGGTGAGGTAATTTAAAGACCTGATGGCGCAAGTCGCAGCCGCGTACATGCGCCTACCCAGGACATCCAACTGCTTGGATTCCGGGTCCGGTGGCTGTGTGCTCAAGTGCTGAGGTCTCTGAGACCGGTCATGCGAGGCTGTGATGACCAGGGAATCAGCCAGAGGATGGTTCGCCAGATACTGGTCCTCCCTTGGGACCTTGTATAGGCGGTCAGCCTTCTTTGGCACTGCCGGAGTCGAATGCGGACGCTTCCACGCAGCCTTGGTGACGTCCGAAAAGGTGTCCACCAAGGATGGCACTACCACAGGCTTTGGGTCTTTCTGCCAAAGGTAGCGGGCAAGGCGCTGTCTCTCGGGGTCTAGCTCTTCAGCATCCCACCCTCTTCAGCATCCCACCTAATATTCTCCTGAATGTGCCTCATGATCTCAGCGAGCGAGGAGTCATCCGGAGGAGACCTGGGAAGGTCTTGTGGGTCTGGGGAGGGAATGCTGATGGGAGAAGGAGATCTGGAGCACCCTGAGGTGTCAGATCTAGAGTCCTCAACGGACGAGGTGTACCGGCATCGTCTGGGTCTCTTAGGGCTGGGTGACCCTGAAGTGGATCTTGAGGGAGGTTTTCTCCTATCTGAGGATCTGCCCCTAGGAGGAGGTGTCTGCTTCTTGGGGGTTGGTGACCTCCTCACAGACCCCTTGGGAGGAAAATGGCGTTGAAGAGTAGGTGGAGGAGCCAAAGTAGGAGGAGGGTGCGTGGTGACCACATCCTTCCTGATGGTTTCCCACCAAAAGGTAAAGAGCTCCTTCACCTCTGCCAAATTCAGGCCCGGCGATGAGCCGGGTAGCGGTGGTCTGTCGCTGGGGTCGGGCGTCAGGTCCCCGGGGGTCTCCCGCTCCGGGGAGTGTTCCCACAGGAGCCCAATGGCTCCAGAGTCGCCCGCCTGGTCCTCGGGCTGAGTGGTGTCCTCCTCCGATGATACCTTCCGACCAACATTGGTAGGTGACAGTGGTGCGGTCCTCCCCTCTGGGGTAGCCGTCGGTCCCCTGGCCGACGCCCTGGGAGGTGAACACCTGGCCGGTGATGGGTGTCTTACTGTAGCCGGGTCCTGGGAGTGCCTGTGATGTTGGGCCAACGTCGGGTCCAGCGTCTGTTTTAGGGACGTCAGGTCCTTAGTCTTACGTGGGACCGGGTCCGACCCACGCGGAGGCTGGGACACAAACCTGGCGTCGGAGTCCCGACGGCAGGAGGAAGACTTGTTGCGCTCCCCAGACTTGGACGAGGCCTTAGAAGGAGTGGATTAAGCCGATGGCCTGGAAGTCTTGATAGGCTGCAGGGAGGAGGAGCCACTGGAGGATCTGACCTGAACCAGGGGAGGCTGAGATTGAGCCCTGGAAGGAGAGCGGTCTGACCGCGAGCCGGAGCTTCGGGAGTCCGAGGCCCTCGACGGGGACCTGGGCCTTTCCTTCTCCTGGTGTTTGAGGGTCTTCCCTGACGACTCCCCCCTGGAGGAAGGTTCCCTATCCATGGCCTTGAGTTTCTCCACCAAGAGAAACGCTTGAAGGGCCTTCTGGTGGTGGATCCTGGTACGACTGTTGAAGCCCTGGCAGAAGGAGCAGGTCTTGGTGTCGTGTTCCGGGCCTAGACAACGCACGCAGACTGAGTGAGGATCCTTGAAGAGGATCTGTTTGCTGCAGACACACTTCGATGGGTGACCTTACAGAGAGGTGCTTGGAGAGGACATCAGATGAATCCAAGTTCATATGAGAAAAAGAGAACGTCGTAGTTCCTAGTAGTCACACGCTAGAAAGTGACAGAGAGGCTGATGCTTGCGATGTTGACGGCGGGAAAAGAACTGGGGATTGTGGGGGGACCACCTCCTTATGTACTATGCCTGATGTCAGGGGCAGGACCAACGTCTGAGGCGGTCCCCGCTGAAGACTGCTAGCTAGAATATTTCCATGGGGTCCTGGCGCCTGACGGGTTCAGTCCTAATGATGTAACCTGCTGCAAGAGTTGTATGTCGAAGTAAGATAATCTAATGCAGTAGATGTGCTTAACATCTGTCTGGCTGAGATTAACGACTGGATGGCCTCCAGTTGGTTGCGACTGAACCCTGACAAGACGGAGGTATTGGTAGTAGAGTCGAACAGAGTTCGTGATAGGATGGCCTCTGACTCAGAAACTGGGCTTGTCCTTGGAGCTATGTCACTGAAGGCCTCCTCTTGGGTGCGAAATCTGGGAGTGATTCTGGACAGGAACTTAACCATGGAGGCTCAAATATCCTCCACGGTTCATACCTGTTTTTTGCATCTCAGAAACACTGCCAGAATTAAGCCCCTTGTTCCGCCTCTGGACCTCCCTACCTTGATACATGCCTTAGTCACATCTAGGCTTGACTACTGTAACGCGCTCTATCTCGGGGTCATAGGAGGATCTCTCTGCAGACTGCAGCTGGTGCAAAATGCAGCTGCCTGATTGTTGACTGGGCAGCAAAAGTTTTGTCATATTACACTGGTTTTAATGCGAAGTGCACTGGCTGCCAGTCAGGTGGAGAGTCCTCTTTAAGGTGGGTCTTCTCACCTATAAGACCCTACACGGGCAGGGCCCTGGTTACCTGTCAGCCCTTCTGTTACCTACCCTTCCCACGCACCCTCTTCGATCTTCTAGTGGTGGCTTCTGACCATTCCCAGAGCGAGGCTAAAAATCAGCTAGTGATAGAGCCTTTTGAGTGTTCTGGCTCCTGTTCTGTGGAATTCTTTGCCAGCTTCGGTCAGGGAAGCCCCCACAGTGGATATTTTTAAGCCCCGCCTGAAGACTTCTTTTTTCCCCAAGCTTTTGATATTTAGATTAGTATATACAGTAAAGACTGTGATTGTATTAGATTTATTTATTCAATCTGTATAAAATTTTGTGCTTTTAAAATTATGTCTAAAATTTGTACGGCGCCCAGAGCCTCCGGGATTGGGCGTCTTTTAAATTAATTTTGCCTTGCGAAAATAAGCATCTTTTAAGTCCAAGGAGGCTAGCCAGTCTCCCTGCTATAAAGATTGCATGACTAGTGACAGAGTGACCATTTAAAAAAAAAAATTCTCTCTAGATGTTTGTGTAAATATCTGGGATCTAAGATAGGTTGCCATTTCCCCGTTTTCTTTTGGGTCAGAAAGTACCTGGAATAGAGGCCCTTGCCTGTCTCATGGGCTATGACTCTCTCCACTGCTCATAGAGCTAGAAGGTTTTGCACCTCCAATTCCAACAGTGGAAGTTGTGTTGGGGACAGAGGTCTTGACACCCAGATATGCCTGAGGTTTGGCATCTGCTTGAACGGTAGCGGCAGACCGTTCTCCACTATCACCAGAACCCACTTGTCTGACGCAACGAGGGACCAGTTCTGAAGAAAGTGGGAGAGTCTGCCTCCCACCGGAAACGGGGAGGCGACCTGGACACTTGCATCAGGACTTAAGACTGCAAGGCTGCCGACTGGGTAGAGGTGGCCCTTTGGCTCCTTCTGCCCCTGCCTCTGAAAGACCCCTGGTACTGACTGCCCCTACCGCCCCTGGGTTGGGATCTTTGAGGGGCAGTAGGCTTAGGTTTAGATGAATGGTTCTGCCAGGAGGCCTTGTACTTATCAACCTTTTTCATGTAGTCAGTCATTCTGTAATCAAACATGTTTTGATTACAGGGAAAATCCATGGCCTTAGTCTGGGTGTCTGTGGTTAGACTGATGGTTCTAAGCCAGGCGAAGCATCTCGGAGAGATGGCATGGGCCATCGCCCTAGAGGCGGCATCACTGTTGTCTGCCATGTGGAATTATCTTACAGGGCAGTCTTTGCTGTATCCACCAGCTCCTGCACCACAGAATCTGACCCACTGCAGGCAATGGCCAGAACAGACTCCCATAGGGCTTTTTGATATTTGGCTGTGAAAGAAAGTCCGATAAGCAGGGAAGCTGTGGCATACATTTTCTTTGCTATAAAGTCAATTTTCTTGGAGTCCTTGTCCGGAGGTAAGAGAAACAAGGAGATCCCAGCTTTCTCACAAGCTGCCTGCTGCATTATACTCTCATGGCTTGGGTATGCAGACAGGAACTCTGTACCAGTTCTAGGCAATCTGTATTTTTTTTCTCAGCCCGCTTGTCAACCCCTGGAACAGAAGTGGGAGTTTGAGGCACTTTCATCGTATTTTTTCTGAACGCATTATAGATAGGGACGAACAGGGTCCTGGGGGTTGAAAGACCTCATCTCCCTATAGTCTTCATCCTCATCTACATCCTGGATGGGCTCCGGTGTAGGGAGGTCCAGAGTGTCTAGCATATTTTGTAAAAATGCAAACATAGAAGAGGAATTGTCCTGGTCACAGTGGGGTGGGGGCGCTCTGAATGGAGGGTCCAGAGACTCATGGGGCTCCAGGCCCTCAAAATCCATGTCAGAGGCATCATAAAAATGTTCATCTGCATCATCCTCACAGTCTCCAGAAGAGAACTGTGGAAGAGTGCCTGCCAGCCCCAGTAAATAATAGGCCCTATCTTTTGCAGGGACTGAAACAGTTGCCATGCTTTAGCCATGTCTTACACAGATGGAAGATCCTGCGCAGACTCTGTTTGTATATGCTTTGTTTCTTCTTTATGCTGTAAGCTGTCTGTTATCTCACTACTGGCTTCCCCAGGAGCAACAGGAGTTCATTTTTCTTAACAGAGTTTTTTTTTAGCCACTTCATCAGCAGCTTGATCAAGCTTCCTTTTTGTCACTTTCATAATTTTTTAATTTGTGAGGAACTGCATCAGCTTATTTGGAAGCTTTATTTTCTTGCTGGGATCTGGAGGCATCTTCAGCACCTCTGCTTACATTTTTACTGTTAGTACTTTTAGATGGCCCCTTGTCGGAAGTCTTTGATTTATCCTTGGCCATGATAATTATCTGTTTCTTTGCTATTGTGCTAGATAAACAAAGCAAACTCAAGATCTGAACCACAACGAATCAAGTGCAGGTTTCTCTGAAATGCCACCAACCAGTGTTGCCCCAGTTAATAACTAGCTTAAAATGCCCTTTCTCCGTCTCTTTTTTTTTTTTTTTGTAGAACTGGGATGTATACCAGTGCCAGTCTAACAGAAAACCCAGTAATACTGGTCAACTGTGCACACATTTCTGTTAAAATGCCACTGGTCAGTCCTGTGACAGATGAACCTCCGGTCCAGTTATAGAGAGATATATACAGACATAGAGCTATAATGTGATTTTCTGATAATGCCAATGCTCAGAGAACCCCCAGGCAACTGTCAAAGTTTAAAATCCAAAGGGCTGTCTCGCGGGCTGAGGTAAGAAAACAAGGAAACTGTGACTAATTTGATGGTTCCTTCATGAATTAAGTTAAAAAGAAGAGGAGCCATCGAGATTCACACATCCGCAGTAAAAGGCAGAATTAACACAGACATGGTAAAAAAGAAGTTAAAATAGTGCGACTGCGCTAAAAATAGAAAATTAGTGCAGCGCTACCAAAATGTAAAACTTCCACTCAACGCACTATAGAAATGAAATCAGGAGGAAAACTTTACCCAGATAAGCCCTAGGAGGCTCTCAACAAGGCAAGTTGAGAGGCACCTCAGGGGCAATGTTGCTCAGACAGCAGACATAAAATATTCTGAAGCTTTCAGGCTGCTCTCACTCAGCTCACTCCCCCTCCTGCTTTTTGATTGGTTATTGCGCCAAGCTCATTCTTTCTCGTCCAGACAGGCAGTATGGCGCTAGACACATGCAGCGGGAGACCTCCAGAGGGAAGGAGGGTGGGAAGTATACCTGCTGCAACAGCTTCTCTCGATGATCTACTGTTACGGTAAGTTCTTACATTACTGTACTATCTTACTTCAAGAGATAGCTCTTGCAGCATGTAACACATATAGGACTGAATCCCAAGAAGAATAAGCTGAAGAAAACTCCCTGGGTGGAAGGAAAGAGGTAAAAGGAAGGAGGAGAGATATTCAGCAGCTACAAGCAAACTGGACTCGGTGGCAATTTTTGACCACCTTCACTGGAGGGCTATCCATCGTCCTGGCTCTGGAGTGCGTGGTGGTGTTTCGTTTTCTGGTTCACTTGTTTATGGCGCGCAGCCCTCACCTCGACCCAGCTCTGCAGCGCAGTGCTTTGGTTTCCATTGTCCTTACACATCAGGCCTGAAGCTCGGAAATCTTTGAGCAGAAGTAACAACTAACAACTAATGTTTTCCAGGAAAGGAAATAGGTTTTGGGGGTCAGCTTCTCCAAAACAAACCATGGCATGCCACAGCCCAAAGAAACCTCTTCCACTTCATGGTGTATGTAGCTCTCATGAAGGATTTTCTAGTCTCCACCAGGACTTCAGCGACCTTGTCCAAAACTCCAAAACGAAGTCTGACACGGTCTTCAGGAGCCATGTATGAAGATGCAGGGATCGCAAGTTTGGATGAACCAAGATTCCACTGTCCTGAGAGAGTGCGTGAGTGCTCAGTGGAAGTGAGACTGGTATTTCCACTGCCAATTGTTGCAATAGTGAAAGCCAAATCTGACAGGTCCACAGAGGGGCTATCAGGATCACTGCAATCTCCTCTGACTGCGCCTTAAGAAGAACTCTCTGAAGGAGCGGAAAAGGAGGGAAGGCGTACAGGAACCTCCCTTTCCAGGAGAGGGACAACGCATCTTGCCAAAAAGCACCTGGTTCTGGATCTAGCGAGCAAAAAGTGAGCAGTTTTGCGTTGGTGGCAGAAATTAATAGGTCCAATTCTGGTGCCCCCCACCTGGCGCATAGGTTGACCACTGACTGGAGAAGTGACCATTCGTGAGACCTCGACCTTGTTCTGCTGAGGGTGTCTGCTAGTGTGTTTTGGACACTGGGTACATGAGATGGTAATCTGGTGGGCTATGGCCCAATCCCACATCCTCATAGCTTTCCTGCACAGGGGATACGAGTGTGTGCCTCCTTACTTGTTGAGGTAGAAAACCACTTATGTGTTGTCTGTCTGAATGAGGTGGTGTCCTGGCTTGAGCACCGTGCCCAAGGCTTGGAGAACATACAGAACGGCTCTCACCTCTAGGATGCTGATGTGGAGGGACTCCTCGGCTGAGGACCAGGATCCCTGGGTCCTGTGAACACCTAGGTATGCACCCCATCCCGAGTTTGAAGCATCTGTGGAGAGAACCTGGTCGGGAACTTCCCGACCATAGGGAGTCCCTTCCCTCAGGGCGGGTGACATCATCCACCATAGCAGTTCCGCGCAAACTGATCCTGTGATGGAGACTGGCAGGTCCAGGTTGTCCCATCTCTGGTCCCACTGGACCCGAAGGGTCCACTGAATTGTCCTCATCCAAAGTCTTGCGAAAGGGACTGTGATGATGGATGCCGCCATGTGACCCAACAACCAGAGCAAAAGCCTGGCTGGCATGGTGGAGGCTGAATAAATCTGCCTGGCTAGAGCCTGAAGGCGATCTACCCTGTCCTGTGGCAGAAAAGTCCTTCCCTTGACCATGTCTAGAAGGGCCCCTATGAATGGCAGGAGCTGTGAGGGGATCAGGGACGACTTTGCTAAGTTGATAGTGATCCCCAGGCTCTGACAGAGTGCGCAAATATCATCAATGGCACTCTGAAGGTGTTCCCTGGACCGGACCAAGAGGAGCCAATCATCCAAGTATGGAAACACATAGTGTCCCCTCTTCCAAAGTGCTGCGGCCACCACCACCAGGCACTTCGTGATCACCCTCGGAGCTGAGGAGAGGCCGAAGGGCAATGCCCTGAACTGGAAATGCCTGCCCTGGAAAGTGAACCGGAGGTATTTCTTGTGACACCTGGCTATCAGAATGTGGAGGTAGGCGTCCTGCATATCCAGGGATGCTAGCCAGTCTTCCTGATGGACAATGGGGAGCAGGCTCTGGAGTGCAACCATTCTGAACCTTTTGTACATGACCGATCAGTTTAGGTCGCTGAGGTCAAGGATGGGCCTCAAGTCTCCTAACTTCTTCGGGATCAGGAAGAAGTGATAACAGAACCCTGCTCCCCTCTCACTTGGGGGAACGGGTTCTATAGCTTTCTTGGAGAGCAAGGCCTGCATCTCCTGCTGAATCAGGCCTGCATGCTCCATGGAGTGACGGGATGGGGTGGGGTCCTGTCCGGAGGGATGTCTACGAACTCTGTACAGTGCTGTGCTCTGTGAGTTCGAGGACCCACTGGTCAGAGGTCACCGTTCTCCAGGCCTCTGCATAAAGAGTAAAATGACCTCCTACCTCCTCTCCCAACGAGACGTCATGGAGCGGTGTGCTGCTCTGACACTCATGCTGTTGGGCGGGGGGAGAAGGTGGCATGGGCGGATTTAGTTTGGCAAGAGGCAGAGCCCGTTGATCCTCTGGGGCCACTTCCCCACTGAATTTAAGGCTGCTGAAAACGGGGCTGCTGACCGCCTTAGCCACGAAAATGAGACCTTCAAAACTGTCCCGTTTCTGGCGGTACACAGACTGCACTGTGCGGACAGCCTTACCGGAGTCTTGTAACTTGTTCATCTTCTCCGTATCCTCACCAAAGTGGACGGAGCCTCTGAAGGGTGTGTCTAGGATGTTAGACTGGACATCCTGAGTGAACCCAGACATATGGAGCCAGGAATGGTGCTGTAAACAAATGGCCGTGGCAGCTGCCCTGTCCGCAGAGTCACAGGCAGATCTTAGCACATGCGTGTCTACATCTGACCTGGTCTGTAATAGCATGGTGAGTTCTGCCTTTTGGGGGCAGTTGGGCACACCCTGCAAGATGTCCATTCCTTGTTCCCAAAGGACATTCTGGAACTGGACCATATGAGTCAGGAAGTTAAGGCTCCTTATGCTGCAGGTGGCAGATGAGTACACCTTTTTGCACATAGAATCCAGCTGTTTAGACTCTCTGTCCGGAGGCTGGGTGCTCAGATGTTTGGCCTCTGTGACCAGTTGCGAGTTGCTGAGATGACCACCGAATCCGCAGTGGGGTACTCAGCTAAAAATGGTTGCTCCTTGGGTGCCCTGTATAAACAGTCTGCCTTCTTAGGGACGGCCGTGGAAGAGTGAGGGTATCTCCATGTGGCCTGAGTGACATCCTCAAAAGTATCGACCATGGGGGAATGACTACCGGCTTGGGATCCTTCTGTCTGAGGTATTTAGCAAGCCTCATACGCTCAGGGTCCACAGCCTCTGTGCCCCAGCCCATGTTAGCCTGAATGTGCCGCATGACCTCCATGAAAGACTGGTTATCTGGAGGGGACATGGGCGTGTCCTCAGGCTCCCCAGAAGGTGGCTCCTCGAAGGACGAAGTGGAGGAGTCCGATGGGTGATATGAATTGGAGGAGGAGACCAATGGGGACCTGTGCCTCCTGTATTTGTGGCGATGCCTGCCCGAGGAGCTAGAAGAACTGTGTCTCCTTGACCTGGATCTGTGGTCCTTTCTTTTGGCTACCCTCTTGCGTGGCCGATTTCCCTGACCCCCACCGGGGAGCTGGGGACCACTTTTCTGAGGGGTGATGGTGGGGGCTTACCTCCATCCGGGTTTGCAGCCAGATCCAGTTCCACCGCCATAACCGGTAGAGGTTTCAGTGGGAGGATGTCAGGCTTGATAGTCTCCCACCAGTGGGAGAAAAGGTCCTTCACCTGGTTCAGGTTCAATTTCTGGGAACCTGTAGACGGTTCCAACGATGGGCCAGGGGTGCCGGTACAAATGCTGATCTTGGTCGACGTCGATGGACATACTGAAGGTGACGACAGGGTATCGTGACCATCCAGAGGCGACTCCGAGAGGCTGCATCAGGTCCTCCTGTACCGGTGTGCTGTCCACCCTGATGTCTGATGGGGGGACTAACACTGAGGCGACTGAGATCTAGCCGGTGGCAGTGGCGTTTGGGAGTCCTTGGGGCAACCTCCACAGAATGACGTCAGTGAGGGTCCGACGTGGGCTTGGAAGATTTTTCAGAGTGGCGCCTACCTGACGGTGGGACAGAGCGTGTCTCGGCAGATTCAGAGGCCTGTTTAGGTGGGAGGGAAGAGGACATCCCTGCCGAGTGGCCTAAGGACTTGGCCTTCTTGTGGGAGTCAGTACTGCATACAGAGGCCAATTGGGGGGGCCAAATGGACCTTACCTGTGTCTGATGACGACTGGCCGGATGTCAGGGTAGGTGGCCGAATCTTAATTGACTAAAGCATCACACCAGAAGACCCCAGCATCTTCTCCTTCACACCCGAACTGCCAGAGGTGGCCGGGGCTTTGACTACTGTCAACCAAGAGTGATGGCCTGACAACTCGTACCTAGAGGCAGTAAGAAATCTGGAGGATCATAACCTGGAGTGGGACTCCCCTTTTCTTTCTCTCTCTCTGAACTTCTCCTTGGACTTTAAGAAGCGATGTTTCTCAGCGCTCTTGTGAGGATGGTGGGAAGATTCCCTTTCAGAGGAGGAGCCCCTCTGCGTGGCTGGCTACCAACTGCCGCTGAGGAAAAAAAAGGCCTGGAGGGACTTCTGGTGATGGATCAGAGTCCGGCTATTGAAGGCCTGGCTGTGCGAGCAGGACTGGGTGTCGTGGTCTGACCCTAAGCACAACAAGCAGGCCGCATGGCCATCCTTGGCGGGGATCTATTTCCCACAGGCACACCTGTTTGTGTGCCTCACCGAGGGAGAAGACATGCAGGAATAACTGAAGAAAAAAGAGAAAAAGGGGATTGGAAATTTTGAAAGCACAAAAAAAGTGATCAAACTGGCATGACTCGGGTGGTGGAGCCGATGAGCGCACGTCAACGGCAGGAGAAGAACTGGGGCACGCTGGGGACAGCCACCTCATAACCCGTGGGACATCGCAGGTGGGCCTACATCATGGGCTGGTCCCTGCTTGGTACTGCTGGAACAAGTCTGCCATGAGGTTCTGTTGCCGGCCGACTACAGTACTATGTGCTACCTGCTGCAAGAGCTACCTCTTTAAGTAAAATTGTTTGTTTAGCCTTAACCCTGTGTAAGGCAGCAAGTATAATTTGCAAAATGTCTAATTACAGCTGTTTTAGGAAAGAAGGAACTGTATGAATTCTTTAAATAGCCAGCAGCTCAATTCCTTCCACTTCTTGTTTCAGAACCCCTTCCAAATGCAGCTGCAACTATTTGGAGAAGCCACTGCTTTACTAACAAGATTTTCTTAGTTAAGCAATGGCTTTGATTTGAAACAAATCTCTCTCTCTTTACATGCATTTATTTATATACATATCAACAATTGCAGATGCAGGAATTGTATAAACTGGTAAGGGATCATAAATTTACACAGTCCAGCTGACAATTAACTTTTTATAAACACAGAATAAAACCTATTTCATGTGAAAATCCCAACTGGGGAGGGATGGTACAAACCACCTGGCATTTACGTGCCCCTGCTAGTCGACCAATCAGTCACACTGGCATCAACAGCAATCACTCACATCGAGAAAAGATGCAGCCATGCAAACCCTATTGTTTGAGTGGCAGACAGGGAAGGGGGGTCACACAGAGGAAAATCACAATCCACAAAGATTAGCTTTTCATATAAACAAGCGGCTGACTTCCCACGATCCACCAAATGCTTACAGGAAAATGGAAAATTAAACTGTTTTTATTTTGCATGTTAAAGAGTTCAAACTGTCATAGCAACATTTATTACAGAAAACTAGTAGGCCTTCCTTTATACAAAACAAAGTTCAGGGTTCCCCATTTAACTTTTTTATTTCAAATACATTTTTAAAAATTATATAGAGACTACAAGTATTAGCATTAGGAACTCCAATTATACCAAAAGTAGACTCAAGCTACATCTATAGTGGTAGCAGATTAAGAGTGTTTTGTTTGGTTCAACATTGAGAAGACAGAATAAAGTTAAGAAATTCCACTCCACGTAGCTGGTTCTTCAAGACCTAATGCTAATGGGAGTGAAGAGGTCAAAGATTATGGGAATGTTAAAGTTAATTATGTATACACAGATACAATAAACCCGTTGGACTGTAGCCAAGACAAATGTACAATGGAGTTAGAAAAACCATGGTTGGCTTTTAAATACTGGTAGCAAGACGACAAACTCTCATGTAACTTATTACAGATAAACGAAAAAGGCTAGTAATCAAACTATCGTTCTAAGATTAATAAACATCATTTCAAGAAGTTTTCTTAAACAAGTGACTGCTGAGGAGGAGAGGTGTCAGAGGATGCACTTGGCTTGTTATCTTGTACTTTCTTACAAAAGAAGGCAGGTAGATTTTTTCTTGCCCCGTCTGGCTTGCAAGGCTGCTCTTGTGGCCATTTCAAAAACTTCTCTTACACCGTCTTTAGTCTTTGCTGAGCACTCCATGTAGCCAAATGCACCAATCCTGTTAGCCATATCCCTGCCTTCTTCAGGTTTTACAGGTTCCTGTTTCACATCAGAAAAACACAAAATAAATAAAATAATTGTTTTACAAACAGAATTTCTTTATTTCAAAGGTTTCATGAGGAAAACAAAGAGCTGGTAACAACTAGTTTCCAGATGCCTGGGGAGAAGAGATGAGAACAGTACATATCTGACAATAAGGTGCAAGGGAATAAACAGAGGTTACTCACCTGTAACAGTAGTTTCTAGGAGTGGTACATGATATTCAGTCACACTTTCTGGTAGTTGCCTTTCCCTTCAAGCCTGGCCGCAACATCAAGTTGACTCCTCCCAATGATGCCAGATCTTGCCCGCTGGAAGCAGTAGCGTGCGCCAAAGCCATGGGAGGTCGGGAGGTCGGATGGGTCTGTGTGGATGAACACCATATACCACTCCTAGAACTACTGTCACAGGTGAGTAACTTGTTTTTTCTAGGGACATGGATAAAAGAAAAAATTACTCACCTTAGGAATTATGTTTCTTCTAATGGAGTCTTGCTGTATTCTGACAATTGCAGTGATTCCCAACCTTTGAACTGCCCCAGAGAACAAAGAGTTAACTTTCTATGAAGGGCATGGAATGCTGAGCTCTGTTGAAGTCTCTGCCTGGAGTGTTTCAAACTTAAACCATCAGATTCTTACGCGCCCAACTAACTAAAAATTATATGTGGAAATTGTAAAAATTCCTACTAGCCAACTGGCTGAAAAAAGTTTTGTATTCCCAAGGAAGACAAGTCAGGAAACCCAAAAACCAATCTACTACAAATAACAATAATAAATAAGCACCCAAACAAAAAGGAGGAGGGTGCAAGCAAAAATCACCCCTTGGGTGCAACACTGCACCTGCCCACCCACTTCCCAAAAACAGGTTCTGAGAGGGGAGGCAGGGAAGGAGGTCAGAATACAGCAAGACTCCATTAGAAGAAACACAATTACTAAGGTGAGTAATTTTTTTCTTTAAACAACATGAACTCTTGCTGTATTCTGATAACTGCAGACTACCAAGCAGTACCTCCAAGAAGGAGGGACAGAACCTTCTTTGGGAATAGGCTCTGAAGTACTGCTGTGCCAAACCGAGCATCACTCCTAGCCTGGATATCCAGAGAGCAATGCTTGGTAAAGGTATGGACTGTTTTCCAGGTGGCAGCTTTACAAATTTTTAAGAGAGGGATATTCCTGGCAGCAGCCAGAGAAGCAGCTGTACCTCTAGAGGAATGAGTCCTCAGGCCTGAGGGTGGAGTTTTTCCCAGTTTTTCATAGCAGAATTGTATACAAGACACAATCCACCTGGCAACAGATCTTTTGGTGGCAGGTTTGCCCTTTCCCACTTCTCCATAAGTGAGGAACAACTGGAGGGAGTCAAACCTGTGACCCTTGGTACGCTCTATGTAGTAACCAAGGGCTCTTTTGACATCTAAACTGCGTAGCCTCCTCTCTCCTGAAGAAGAATGATCAATGAAGAAAACAGGAAGAGACACAGACTGGTTTAAATGTAAGTCTGAAACCACTTTGGGCAAGAACCTTCTATTGGTTCTAAGGGCCACTTTATCTATGTGAAATGAGATAACATCAGGTTCCATTGACAGGGCTTACAATTCACCGATATGCCTGGAAGAGTTAATGGCTACCAGGAACACAGTTTTCCAAGTCAAGTACTTAAACTCTGCTGAAGACATAGGCTCAAAGGGGGGTTGCATAAGTTGAGCAATGCAAACATTCAAATCCCAGGCAGGGGCAGGGTCTCTAAAAGGAGGACTGGTGTAAAGCAATCATTTTAAAAATTTACAGAACACAGGATGGGAACATAGTGAGGAAGACTTCCCTACAGACAAAAATGCAGAAACAGCTGACAAGAGTACCTTGAGAGAAGCTGGTCCGAGGCCTAGGCCATTAAGATGGACCATATAATCCAGAACCATAGGCAATCCAGCAGTGTCTGGAGAAATATGCTTCTTAGAACACCAAATGTTGAATCTTTTCCATTTGGAGTTGTAAGTCTTTCTGGTGGAGGGCTTTCGAGAAGCCTTGAGGAT
This sequence comes from Neoceratodus forsteri, assembly GCA_016271365.2. Taxonomy (NCBI): domain Eukaryota; kingdom Metazoa; phylum Chordata; order Ceratodontiformes; family Ceratodontidae; genus Neoceratodus; species Neoceratodus forsteri. Next base: position 188,311,289 of record CM028129.1, read on the forward strand.
ATCCAGAACCCCTTGGGAAAGATGCAGATCTGCAAACTCTAACTCTTCAAGAGCCACGCCTTGAGATTGAGAGACTGAAGATTAGGGTACCAAATCCTTCCCTGAGAGAATGTTAACGGGTTATAATTCCTGGGAAGAGACAGGGAAAGATGGACTGCTAGGGACAGCAACAGGGGGTACCAGGGCTGTCTGGCCCAATCTGGAGCAATCAGAATCACCTTGCAAGGCTGAGACCTTATTTTGACCAAGACTTTGAACAGGAGTGGGAAGGGGGGAAAGGCATACAGAAACATCCCTTCCCAATTCAGAATCAGGGTGTCCAGAGGGACTGAGCCAAAGACTGGAGGTCTGCAACAAAAGAGAGGGAGTTGGTGATTGTCTGGGGCTGCAAACAGATCAGTCTCTGGAGTGCCCCACCTTGAAAAAAGCACTTTCAACACCTGAGGGTCCAGTGACCATTTGTGATGGGCCTGAGAGATCCTGCTCAGCGCATCTGATGGCACATTGTCCTTGCCTGGAAGGTGAACTGCTACAAGAGAGCTTTGCAGGGAATAAGCCAGGGACCACAACTTCATGGCTTCTGTGCGCAAGGCCTTGTACAGAGCGCCTCCCTGCTTGTTGATGTACCACATGGTGGTGGTGTTGTCTGTTCTGACATGAACCACCTTGTTCTGTACTGACCGAGAGAAAGTTTTTAGGGCCAGAAAAACTGCCCTGAGCTCTAGGAGATTGATGTGGAGAAGGGATTCCTGGGGGGACCACAGCCCCTGGGCAGTGAGGGACCCCAGATGGGCTCCCCAGCCCAGAAGAGAAGCATCCGTGCTAAGGACCACTGAACAAGGCTGAGTAACAAAAGGAACACAGTCTTAAATTGCCTGATCTTGCCACCACTGGAGGGCTTGGATCAAGGTCAGAGTCTCTGGGATCAGTTTGGTAAGGGACTCCTTCCTCTGAGACCAAAAAGCTCTCAGGTGGAACTGAATATCCCTCTTCTGGAATCTTGCCCCTTGGACCACTGCTGTTGAAGCTGCCATGTGGCCCAAAAGCTGGAGGAAATGCCTTGCTGGCTGAGATACCTGAAGGCTGAAAGAAGAGGCTAGTTCCATAAGAACCCTTGCCCTTTCTAGAGGAAGAAAGGCTCTTGTTCAGAGTGTATCCAGTTCTGCCCTTATAAAAGTAAGAAGCTGGACTGGTTCGAGAACAGACTTGGGAAGGCTGAGAAGAAATCCTAGAGAAGTGAGCACTTGCTGGGTCATTTGCAGGTGAAACTTGACTTGGTCTGGAGACTGACCCACTATTAGCCAATCATCCAGATATGGAAAAATGGAAATATTGTGCCTTCTTAGAAAGGCAACTACTACTGCCAAGCACTTTGTGAAAACCCTTGGGGCTTAGGTTAGGCCAAAGGGCATTGCTCTGAACTGATAGTGGCCTGAGGGCAACTCGAACCTGAGGTACTTTCTGTGCGAGCACCTGATGGGAATGTGAAAGTAGGCACCTTTGTGGTCCAAGGAGGCTAGCCAGTCCCCTGGCCTTGGAGAGGGAAGGATTATTCCCAGAGTTACCATCTTGAACTTTAGTTTTAAAAGATGTTTGTTTAGATATCTTAGGTCTAGGATGGGTCGCAACTCCCCTGTCTTTTTGGGGGTCAGGAAGTACTTGAAGTACAGTCCTTTTCCCCAGTGTAGGGTAGGTACTCTCTCTATGGCTCTTAAAGCTAGGAGAGAAGAAACCTCTGCCTCTAGGGCAAGGGTTTCCAAGAGATTTGCAGGTGGAAAAGATCTGGCTCTCATCTTTGGAAATTTTCTGAAGCTGAGAACCAGTCCCTGGCTTACTACTTCCAGGACCCACTTGTCTGAGGTAACAGACATCCAGTCCTGGACAAAGTAAGCCAGCCTGCCCCCTACTAGAACAGGAGTCGACCCGGGCAGGTCCATCAGGGTGTCTGCTTGGCAGGGGCTTTAGGCTGAGGAATGGATGCAGCCCTGCTCATCCCCCTTCTGCCTCTCCCTCTGAAGAACCCCTCTGAGAAAAGAAAGAAGAGGCCTGTGCCCGGTAAAAAGGCCTTTGAAAAGGCCTGCCCCTAGACTGCTGCCTTTGAGGAGCTGCCTGCCTCTCCTTAGACTGAGCACTGTTGTAAGTGGTCCTGTACTCATCCATTTTCTTCATGTAATTCTCTGTCTGCTCCCCAGAGAATTACCCACTACAGGAAAATCCATGGCCTTAGCCTGGGTGTCCTGCGAGAGGCTAGTACAACTGAGCCAAGCCATCCTCCGAACAGCCACAGTTGTAGCCATGACTCTTGAAGACACACCATTAGAGTCCATGAAACTGAACCTTAGATGCCTCAATCCCATCTGCGGCCACCGCCTCCAACTCCTTGGCTAACTGGGGGGAGGCCTGTTTAGCCAGTGCCAGTACAGTGTCCCACCTGGACTTCTGGTAACTGGCTGTATAGGCCACGTAATTCGCCTGCCTGAGTCCCAAAGATGCCATATACCGCTTCTTTGCCATGGCATCAGTCTTCCTGGAGTCCTTGTCTGGGGTGTGTGAAGCCAAGGGAATATTTGCTTTGTCACAGGCAGCAGCCTGCACTACCCCAACATGGCTGCACTGCTGATATAAGAACTCCGTGTCTGAGCCTGAAAGTGTATACCTCTTGTCCATTCTTCTATCCACAAGAGGTATAGTGTTAGGAGACTCTAGGATTTTTTGTGTCCATTTTCCAAAAGATTTGTGGAGGGGAATAGACAGTCTCCTGGACTCTGGGATGTCCATCATTTCTACATAATCAGGCTCCTCTTGATCTTCCACAGCCTCCTCCATAGGAAGCTGGAGGGTTTCAGCCACCTTTCTGTAGAACATAAAGTGAGAAGGGGACTCAGAAAGCCTAGGAGGGGGAACACTTGAAGGTTTGTCTGGGGAGATGTCTGGTTCCACAGGCACATCCAGACCCTCACTTACATCATCATCCTCAAATTCCCCTTCCTCTTCAAATTCCGGTTCATAAAAATCTTCAAGGGTATAATCTTGAACTGGGGGAACCAACTGAACCGAACCCCAGCCAGAAGAAGCCGGATCGGTAGGAACCAGACGGAGCAATTCCACAATCTGAATTGCTCTGGCTATCTCTTCGGCGGTCGGAACATGAACCTCTGGATCCGAACCAGTCGATTTGTCTTTGCGTTTTCTTTTTGTCAGAACTGATCCCTTGGAATCGGCTCTCCTTTTGCCCCAAGAAGTATCACCCTGGTCAGAGGGCACTCCATCTGGTTCGGTCAAAACCAAACCGGGCTGACCATCCGGGTCAGCGGACTTCTCGGCCTCCTTTTCCCTCAGTCTACCTAATCTCTTCTCAAGGGTAGATTTGGGAAAGTTTACATATTTGGCAGTCTGAATCGAGGTGGTCAAACCCCAGAGAATAAACACAGGTGGTGTGGGGATTGGCCTTAGCAGAGACCTCCCCACACTCACTGCAGTGTTGAAACCCAGTGGGCCCGTTTTTTTCTTGGGTTTCTCAGACATGGCCAACCTAACCAACTTACCCTTTTTCTGGCAACTGCCAGGCAAGACTCCCTTACTGGTTCCTAACCGTGTCACGGGTACTGGAAAAAAAAAAATGCACTAACACACGGTTTTTTTTTAGAACTGACAAGAACCGGTAACCACACACTAAGTAAAACACACAAAACACAATATGAAATGGCAGGTTCAGCCAAACCGAGCCGCACTTTTACAAGTTCCACACAGAAAAAAACAGAACAATTCCTATCTAGTACTCACGGCACCACAGAAAGAGACTGAACTGACTATGCGGATACTTTTTTGGTTTAAAAAACCAAAACTGAAACTTTAACTTACTTTCGAACCGAGCTGAAGGAGAAATCTCCGGAGCTACCGTTCAGTGAGGCGGAGTAAAGAATCTGACGGTTTAAGTTTGAAACACTCCAGACAGAGACTTCAACCAAACTCGAGCTCAACATTCTATGCCCTCCATAGAAAGTTACCTCTTTGTTCTCTGGGGCAGTTCAAAGGTTGGGAATCACTGCAATTGTCAGAATACAGCAAGACTTCATGTTGTTTGAATGCTCTATCATCATTTTCTGGCAGACTCCTAGCAGTTCTCTGGGAGGAGGGGGCAAGGTGCATGTCCCCTACTTAGGGAACAGAGACTGGAGAACTGAGGCCCCAAAACCAGTATCCTGGGCATGACTCAAAGTCGATGTGGTAATGGGAAATAAAGGTGAGTGCTGACCTCCAGGTAGCAGCCTTGCAGACTTCCTGGATAGGGACGTCCCTGGAAGCAGCCACCGAGGCAGCGGTATGGTGGGTGGAATGAGGCCAAAGCCGCACGGGAGGCTCCCTACCTGCCAAGCTATAGCAGAGGTTGATGCAGGATACAATCCATATGCCAATCATTCGTTAAGCTGCTAGTCTGCCAGGTACAGCTTCAGCATAGGTGACAAACAGCTGGCAAACCTCTCCCCGAACTCCAGCTGTGCGCTTCTTGTATTAAGCGAGTGCCTGCCTCAGGTTCAGAGTATGGAGCTTGTGCTTGGCCTCAGAGATGTGATTGGTGAAATACACTGGGAGATTGATCACCTAGTTAAGATGAAACTCTGAAACAACCTTCAGGAGGAACTTCGGGTTTGGGATGAAGGACAACCTTGTCCTTGTGGAAGGCCAGATAAGGAGACTCCACCGAAAGCGCCTGGAGCTCACTGATCCTTCTGGCGGACAGGACAGCCACCAAGAAGGCAGTCTTCCATAACAGGTGAGACATCTCACATCTGTGCATCGGTTCTAATGATTTGCCCATGAGCTTTGCCAACACCAGCAACAAGTCCCAAGGTGGTGGCGGCTCATGCACTGGAAGGGAAATGTGGTAGAGGCCTTTTTTTTTTTTTTTACACTTGTCGCTTTTTAGATGGTCGGGTGTTGCATATCCTGAATACTAAGACTATAGTTTCTAGATCCCTTAAATTCTCCCCAGTGGCAAATCCCAGGTCTAGGTAAATTATTTTTTCTCCCCTACGGGATCAAATCTGGTCTACGTCCGGTCACTCACAACCACCATTTGGTCCAGAAAGATATACATCTCTGTACTTTTAGGTTAATATAAGCCATCAAAAGCTCCATTCGATATATTTGGTATGTAATATCCTCCCATTCAAGAATTGCTGGTGGGTCTCTTTGGAGCCATTTCCTTGTCACAGCTTTGTGCGCTGCAAGGAGCAATATAGCCAGCAAAAACCTGGGGTTGCCTTTCCCAATCCCTACAGGAAAATCGAAAATAAGTGTACATTCAGGAGTCAAAGTCCCTATTTCTAGAAACAGCTCCCTCAGAGCTCCTCCCACCTCTCTCCAGAATGTCTCCAGGGTTGCACAACTCCAAATTACATATGTATGATTAGCAGAAGGTTCCCTACATCCTCTCCAACATTCTGATGCAACCCGAGCATCAAACTTTCCCACTATTTGTGGCGTTTTAAAAAATCTTATTAGACACTTCCAACCAAATTCTATCCATATCAAGGACCTAGTGGTTCTATGGATAGTTGAGTATATCTGTTCCCACCACTTCTTCTTCTATGTTAATGCCCAACTCTTCCTCCCACCACTGTTGTGAGTGTAATGTAGTCTCTGTCTGATCCTTATTTAGGGCCTGATAAATCCCAGAAATTACATGGTCAGGGATGGCTATCTCCATCACTTTAATTATGATTCCGTCAATGGATGCCCCCCACAGGAAATACCTATCAAAATTCCTGCAGTAATTTCTAATCTGAAGAAATCTATAAAACTCTTGCTTCCTCAAGTGGTTATCCCCCAACATCTGGAATTGACAGAAGGTTCCTGTTCATACAGTTGGTAAAATCTGGTAAGTCAAAGGCACTGCCACCTTTTAAAGGTGCAGTCTAGCCTGGCTGGATCAAAGCTGGGGTCTTCGCCGATTTTTGTAATAGATTTACTGTGGGGGTCTTTAGTTTTTTTAATTATTGTTTTCCAGATTCTCAAAATCTGTCTGGTTTGTTTACATCTCATCTCTCTTTCTAATGTTGCTTTTGGTATGGGCTGTCCAACAGGAATTTCCCATTCTCAACTGTCTGATTCCCCTGTTCTCTCTCTTTCCAATATGGGTCTGCCCCTTTGTCTAGCCAATGTAGTATATGTGACACTACCGACGCCTGCACATATTGTTCTAGATTTGGTAAGGCTAGCCCCACCTTGTTCTTAGATAGTTGTAAGGTCTTGTACTTTATCCTTGGCTTTTTACCCTGCCACATGAACCTAGAAATCACACTGTTCAATTGTTTAAAGTCCTTCTTTAATGGGAACACAGGGAGAGTTTGGAAAAGGTACAGAAACCGTGGGAGAATGTTCATTCTTATAACATCTATTCTTTGGTTCAAAGAAAGGGGTAAAGGGTGCCATCTCTGGAAGTCCTCTCTAATGGAATGAACTAGTGGGATGTAGTTAACATCATATATATTTTGGGTTTCATTTGTAAGGTTTATCCCCTAAGTATCTAAATGTATTACTTTTCCATCTCAATGGAAACGAATTGTGGATCTCTGTGCTAGGTTGATAATTAAAAGTCAGTACTTCTGTCTTGCTTGTATTTAATTTATATCCTGAGAGAGATTCAAGATCATTTAACAGAGAGAACAACTTCGGCAAGGAAGTTTCCGGGTTCGTTAAATACATTAATGGTTGTCGGCAAAAAAGGCCATTGTGTGTGTGATGGCTAAGTGGAGTACTCCTGTAATTTGTGAATTTTCCCTGATGGCTTGGGCTAAGGGTTGTGCATACAAAGCAAAAAGACAGGGGGACGGGAGGCATCCCTGGCGGGTACCTCTGTTTAGAGAAAAATGGGTCGAGTGTGAACCGTTCACTTTTATCATGGCCTGTGGGGATGTGTATAGTCTTTGAATTATATTTAAAAAGGGGATAGGGAAATTAAATTTCTCCATGATATATCTCAGAAATCTCCACGAGACCCTATCGAACGCCTTCTGGGCATCCATGCTCAGAAGGATAGATGGGATTAGTTCCATTTGCACGACTTCCAAAAGAAACGCCGTCTGTTTCATATTATCAGCTGTTTGGCGCTTTATTATAAAGCCTGCTTAATCTTTGCTAATATGTGGCAATATTTTCTCTAGTCGTTTAGCCAAAATTGCTGTAAAATATTTATAATCCTGGTTAAGGACTGATATGGGGTGATAGGATTCACAATTTAATGGATCTTTATCCAGTTTGAGTACTGTGGATATATTGGCATATTGCCAACTATTCGGGGTGGGGGATATGTCCTCCTGTATTGCATTAAACAGTTTAGTTAAAGGTTGAAGCAATGATTCCCGAAAGCTTTAATAAAATTCTGCGGGGCATTCGTCTGGGCCGGGGCTTTTGTTTGGTTTGCAACTGCTAAGGACAAGGTCCATTGCCTGAGAAGTAACTGATCTAGTTAGGCTACTACATTGTTCCTCTGTAATTTGGGGTAACTATATTTGTAAAAAAAAAAAAAAAAAAAATCCCGATCTCTCTCTCTCTGTTCAGTTCCTGGTGCTGATTACACGATTTTGAATAAAATTCCCCTAAATCCCTCAAGCATATACATAGACAGTGTCAGCACATAAGGGCCTATGGCCCACCCAGTCTGCCCATTTGAGCTTGTAAGTTCAGTTTATGTTTTCCAGGAAGTCTGTTGCCCCTTACCCGACCTCCAGAATTCCTTTATGTCTATCCCATGCATTCTTAAATCCCGTGATTGTTTCAGCCCCCACCACTTCCTCTGGCAGGGTGTTCCACTTGTCCACCACCCGTTCTGTGAAGAAATTCTTCCTCCCGTTTCCTCTGAATTGTCCTCCCTCCAACTTCATCCCATGCCCTCTAGTCCTGGAACATCTTTTTCGCTTAAAAATAGTGTATTCCTGCACCCTGTTCCTCCCTGTAAGATACTTGTATGTCTCTATCATATCCCCTCTCTCCCTCCTTTCCTCCAGGGAGTACATGTTCAGTTCCTTCAACCTGTCCTCATAGGACTTGTGATGCAATCCATGCACCATCTTTGTTGCCCTCCTCTGAACCTTCTCTATCCTGTCTATGTCCTTACGTAGGTAAGGTCTCCAGAACTGTACAGTGTACTCCAGGTGGGGCCCCACTAGTGTCTTGTATAGTGGAATTATGACCTCCCTTTTCCTGCTGGTGATGCCCCTGCCTATGCATCCCAGCATCCTATTTGCTTTACCTGCTGCCTTGTCACACTGTTTCCCTGCCTTGAGGTCATCAGAGATGATAACCCCAAGATCCCTTTCCTGCTTGGTGCATGCTATATCCTCACCCCCCCCAACTGATATATTGTGCCAGGGTTTTTGTGCCCCATATGCATTATCTTGCACTTCCTTGCATTGAATTTCAACTGCCAAACCCCTGACCATTCTTCAAGTTTCTGCAGGTCCCTTCTCATTCTGTCTACACCCTCTGGTGTGTCTACTCTGTTACATAGCTTTGTGTCATCAGCGAACAGTGAAATTCTGCCTTCTAGGTCCTGCGCAATGTCACTGATGAAGATACTGAATAGAGTATCTTTAGTTTTACTCAATATTTTAGGTTGCTTAGGGTGTTTAATTTTAGTTATTGTTCAGGATGCTTGTTTTCGTAATCTAACTGCCAGGACATTAGCTGCCTTACTACCACCTTTGTTACACATACATCAGAGTTTGTTCTGTCTTTTGATTTAATAGTTCTTGTAACTGGGTCTTAACCTGGTTTATCTGTGTAGTCATAACACTACTTCCCTCTGCATGTAATTGTTGTAATCTCTCTAGCTTTTTTTTCCAATTCTTGCTGCTTCCCAATTCTCCGTTTCTTTTGATGGGTTGCATATGCAACAATTTCCCATCGTACTACTGACTTTAAAGTGTCCCATAATGTCCCTTCAGGTACCTCTGCCGTACTGTTCTCTTGTAAAATTCGAGGAATCCATTGCTGGACTTTTTCTTTGAACTTTTTATCCTTAATGAGCATATTATTAAACCTCCACTGTCTCACTGTAAACTCCTGCCCAGATTCTAGTTCCAAAGTAACTATGGTGTGAGCTGATAAGATGAATTGGTGAAATAGCTGCATTATGTATTATATTCAAAGATTCTGCAGCTACCAGGAAGTAGTCTATACGTGAATAGAAACACAGAGGTTGACTGCAGATAAGGATCGCATGGCCCATCCAGTCTGACCATTTCTTTTTCTACCTTATAAATGGGCCATCAGCCTTTGCTCTGTCAGTGGTCTATCTATTCATACTCATCTGTATTGCTCCCTTATGCCTATTTCATGCCTGTCTGAAGCCTTGCACTGTATTCATAGCCACCACTTCCTGAGGTAGGCCGTTCCATGCATCCACCACTCTTTCTGTGAAAAAGAATTTCTTCACATTTCCCCTTAATCGGCCTCCCTCCAATCTCATGCTGTGTCCTCTTGTCCTGCTATTTTTCTTATATTTAAACATGCTAGACTCTTTCACCTTGTTAATGCCCTTAAGGTGTTTGAATGTTTCGATCATATCACCTCTCTCCTTCCTTTGCTCTAGGGTATACATACTGAGCTCAGTTAATCTGTCCTCATATGTCTTCTGATGCAGTCCCTGCACCATTTTGGTTGCCCTTCTCTGGACTGCCTCGATTTGGTTAATGTCCTTGTGAAGGTGTGGCCTCCAGTACTGCACGCGGTACTCCAGATGGGGCCTAACCAGTGTCTTGTAAAGAGGGATTATTACCTCCCTCTTGCGACTTGCGATACCCCTACTAATACACCCTCACATCCCCCTAGCCTTACCTACTGTTTTAGAGGTCTGCTTGGATGATTTCAGGTCATCGGTGATGATGATGCCAAAGTCTCTTTCTTCCTTTGTGACTGCCAGCAACTCCCCTCCCAACCCATAGGTGGTTTCAGGGTTTTTCTTCCCTATGTGCATGATCTTGCACTTCTTTGCATTAAATCCCAGTTGCCACTCTTCTGACCATTTTGCTAGTTTATCCAGATCTCTTCTCATTCTGCCCACCCCATCTGGATCATCTACTGTGTTGCAGATCTTGGTGTCATCTGCAAACAGACAAGCCTTACCCTCTAGTCCATCTGCAAGGTCACTAATGAAGATGTTGAAGAGGACTGGCCCCAGGACTGATCCCTGAGGTACCCCACTTGTGACTTGCATCCCTTCTGACTGAATACCATTTACCACCACTCTCCGTTTTCTGCCCATCAACCAGTTTGCCACCCCGTTGACCAACTTCTGACCCACCCCTAGCCTACCCGCTCATTTATCAATCTTCTATGTGGAACAGTGTCGAAAGCTTTGCTGAAGTCAAGGTAGGAGACATCAACTGCTCCCCCTTGGTCCACCACTCTGGTTACCCAGTCAAAGAAATCTATGAGATTAGTTTGACAGAACCTTCCTTTTGTAAACCCATGCAGTCTTGGATCCTGTGCCCCTATGGATTCCAGGTGTTGCACTATCCTATTCTTAAGAAGTGCCCCCATAATCTTGCCCACTACTGAGGTAAGAGTGACTGGTCTATAGTTCCTTGCCTCCTCCCTGCTACCACTCTTGTAGAGCAAGAACCCCCGAGAAATGCGTGCAGCTAGGAGATGTTGGATAGCAATGTCACCACGTATCTATTAGAGCTAAATCTTTTATTAGCCTCCTGCCATATTTTTGTCCTCTCGTAGCCCTGTGTGGGTTAGGGTTAGAACCATCTTTTGAAGGGTTCATAAGGAGGTTCAAATCTCCCCCCAGTACCAGCACTCCTTGTTTGAATGCCATGATTTTATCAGAGATGGTCTGGTAAATTGTGCACTCCAAACCTGGAGGAACATACACACTTCCCACTGTGTACATCTGTCCCTCCCAGACCCCTCTAATCAAAGCCAGCCTGCCTTCCCCATCTTGGTATGATTCCTGAAGCTGAGAAGCTGAGGACCTTAGAATAAGAAATGCTGAACCCCTCCTTCTTCCCCTAGCATGTGCGTTAGCCACTATATCCGGGTGCTCATCATTGGATAGATGCATCTCTTGGAGGAGTATTATCTGAGGGTGCATTTTTTTAAGATGGGAAATTATTCTGGACCGTTTTATGGGACTACTCAACCCACTGACATTTTGGGATACCACTCTGAAGAGCCTCTTGTTCGTGAACATCTACATAAACTCGGTAGTAATTCTTCTCTCCCATTCTTTCACCCTTATTATACTGTGTTCCTTTTTCACTACTTTCTCCCTAACTTTCCCTGACGTGTCTTTCTTGTATTACCCTGTTTCTGTGTCTTATCCGCCAGTTTGTGCTCCTCAATGTCCCAGTATCTCTCTTATTTACCCCCCCCCCCAAGTAACTATGTACAAAGTAACTCCAGTGTCAAAATTATCTCGGACATTGACGGGATATTCCGTCGAAGGTGGGCTGCTTGCCTTACTCTGTAGGCCTGCCCCATGGGTTGCACATATCCCCCATAATGAAACCAAACTTGAAATTGGACCTTACTTGTTTGGTAGTCTGGCCTGTTAAAAAAACAAAACAAAACAAACAAAAAAAAGACAGAAAATAAGATCACAAACATAAAATATCTCCAAACTGAGGTAGTTAGTACAGGTGCATAACTCTGGTCTCTTCATCTCTCTTTCCTGTGCCCCCGAGCTACATTTCAAAGGAACTATATAAAATTACAACATTCAGTACTTATTATTTGCAGGTATTCCATCGGACATCGGATCCCCCTTCAAATTATACACTTCAAGTCTCATTAATTAGCTATGCAGAAAATTCAGAGTTTGATCAGTCTCATTCCCTCCAGAGCTAGTCAAGAATGTCCCTCCTAGATAAGAGTTCCCCTGGCTCTCAGCCCCAGGGAGCACATGCCTCCTGGTGGGTACTGCCAATAACCATTGCCTTCCCCCAATGCTGGGGTGTGAAAGATTACTTTTGCAGCATGTGTCCCAAGGTCAGCAGGTCCCCCCTCCCTCCACTGCACCTTGTATAGGGTGCTCCGGCCTAGGGCCCCCCGGAGTCCACATCAAGGTCCAGAGTAATACCTCTATGCTGTCATCCTCCAAAGGAACCCCATTATTAGCTAATGTACTAAGCGACCTGGTATGTCAGTCATCATAGGTGTGCCCACCCTCCCAGACTCCTGGTATCACTTACCCCATTTCTTAGATAAGGAGCGAAGGCCAGCTACCCGACTCCCCCCCTCCTCATATTTTAGTCCTTTCCTAGTGTCTAATTTAAGGGCACATAAGAACTACTCCCGCGGTCGACCTGACCCTTAGATCAGTTAAGGCGCCACTTGGCAGTAACGCACAATGGAGGCCTCCTTTCCACCAGCGCAGCCCTTGCTGGGCCTACATTTAAAACAGAACCATCCATGTACTTCCCTATGGGTTACGTACCCCCAGAGCTCCCCTCGAGCCACAGTGTTACACAGGCGGGGGACCCATCTCCTCTCATGCTGGTTTCCCTCCTCACCAGGGCACTGCACTCTAACCTGTAGACCTACTCACCAGAAAGAAACAGTCATTTAGTATTATTGGCAAACTGACCCAGGAGTTTCTTGATCTTTTCGAGAACTGCTTGTTGCGAATCCCTTCTTGGGCGATTGTCCTTAGTCAGTTCCAAATCCATATTATTCGGTCTACCTGTTAATTTGGCTGGTAATTCAAATCCTCGCTGTCTCAGATCTTCCATCGTACTCATCATCGTATCATAAGTGGCTTGGCCATTGGGGTATTGTATCATCAGTCTCGAGGGGTAGTGTGTGCGAAGTTTTAGTTTAAGGCGTCTAAGAATTGGGAACAGAGGCACATATTCTCATCTTCTCTGCATTGTAACCCTCGCATAATCATTATCAAAGAAAAGTCTTTGCTTGCCAAGAAATACTTTCCCCATAGTCCATGCCTTCTGAAGTAATATTTATTTTGTGTGATAACTGGAATCGAATGATTATAGAGTGGGGACATGCCTCCGGTCCCAATGGCTTGGGGCAGAGTGCGCAGTGGGCCCGCTCTATCTCCACGTGAAATTCTTGTTCTAAGTCCAGTACTTCTCTCTGCAATTTCTTAATAAATCCCCTCATGTCTCTCCCCTCACTATTCTCTGGTATTCCACAGATCCATATGTTCTGGCACCTCTGTCTGTTCTCCGCATCTTCCTGTCGCTCCCCCAGGGCTTTGGTGATATCAAGAAGCTGAGTTAGGGTAGACTGAATCTGGGAGATCTCTGTGGCCTGCTCTCAGTTAACCTGCTCCAGCATTACCACCTGGGATTATAAAGTCAGCATATCAGCACGAAGCAGGTCATGATCTGAGCAAAAGTCTTGAAAATCTTTTCTGATAACCTTGCAGGTCTGTTATTATTCTATCTAGCTGATCATTCAACATATCATGTTTGTTTTTTTGTGAGCGGATTTCTTGCTCGAGGACCTGGCCGGGCCTGCAACAGTTCTGAGGTCTCCAAGTCCGATTTTTCCCCTTACGATTTCTCCTCTTTGATCGGTAACCCTGCAGATCTATTTGTGATTCCCTTGTGAGTATCTGAAGCTATCTGTATAAATTTCTCCATCGACTGCCTGTTTTAATAGGTTTTGTGGCTCTTTTTTGGTGAATCTGGGAGGGAGTGGGAACAGAGCTCCGATCATAGGCTGCCACTAGCTCCAGAGCTGCACCAGAAGTCCAGGTCGAGGCCTTTTAAAGAAGTGCCAGATCACCTTCTTCTGCACCACCAACTGCTGACCGGCCCATGCCTGGAACACAGAGATGGCTGCCAGGTGCACCTTGAGTGTCTTCGACTGAAGGCCCGACAGAGAGGGACCGCAGATAATCCAGGATGTTAGCAACTGGACAGGACAGGAGGTCCACCCCTTTGCCCCGACACCAAATAGAGAACCTCTTCCATTTGAAGGCGTAGCATATCCTGGTCAACTCATTCGACCACGGTGAGGACATCATCAGAGAGATCCAAAGCCTGGAACTGTAGCCACTCATGAACCAGGCTGTCAGGTGCAGGAACTGAAGGTCCGGATGGAGTACCTTCCCCCGATAGATGGAAAGCGGGTCTGGGCAGAGAGGAAGATGCCCTGGGAGCCTGCTGCTGAGGAGATCAGGGTACCAAAACTGGCATGGCCAGTCCGGAGCCACCAGGATCGCCTGTGCCTTGTCCCTCGTGACCTTGAGGAACATCCTGTGGATCAAGTGAAGTGGAGGGAAGGCACATGTGGCCCGAGGTCCAGGGCGTCGAGAAGGCATCCTCCTGCAGCGTGCCCTGCTGAAGGGGTCAGGCACAAAACAGCCTCAGCTCTGCATTCTCCCTGGAGGCGAAAAGGTCCACCTGAGGGGAGCCCCACTGGGAGAACAGACTGGACTGCCTCTGGGTGGAGAGACCATTCGTGAGATGCCTTGCCCACATGGCTGATGGCTTTCGTCAGCTGGTTGGTGGCTCCAGCCACATGAACAGCTAGGAAATCTACACCCAGGCTATGCACAAGGGTCCATACATGGAGAGCATCCTTGCACAGAGGCAGGGAGTGCGTCCTGGCTTGCTTGTTGAGGTAGTACACGGTCATGGTGTTGTCAGTCTGTATCAGGACCACCTGATCCCAAATCTGAGGAGCGAAGGCAGTCGGCACCAGCCAAACTGCTTGGAGCTCCAGCAGGTTGATGTGGCATCAGGACTCCTCAGGGGTTCAGAGCCTGTGGACTCTGTGTTCCCCCATGTGACAGGGCTCGTCCCTGCCACTGTTTAAGGATCCAAATTCTTTTCTCTTTCTGGTTGCAACCATCTGTCTTTCCCTCTTCTACGACTATCTCTTTGTTTCCTGTTTGGAGTCGGGCCACCTTCAGTTTAGGATATGCATCAAAGTTCCTGTACATGTGAAAATACAAGGATTATGCATTATGTGCTTTATATATTTGTGCTTTTTTCATGATGAGATATATTCTTTGTAAGATGTGCTTTGTATGCTATACTTGCATTGCACTTCCTTTATTTCTTAAATGCTGAAATGCCATTATTGAACTGTTGGAATGAAAAGCACAGGTAACCCCCCCCGGTCTGAAAAGCTCATATAAGCACTAGGTTCCTGTTTTAAATGCTTTCTCCTAAAAGAAAGCGCTTTTCCCCAGTGCCTCTCCAGAATGCTGCCTTTTAAGAATTAAAAGTTTAGAAGGCAACTACAGGCTCTATGCTCCTTTGCTACCAAAAAAATCAGGAAAAACTACTGAAATATCAGCATGCAGTCAGCTTGATATTTCGGCTGTCTTACTGTTGCATCAAACTCCCGACTTTTCCAAATGCCGTTTGTTTTATAAACCCTTCATAAAACATTGCTCTGCTTGTTGGAAAGCTGCTGTAATGACCCCAGGAAAAGTATTTACAGTGTTAGTAAAAGTTAGTCTTCCAGGAAATGCAGCTCAGATCCTTTTTCCCCAGCGTGGCCTACATGAAACAAACACAAAGGAAACGAACCATTTCTGTTTAGCCCTTTTGCAGTTCCTTGTGTGCCTCGTTTGTCCCTAAACATGAAACATCGAAGATTATGCAGTTTATGCAGTTAGTGGTACAAATATTGTTAAAAGTTAGCAAAAGCTACTTACTTTGAGTGTGAGGCCTACAGTTCCTCAGTGCTACTGTCTATTGTACAGCACTATAGGGAATCAGTGGCCCCTTGTGGCCCTCTTTCATACATACAGCCCTGTCAATCGTGCTGGGAGAATTTTGTTTGTTGAAAACTACAGGGGAAGTTTATTTTACTACACAATCACCAGTACTTGTGTTTAAGAATTTGCTATGTTTTCATATGATTGTGAAAAGCAATATGTTTGTTATATGAAGTTTTCTGATTTTAGATCACCTGACTCAGGTGGGCCGGGATATAAAGCCCCATCTGAGCACGCACAAGCGAGATAGGGTCAGTTTATGCTGACTGTGTGTAGAGAGAGGACTGCTGTCTTGTACTACACTGCTTGTGTTTTCGTTTTCTGTTATTTTGAGTATACGACTTTTTGCATCATTTGTTGCCTACAGATAAACTTATTGATTTAATAAACATCTTGTTGATTTAATAAACATCCCGCTCTGCCAAAATCAAATAATCTTTATTTATAAAGCGCCTGTCAGAACCAAGGTGCTGTACAATAAAATCACATATACACATAGATTAAAATAATCATAAATTAACAGCCA
This sequence comes from Neoceratodus forsteri, assembly GCA_016271365.2. Classification (NCBI taxonomy): domain Eukaryota; kingdom Metazoa; phylum Chordata; order Ceratodontiformes; family Ceratodontidae; genus Neoceratodus; species Neoceratodus forsteri. The sequence continues at coordinate 188,327,524 of CM028129.1, forward strand.
TGACTAGGAAATGCTAAATAAAGTGGATTGCACCTGAAGTTCTGTGTCAGTGTCCATCTGTATATCTCACACCTCCATATTTTGGTGTTAGCAGTGGGATATACTGCTGTTGGTGTCCTGCCAGGAAGGAGATATCACAGTGGATACCACCCGGTATTCCAGGTGGGCACATGGCTGAAGGCAGCAAGAAAACCTGTACCCTCACCTGAAAGATGGTGGCTAAGACTGAAGCTCCCCTGTTTACTGGTCTACCCTTGGATGTGAGGCCCATGGTGAAGTAGCAGCCGACCAATGTAGACGATCGGAGTGATCGAGCAGAGGAGGATCCAGTAGATGTGTTACTGGGTATTGAAGAAGATGGAGAAGAAGGTGAGGAGGATGCCAACGCCTCGTGTCCAGATTTGTGAGCATGCACCCCAGGAAGATGTCAGGGAGCTACTGAAATGCCTGTGTGTCTGCCAGGTCCAGTTGGATAGAGAGCGGGAGATCGAAAGACGGAGAGAAGACGCCAGGTGGGTTGACACAATGCGGGTCCTGCAGGCTATTCATACAGGGACCATGGAATGACCCCAGAGCCCAAGAGACATTAAACTGTCCATACTTCAGGACAACGACGACATCGAAGCACACCTTACCACATTTGAACGGGTTGCCCAAATGTGTGGATGGCCATGGGAGCAGTGGGTAGTTCGCCTAGCCTCACAGCTCACAGGAAGTGCCCAAGCTGTATACAGCCAGCTCGATATCCAGGTTGCACATGACTATGACCATGTGAAAAAAGAATTACTATGGCGATATGATATCAGCCCACAGACTTATTGGCAGCGCTTTCGTTTTTTGAAGATGCAACCTTTCGATTTCCTTAGGGAGGTCTATGCTCGTCTGAAGAACTTGTGCCTCACAGGTAATTCTGTGCTTAAGACAGACAGAGGACCATAATAGCTCGACGTTTAGTATTTAACTATACCCACCGATGGAGTTATCTGCTAGATACCTATCTAAGCCGATTTTAAAATCTGACATGTTACTGCTTGCCACTACTTCCACAGGGAGTGCGCATTCCAGACCCTCACCACACGTAGGTTAAACCAGTACTTTCTTTTTTTAGTTCGATATCTTTCCATAGCCATTTGCAAAGGATGTGCCCTTGTACAATAGGTCTGTTCTTTCAGAGCCAAACCCAACTGCTCCCATAACCCTACATTATTTAATGCCTTAAAAATTAGGCACGTCTTCTGTATTCCAGGGAAAAAAGGCCCGTGCCCATTGTCTATCTTCATAATCCTTTCCTTCTGTGCCCTTGACCATCCTAGTGGCTCTTCTCTGCACCTTTTCTATGGCCCTGATTTCTGTCTTACCCCCAGGGGACCAGAACTGTGCACCATACTCCAAATGGGGCCTCACCAACGAGGTATACAGAGGAAGTAGAACCTCTCTGCCTCTGCTCGTAATGTGTCTTTTTATACAATGCAGGATACTGCTGGCTTTTTTGACCACGATTACAATGTAGCTTAAAACTCTGGTCGTTGCTGATCCTAACTCCGAGGTCCCCATCTACTACTTCTGTTAATATTAAGTCATTTAGAACATATTTAAATTTACTATTTTTGTTCCCAAGGTGCATAACAGTACACTTTTCTGTGTTAAATGTAAATTTGTAACAATTTGCTCACTGCTCCAGATTCCACAAGGCTGTCTGCAGTAGAATGGCATCATTTTTATTGACAACTAACTCGATTCCAGTATCATCCGCAAACTTAAGATTCCCAAATGTTCAGGTTTGCAATCATAGATGAAATGTATACACTGAAAAGGCAGGGGCCCCAAACTGACCCTCTGGGGACTCCACTGGCTACTTCTGCCAATTCAGAATAAGAGCCTGTTATACAGACTCTCTGTTGCCTATTTGTCAGCCATGACTCAATCCACCTTGTAATACTGCCCTGTATTTTATGCTCTATAAGGGCATCAATCAGTTCCCCATGTGGTACTTTGTCGACTTGGGTTACAAGTGGCTGCAGCCAGAGGTAAAGACCAAACAAAAACTGATGGAGGCTATCATCATAGAACAGTTTAAGATACTACCCCAGGATGTCCAACTCTGTGTAAGGGAGCATAAACCTGACGAAGTGGAGAAAACAACTGCCTGTGCCGAAGATTTCCTAGCAGCCAGACCTGGGAAAGGAAAGCAACCCCAAAGGAAATCTACAGCCAGTAACCCTGCTACTCCGCTAAGAACTTTTATTTTTTTGTTTCTTTCTTTTTTTTTCCAAAATCTTTTGCTCCTGTCAGGGTCCCAGGAGACTCTCTCAAGCATCCAACCTGTATCCTGCCCTGCCTGAAGCCCCCCTCGACTGTACCTTCTGCACCTCTGCCCCTGCCTTGCAGCTGACGCCCCCAGCTTAACCCCTCCTGGGTGGGGCCACCCCTCCTACTTTGGGTGCACTCACAAACCTTGTAGACTCCAGCTGCAGATGTGGACCCCTGGGCGGAGGATCTGTGAAGGTCCGCGAGGTCAGGCCCGGCAGTAGGCATAGCGGTTGGTGCAGTCGTCTACCACTGGGACCGGGTTTTTTCGTGTTCTATCCCCTCCCCTGTGCGTGGGCACACCCCTAACGCTATCTGATGCACGGCTACCCTGCCAGTGTTGGGCACGCTAATACGCACCTGCCTGGCTTGCTACAGTACCCTCAGTCTCCTCTGGAGGTCACTGGCTTGCCGGGCCATCCCATCCCCTTGATCCGGGGAGGAGAGCATCACACGGGCGCTCAGCCCTCAACCCTTCCCCTGCCAACCCCCCAGTGCCAGAGTCCGTTCCCGAACCTGGGTCGCCAGCGTGGCGTCCAGCGCCTCAACGCCACCGGGCCGGCCGGTAAGAACTTTTAATACTACTAGAAACAGACCTGATGGGAGACAGGATAAAAAAGGGAGGACATCCCTTTCAGACACTGTATGCCTTAGGTGTCATAATTAGGGACATCTGGTATAAAACTGCCCAAGTGTAAACCAAGACTTTGAACATTTGGCCTTAGCCAACTGGGCACCGTACATTACACCAGTAGAAGTGAGGCAGCACACTGTTATGGGACTCTGACTCTGGGAGTAGACAGACACTCATCCGGGCAGATTTGGTAAATGGAGAGCATAAGCGTGAGAAGGGCTCATTGGTAACCTGTATTCATGGGGACACCCCCCATTACTCAACCACCTCCCTAGAGTTAACAATTAATGATCAATCACATGAAATGGCATTCGGGCTGGTGCACCATCTGCCTGTCTCCTTGATTATCGGGCATGATTATCCTGGCTTTGCTGCTCTGATTACAACTAACCTGGAACCATCCTCCCTGGTGGCTGTCACTATTTGGGCCCAGGCCAAAGTGACTAACCTTTTTCCCTATGATGATGACATGACAGCCCAGGGAAAACAAGAAAGGGAAAATGCCGGAAGAGAAAAGAGAAAAAGGACTGGTAAAAGCCACAAGAGTCCTTCAAAGGGCTAGACACAACAGAAGGGACAATACAGCATGCACAAAGAAAGTACAGTTACGTAAGAACTTACCGTAACCGTAGATCTTCGAGAGAGGCTCTTGCAGTAGGCAATTACATATAGGACTGGCGCTGCCAGTGCAGGACCCCATGGAAAATTTCTAGTTAGCAGTCCTGGCGAGGGACCGCCCCACGCCAGGTACTGGCGCTATGCGATCGCCGTATAAAGGCGGTCCCGACGCCCGCTCTTCCAGTTCTTTCCCGCCACAGGCCCGGACGAGAGAGAGCAGATGTTTCCATTCCTGGAAAAAGAGCTGAAAAGCCTAGGGGATGTAGAGGGAAGATATCTACTGCAAGAGCCTCTCTCGAAGATCTACTGTTATGGTAAGTTCTTATGTAACTGTACTATCTTACTTCGAGAGGGCTCTTGCAGTAGGTAATTACATATAGGACTGAATCCCAAGCAGTCTGGAACAAATAAAAGGCACCGGGAGGAGGAACTACTCCAAAGAGTAGCAGAAGCCTTGCAATCCTCAAGACAGGAGGCATTGCAAAACAGCTAGCCCGAAGCCTGCTCTACGGCGAGAGGCAATGTCCAAACTGTAGTGTTTCGCAAAGGTATGGATGGAAGTCCAGGTGGTGGCAGCACAGATGTCTGCCACAGACACATTCTTGAAACAAGCCGCAGAGGCCGCTACTCCGCGAGTGAAGTGACCTCTGACTTGACCCGGAAGGGTTTTGTTGTACTTGTCATAACAAAAAGTGATGCAATGAGCCAACCACTTCGACAGGCATTGCTTGGAAACAGCACTGCCTTCCCTTTCGTGAGCAAAAGAGACGAACAACTGATCAGTCTTTCTGAGATCCTTTGTCCTATTGGTGTAGTATCTCAGAATCCGGTGAACATCCATGGTATGGAGTAAATATTCTCCTTGGTTGGAGTACTGCGAGAAAAAGGCAGGTAGCTCTATAGACTGATTTAAGGTAGACTCTGCTACCACTTTAGGTAGAAACTTAGGGTTCGTGCGAAGAGCCACTCGTTCTTTGTGAAAAATCAAATAGGGGATTTTACACATAGGGCCTGGAGCTCTGAAATCTTTCGAAGAAGTAATGGCCACCAAGAAGAGCGCCGCTTCCACGGAAGAAACTTCAGATCTGCGGCCGGGTTTGAAGAGAGGAAGGGTAAGTTTCTCGAGAACAAAGTTCAAGTCCCAAAGGGGAGCAGGAGTTCGGATGGGGGGCCTCAGATGAAGGACCCCTCTAAGAAAGGTTTTAGAGACCTCTAACTAGGCAAACGCTTTATCTGCGAAAGGAACATGGTAGGCTGAAATAGCGGCCATGTGCATTTTCAAGGAGGAATGACTGAGACCCAGGTCGAAGAGATGACGTAAATATTCCAGCAGAATGGCCACTGAACAGGAGAAAGGCTCTATGTTCCTAGAGGCGGCCCAAATAGAAAATCTCTTCCATTTCATGGCATAAGTGGACCTAGTGGAGGGTTTTCTAGTCTCCACCAGAATCTCCGCCACTTTTGGAGAGACACCAAAACGAGACTGAGCTAGGTCTGCAGGAGCCATGCATGAAGTTGCAGGGACTTGAGGCCTGGATGGACCAGTGTCCCCTGATCCTGGGTCAGCAAACCTCGAGATAAAGGAAGAGGAGGAACCTCTGAGAATTGCTGTAGAAGAGAGAACCAGATTTGCCTGGGCCAGAAAGGAGCGATCAGAATCATTCTCGCTCCTTCTGTGGTTAGTTTCTGCAATACACGAGGGACCAGAGGAATTGGGGGAAAAGCATAGACAAATCTGTCCTTCCAGTCTAGAGACAGAGCGTCGCTCCAGAAAGCGCCTCGCACTGGAACGAACGAGCAAAAGGTGGGAAGTATTGCGTTTTGGGGAGAGGCGAACAGGTCTACCTGCGGAGTCCCCCAAAGTAGAAAGATACTGTCTAGCACCTTTTGGTCCAATTCCCACTCGTGTGGTAGGGCAGAGGAGCAGCTTAGCTCGTCTGCCAGGGTATTGTCGACTCCTGGAACATGAATCGCAGTGAGGTGAAGGTTGTGTTGAGTTGCCCAGTCCCAAACCCTCATTGCTTCCCTGCATAGAGGGTAGGATAGAGTTCCTTCCTGCTTGTTGATGTACCACACCATGCACATGTTGTCCACCTGGACAGCTAGGTGACCAGGAAGAATGTATTGGTGAAGGGCTTGGAGAGCATATAGTACTGCTTGAAGCTCGAGCACATTGATGTGGAGAGCTAGTTCCAATCTGGACCATAATCCCTGGGTTTCGGTGAGGACCCAAATGGGCTCCCCAACCTTCGCCTGATGCGTCTGTGGTCAGAGTCTGGGAGGGGGGAGGATGACAGAAAGGGACCACCCCGAAACAAGTTCTCTCGAACCATCCACCATTTCAAGTCTCGTGCCATCGGCGAGGAGATCAGAACAAGATGATCTAGGTCGTCTACAAGTTGATCCCACTGGGAGCGAAGAGTCCACTGAGAGATTCTCATGTGGAGTTGAGCCCTGGGAACCGTTGGAATAGCGGCCGCCATGAGCCCCAGGAGACGGAGGACCGACCTCGGCGGAACCCTCCTGCGTTCTGATAGCAGGGAAATCTGTGACTGAAGAGAGGCCGGCCTGTCCGGAGGCAGGAAGGCCTTGCTCACTGTCGTATCGAGGATGGCCCCGATGAACTGTAGTCTCTGGGAGGGATCCAGATGAGACTTGGAATGGTTGGTGGTAATAGCCAGGCAAGTAAAAACCTGCTGGGTGAGGGAGAGAAAATGCAGGAGCTCCTCCCTGGATGAGGCCGCCAGGAGCCAGTCGTCCAGGTAAGGGAACACTGAACTCCCATTGTACACAGGTGGCTCCCACAACAGCCAGGCATTTGTAAATACTGGGTGCCGAGGAAAGACCAAACGAGAGTGCCCGGAACTGGTAATGGTCCCCCTGAAACGCAAACCGAAGATACCTGCGGTGAGAATGGCGAATGGGCATGTGCAGATATGCATTCTGCATATTTAGCGCACAAAGCCATTGGCCCAGCCGAAGGAGGGTCAGAAGGGTCTGTAGGGAGAGCATCCTGAACCTTTTGTATTCCACATAAAGGCTCAAGGAGCTGAGATCGAGAATGGGTCTGAGATTTCCCGTCTTTGGGACCAGGAAGAATGAGAATAGTAACCCGTCCTTGAAGATGAGCAGGGTTCTATGGCCCTCTTCGCGAGGAGGGCAGAGATTTCTTCCCGGACCAAAGGAAGATGGTCCCTTGCGTAGGACGACTTCAGAGGTGGGTGGCGGGGTGGTTTCTGTAGAAACTCTATAGAGTGCCCTTCCGCTATAATCTGGAGCACCCAGGAATCCGTTATTATCCTCTACCAACCCGGAAGGTGGAGGGAGAACCTCCCTCCTACCGGTTCCTCCAGTGTGTCCAGAGGCGGTGGGAGAGGGAGGAGTCAGGTGGTGTGGGCAGCTCCAGCGCTGGGGCACCAGCTGCTTTTTAAGGGGGGCCTGGCAGCTGCGAGGGGTCCGACGCTTAGTGGCCCGCCTTCCTTGAGGTTTCGCTGGCAGACTGCGCTCTGCGAAAAGAACTGGCGCTTGGGTGATGGGACGGTGCCTGGAATCCACGGTTTCCTGAGCCGTCCCCTTCTCCCCAATGTGGTGACAATGTCCTTGACATCAGTACCGAAGCACCCAAACCCTGAAAGGTGCTTCCTGGATCGCGGACTGCACCTCCGGGACCAAACCTGACACGCGGAGCCAGGCATGATGCCGTGAGACTCACGGCGAAGCAGAGCTCCGCTCGGCAGTGTCCACTGCATCGTATGTCGTCCGCAGAATGTGGCGACTGGCCGAACGAGCAGAACGGACTAAATCAGCTAACTCCTGCTTGACTTGAGAGTCAGGTAAGGAGTCTATCTTAGATTCCGCCTGGGTAAGGATGGCCTTCTGGTAATCCCCCATATGAGCACCGTAATTTAGGGCCCGAATTCCCAGTGTGGAAGAGGCGTAAATTTTTCTTCCATACTGGTCCAGGAGGCGAGATTCCTTATCCGGAGGAGACGAGCTTAGATGTTTGTGGTGCGCTGACCAGCCGTGAGCGGCGCTAATCACGACTGAATCTGCACGAGGGTGGGAGTCCAAATAGTCTACACCCTCTGGAGCCTGGTATAGCCTGTTAGACTTCATAGGAAGTGGGGCTAACGCCGACTGTGGTTTCCAAATTGTGGAAACAAGGTGGGTGTGAGGCTCGATCCATGGTGGCACTAAAGTTGGAGCGGTCAGGGGCAGGTCCAGATGTTCAGCGAGTTTAACCCGCTGAGGATCTGGTTCCAAGGAGCGCCACTGATGAACTTCCTGGATGTTTCTGAGCAACTCCGTTAAGGAAGGATCCTCCGGAGGAGACTTCGGAGGAGTCCTCAACCAGGGCTTGGACGGAGAGCGCGTCTCGTCATCTCTCTCGAAGCATCCGTCGGAAGAATCCGAGGAATTCGAGAGGGAAGAAGAAGAATCGGAAGCAGAATAAGACTCCCTAACATGGCTGGGGGCAGGAACGGGTTCCTTGGGGGGCACCCGTGGACGTGTGTCCTGCCCCTCTCGGGATCCAGAGGGAAGGGCCCTGGAGTCTGGAGGCGGTGAGGGAGTGTGCCGCCTTGGGTGTACGGGAGCCGGGGGCGGCACCATCGCTGTAAGACAGCTCTCTACTTCCTTGGTGAGCTGAACATTGGCCTCAGCCCACCAGGAAGCCAGAGTCTCCTGCAGATCCACTGGCGGCCGTGGGGGCGGTGGAGGTGGAGGAGGAGGGGGAAAGGTATATGGGTTGTACCCGTAAGGCGAGTATCCGAAACCTGGCTGTGGGAAAACCGGCGCCGGGTATTGTGGCGTCGGGTACTGCGGCGTCGGAGGGACCAGCGTCTGGTACTGCGACGCTGGATACTGCGGTCCCGGCACGACAGCGCCGGATAAAATGGCGGTACCCTGGCGGAGGAGCAGATGGCCGGATGGTAGCCCCATGATGGTCAACATTGAGAGGCAACGGAGGGGCGGGGCCCGACGGTAGAGGAAATCCTGACTGCGTCCAGTGGGGCCGCGCCAGACCCGGTTCCTTAGAGGTGGAACATCCCGTATACGCCGGGATGGGGAATCCCCGGGTCAGGCTGGGTGACTCGGGCTCCCCGGATGGCAGCTAAGGCTGCGGGGAACCGGGTACGACGGGTGTGGGGGGGTCCGTCGTAGGTTCCGTCACCCTGCGCACAGCGGGGGAGCTGACGTGCGGCTTAGGGGCTAGTTCCCGGCGGGCGCCGGGGGAGCCGGCGTCCGTCTTACGCGGTCCCTCATCGGAGGCGGGCCGAGGAGGAGGAGTGGCCCGATCCGAGGGGGACGAGGTTGTGCGCCGCCCCGAAGGGTCGGGCATCTTATTGACCTTCTCCCGGCGGATGTTGGAGGAGCCGACGTCCGACTTATGGGAGTCGCCCGCACCAGTAGGCCGCAAGCCTGCGGCTGAACCGGGGCGGAGGCCTCCTTTTGCCCGGAGGCGCCCGCAAGGCCCGAGCGTGAGCCAGACAGACGGGCTGACGCCTCCTCCAAACCCTTGGAGGGGATGTTACTTGGGTCGCGACTCCAGCCGGAGTCACGGACGAGGAGGCCTTCTCCCGGTGCCTCTCCTTGTCCCGCTTTTTGCGATGTCCTTCCGGAGAAGTGGACGCCTGCCTGAGCTTCTTCAATTCTTTTTCCATCAAAGACATCTTTTTCTTGAGAAGATGGGCTTCCAGGGACTGTTGGCGTTGTCTTCGGGTAGCCGCGTTGAAATTGAGGCACGGGCACTTGTCGATCGGGTGGTCGGGCCTAGGCAGAAGAGGCAAGAGGGAATGGCCGCCCTTGTGTGGCAGTTTACGCAGCACGAGTCGCACTTGTTTTTGTGCTTGGAGGGTGTAGGGGACGACATACACCGACGATGACCTGACGATAGAAGGAGAAATAATTTTAATTTTCGGTAAAACCTACGAAAGAGCAGGGCTGACGAAGCACGAACTTTTCCACGAGGCGCTGCACGAGCTAACGGCGGGAAAGAACTGGAAGGCGAGTGTCCGGGACTGCCCCTTTATACCGACATCGCATGACGCCGGTCACCTGACGTGGGGGCGGTTCCTCGCCAGGGACTGTTAGCTAGAAATTTTTCCGTGGAGTCCTGCCGCCGGCCAGCGTCAGTCCTATATGCAATTACCTACTGCAAGAGCCCTCTCGAAGTAAGATCTGATAACTCGTTAAACCTTTTTTCACAGAAGGGATCTGAACAAAATGCTGGTAGCCTCCATTATGTGTTGAGAAAAAATGCTTTATACAGGGAATGTATAAATCCTAAAGATGGTATTCGGGTAGCACAGCTGCTTTTCCCTAAACTATACAGGGAGAACATTATTAAACTGGTTCATGATATTCCCTTGGCAGGGCATACTGAGAGAGACAACACCTTGAGTCACATCCTCCATAGGTTTTTCTGGCCAGGGATACATGAGCAGGTATGTTCACAGCTGTCCAGAGTGCCACAGGGTTGTTAAGATAGGCAGGAAAGACATAGTGCCCCTTCAACCCATCCCAACAGTGTCCCAACCATTTGAGCATATAGCAATGGATGTGGTAGGCCCCTTGACAACCAGCTGGAAGGGGAACCACTTCATCCTGGTCCTCTGTGACTATGCTACTAGGTACCCCAAGGCCATTCCCATGCGAATGGTGATGGCCCCTAGAGTGGCCGAGGAGTTGGCCAAAGTATGTAGCCAGACGGACATTCCCACGGTCATCCTGATCAATAGGGGCAGCAATTTTACCTCAGCAATGTTAAGTGAGCTGTATCGCTTACTGGGTATTCAGGCAGTACGGACCTCCCCCTATCACCCTCAAACAGATAGCCTAGTGGAAAGGTTCAATTAGACCCTTAGAAGAATGCTTCAAAAATTAATTAATGAAAAAGGTAGGAACCGGATGTGCATCTTCCGTGCTTGCTCTTTTTCTGTAGAGAAATCCCTCAGGCCTTGACTGGGTTCTCACCATTTTCCCTCCTATATGGTCACAATCCCTGAGGACCCTTAGATGTAGTCAAGGAGCACTGGGAGAAAAACAAGTTGACTAGGCATGGAGGGGTGCTGGAGTATATGGCTGCCCTGAGAAAGAAACTGGTCAAGTGTATTGGTTTGGCACACCAAAACCTTCAGGATAAGCAAAGCTGTCAGAAAGACCTTTATGGCAGAGGAGTGAGGAACCAAGCAGTTCAGTACAGGGGGCCAGGTGTTACTCCTCCTACCGGACACAGAAAAATTCTTAATGAAATGGCAGTGCCCCTTCACAGTCACTCACCAGGTAGGCCCAGTAACTTATGAAATTGAAATGTCTAACAGGAGAGTACCCAAACAGATCTCTCACGCCAATTTGTTGAAACAATGGCATGACAGAGTGCAGCTGGATACTCTAGGATGTTATGTTTCACCAGACACTAAAGAGACAGAGTTAGATGTACCCTTCAGGAGATTAGAAGAACAGGGACATATTCAAGAGGTCAAAGTGAATCCAGTGTTGACACCACAACAGTCCTTACAGATACAGGAGCCTTTAAAGAAACACCAGAGTGCATTCACCAATGTACCTGGGAGGGCTACTGGGATAGAACATGAAATCAGAGTAACACAGGATAGGCCTATTCATCAGACACCCTACAGGTTGCCACAACGAACAAGGAAAGAGGTCATCTGAGAGGTTGGAAAACTACAGCGCCTTGGTATTATGGTATTATAGAACCTTCCAAGAGGGCGTGGTCTTCTATTGTTGTAGTGAACAAAAAGGAAGGTGGCATTCACCCTTGTCTTCACTTCAGGAAGGTGAACACTGCCTCCCTCTTTGACAGCTATCCCATGCCCCAAACTGACGATACAATAGACCTCTTAGGACAGGCAAAGTACCGTTCCTCTCTAGATCTGACCAAAGGGTACTGACAAATCCGGGTAACCCCCCGATCTAGGGAAATAACAGCTTTCAGTACACCCTTTGGACTGTTTCAGTTCATAACAATGCCATTCGCTCTACATGGGGCTCCGGCCACGTTTCAAAGATTTATGGATCAGACACTCAAGACTACATGCAGATTTCTGTGCTGCCTATCTTGATGACATGGTGGTATTTAGTACAGATTGGGACACACATCTACGTCATTTGGAGCAGGTAATCACCACCATCCATATGGCAGGGGTCACCATAAATTCCACTAAGTGTTCCCTAGCTGCTACTGAGACACGATATCTAAGATTACTGATAGGTAATGGAGTTGTGAAACCAGAAGTAGACAAGATGGACACTGTAGCCAAAAGCACCATCCCTACCACTAAGAAACAAGTAAGAGCATTCTTGGGATTGGCTGGGTACTACAGGCGTTTTATCCCAAACTCCTCGGATTTGGCCTGTCCTCTAACTGATTTAAAACAGAAGAGATGTGCTAATAAGGTATAGTTGACTAAGGAAGCATTCTGCAGATTAAATTGAGGTTATGTTCCTATCCAGTCCTCCATAGCCCTGATTTTAGCCAACCCTTCTTTGTGCAGACTGATGCCTCTGGAGTGGGGATCAGCGCAGTGCTCACACAAATGGTAGATGAGGAAGAACACCCCATCATACATATAAGCGGGAAACTGCATGAAAGTGAAAGGAGGTACGCCACAGTTGAAAAGGAATGCTTGGCCCTTAAGTGGGCCATTAAATTGCTTAAATATTACCTGTGGGGCACAGAATTCCAGGTGGTAACAAACCACAATCCATTGTGCTGGTTGCAGCAAATATGAGAAAAGAACCCTCGCATTATGCACTGGTATCTGGCTCTGTAGCCCTACCAGTTTACTGTGTCCCATAGAAAAGGGAAAGATTACACTAATGCTGATTATTTGTCCAGTCAGGGGCAGGCAGTGAAGCATCTATGATTGAAAAATGATTGTATAGTTTCAATAACTATGTAACCTCTGTGTATATATATCTGCTTTTGATGTAATTGTAGATTCCAGGGTAATGATTCTTATGAAATTGTTTTGTTGTAAGCTGTCATTTGGTATTATGATATGGGACCATGGAATCAAGCTTTATGGAGTGGGTGGGCAAAGCTCCTCCAACCCTCTTTCCTGCATAGGAAGAGGGTGGACTACTATGGTACCATACTTTCTGTACCAGCAACTACGTTGGGTATGTGTTGATGGCTACGGCTGTCAGAGATATGAAAATCCCAGGACAGATAGTTAGTAGGTACTATTCTCGGTATTTCGTAGTACTGATATTAAGGGGCTCTGGGATGGAACTCCTGAGAGTGGGAGGGCGGGAGTTCCACCCCTTCCGTGGTGCTGTGGAAGGGCAACTTGTCCAGACAGTTTCCCTCCAAAGAAGGGGAATGTGACAAGGTTTGTCGTCCCTGCCACTGTTTAAGGACCCACATTCTTTTCTCTTTCTGGTTGCAACCATCCATCTTTCCCTCTTCTACGGCTATCCCTTTGTTTCCTGTTTGGAGGTAGATCACTTCCAGGCACCCCACACCCCGCTTTGTAACCTTCTTGTAATTTCTTCTCTTATTTCTTTGGGTCAGTGAGATAAAGAATCCTTGACGTCTTCAGGACGCCTGTGGGTACAGTTTAGGATATGCATTAAAGTTCCTGTACATGTGAAAATACAAGGACTATGCATTATGTGCTTTATATATTTAGGCATTTTTATGAAATATATGCTTTGTAAGACATGCTTTATATGCTATAGTTTCACTGCATCGAGCTTCCTTTATGTCTTAAATGCTAAAATGCCATTATTGAATTGTTGCTGAACTGTTTGAATGAAAGACACAGGTAACCCCCCCCCCCCCGTCTGAAAAGCTCATATAAGCACAGAGTTCCTGTTTTAAATGCTTTCTCCTAAAAGAAAGCACATTTTCCCAGTGCCTCTCCAGAATGCTGCTTTTTAGGAATTAAATGTTTAGAAGAAAACTAGAGGCTCTATGCTCTCCTTTGCTACCAAAAAATCAGGAAAAGCTTCTGAAATATCAGCCTGTATTCAGCTTGATATTTCAGCTGTCTTACTGCTGCATCAGTCTCGCCAGACTTTTCCAAATGCTGTTTGTTTTACAAACCCTTCTTAAAACATTGCTCTGCTTGTTAGAAAGCTGTTGTAATGACCCTAGGAAAAGTATTTACAGAGCTAGTAAGCTAGTAAAAGTTTGTCTACTAGGAAATGCAGTCCATTTCCTTTTCCCAGTGTGGCCTACATCAAACAAACAAAGGAAACTTAAACCATTTCTGTTTAGCCCTTTTGCAGTTCCTTGTGTCTCTTATCTGTCCCTAAACACAAAAAATTGATGATTATCCAGTCAGTGGTACAAATATTGTTAAAAGTTACTTACTTTGGGTGCGAGGCCTGCAGTCCCTCAGAACTACGGTCTGTTGTACTGTACTATAAGGAATCAGCAGCACCTTGGGGCCCTCTTTTATACATACAGCCCTGTCAATTGTGCTGAGAGAATTTTGTTTGTAGAAGAACTACAGGGGAAGTTTATTTTACTACACAATGACTAGTACTTATGTTTAAGAATTTGCTATATTCTCATATGATTGTGAAAAGCAATAATATGTTTGTCATATGAAGTTTTCTGATTTTAAATCACCTGACTCAGGTGGGCAGGGATATAAAGCCCCCATCTGAGCATGTAAAAGTAAAATAGGGTCAGTTTATGCTGACTGTGTGTAGAGAGAGGACTGCTGTCTTGTATTACACTACTTGTGTTTTTGTTTTCTGTTATTTTGAGTGTATTATTTTCTGCATTATTTGCTGCCTACAAAGAAACTTATTGATTTAATAAACATCCTGCTCTACCAAAAGTGGGTTGCACCTGAAGTTCTGTGACAGTGTCCATCTGTGTATCTCATACCTCCACACCCCAGTCCAAAAGAGAAGCACTGGTCATTAGGATGATTGCTGGCTCTGGGCGGAAAAACGGGACACATTCCTGCAGATGTTCCAGGACTAACCGCCACTGGAGTGTCCCACATCCGCTGGGTCACAGTGACCAGCTGGTAGAAGTGACCCCTGCACTAAGACCACTGGCTGGCCAGCTCCCACTACACAGAGCACATTCTCCAGTGGGCCAATGGACCATGCTGGTGTAGGCCGCCATGTAACCTAGCAGGTGCATAAGTCCCGGGCTGGGTGCAATTGCCCGGCAGAAATGATCGAGCAAAGGAGAAGAGCGCCTCCGCCCTGTCTGCTGGAAGCAGAGCTCTGGCTCTGCAAGAGTCAAGCTCCACCCCGACGAAGTTGATTGCCTGTGAAGGGACGAGTTCCAACTTTGCCTCACTGACCAGGAGGCCAAGGGAGACAAAGGTCTGGAGGGCTAGGTCCTTGGACCACTCCATCTCCTGCCTGGAGGAACCTGTGATCAGCCAGTCATCTAGGTAGGGAAAATCTGGACCTCTCGGCGCCTCAGGTAAGCCACCACCACTGTGATGCACTTGGAGACCCTGGGGGCCGAGGACAGGCCAAATGGCATGGCCAGGAACTCGTAGAGAGCCCCCTCTGCCTGGAAGCAGAGGAAACTTCTATGAGACAGGCACGTGAAAGAACGCGTCCTGAAGATCCAGGGAGCAGAACCACATGTTTTGCTCCATAAATGGAATGATGAGAGAGAGAGAGAGAGAGAGAGAGAGAGAACACAACACCCTGAAGGTGCGCAACGTGAGAAACTTTTTTCAGGCCATTCAGATCTAGAATGGGTCACCATCCCCCATCCGTTTTGGTACCAGGAAGTTTTAAATTTTTATTTTAGTTTTTGTTGATCGGGTAAGTGCACTAGATAAATTCTGCCTATTTTCGGGCACAATCCAGGGGAGGGGGATACAAATAACTGCCAACTGAGCTCTAACCAGATTAAGCTGTTGGTGGTATTTTTAGTACCTGGAGACAAATCCTGGGTGTTCCAGAGGATCCATGACACCCTTAGGATGACAGAAAAAGGGAAGATTGCTGATGGTAAAAAGCACCTCCATCCACACGGGGATTGTATACAGACCCCCATCTCAGGGGGAGGAAATGATAGAAGGCATCCTTAAAATGGCAGGAAAAAGGGGAGATATTGTTGATGGGGGACCTGAATATGCCAGATGTTAACTGGAGCACATTTGCTGCAGCCACATCCAAGAGCATGGTCATTCTTTATGCTCTACAGGGAGCATGCCTCAGATAGCTAGTGTTAGAACCCACTCGGGAGGGAGCAATCTTAGACTGAGTACTCTCAAACGGGGGCAAAGAGAGGAAAGTACAGTTACGTAAGAACTTACCGTAACAGTAGATCTTCGAGAGGAGCTCTAGCAGCAGGCTATTACATTTAGGACTATGCCGCAGACACTAGGACCGTCTGGTGAAAAGCTTCTGCCAGCAATACCAGCAGGGACTGCCCCCGACGCCGGCCCCGGCCCGATGTCGGTCAGGGAAGAAGAGGGGGCGGACCCAGCTCCACCTCAGTTCTTTCCCGCCGCGTACCCGCACGTGAAGCCTGCTTCTGTCTGCGATTTCAGCGAGAAGAACTTCTAGCAAGATTTTTCTTTGACGGTCTTTTGCCGTCTTACCGTCACCGACATCAGTTTCGCTGCCGTCGTCTCGTCACAGTATTCCCACTTTTAGCGCTGTGTTTTTTGCCTTGGTCTTGCCGCTTCCAGTACCGATGTCAGCCCTCTTCCTTCCCGGCCGGGTTCGATGTCTTCCCGGACTTCAGCGTCCCTCGAACACTTGAATAAGTGTGACTGCGGGAGGCAGATTCCCGCCAAGAATGGGCACCGGCGGTGCGTCTTCTGTCTCGGTCCCGACCAAGACACCGCCAACTGTGCTGACTGCCTGGCCTTCACCAGTCGGACCCGCATCTGCCGCCTGAAAGCCCTCAAGGCCTACCTTCTAGAACAGAAGATGGATCTCTCCTTGGAGGGAAAGAGGAAGGAAAAGAACCGACACAGCAAGGAGCGTAGTCGGTCCCGACACCGGTCCCGGTCTCGGTCCAGATTGCATTCGCAGCCTTCTCCTAAAAAGGCCCGTCCTTCAGGGTCTGGAGAACCGCCGAAGACTCCACAGGCTAAGGCCGGCCCGTCGGGGAGAAGCCGGCCGAGCCAAAGGTGACTCCGCTAAGGGTCATCGCCAAGTCCTTAGAGGTACCTGCTTCGGCCCTACCTGCTAAGGCACCGACGCCGCCTGCTAAAGGCGTGCCTCCGGAAGCTAAGGACTCTCCGGTGCCCCCTGGCGTCACCCTGTCATCGGTCCCTACACTGACACCGGTCGAAGGGGCAAAGGACCCGGGGTCGGTCGTAGAGATACAGACGTCCCCGTCGCCTAAGTCCTCCTCCCCCTTGGGCCCTCAGGAGAGTTCTCCTTTGCATCCCGACGTTCCGGAGACTTCTTTTCCGAAACGAGCGGCTGAGATTTTTTCCAAGGACGAGCTCAAGGAGCTTTTCTCCTTCTGGTGGGGGCAGGTCCACATGCGGGCCTCCCATTGCTGGCCCAGACACCGGTTCCGGATCCTGAGGGAGAACCACAGCCGGGGGGTGAGACTTCTCCGCAGAAGTCACCGGAACGCCATCCTTCACCCCCTTCCAGGGCTCGTTCCCGCTCTAGATCCGAGGACCACTGACATCGCTCTAGGATTTCTAGCGACCGACGTCGGTCTAGGTCTCGTTCCAGGAGCCCTTCTCGCACTAAGCGGGACCGCTCCCAAGACCGATGTCGGTCATTGCTCCGTCGTCGGTCCAGGGACCGGAGTCGGTCTTCGGACCGTCGTCGGTCCCCTAGTCACCAACGTCAGCGAAGGCATGGTCACAGGGTAGAATCAGACTATTCCAGATCGGATAGTCGATCCTCCTCTTCTTCATTGACCTCTTCATCCTCTCTCAGCCTTAAGCGCTCCCCTGGAGAGAAGGACCAGCCTCGCTCGCCTCTGGATGATCCTACTTTTATGGACATCATGAGGCACATCCAGGCTTCCAACGAGTGGGACACGGAAGACCTGGATCCGGAACGCCAGAGATTGGCTAAGTACCTGAGGCAGAAGGAGCCGGAGTCCCTGGTTATTCCTCCTTTGGTGGATACCTTCCAGGATCTTACAAGGTCCACCTGGATGCATCCGGCCTCAATCCCGGCAGTTCCGAAGAAGTTGGATAGGCTCTATAAGGCTCCGAGGGCGGAACCCTTCCTGGCAGAACACCCTCCGGCAGACTCATCGGTGATCACGGCTGCCCATGATAAATCTCGGCAACCAAAGCACCTCAGCTCCCAGCCTCCTGACCTGGAGTCCCGATACCTGGACCAGGTGGGCAAAAAAGTTTACGTGGCCTCCACCTGTTCCATCCACTCCCTGAATTTCCTCATGCATATGGTACAGTATCAGAATGCATTATGGGAACGGGGACTTGAGCTGACACAGGCCATGCCAGACTCTGACAAGAAGACAGAGCTCCTGGCCCTCTTGCAGCCGGGCTCAGACGTAGGGTCCCATATACTGACAGCCTCGTATGACACTGCAGACACGGCAGCCGCCTCTGGGGTGTGCCTTCGGCGCCATGCCTGGTTGAGAGTCTCGGGCTTTCACCAGGATCTGCAGTCCGGTATCCGGGATTTGCCTTTCCAGGGTACTGTGTTTGGGCAGGAGACGGAGGCTCTGATCTCCCGTCTCCAGGAGTCGGGTAAGTCGATCTGGTCGGTCCGCCAGATGTACTGTGGCGACCAACGACGTAGATGTCCCTTTCGTAAGTTCTCTGGCAACCAAGGTTCAGCCCGTGGCAACCAACAAGGACAGAGATGTGGCTTCCGCAGAAGATCCGGAAACCAGCAGTCTGGTGGACCTTCCGCTCGTGGGCCCAAGTCCTCCCAGGCCTCCCTTCCAACTCCCGGCTCTGCCCAATGACTCCCCCCCCCCTTCTGACAGAAGTTCCAGGGGAGCCGGTTGAGGGCCGCTTCTCCTTTCATCTCGAAAGGTGGAAGTCTATTACCGCAGACCAGTGGGTCTTGGATATTGTATGGAGAGGACACACACTGGAGTTCACAGAGTTTCCTCCGCATACTCCACCAAAGCTCTCCTTCTCACATCCCACTGATTTAGAAGTGGGTAGCCTTCTGGGAAAAAGTGACCACTAAACAGTGTGGTTCACAATAAACACAGCCGTAGAGTCAAGCCATACAAACGTGAGGGTACTGGACTTTAGGAGGGCTGACTTTGGCAAAATGGGAGAGTGCCTCAGAAAAGCACTAGTAAACGGGCAAGGAGGGGTGCAGGAAGAATGGGGAAATATCAAAACTGCCATCACAGAGGTAACAAGCCTTTGTGTGAAGCAAATAAATCAAAATGAAGGAAAACAAACACTATGGTTCTCAAAAGAGGTGGTGGGGAAGGTTAGGGAGAAAAAGATAAAATTCAGGAAGTGTAAGGAAACACAGAAGAAGCAGGACAGAGAACTGTACTAGTTAAACCAGAAGGAAGCGAGGAAAGCAGTCAGAACAGCACAGGCCCAAACCAAGGAAAAGATAGCCAACTCGGCTAAGAAGGGGATAAAACCTTGTAAAGGTACATTAGGGAGTGAAGAAAGGCCAAGGGAGAGATATTGAGGCTTAATAAAAGGGAGGGTGGATAGGTAGAAGGTGACTGTGAAAAAGCAGAGATACTGAACGAATACTTCTGCTCAGTATTCACAAAAGAAGGGAGGTACCCAATCCAATCAATAGAAGCACTCTAGATGGGGGAAGAGATACCAGTCCATTCACAGAAGAAAGGTTTCTGAAAGAACTCCTGAAACTGAAGGTGGACAAAGCAATGTAACCTGATGGGATTCACTCCAGAATTCTAAAAGAAATAAGGGGAGAACTAGTGACACCACTGACTACCCTTAACAAATCATGGGAGGATGTTGTGGTACATGAAGACTGGATGAAGGCAAATGTGATTCCCCTTCACGAAAGTGGAAGCAAAGCAGAGGCAGGAAACTACAGACCTGTTAGCTTGACCTCTGTGGTAGGGAAGTGATAGAATCACTTCTGAAAGAAAGAATTGTTGAGTATCTAGAGGCCAGCAGGGCACTAGACCCAGGGTAGCATGGATTCACAGAGGGAAGGTCATGTCAGACGAATCCAATACATTTCTTTGACTGGGTGACCAAAGTAGTAGACCAGGGAGGGGCTGTTGACATGGCTTACCTAGACTTTAGCAAGGCATTTGACACAGTGCCACACAAAAGATTAATAAACAAGTTAGCCAGTCTGGAAGTGAGTGCCAGGGTGGTAGACTGGGTAAAAAACTGGCTGGACAACAGGACACAGAGAGTAACAGTAAACGGAGTCCACTTAAAAGAAAGGGAGGTTACTAGTGGGGCACAGCAGGGTTCAGTACTGGGACTGGTCCTTTTTTGTGTCTTTATAAGTAACATTAAAGAGGGAATAGAAGGAAAAAGTATGCCTCTTTGCAGACGACACAAAGATTTGCAATAGGGCTGATACACAAAGAGGGGGGGTGGAAAGGATGAGAAGGGAGTTGGCAAGGTTGGAGGAATGGTCAAAAGTATGGCAGCTTAAATTCAATGCAAATAAGTGCACCTGGGAAACAAAACCCAGTGGAAAAGTACACAATTGGGGGACAACAACAAAAATGGAAAGGGACCTGGGAGTAGTCATATCAGATGACCTAAAGGTAAGCAAGCAATGTGAAAAGACAGTAAGAAAGGCTCGGGGGATACTGGGATGCATAGGGAGAGGCATCACCAGTAGAAAACAGGACGTTGTTAACCCCTCGGTACAGACAGCTGGTGAGACCATCTAGAGTACTGCGTGCAGTTCTGGAGACCCCATCTCAGCAAGGACATAGACAGGATGGAGGCAGTCCAGAGAGGGGCAACTAAAATGATGCAGGGTCTGCATCAGAAGCCAAATGAAGAGACACTAAAGGAACTTAATATGTATACCCTCGAGGAAAGGAGGGAGAGGGGGAACATGACAAACTTTCAAGCACCTCAAGGGAATCAACAAAGTCTAAGAGGGTAGCATCTTTCAGGAAAAGAGATGTGCAAGAAGAAAAAATTACTCACCTTAGTAATTGTGTTTCTTCTAACAGAGTCTTGCTGTATTCTGACATATGCAGTTAGCCCCAGCATTTGAACTACCCCGGAGAGGAAAGAGTTAATTATATGCAGGAAGCATAGAACATTGAACTCGAGCTTGGTT
Source organism: Neoceratodus forsteri (assembly GCA_016271365.2). Classification (NCBI taxonomy): domain Eukaryota; kingdom Metazoa; phylum Chordata; order Ceratodontiformes; family Ceratodontidae; genus Neoceratodus; species Neoceratodus forsteri. The sequence continues at coordinate 188,348,264 of CM028129.1, forward strand.
TTAAACCTCTGTCTGCAGCACTTCAAAGTGTAACCGTCAGATTCTTATGAGCTATTACTAACTACACTTCTTAAAGTGGAAATTGTAAAAGAACACAGCCAACAGGCAACACATTTTTGGTTCTCCAAAAGACTCAAAGTCGAGAACCCAAAATAATAATGAGGTAGTGAACCAACATAACAATAACCCACTCCCCCCTTCTAGAAAGGAGGAGTGCCAAGTACACACCCCTGAGGTGCAACACTGTACCTGCCAGCCCACTTCCCAAAAACAGGTTCTGAGAGGGGAGTGAGGTCAGAATACAGCAAGACTCCATTAGAAGAAACACAATTACTAAGGTGAGTGATTTTTTTCTTCAAACAACATGAAGTCTTACTGTATTCTGACATATGCAGACTATCAAGCAGTACCGCCATGGAGGGTGTTACTGAACCTATTTTGGGAATAGGCTCTGCAGTACTGCTGTTCCAAACAGAGCATCACTCCTAGCCTGGATATCCAGAGAGTAATGCTTGGTGAAAGTATGGACATTTTTCCAGGTGGCTGCTTTGCACATCTCTAGTAAAGGTATATCCCTGGCAGTAGCTGTATCCCTAGTCGCATGAGCCCTCAGGCCTCAGGGGGGGTATTTTGCCTAGCTTTTCATAGCAGAATTGAATACAAGAGACAATCCACCTGGCAACAGTTCGCTTAGTAGCAGGCTTACCTTTTCCCACTTCACCATAACCGAGAAACAATTGGGGACATTCATACCTAAGTGCCTTATTATGCTCAATGTAGTAGCTAAGTGCCCTGTTAACATCCAAACTATGTAATCTTCTTTCTCCTGAAGAAGAGTGATAAGTGAAGAACACAGGAAGAGACATGGACTGGTTCAGATGAAAATCTGAGACCACTCTGGGTAAGAACCTCCTATTGGTTCCAAGGACCACCTTATCTCTATGGAATGAGATAAAATCTGGCTCCACTGACAGAGCTTGTAATTCATTAATACACCTGGCAGAAGTGATAGCTACCAGGAACACAGTTTCCAAGTCAAATACTTGACTTTGACTGAAGCCAAGTGCACAAAAGGGGGTTGCATGTGCTGAGCAATGCAAACATTAAGATCCCAGGCAGGGGTAGGGTCCCTAAAGGGAGGGTTGGTATGAACCAAACCTTTAAAGAATTTACAGAAGACAAGATGAAATGCCAGAGAGGGAGCCTTCCCTGCTGCCAGGAATGCAGATACAGCTGCTAAATGAACTTTTAAAGTGGCTGGCTTGAAGTCTAGGCCATTAAGATGAACCATGTAATCCACAACTGTAGCCAGATCAGCAGTACCCGGTAAGACATCCTTATTGGAACACCAAATGCTGAATCTCTTCCATTTGGAATTATAAGTTTTTCTGGTGGCAGGTTTTCGAGAGGCTTTGAGAATATCCAGCACCCTCTGAAACAGGTGCAGACCTGCATACTCTAACTCTTCAAGAGCCAAGCCTTGAGGTTGAGAGACTGAAGGTTGGGGTACCAGATTCTTCCCTAAGAGGAGGTTAACAGGTTGTGCCTCTTGGGAAGAGATAGGGGAAGATGGACTGCAAGGGACGTCAACAGAGGGTATCAAGGCTGTCTGGCCCAGTCTGGTGCAATCAGGATCACCCTGCATGGTTGTGACCTGATCTTGACCAGGACCTTGAATAACAGGAGGAAAGGCATAAAGGAATCTGTCCCCCCCAATCCAGAACCAGAGCATCCAGGGGAACTGTGCCCATGACTGGAGGTCTGCAACAGAAGAGAGGAAGCTGATGACTGGTGCGGCAAAGAGCTCTATCTCTGGAGTGCCCCATCTGGAGAAGACTACTTTCAATATGAAGGGGTCCAGGGCTCATTCGTGATGGCCCCGAGAGATGCTGCTCAGGGCATTTGCTAGCACATTGTCCTTCCCTGGTAGAGGGACTGCTACTATGGATACGTGCAGGACATAAGTCAGAGACCATATTTTTATGGCTTCCATGCACAAGGCCGTAGACCGAGTGCCTCCCTGCTTGTTGATGTACCACATAGTAGTGGTGTCGTCAGTCCTGACCTGTACCACTTTGTTCCTCACCGAGTCTGAGAAAGCGTGGAGAGCCAGGAATACTACCATAAGTTCCAGAAGACATATGAAGTAAAGACTCCTGAGGAGACCAAACATCTTGTGATGTGAGGGCTCCCAGGTGGGCTCCCAAGCCCAAGAGAGAGGCATCTGTGGTTAGTACCACTGAATAAGTCTGACTGATGAATGGGCTCCTTGTCTTAGATCGTCCTGATCCAGCCAACACTGGAGAGCTTGGACCAGAGTCAGAGTCACTGGAATCAGTTTGGTTAGATCTTTTTTCTGAGACCAAAGGGACCTCAGATGGAACTGAATGTCCCTCATTTGAAATTCAGCTCCCTGTACCACCGAAGTGGAAGCTGCCATGTGGCCCAGGAACTGAAGAAAATGTCCAGCTGGTCGAGACACCAGAAGGCGGAAAGATCTGTAAGGGCCTTCACCCTTGCCAAGGGAAGAAAAGCCTTTGCCTACAAAGCATCCAACTCTACCCTATGATGGTGAGGAGTTGTACTGGTTTGAGAACTGACTTTGGCAGACTGAGAAGAAAACCTAGAGAAGTGAGCATCTGTTGTGTAACTTGTAGGTCTGACTTGACTTGGTCTGGAGACTGCCCCACAATGAGACAGTCGTCCAGGTATGGGAAAATGGAGATTGTCCATCTCCTGAGAAAGATCACTACTACTGCTAGGCATTTTCTGAACACCCTTGGAGCTGATGTTAGGCCGGAGGGCACTGCTCTGAACTGATGATGGCCTGAAGGCAATTCGAACCAGAGGTACTTTCTGTGGGAGCACCTGACTGGGATGTGAAAGTAGGCATCCTTGAGGTCCAGGGAAGCTAGCCAATCCCCTGGCCTTAGAGAGGGAAGAATTACTCCCAGAGTCACCATTTTGGTTTTAAGATGTGATTGTTTAAGTATCTTAGATCTAGGATGGGCCGCCACCCCCCTGTCGTTTTTGGGGTAAGGAAATATCTGGAATACAGACCCTTACCCTGTGGCTAGTAGGAACTCCCTACAGCCCTGAGAGTTAGTAGAGAGGAAACCTCTGCTTCTAAAGCAGTGGTTTCGGAATTGTTTGCAGGTGGAAAGGACTTGGCCCTCAATTTTGGGAACTTTGCAAAACTGCGAGCCAGTCCCTGACTTACTACCTCCAGGACCCACCTGTCTGAGGTAACAGACTTCCAGGCCTGGAAGTAGTAAGCCAGCCTGCCTCCTACTGGAATTGGGGAGTCGACCTGGGCAGACACATCAGGGTGTCTGCTTGGCAGGAGGCTTGGACTGAGAGGAGGATGCAGCCCTACTCATCCCCCTTCTACCTCTTCCTCTTCCTCTAAAGAGCCCCCTCTGTGGAAAAGGAGAGGAGGCCTGCGCTTGGTAGAAAGGCCTGTGAAAAGGCCTGCCCCTGCCCCTAGACTGCTGCCTCTGAGGAGTTGCCTGCCTTTCCTTGGCCTGTGCACTCCTGTAGGTGGTCTGATACTCATCCATTTTCTTCATGTAATTCTCTGTCTGCTCCCCAAACAGAGAATTACCCACAACAGGGAAATCCATGGCCTTAGACTCGGTGTCCTGTGAGAAGCTAGTACATCTGCGCCAAGCAAACCTCCTAAGAGACACAGATGTAGCCATGACTTGTGATGCCACAGCATTAGAGTCCACAGCAACATGAAAATAAATTTTGGATGCCTCAATCCCATCAGCAGCCACCTCCTCCAGCTCCTTGGCTAGCTGGGGGGAGGCCTGTTTAGCCAGCTCCAGAACAGTATCCCATCTAGACTTCTGGTATCTGGTTGTGTAGGCCATATAATTCGCCTCCCTGAGTCCCAAGGAGGATACTAAGTACTGTTTTTTGGCCATAGCATCCACCTTCCTAGAGTCTTTATCTGGAGGCTGTGAAGCCAAGGGTATGTTGGCCTTGTCACAGGCTGCAGCCTGCACTACCCCAACATGGCTGCACTGGTGGAACAGGAACTCTGTACCTAAGTCTGAAAGCATATACCTCCTCTCCATTCTTTTATCTACAGGAGGTAAAGAATTTGGAATTTGAAGAATTTTCTGTGTCTGTTTCCCCAAGGATTTATGGAGGTGGATAGACAATCTCTTGGACTCTGGGATGTCCATCTTTTCCACAAAATCAGGCTCCTCTTGTTCAACAGCTTCAACCAAGGGAAGCTGGAGGGTATCAGCCACTTTTTTGTAGAAGAAATAGTGGGATGGAGACTCAGAAAGCCTGGGAGGGGAAACATCAGAAGGCCTGTCTGGGGAGATGTCCGGTTCGATGGGCTCATCCAGATCTTCATCACCATTATCATCACCACCATCTTGCCCCCCTTCCACACTCAGGTTCATAAAATTCACCCGGAACATAATCCGGAACCAGGGGAACTGACCGAACCTAGTGCCTACTGAGAGGCGCCGGATCAGACGGAGTGATCCCACAATACTTATCACCCTAGAAACATAGAAACATAGATTTTGACAGCAGATAAGGACCGCTTGGCCCACCTAGTCTGCCCATTTTCCTACCTAACAGATAAGCTGCAGATCCGAGTTAACCAACAGCTTACTTCCTCTTACCCGCCCCTAGGACTGCCTTATGCCTGTCCCATGACTTTGAAGTCCCCACTGTTCTTGACTCCATGACCTCCTCAGGAGGCTGTTCCATGCATCCACAACCCTCTCAGTGAAAAAATACTTCTCACATTACCCTTGAGCGCCCCCCTCTATCTTCAAATTGTGCCCTTGTTCTTGCACATCTCTTTTCTGGAAGATGCTACCCTCTTGGACTTTGTTAACTCCTTGAGGTACTTGAAAGTTTCTATCATGTCCCCTCTCCCTTCTTTCCTCAAGAGTATACATATTAAGCTCCTTTAGTCTTTCTTTGTATGTCTTCTGGTGCAGACCCTGCACCATTTTAGCCCTAGCTGGCTACTTCCGGTAGTTTGGATAAGGATCTGGATCCGAACCAGCAGATTTCCTCTTGCGCTTGATGGACAACCGACCCCTCAGGGTCGGATCTCCTCTTGCCCAAGACAGTATCGCACTGGTCAGTGGGCACTCCTACAGGTTTGGTAGGAACTGAACCAGCTGGCCATCTAGATTAGTGAACTTCTCGACCTCCTTTTTCCCCGGGCCTACCCAACCTCTATTCCAGGGTGGCCTTCGGGAAATTTTTGCAAATTTGGCAGTCTGAATCAAGGTGGTCAAACCCCAGACAATAAACACAAATAGTGCAAGGGTCTGCCTTAGCAAAGGCATCCCCACACTCAGTGTTGAAACCCAGTGGGCCCGGGTTTTTTCTTGGGTTTCTCAGACATGGCCAGGCTACAACTTGCACTTTACAGCTAATTAGCCAGGTAAGATCCCCCTATTGGTTCCCAACCACGTTACGGGTTGTGGGAAAAAAAAACATGTAAAATCGCGGTTTTTGGAAACTGATAGGAACCGGTACCTCACACTACAGAAAGAATATGAAAAAACCTTAACATAATCGGTTCCTAACTGGACCGAGCCACAGGTTTTTACAATTTCCACACAAAGAGATGACAATTTTTCCCTATGGTCCACCACCTACGACACTTACTGTACCGCAGATAGGGATCTGAAGCCGAATAAACAACAGAATCGGTGATTAAACCAACGGATTCTAAACTGAACCGACTGTAGCAAAGGAGCAATCTCTGGAGCGACTGTTCAGTTAGGTGGAGTAAAGAATCGGGTGGTTACACTTTGAAGTGCTGCAGACAGAGGTTTGAAACCGAGCTAGAGCTCAACGTTCTATGCTTCCTGCATGGAGTTAACTCTTCTCCGAACTGCATATTGCAGAATACAGCAAGACTTCATGTTGTTTGAACAAGGGGGCACAACTTGAAGTTGAGGGGGGACGGCTCAGGGGCAACGTGAGGAAGTATTTTTTCATGGAGAGGGTGGTGGACGCATGGAACGACCTTCCTGAGGGGAGTCAACAGTGGGGGAATTTATGAATGCATGGGACAGACATAAGGCAATTCTGGTGGGGGTGAGGAAGGAGGAGGAGGCTATTGGTTAACTAGGATCTGCAGTTTATCCAATAGGTAGGGAAATGGGCAGACTGGGAAGGCCAAGCGGTCCTTATCTGCTGTCAAAGTCTATGTTTCTATGTCTAACCACGACTTCCTTGCGGAGGAGCTGGGCAATGTCGTCCTGAAGAGCCGACAGAATGTCTGCAGATACCAAGTCCTCCCATGGGGGGCAGGCTCGGCAAGGAGGGTACTGCTCGAATTGCAGAGGCAGACCCTAACCGACCACCTCGAGAACCCACCTGTTCGTGGTGACAGTGGCCCAGGTGGAAATGAAATGGCAGATTCACCCCCCATGGGAGGTGCGACAGGCATGAGAGAGGCACCCCTCACTGGGCCAGCTTGGAAGTGGAGGGCGGCACTGCTGAGGAACCACCTTGGCCTCTTCCTCCCGGCTTGCGGACGACTGAGGCCACTGACTTCAACCAAGGTCACCAGGTCTGAGCCTGCTGCCCAGCTTGGGTCTGGGCTGGTTTGGCCACAGGAGTGGAGGTGGACCGGAAGGGCTCTTCTGTTGCTTGGGAGCCCTTGAGGTCTCTCTGAGCGGATGTCAGAGTCCAAGGTGGCACTGGACTTTTCTTTTTTTTGTGTGTTATCTATTTATCTCCCCTGCGACTCACCTACCTCTCCTTCAGGCCAATTGTCAAGGACACTCACCTCTCGCTCGTCTCTGCCGCTGATCCCGACCCCACAGTGCAGCCACCTCAGGGTAACCAGACGTAACCCTTGTGTCGGGTGGGTTCTCCTCTTCCGAGGAGAAACGGCCCATCGGCCTAGGAACTGGTCCTGGGTGCTGCTCTGGCCAGGTCGTCTGTCACGGAGCTCGAGGGGGCACTGTTTCAGGAGGCTGTCATCCGGTGGGAGAAGATGCCATTTTCAGTTTTTCCTCAGACTTCCCCTAGTCACACTGTCTTTGAGCTTCCCCCGGTCTCCACCGGGGTTGCTACAGAGCGATGGCCGATCCCCAACCCACCCCAGGAGAGAAGAGCAGTCCTCTGAACCCTAGTCCTTCCCCTGCCGACCCTCTGGCGCCCAAGTCCGTTCCCGAACCAGGGTCGTCGGTGTGGTGCGAGGTAAGGCACCAGTGCCTCAGCCCTCTGCGCCACCGGGCCGGTGGCACTGGACTTTTTAATGTTGGTGAGGTGGCCCCTGACTCCAGGCCCGAACAAATCTGTGCCCAGGTAAGGGACATCCATCAACTTGTGCTGAGTATCTACTGTGAAGTTTGAGACCCACAGCCAAACCCTGCAGCGCATGGCCACTGCAGCTGCCACAGAGCAGGCACAGGAGTCCCCAATGTCCATGGCTGTCTCGAGCTGCTGCTTAGCCACAGGCCGGGCCTAGTCCCAGATCTGTTCGACCATGGCCTGGAGGTAGGCTGGTAGATGAGGGAGCACCTCATCCAAGGTGTCCAACAAGGCATGGGAGAAGTGGGCCAGCAGGAAGACCTACCAAAGAGGCAGTGTAGACTTTCTTGGCTGCATGGTCCAACTTCTTGGGCTCCTTATCAGTTGGCTTACTGATATCCCCCATGCTGCACAAGGCAGTATAGCACAGTGGTTTAGGGCTCTGAGCTGCAAACCTGAGACCTGGGTTTGAATCCCACAGACCCCACTTGCATACTGTGTGACCCTGGGCAAGTCACCTAACTTCCTTATGCTTCCAGGTTGCACCTGGAAACAAGCTTTGGCTTAGTGTGCCTTTCCAGGTAAAACAATGTCCCCTTTCCCTAATAATGCCCCTTCTTGCCTGAGCACCTGAACACAGAGTTGGCCACCAAGCCCTCAGCTGAGGGGTGTTCCATGAATCCAGAGAGGGAGCCAGTAGGGACAGCATACTTGCAGGCCATCTGGGCAGACGGTGCTGGGCAAGAAGCAGGGCGCCTGCAAAGCTCCAAGGCAGGAACAAGGGAGTCTCCCTGATCTAAGATCTCTGTCAGCGGGTACCGAGCCTGTTTTTTTTTTTAACAGGCTCCATCTTTTTTTTTGTAGCCATTACTTTTTTTTTTTTTAATTCAGTGTACTTTGTTTTTTTTCAGTACAATAAACAAGAAAAGACAAAAACGATTACAATAAACAATAACATACAGAACCATACTAAACAAAACAACCTCATGCATATATATTCCCCCCCCCGGGATCTGCACATAAGAGGATATCAAATTTGGCAGTCTTCCTTGAGGTGGTCAAACCCCAGACAATACACACAGACGAGGTGGGAATCAGCCTTAGCAAAGGCCTCCCAACACTCGGTACAGAGCTGAAACCCAGTGGGAACGGTTTTCTTTTTGGGTTTCTCAGACATGCCGAATTCAAAAAAGTTACCCTTCACAGCATTAAGCCAGGTAACACACGCTTGTCAGTTCCAACCTTGTCATGGGTTGGTTAAAAAAAATCCTATAAAATATCGGATTTTTTAGGAACCGGTAAGTACCGGAAACCACTAAAATATTACAGGAAAATACACAAATTAAACAATTAGGAATAAATTTTGGCTCCCAACCGTACTGACCAGGAAAGAACCAAAGAAAAAACAATTTCTATCAAAAAACAACACTACTAAACTACCACTTACTGAACCATGACAGAGGCAAGAATACTGAAAAATTAAAGTGGCTGAATAAACCGACCGTTTCAAACTTGTCCCGAACTGAAGCGCAGGAGGGATCTCCGGAGCGACTTCAAAGTTAGGGGGAGTAAGAAATCAGATGGTTACATTTCAGAGTACCACAGACAGAGGTTTGAAAACCAAGCTCGAGCTCAACGTCCTATGCCTTGGCATAGAGTTAACCCTTTACTCTCCAGAGCAGTTCAAGTGCTGGGGCTAACTGCAAATAGTCAGAATACAGCAAGACTTCATGTTGTTTGAATCCACCAAGCTCTGCACACACTTCCAAATGGAGCTATGCAAAAACTTTGCTCTTAAATGTCTCAGAGGAAAAATTAAACTTGAAAAGCTTGCAGAGAAAAAAAATTCCTGCAAGCAGGAAGTATGCTTTTCTCCAGCTGTAGAGACAGAACAATATTGAGGAGTCACATGAAGGAATGGTCCCAAAGTACACTTCAGATTGTTCCATCTCCATCTACTACGGGGCATGCCCTATTCCAGACCATCAGGACTGACATACAATGTAACATCTATAATGATAAAACTTATAACTTTTGTTTGATGAGACAAATCTTGAGAAAACATTTTTTTTTTGTTTTGGCTTTATAATTCAATGTTGTAGAACAAGCTTAATGTTACTTTACTTTCTGAAGATTGCCTACATAATGCCCTAGTTAAAGAACTGAATTGAACCTGCAAGTCAGTTATTTTATATAGAAGCTGTTTTTCAAATACTGTGTGTTACTGTTATGGTTCTGTCTTTACTGGGCTTCTAGAAAATTCTGTGGTTGGTTCCAATATACCCGCTAGTGGTAAAGGCCATTTCATAACCGCAGTGATGTAGTTTATGTCCTAGTCAAGCTCTTACAGTTTTCAAAATTCATCTGTGTTCTTATGACACAACCCTGTGGTTGAAAGGGACATAAACTGTACCACAAGGTCCTATCCACCAGTGTGCAAATCAGAAACACCGACCAAGTTTACTAGAAGGCTATAAAAGATGCAACCTCAGCTTCTATAAGTGCAGGACTTACAGGTTCATAAATATGTAGACAATGATGGCAGATGGCCATTCGTTCCCTCTATGTCTGCCCCTCCTTTTTCTAACTAATCCCATATGCCTGTCCATTCCTGCTTGAATCTGATTACTTATTTGGCCTGTACCACTTCCTTCGGTAGCTTGTTCCATTTGTCCACCACTCTTTCTGTGAAAATGTGCTTACATGCTTCTCTTCTGAATCTCCCATACTGCAAGTTTGAGTTTCCTTCGTTCTTGTATATGAGCTCAAAGAGAAATGTTCCTTGCCATCCGCCCTACTTATCCAGTGCAGGTACCTGTATGTCTCAATCATGCCACCCTTTTCTCTTTTTTTCTCTCAAAGGTGTACACGTTCACGTCCTGCAGCCCCTCCTCACATGTCTTGTCCCCTAGTACATGGACCATCATAGTTGCACTGCACTATTCTGCTTCCACCTTATCTCAGTCTCTCCTCAGGATGTGGACTTCAGTACCCTTATGCAGTATTCCAGGTATGGTTGCCACACCTCTCAACTTCCTGCCTTGCAAATCAGGGACAGGGCTTAAAAATATCAGGGACACATGAACAAAATCAGGGACAAATCTTAAAAAATGGTAATACCAAATTATGAATCCTCTGACAATGAGTGGTTTAATATGAAAAGCATTTTCTGATGGAGAACTAGGCTTTCACACTAATGTCTGACAGTACTTTATGTTTTACTTCACTACTTTTCAGTGACAGACATGCAAATTGTGGGAGGGACAGAGGGAATCTTACAGGCAAAATCAGGGACAGTTGAGAGGTATGATGGTCACACTAGTGATCTGCACAACAGAATGATCACCTCTCCACTTCTACTGCTTATCCCTCAATATGCGACCTAGCATTCTGACTGCCTTGCCTACAGCTCTATTACAATGTGCGATTGTTTTTAGGCTCTCTGATATCACGACACATAGGTCCTTTTCCTCCATGGTTTCCAGCAACAACTTCCCCCATTTCATATTGCACTCTTGGGTTCCTCTTCCTGATATGCATCACTTTACATTTTTTTAAGCACTGAAGCCTGGCTCCCAGATCTCTGACCAGCTCTCCAAACTGTGAAGATCCTCCGAGTTCCCTTAATCCTTCCTCCGTGTTCGCCCTTACACAAATCTTTGTGTCATCTGCAAAGAGGCAGATCTTGCCTTTGATGCCTTTCCTATAAAGAAGAAGCATACTAAACCAGAGTCTCATTATTATCAGAAGAAGTTGTTTATTTTAGATCCTAGTTCAAATTGTTTCTTCCCTATTTACTGGTCTTTTACTAAACTTAGAAGGCATTTCTGATTTGTACATTGGTGGACAGAACTCTATAATCTAGTGTATCTCATTAATAGGCTCTTACCCATTGTTGTCACAATGCTTTTGTGTTTCACTATACAACTCTGGAGTTGAGAGCGATGTGAACATTATGCTGTTCTACAAGTGCACATACTGCCACAGTGTAAATCAGAAACACCCTCTGTGGTTATTGGAAGGCCTGTATCGATGGAACAACAACAGACTTGGAACCAGTACCTAAAAACAGCTTCTGCTGGGGAAAATGACATGCATATTCTGTGTGGTTCAATTTAAGCAATAAGGCCAAACCAGAGGGAATGGTAGACAATGATTAATGAAAAGTAATCTATATAAAACCAAAAACATTTTACAGTACGTTAATACAGTATCTGCAGATTATGTTGTACCATACTCATTGGTTTTTTTGACAGTTAAGGTTCACTGCATCTTTTAGTCCCAAGGCACAGCCTCTATGACTATTTACCGACATCGGGAGACATATTTCATATCCTGAAGAGAAAAGTATTCCTTAGGCCTTTGTTCTTGGTGCTGGACACTGAACTGTTTACCAGTTCACAAACATCCTGCTACCAATCAGCTCTAGGCTCACTGGAGTAGAGTAAGTCACCTGTTTCATCTTTGCCAGCTCCCGTCGTGTGTGGTCATCATTCCTCAGGTCCTTCTTGTTTCCAACAAGAATTATAGGTACATTGGGGCAGAAATGTTTAACTTCTGGGGTCCATTTTTCTGGGATGTTTTCTGTATTAAAAAAAATGTCAAAAGTGCTTATCAGACAAATGCTCTCTCAACAAGCAAAGACAATGAGAAACATTTAAATGACAACTATCTTAGTGGACTCCTGCTTCATAAGTCGAACTGAAACCTAAAAAAGTCATCATTATAAGCAACTTTTATCTACGATGTTTAATGGGAAATGCAGGTTGCCCCATACATTATTCATTCACAGCTTTAAGAATAATAATCTGCATTTACATAGTGCTTTTCATACACAATGTATGTCAAAGTGCTTTACAAGCAATGCTAGACTGGTAGTGAAGTGACAATGTGCAGTGGCAGCCATATTGCACATCAACACCCACACAATTGCATGAACTGGTTTTGGTTAACTTACCCATGTGTAACCTCCCCCCTCCCCCCCAGTTTCATTTCCCTCTCCCCACTACAGACTATCACCATACTCAGGAAAAGACAACACAACCACATAACCCACTAGCTATTGGGCAGTGTGGGCCACAGTGTGGGGGTCACAGAGTATACGTGGCCATTCTTGTTTTCTCCCCCTCCTCCCTTTTTTAATTTTAAATCCTGTTCTCCTTCACCTCTACCCACTACCATGGCATGCCACAGACAGGATAGGGAAGTAACAAAAAGAAATGCAGGATGCTAGCCATTTGGAATGGCACTGCTTGGAGACAGGCAGATACATTTTTTGGGGCGCAATGATACAAAAAGCCTTTCTGCAGTCCTTCATGCGCTCCAAATAGAAGCACAAAGCCCTATAGACACTGAGATAATGCAGATATGAGGAAAAACAATGGAAGATAGATAGTTTAGTGTTTTCCATTAAAGGAAACATGTCACAAGTGGCAGAGCGGTCCAAATGGCCTGTGTAAGACACTTCAGAATCAAAGTAGGGTCCCACACTGAAACCAGCCTATGGACTTGGAGCCCTTTGAAGAACTTGTGAGACCCCTTCAAATGGGATACAGTCTTGCTACCTATGAGGGCATCAGAGCCTGAAACGGCTGAAAGATGCACCTTCACCTAAGAGTATAACAGGTCAGAATTTGTCTGGGGAAGACAGTAGTCCAAGACATGCTGCATTGGACATGATAAAGGGTCCAGGTAATGACAGGCACACGAGCTACTGAAACATTCTGCTTTCCAATCATTTGCTTAGGGGAAGTCTTACTGTCTCATGGCCCATTCTCCATTCCTAAAGTAAATTCAGCCAGTTAAACAGGGTAACACTCTAGAAAGGCAAAAAATGAAAATACAGCAAACCAATACTTTATTTTACCATTGTTGTCTGCAAACTCTTTTACAGTGATACTACACACTATATATGTTTAATTTTAGACTTGTACCTCTCGCTCCCTTTTCCTTGCCTACAGGTCTCATTTGTAAACAAAACTGCTGCTCTCTGTATGGTTTTAAAAAAGTCATGATCAGGAAATCAGTCTGTTGGTGCAATAGCAGGATTTCCGCTTGTGACGCTGGCAACCCGGGTTCAAGAATGACTGTGGGTTATAAGGGGTGGTACCAGGTTTAGAGAATTAAGCATCCCAGAGGATGCTCTCCACCTCCTGGAGGGAGTATGCCCATTCCTGCTGCATGAGCCCCACCTAGGGGTGCCTAGGTTTGAGGGTAGGATGAGGACTGCACTAGGAAGAAGATACAGAGAACCTTGTGGCATGCATTAACACTCTTTGTGTACTGCCTGCTGGTTTACAGTCCATCATCTCAAGGGAGGGAAAAGAAATAGGAAAACTCCTTCAACACATCGCAGGATAATGACAGCATGCTCGGGTCCTGCACCTGCCTGTCAACAGGGAAAACATCTCCACTCAGTGCTACAGATAACATTTTAGGCCAGGAAGTAAAAACTTCCTAGTTTTCCAAGCTGGTAGTATTTTTGTACACCAGGTAGTATTTCTGCGACGTGGTCACACTGTTCTGGTGAACTGAAGTGCGACTGCGCAAAGTCCGTGGAAACACCTGGTAGTGATGATACTACTCAGGAATCTACACAGGGTGTAAAAAAGGCAAAACTGGATGTAAAATACACTGATACAGCCCTTAACTGGACCACTGTTTCCACTGCCACCGAATTCGAACCTACTCAGCTGGGGTGGGGGGACTGCTGACCCCCCCGCCCCAAAAAAAGGAAACTACTATGGATCAACAAACCAGGGTCAGGGTCAGATGATGGAAGTGGGTGATGAGCCTGGCTGATGGCCGCCAGTCCAGAGATGGAAAAATAATAAAAAGAAATGTAGTGATCAGAGCCCAGGTAACCAAAACGAGTGCCCCTTGGCATCTGTCACCCATGAGCCAGAGGAAGTACAATGTTTAAATAGCTCTGCAGCCTGTTCTTTTCTTAGGTTTATCCCGGTCAAGGCCATCAACAACTCACCTTCTGAGTCAGAGGATTCCTCAAATAAGGCCCTTGACCGTTTGCCGCCATGGACCACCTTGGTATACTCATCCTGTGTAATCTCCAGTGAGAGTCAGCCTGGAAAGCTGGCCAAGGGATGAAAACTCCTTGGTGAGGGCCCCTAACAGGAAGTGTGATGGAGGTGGCTCCATCCGAGGAGGTGGAGGTGCTGGGGACTGCTGAGCAGCAAGGACCAGAAAGGGAAATGACCAGTGAAGGTCAAGGGACCAAAGACCCAGGAGAAAGAGCCCTGCCCCTCCCACCAATAGTCCACTGCTGCCAGGAGGTTTCCTCGTAGCATCAACACATCTTTCATCAATGCCTCTCCTTGCCTGAGGTCAAGGAGTGGCAGTGCCTCCTCATCCCAATTGAGCGGTATCAAGTACATGAGCAATGCTGTAACCGTCAAACCGAAGGCTGACGTTAATGGGTGTCCTCTGGAGGGTTTGTGTAAACCAACTACCTCGGTAGGTTAAGCAGCAGAGGGCTTCAGAAGGACAATCACTGGTGGAGGCCACTCCTGAGGCAACTCAGCTGGGGGTACCAACTGAGCCTCAACCTCCTGGATGAGAATAGGGAGCACTGGGATCTGGGAGATCGACTCCTCTATCTCCTCCAACAGCTGGTACACAGGCTTGAGAAAGATCGTAATTGCCTGCCCAAACGAAGTTGAGGTCAAAAGTCCCAACAGGGTTACTGTGGAGTTTTCCAGTGTCCACTTGACAAAACAGAGCTTGACCAAGGCCGAGCAGTCGAGGGATTCAAAGGAGAGGAGCAGCTGCATGTTACCAATCCCACGATGGCGATTTCAGTGTTTCTTGCTGTGATGAGCAGGGCTCTCCCCAAAGGTCTGGTGTGCCAGACACATTTCTCTAAACTTGCTGAGCAGACACTGCTGAGACCTTCTTGCATTCTTTCAGCTTACCGTGGGCCAGTCGAGCTTCCTGTCTTTGATGGATGAGGGCAGCATGGCCCGAAATGCACTGGATCCCTTGACGACGTGAAGATCGCCTAGGCAATAAAGGCATGTGTCATGTGGATCCACAGCAGACATGTTCTACCTGCACTGGGTGCAGAACTTAAAGCTCTGTTTCTTGCTCTCCACTGTCGACTGTGAAATGGAGCTGGAAGACAGTGGAACAACGGTAAAGCTGAATATAAATTCAAACAGTCAAAAAACTGCCTGAAAAAGCACTCAAAGAACTTGAATTCTTTCAAACTGAAAAGCTGTGAAGGAGACCTGTTCCTTATAGTGGAGAGAAAGATCTGACAACACAGGGTGGAGCCAGAGGATATAACACCAGGCAGGTGGGAGGTGCTTAGCCTGAAGACTTCCCGTGACTCAGATGTCTCCAGCAGGGCTGCCAGAGTGTGGACAGTCCATGTTATTAGAACAATCTTTACTTTAAACTAAAGGAAACTTAGCTAGAGGAGCAGAAGCTAGCTATGGGGCATCCATCTTCAGTGGAAACAAAGATCTGCCACTGGGGAGCCTAGGGTCGTGTCACCAGCAATGCGAAAGCATTCTTTGAATTTTGTTTTTTTGACAGTCAAACTCTTGGGCACATCTGCTGTGCAAACTGACCGCACGTGTAATACTGTAGCATCAAATTCACATTTGTGTTAGAATCAGATTTTAAAAAGTTTTGTATCACAGCATTGCTTGAGAAATAATGCAAGTTTGCAGAAACAGAAAAATAATGCAAGATGTGAGAAAAAGACGTAATTTGAGAAAAATGTAAATTGTGTAAAAAAGGCACCTACTGCATGATACCCACTGTAAACAAAGTAAGCTTGAGTTAGACATAGCACAAGATGCATTAAAAGTTCCCACAAAACCTGGTTCTGTGGAGCGGTAGAGGACCACTCTGGCGATCCGGTTTCGTGCCCCGAGCCTGTGATGTTAGGAGTGGAGACTGACAGGGAAGAAGTAAACACATTAGAAATACATAAACACAGAAATGTATTGGCAAAAAACGACTTACTCTGTCATGCCCATTTTCCTATCACAGTCATGTCTATCAACCCTTGATCTTGCTTAGGCCATATGCCAGTCAGCAGATCAGCTCCACCCCGTACAGATGTTCCAAGCTTTCTTGAAGAGAAAAGAAAAAAAAATTGGTCACTGTCCTGGCATTTACTATCTACCTTGACAAACTACTCCATCTATCCACCAGCCTTTCCATGAAGAAACTAATACTCTTGAAAACAACAGACAGGCAGACTCAGGGAACTGCAACTAGGTTGCCATCTTTATTCAGACTAAACACACACACACACACAAAAAAAAACCCACAAGACACTATTCAGGGAAAGTACAGTTATATAATAACTTGCCGTAACAGTAGATCTTCGAAAGGAGCTCTTGCAGCAGGCTATTACCATAAGGACTATGCCACCTGCCACCGGGCTCTAGGACCCCACGAAAAACTTCTTGCTAGCAGTCTTTAGCTGAGATTGCCCCCAATGCCGGCTCCGTCCCGATGTCGGCCAATGGTACATAAGGGTGTGGTCCCCAGCCCCACCTCAGTTTACCCACCAGAGACCCGTGAGTAAGGCCGGCAGGCGGATCGGGCAGAAGCTTGCCATAAAAAAGATGCAGAGACTCACCAGGGGGAAGGAGGGAGGGAAAGCACTGCCTGCTGCAAGAGCTCCTCTTGAAGATCTGTTATAAGTTCTTGCATAACTGTATTATATTACTTCGAGAGGGAGCTCTTGCAGCAGGCTATTACCATAAGAACTGAATCCCAAGCAGTCCCAGAAAAAATGATCAAGACAGGTCTGGGAGGAGGCTGAAGTGCAACTGCCAGAAGAAGGCATCAGGACAGGAGGCCTTGAAGGACAGCCAGGCCAAAACCTGCACTTTGCCTAGAGGCAATGTCCAAGCTGTAATGCTTGATAAAGGTATGCACCAAGCTTCAGGTAGCTGCTGTGCAAATGTCCCCTACAGAGACATTATGCATAGAAGCGAAAGAAAAAAATTACTCACCACAGTAATGTTGTTTCTTCTAATGGAGTCTTGCTGTATTCTGACTATATGCAGTTAGCCCCAGCACTAGAACTGCTCTGGAGAGTAAAGAGTTAACTCTACGCCAAGGCATAGAACGTTGAGCTCGAGCTCAGTTTTCAAACCTCTGTCTGTGGTACTCCGAAGTGTAACCGTCAGATTCTTACGAGCACTAAACTAACTTAATAAAGTAGAAACTGTTTCTAAAAAATTTATGCCAAAGGGCAATAAACAGATCTTTAGAGTCAAAAGACTCAAGTTGAGAACCCCGAAAAGAATCTAAGCAGGTAGTGAAACAACCAAAATATGCATAATAAAAATCAGAAAAACTCTTAATAAGATAAAGGGTATGCCAAGTACACCTCTGGGGTGCAGCACTGTGCCTGCCAAACCACATCCCAAAACTATGTTCCAGGAGAGGAGGCAAGGAGGGAGGTCAGAATACAGCAAGACTCCATTAAAAGAAACATTACTATGGTGAGTATTTTGTTTCTTCAAACAACATGAAGTACTGCTGTATTCTAACTATATGCAGACTACCAAGCAGTACCCCCTTGGAAGAGGGAGTCACAGAACCTATTTTGGGAACAAGATCTGCAGCACAGCTGTGCCAAACCTAGCATCACTTCTTGACTGAATGTCAAGACAGCAGTGCTTGGTAAATGTGTGAACAGTTTTCCAGGTGGCTGCAATGGGATAAAGAATCCTCCCCTGAGAGGAGGTGAGGAGATTGAACTGTCTGGGAAGATGCAGAGGCATTGTCACCAACAGTGACAAGAGTAGAGGCACCAAGCCTGTCTGGCCCAGTCTGGAGCCACTAGAATCACCTTGCAAGGCTGAGATCTAATCTTGATCAGGACCCCCAATTTCAGAGGAAAAGCAGGAAATGCATACAGAAACCTGCTTGTCCAGTTCAACAAGACAGCATCCTGAGGGCAGGGCCCAGAAGAAGCAGTCTGCAACAAAAGAGAGGAAGTTGGTGATTGTCCGGGGCTACAAAGCGATCCATCTCTGGAGTGCCCCACCTCTTGAACACTGGCAGAGACAACACCTGGTTAAGGTGAAACTCCGACACCACCTTCGGAAGGAATTTCGGGTGGGGGCGCAGGACAACCTTGTCCCTGTGGAAGACCAGATAAGGAGACTCGATTGAAAGCACCTGGAGCTCTCCCATCCTTCTGGCTGACGTGACAGTCACCAAGAAGGCGGTCTCCCATGACAGGTGAGAGATGTCACACCTGTGCATCAGTTCGAATGGCTTGCCCATGAGCTTAGCCAATACCAGCAGTAAATCCCATGGAGCTGGAGGTTTTTGCACCGGAGGGGATATGTGCTCAAGGCCTTTGAAAAAGTGCCCGACCACCTTCTCCTGTGCCACCGACTGCTTGCCGGCCTGCACCCGGTAAGCAGAGATGGCTGCCAGGTGCACCTTAAGGGTCGTTGACCGAAACCCTTGCTGAGAAAGGGACCATACGTAGTCCAGAATGCAGGCCAAGGAGCAGGAGGAAGGGTCCAACCCCTTGTCCTGACAACAAATGGAGAATCTCTTCCATTTGAAGGCATAGTATTTTCTGGTCAACTCCTTATGGGATGCCTCAACAATGTTGAGGACCTAGTCGGAAAGATCCAAGGCCTGGAACTCTAGCCGCTCAGGAACCAGGCTGTCAGGAGCAGGGACTGAAGGTCCGGGTGGAGTACCTTCCCCTGGTTAACTGAGATCAGGTCCGGGTGGGCTGGAAGCCGCCTTGGGAGCCTGGAGCTGAGGATGAGGAGATCTGGATACCAGTACTGGCAGGGCCAGTCTGGGGCTACCAGAATCACCTGCACCTTGTCCCTCCTCACCTTGAAAAGCACCTTCTGGATCAAGGGAAATGGGGGAAAGGTGTAGAAGAGTCCCGGGGTACATGGCCTCGAGAAGGCATCCGCCTGCAGTGAGCCCTGCTGAGGGGGGCAGGCATGAAACAGCCTCAGCTTCGCATTCTCCCTGGAGGCAAACAGGTCCACCTGAGGTGTGCCCCAGTGGGAGAACAGATCGTGTACTACCTCCAGCAGGGAGACCACTCGTGAGATGCAGCACCTATCCGGCTTAGGGCATCGGCCAGAGTGTTGGAGGCTCCCGTCACATGGATGGCTAGGAGATCCGCCTCCAGTCTGCTCATGAGGGACCAAGTGCGGAAAGCTTCCTTGCACAGGGGCAAGGAGTGCATCCTGCCCTGGCGGTTTAGGTAGCACATGGTCGTGGTATTGTCCGTCTGGACCTGGACCACTTCACCCCGTACAAACGGAGCGAAGACGGTGAGGGCTAGTCGGACCACTCGAAGCTCCAGCAGGTTGATGTGGCATTGAGACTCCTGAGGGGACCAGAGGCCATGCGCTCTGTGCTTCCCCAGATGGGCACCCCAACCCATCAGAGAGGCATCGGTTGTTAGAATGCCCATCGGCTCGGGTGGGCAAACAAGATGCCCTCCTGCAGATGAGCTGGAACGATCCATCACTGGAGAGCATTCCACATCTCTTGGGTCACCGCCACTGGCTGGTCCAGAGGACCGAAGCGCTGTGACCACTGGCGGGCCAGCCCCCATTGAAGGGGACGCATGTGCCAGCAAGCCCAATGGACCACTCTGGTACAGGCCGCCATGAGGCCCAGGATGCGCAGGATGTCCCGGGCAGGCTGCAATTGCCCAACCAGAAATGATTGGGCAAAGGAGGAAAGAACTTCGGCCCCATCCGACGGAAGCCGTGCTCTGGCTCGAAGAGAGTCGAGCTCTGCCCCGATTAATTGAATCACCTGTGTTGGCACGAGTCCTGATTTGGTCTCGTTAATGAGGCCAATCTGAGAGCATACCTGGAGGGCCAGATCCCTGGACCGCTTCACCTCCAGCCTGGAGGGGGCTGCAATCAGTCAGTCGTCCAGGTAAAGGTACACCCGGACCCTTCAGCGCCGCAGGAATGCTGTCACCACTGCCACACATTTGGCGAAGACCCTGGGAGCTGGAGAAAGGCCGAAGGGCATGGCCCGGGACTCGTAAAGGGATCCCTCTGCTCTGAAGTGAAGGAATCGCTGGTGGGATGGACGGATTGGGACATGAAAGAACGCGTCCTGGAGGTCCAGAGAACAGAACCACACGCCTCGTTCCAAGGATGGAATGATCTGTGCCAGAGTGACCATCCTGAAGGTTCGAGACCTTAAGAACTTGTTCAGGTCGTGTAGGTCTAGAATGGGGCACCAGCCCCCCGTCCGTTTCGGGACCAGGAAATACCTGGTCACAAAACCTGGGTCTGGTGGAGGATCCGCCACCTTCCTGATCACCTTCTTTTGGAGAAGCAGAGCAATGTTGGCTCGACGAGCTGACAAGAGAGGCGGCTGCGGACCCCATAGCCCCCTGTGGGGTGACGGCTTGATAGGGTGGGGACTGCTCGAATTCCAGAGGCAGCCCTTTCCCTACCACTTCCAACACCCAACGGTCCGCGGTGATAGTGGACCAGGCGGAAAGGAAGTGGTGGAGCCATCCCCCCACGGGGGGAACCCAGGGAGGAGTGACGAGGCTGGGGACGACACCCCTCAACCAGTCACTGGGCAGACTTGGAGGAAGGACCGGCCAAGGGACCTCCTGGGCATTTTCCTCCAGGCTTCCTGCTGAAGGAAGCTGCAGGCTTGGCTTTGGGGTGCCAAGTGCGAGCCTTTTGGCCCTGATGCTGGTGTTGCTGGGCTGGACGTGCCGCAGGGGCAGAAGGCCGAAAGGGCTTACGCTGTTGCTGGCAGCCTTTGTCCTTCTGAGCAGACGTGAGAGAGTCCAAGGTGGCATTGGACTTCTCGATCCTCTGCAAGTGACCCTCCACCCCAGGACAGAACAAGTTGGTACCCAGGAAGGGAACGTCTGCCAGCTTGTGCTGGGTATCTGCCATGAAGGTGGAGATCCACAGCCAAGCTCTGCCGCGCACGGCCACTGTGGCCGCTACTGATCGGGCACAAGTCTCCAATGTCAAAAGCAGTTTGGAGCTGTTGCTTTACCACCGCCCTTCCCTGACCCCGCACCTGCTCAACCATAGTCTGGAGGTCAGCCGGGAGATGAGGAATCACCTCATCCAGGAAGCCCAAAAGGGTGTGGGAAAAGTGTGCCATCAGTACGGCCGAACTGGCCTGATGATGGCCTAAGGAGGACACAGTGTAAACTTTACACCCGGAGTAGTCCAGTTTCTTGGACTCTATCGGGTGGCTTGTCCACGTCCTGAGCGTTTCCGGAGCGCCGGAAAACATTTGTCGCTCACCAACCCACCCTGCAGAGGGGTGCTCTGAGAATCTGGAGAGTGAGCCGGTGGGAACGGCATACTTCCTGGCCATCCTGGCCGAGGGAGCTGGACAAGAAGCCGGCCGCTGCCACAGCTCCAGGGCCAGACCAATGGCTTCGGCCACAGGAAAGTCCTCCGTAAGAGAATCCCATCGGTCCAGTATCTCCGTGAGGGGATACTTGGCCCGCTTTGACATGGGTTCGAGCTTCATCCCAGCAGATTCTGAGATGAGCCAAAGTAAACCCATGAATGAGGATGGGCTCTCGTCCAACGACTGTCCCCCAGAGGACTCCAGATCGAGAGGCCCACGAGGGGTTGTTTCGGCTGCTCAGGTGACAGACACTTAATGGCTGGGGAAGGTGATGGAGTCTGCTTGCTCCTGGTCAAAAGGAGTTGCTGCCACATCAGATCCTCGTAGCGCCGACGCAACTTGCGCCAGAGCCTATCCTCCAAGGAGGACGATGACGAGGATGAGCGGCGCCACCGCTTCCCTAGGTGCCAAGAACGAGACCACCAATGTCAGCGGGATCGGCTGGACTGAGAGGAGGTCCGAGACCGAGAGACTCTGTGTTTCCGAGGGTGGGTCTGGGAGGCAGTGGAGGAAACCCGGTCCTCCCCCGGCTCAGAAACCTTAACCGGGGACTCCGGCACAGGAGGCACAGGCAAGTCCTCGGTTTCCACTGGGGGAACTGGTGAAGAAGGATTGTCGGCTTCTCCAGTCGACAGCCCGTCCGACGGGTTGAGAAAAATCTCGACTGCATCGACGGGTGTCTCGGCCGGCAGACCTGACGGGGACACAGTGAAGACAGCGGCCTTAGCCGCAAGCTCGACCGAAGTAGAGTGTTGACTATCCGGGGAAGGGGACCTCTCCCGCTCCCACGAACTTCGACGGTGGGACTTACCCTTTAAGTCCTTTTTCTTGGACCAAGAGGAGTGTCCAGATGGCCCCTCTCCCTTAGTAGACAGGGACTGACAAAGCTCCTTAAATTAAGCAGAGTAGGAGGAGCCCAAGAAGAGCAGGATAAATGCGACCGGGGAAGAAGAAAATGCGGCCTGGACCGCCTCCTCCTCGACAGCGATCATTTGCTCAGATTGCTCAGCCGAGCCCGCCGCCGGACACCGCCCAACGGGCCTCCTTTGATTTTACCGGAGGAATGAGTCTCTCGGGGCACCCAAGTTGAAGTCTGGCAGCATGGTCTTCGAGAACGTTGACTGAGAAGGACTTGCAAATTCGCAGGCCTGCGGATCGTGATCGAGCCCAAGGCAGTAAACGCACGTGGAGTGTGGATCGGTCCGAGACATCTTCTGCCCACAAGGGCACCACCGAAATCCAGGAGTCGATTTGTCCATCTCAGCCACGAAAGAAGAGACAGACTGAAGTCCAGTGAATTTAAGTATATGAGTTTCGGATTAACCGACGCGGTAGAATCCAGGCCTAAAACGCAGAGTGCAAAGGAGGGAACCCGAGCTTCCAAGCGGTAAGGAAGTTCTGGCGTCATGGGGTGAAGCCAAGAGTTTTACCACCAGGGTGGATGGGAGGAATCAGCTTGAAGACCTTCCGGCAAGATTAAAGCGGCAAGGAACCTGCCAGTAAGTGGGGCTAGAACAACACATCCATGTCCCTAGAACACTGCGTTTGCTCGGAGTACCGGAGGTTAAAGAAGGTCCAAAATTAGAACAAATGGTGCTGGAGATTCTTCAAGCTACTCTAAACTTAAGATTTATTATTCGCTAGCCTAAAAGTCTACCGCATCACCCCTTGGAAACATCTGAGCAACTCAGAGCAATCCCGTGCTATATTAATCATCACTTGTGGGGCACATGTTTGAGATGAGGTACTGAATGCAGACAAGAAAAAAGGATCCCTGCAGTTGCTAGACAGGACTGCCATCTCTATTTCCAGACATCAGTTTTACCACCCAGCACCGTTGGAAAAGTTTTGATGCTGTCTGGGAGGGATTTCAGACCTCGGGAATCTCAAACTCGCTTCAGCTGCCAGCGAGGTTTAAGGTTACCTAAGCAGGTAAAACGTTCTTGTTTACGGATCCTGTCTTTCTGTGTAAGCATTTGGATAAACTCAACATAGGATTTGACGGCGGATAAGGGCCGCTTGGTCCACCCAGTCTGCCCATTTCCCTACCTGATGGATAAGCTGCAGATTCTAGTTAATCAACAGCTTACCTTCAGCTACCCCCCCACTAGAACTGCCTTATGCCTGTCCCATGCATTCTTGAATTCTCCCACTGTTCCTGACTCCACAACCTCCTCAGGAAAATGGTTCCATGCATCCACAACCCTCTCTGTGAAAAAATACTTTCTAACATTACCTCTAAGCCATCCCCTCTATCTTCAAATTGTGCCCCCTTGTTCTTGCACATCTCTTCCTCTGAAAGATACTACCCTCTTGTACCTTAATTCCCTTGAAGTACTTAAAAGTTTCTATCATGTCCCCCTCTCCCTCCTTTCCTCAAGGGTATACATATTAAGCTGCTTTAGTCTCTCCTCATATGTCTTCTGGTGCAGACCTTGCACCATTTTGGTTGCCCTCCTCTGAACAGCCTCCACTCTGTCTATGTCTTTGCGGAGATGAGGTCTCCAGAATTGCATGCAGTACTCCAGATGGGGTATCACTAACTGTCTGTAGAGAGGGATAACAACTTCCTGTTTTCTACTGTTGATGCTTCTCCCTATATATCCCAGTATCCCCCCAGCCCTCTTTACTACCTTCTCACATCGCTTGCCCACTTTTAGGTCATCTGATATAATTACTCCTAGGTCTCTTTCAATTTTTGCTATTAACTCACCCCCCACTGTGTACCCTTCCCCTGGGTTTTTGTTTCCCAGATGCATTACTCTGCACTTCTTTGCACTGAATCTGAGCTGCTACATATTTGACCATTCCTCCAACCTTGCCAAGTCCCTTTTCATTCTTTCTACCCCACCTTGTGTATCAACCCTGTTGCAGATCTTTGTGTCATCTGCAAAGAGACATACCTTTCCTTCCAGGTGCTCTCCAATGTCACTTATAAAGATATTAAAGAGGACCGGTCCCAGTACCGAAAACTGCGGTAGCCCGCTAGTTACTCTCCTTTCTTCATTGTGGACTCAGTTTACTATTACCCTTTGCGTCCTGTTGTCCAGCCAGTTTTCATCCAGGCTACCACCTTGGGACCTACTCCAAGGATGGCCAACTTGTATATTAATCTTTTGTGTGAGACTGCGTCGAATGCCTTGCTAAAATCTAGCTATGGCATTTCCACAGCCTGGTCTACTACTTTGGTCACCCAGTCAAAGAAATCTATTAGGTTCGTCTGACATGACCTTCCTGCTGTGAAACCATGCTGCCTTGGGTCCTGTGCCCCACTGGCCTCTAGGTACTCAACAATTCTTTCCTTCAGAAGTGATTACATCATTTTCCCTACCACTGAAGTCAAACCAACTGGTCTGTAGTTTCCTATCTCTGCTCTGTTTCCACTTTTGTGAAGTGGAATCATATTTGCCCTCCTCCAGTCCTTAGGTACACTCCATCCTCCCATGATTTGTTAAAGAAAGTAGTCAGTGGTGTTACTTGTTCTACCCTTAGTTCTTTTAATATTCATGGGTAAATTCCATCAGGCCCCATTGCTTTGTCCACCCTCAGTTTCAAGAGTTCTTTCAAAACCCTTTCTTCTGTGAATGGACTGGTATTGACCCCCCTATTCAGAATTTCTCCCTTGTTTGGTTTAGGTACCTCCCCCAACTCAACCGTTGTGAATACTGAGCAGAAATATTTGTTCAGTATCCCTGCCTTTTCACTGTCACCCTCTCCCCACATTCCCTCCCTTTTATTAATTCTCTATGTCCCTCCCTTCATCTTTATTCGCTCCCTAATATACCTATAAAAGGTTTTATCCCCCTTCTTATCAGAGTTGGCTATCTTTTCTTCAGTTTGTGCCTTTGCTATTCTGACTGCCTTCCCTGCCTCCTTCTGTTTTAACTGATAACGTTCTCTGTCCTGCTCCTTCTGTATTTCCTTATATTTCCTGAATGGTATCCTTTTCTCCTTAACCGTCCCTGCCACCTCTTTTGAGAACCATAGTGGTTTTTTCCTTCATTTTGTTTTATTGATTTGCTTCACACAAGGTTTGTTGCCTCTGCGATGGCTGTTTTGATTATTCCCCATTGTTCCTCCACCCCTCCTTCTTGCCCATTTGCTAGTGCTTTTCTGAGGCACTCTCTCATTTTTCCAAAGTCAGCCTTCCTAAAGTCCAATACTCTTGTTTTTGTATGGCTTGACTCTATGGCTGTGTTTATTGTGAACCACACTGTTTGGTGGTCACTTGCCCCCAGATGGCTACCCACTTCCAAATCTGAGATCCTTTCTCCTTCCCCATTTGAGAGTACCAGGTCTAAGACTGCTCCCTCCCCAGTGGGTTCCAATACTAGCTGTTTGAGGCATGCCCCCCGTAGGGCATCAAGAATGGCCCTGCAGCAAAGGTACTCCAGTTAACATCTAGCATATTCAGGTCCCCATCAACGATACCTCCCCTTTTTCTGCCATTCTTAGGATGCCTTCTGTCATTTCCTTGCCCATTTGCTCCCTGGTATGGGGGTCTGTACACAACCCCCATGAGGATTGTGGTGCCATTTCCTGGCTCCAGGGTGACCCACAGTGACTCATCAACTTCCTGTTTACTTTTTAGTTCTGTTGCTTTAATCCCTTCCCTTCCCTTATATAGAGAGCTACTTCTCCTACTCTTTTACCCACACTGTCCCTCCTGTAGTCTGTGTCTCCTGGTATGTTGCCAACCCACTCATGGTTCTCTGTGTACCATGTTTCAGTGACTGCCACAATATCCAGGCATCCCTCTTCCATCAAGGCCACTAGTTCAGGGAGCTTGTTGCACAGACTGCGGGCATTGGTACTCATCACCTTCCGTTTATTTTTTATGGCCTTACCCCTTTTAGCCCCATCCCTGTCCTTAATGCCTTTTTCTGCATTTATCCCTGTCCTGCTCCCTACTGACTTCTCTACCTTGGTGTTTACCTCTCTAACTACTGTGCTTTGTTGGGGTGGCTGGGATTTCCCTGCTCCTTTTCAGTGCCTCCTCCCTTGGCTAGTTTAAATGCTTGCCAATGAAGCATTTAAACCTGTCACCTAGGATCCTGGTCCCCCCCCCCCCGGACAGATGCAGACCATCGCACCAGTATAAGCCTCCATCCCTCCAGGTGGCTCCCCAGTCCCCAATGAAGCCAACACCCTGAGCTCCACACCAGTTTTTCAACCATTCATTGAATCCCACGGTGCAGAATGCCCTAGCATCATCCTTGCCATAGACAGACAGCATCTCTGAGAAAGTTACCGTACACGCTACTTGTCTAAGGCCCCTCCCCAACTCCACAAACTCCTCTTGAACTGCTCTGATCCCATTCACAGCCAGATCATTTGTCCATAGGTGGACAATGACTTCCAGCTCCCTCTCTCGTGTAGCTGCTCCAGTGATCCTGAGGATTTGCTTCCTGTCCCTCCAAGCCATGGCGCCAGGCAAGCACCTTACCTCCCTATCCCCTTCCTCCCCCACTTCTACCCCCCTAATGATTGAGTCCCCCACCAGGAGTTGTTTCCTTCCCCTGTGGGGTCTTGTGCCACCCTCCTGTGGGTCTCCTTTGTGGAGGTTCCCTGCATCCTCCTTGGTCTTCACTGCAGGTGCCTCCATAGAGGAACCACTCTTTGCCAGAACAGCATATGAATTGTGGAGAAGTACAATTGGAGGGATGCACCTTTATTCCACCACCCTCTCCCTCCCTGAGCCCACCTTGGTCCAACCACTCCTCTTTCTTGGCAACCTCTGAGGTAGCGGTGGTGGCCCTGGTGGTCCCTGGGTGGGGAAAAGAGGTTTCACAAATCCTAGCCAGGTCAGCCTGGAGAAGAGCAACCTCCTCCCTCAGACCAGAGAGGTGCCTGCAAACAGGGCAGCATCGCAGCCTCCAGAATGTCTCCCGGAACACTGCTGCCCACAGCCACTGCACTGCACCACTCCCATCTTGACTTATTTTGTGTCCCCTCTTCTGTTGCTTTGTATGCTTACTGTCTCCTCCCTCTACATATTTTTACACTTACTTTCCTACTGCCCATGTGCCCTTACACCTCTCACCCTTCCTGTAGTCTTCAGCAGTCTCCTCCTTCCGTGCTTGGATTCAGACCTCCAGCCGCTGGGGGGGGGGGGATAAAGTTTTTTTTTTTTTTTTTTAGGTTCCTTCAAGGTTGCTGAAACTAATGTGGCTCAGTGAACCTTCCCTTCCTACTGCCGAACAGGAAGTTATTTTTGTCAGTCAAATTCAGTGGCTATAAAACCAGAACTGGCTCTGGGTGGGAAGGAGGGCAATTAGTAAAACATCTGTAGTTCTAGACTGCTGTCTTGCGCTGAAAATACAGGTTACTCACCTGTAACTGGAGTTCTAGGAATGGTATATGTTGTTCATCCACACTTTCTGGCAGGTATCCTTGCAGCTTTAAATCTTGCCAGAAGGTCTTCAAGCTGGCTCCTCCCACCCACCCGGGTGGTAAAACTCTCGGCTCCGCCCCATGATGCCAGATCTGGCCCGCTGGAAGCTCAGGTGGGTTGTGTGGATGAACAACATATACCATTCCTAGAACTCCTGTTACAGGTGAGTAACCTGTATTTCTAGGGACATGGATATGTTGTTCATCCACACTTTCTGGCAGACTCCTAGCAGTTCTCCAGGAGGAGGGAGGCAAGGCGCACACCCCCACACCCCCTACTTAGGGAATAGAGACTGGAGAACCGAGGCCCCAAAACCAGCATCCCTGCGTGACTCAAGGTCGATGTGGTAGTGGGTTATAAAGGTATGTGCAGACTTCCAGGTAGCAGCCCTGCAGATATCTTGGATAGGGATGTCCCTGGAAGCAGCTACCGATGCAGCGGTATGGCAGGTAGAATGAGCTCTTATCCCTCTGGGAGGCTCCATGCCCGCCAACCTATAGCAGAGATCTATGCAGGAGGTGACCCACCTGCTTATCGTCCGCTTGACTGCAGGTCTGCCAGGTGCTGCTTCAGTGTAGGTGACAAACAGCTGGCGAACCTCTCCCCGAACTTCAGCCGTGCGCTCCTTTTAGTAAGCGAGTGCCCTTCTAGGGTCCAGAGTATGGAGCCTATATTCGACCTCCGAGGTGTGACTGGGGTAGAACACGCAGAGTCAACACCTGGTTAAGGTGAAACTCCGACACCACCTTCGGAAGGAATTTCGGGTGGGGGCGCAGGACAGCCTTGTCCCTGTGGAAGACCAGGTAAGGAGACTCGATGGAAAGCGCCTGGAGCTCTCCCATCCTTCTGGCTGGCGTGATAGCCACCAGAAGGCGGTCTTCACGACAGGTGAGAGATGTCACACCTGTGCATTGGTTCGAATGGCTTGCCCATGAGCTTTGCCAATACCAGCAGTAGATCCCACGGAGGTGGAGGTTCTCGCACCGGAGGGGAAATGTGATCAAGGCCTTTGAAAAAGCGCCAGACCACCTTCTCCTGCGCCACCGACTGCTTCCCGGCCTGCGCCCGGTAAGCAGAGATGGCTGCCAGGTGCACCTTTAGGGTCGTCGGCCTAAGCCCTTGCTGAGAAAGGGACCACAGGTAGTCCAAGATGCTTGTCAAGGAACAGGAGGAAGGGTCCAGGCCCTTGCCCTGACACCAAATGGAGAATCTCTTCCATTTGAAGGAATAGCATTTTCTGGTCGATTCCTTATGGGACGCCTCAACTACATTGAGGACCTCGTCGGAAAGACCCAAGGCCTGGAACTCTAGCCGCTCAGGAACCAGGCCGTCAGGTGCAGGGATTGAAGGTCCGGATGGAACACCTTCCCCAGATTGACTGATAACAGGTCCGGGCGAGCTGGAAGCTGCCTCGGGAGCCTGGGGCTGAGGCTGAGGAGATCTGGATACCAGCATTGGCGGGGCCAGTCTGGGGCTACCAGAATCACCTGCGCCTTGTCTCTCCTCGCCTTGAGAAGCACCTTGTAGATCAAGGGAAATGGGGGAAAGGCGTAGAAGAGGCCTGGGGTCCACGGCCTCGAGAAGGCATCCCCCTGCAGCGAACCCTGCTGAGGGGGGCGGGCATGAAACAGCCTCAGCTCCGCATTCTCCCTGGAGGCAAACAGGTCCACCTGAGGTGTGCTCCAGTGGGAGAACAGATCTTGTACTACCTCCGGTAGGACAGACCACTCATGGGACACAGCCCCTATCTGGCTTAGGGCATCGACCAGGGTGTTGGAGGCTCCTGCCACATGGATGGCTAGGAGATCCGCCTCCAGGCTGCGCACGAGTGACCAAACGCGGCGAGCTTTCCTGCACAGAGGCATGGAGCGCGTCCCGCCCTGGCGGTTTAGGTAGTACATGGTCGTGGTATTGTCAGTCTGGACCTGAACCACTTGACCCGATGAAGCGGAGCAAAGGCGGTGAGGTAGGCGAACCGCCCGAAGCTCCAACAGGCTGATATGGCATCGGGACTCCCGAGGGGACCAGAGGCCGTGCGCTCTGTGCTCCCCCAGATGGGCACCCCAACCCATCAGAGAGGCATCGGTCGATAGAGACCGTCGGCTAAAGGCGGACAAGCGGGACGCCCTCCTGCAAATGAGCTGGAGCGGTCCACCACTGGAGGCGTTCCACATCCCCTGGGTCACCGTCACTAGCTGGTCCAATGGATCTGGCGTTGTGACCACTGGCTGTGAATCCCACTGAAGGGGACGCATGTGCCAGCGGCCCCAGCGGACCACGCTGGTGCAGGCCGCCATGAGACCAGGAGGCAGAAAGTCCCGGGCAGGCGCGTTGCCCAACCAGAAATGATTGGGCAAAGGAGGAAGAACCTCGGCCCTGTCCGCGGAGCCGTGCTCTGGCTCGAAGAGTCGAGCTCTGCCCGATGAAAAGAATCACCTGCTTCGGTCAGAGTTCCGACTTGGCCTCGTTGATGAGAAGGCCGATCTGAGAGCAAACCTGGAGGGCCAGATCTCTGGACTGCTCCACCTCCTGTCTGGAGGGTGCTGCTATCAGCCAATCATCCAGGTAAGGGTACACCCGGACCCCTCGGCGCCGCAGGAATGCTGTCACCACTGCCATGCATTTGGTGAAGACCCTGGGAGCAAGAGAAAGGCCGAAGGGCATGGCTCGGAACTCGTAAAGGGATCCTTCCACTCGAAAGCGAAGGAATCTCTGGTGAGACGAACGGATAGGGACGTGAAAGAACGTGTCCTGTAGGTCCAGAGAACAGAACCACAACCCTCGTTCCAGGGATGGTATTATCTGAGCCAGAGTGACCATCCTGAAGGTCCGAGACCTTAGGAACTTGTTTAGGTCGTGCAGGTTGAGAATGGGGCGCCAGCCCGCCGTCCGTTTTTGGACCAGGAAGTACCTGGACACAAACCCCGGGTCTAAGGGAGGGTCCGCCACCTCTCTGATCACCTCTTCTCAAGGAGCAGAGTGATGTCGGCTCGCAAGCTGACAGCGAGCTATGCGAGACCCTAGGAGCCCAGTGGCGGATTGGAAGGCGGGGCTGCTCGAACTCCAGAGGCAGGCCCTTTCCTACCACTTCCAGCACCCACCGGTCTGTGGTGATGTGGACCAAGCAGAAAGGAAGTGGCAGAGCCGTCCCCCCACGGGGGGAACCTGGGGTGGAGTGGCGAGGTTGGGGGCAACACCCTTCAACCCGTCACTGGGCAGGCTTGGAGGAGGGACCGGCTGAGGGACTTCCTGGGCCTTTACCTCCCTGCTTCCTGGAAGAGGAAGCCGCAGGCTTGGGTTTGGGATGCCAAGTGCGAGCCTGCTGGCCCTGATGCTGCTGGTCCAGACGTGCCGTAGGCGCAGACGGACGAAAGGGCTTGGATTGCGGTCCGAAGCCCTTGTCCCTCTGGGCGGATGAGACACAGTCCAGAGTGGCATTGGACTTTTCGATCCTCTGGAGGTGACCTTCCACTCCAGGGCCGAAGAGGTCGGTCCCCAAGAAGGGGACATCCGCCAACTTGTGCTGGGTATCCGCTATGAAGGTGGGTATCCTCAGCCATGCCCAACGGCGCACAGCCACTGCAGCAGCGACTGACCTGGCACATGAGTGCGATGTCCAGAGCAGTCTGAAGCTGCTGCTTGGCCCAATGCCCTGCCCTGGTCCGAACCTGCTTGACCGTGGTCTGCAGGTCCAGCCGGGAGATGAGGGACTACTTAGTCCAGGGAGCCCAACAGGCGTGAGAAAAGTGTGCCATCAGCATGGCCGAGCTGGCCTGACGAAGACCAAGGAAGGACGCAGTGTAGACTTTGCGCCGGATGTAGTCCAACTTCTTAGACTCCTTGTCGGGAGGCTTGTCCACATCCCTGGCGCTTCTGGCACGCCAGAAGATGCTGTCGGTAACCAACCCCTTGGCTGAGAGGTGTTCCGAAAACCCGGACAGGGAACCGGTAGGAACGGCGTAATTCCTCGCCATCTGGCCGAAGGCGCAGGGCAGGAAGCAGGACGCTGCCAGAGCTCCAAGGCCGGGCAATGGCCTCGGCCACCGGAAAGGCCTCCGTGGGAGAATCCCCTCGGTCCAATATCTCCATTAGGGGATACTTGGCCCGCTTGGATACGGGCTCAAGCTGCATCCCGGTGGACTCCGAGATGAGCCTAAGCAAACCCATGAAGGACGATGGGCTATCGTCCAGCGACTGACCTCCGGAGGACTCCAAGTTGACCTGCCTGGAGAACAGGGAGGAATCGTCATCGGACGAGTCCGCAAAGAGCTGCCTTGGGCCTCAGCCACCCTCTACCTGCCGAGGGCGGTCGGGAGTGAGGGTGACAGACAGCCTATGGGGCAGCCCTGGGCCGACCGAGAATTCTTGGTCGGGGCCCCAAATTTCGGCCGTGGAGGCGGAGGTTTCACCAGAATCGGTGGGGCAGCCGGTTTTGGTCGAGCAACAGACCCGGGGGGCAGGCGCCTCGGCTAGGGCGAGGGGTTGCTTCAGCCGCTCCGGTGACAGCCACTTGATGGCCGGGGAAGGCAACATCGGCCTGCTCCCGGACAGAAGGAGCTGTTGCCACATGAGGTCCTCATAGGGGCGACACAACTTGCGTCGAAGCCTCTCCTCGTCCGAGGAGGAAGACTAGGACGAGCGGCGACGCCGCTTACTACGGTACCGAGACCGCCTATGTCGACGGGATCGGTTGGACCGAGAAGATGTCCGAGACCGAGAACCTTAGCGTTTCTGAGGAGGGTTCTGGGGCAGGGCGGGGGAGACCTGCTCTCCCTTCGGCTCGGAAGTTTCGACCATGGACTCCAGACCCGGAGGCACAGACAAGCCCACAGTAACCTCGATCTCCGCCGGGGGAACCGGGGAGTGAGGGTTTTCAGCTTCACCGGTCGACAACCCGTCCGACGGGTCGAGAAAAATCTTGAATGCGTCGACGGGTGTCTCGGTCAACTGACCTGATGGGGATGCCGTGAGGCCAGTGGCCGAAGCCGAAGGGTCAACTGAAGTCGATGGTCGACTACTCGGGGAAGGGGACCTCTCCCGCTCCCAAGAGCGTCGACGGAGGGACTTACCTTTGGAGTCCTTCTTCTTGGACCGAGAGGAAAGTCCAGATGGTCCCTCTCCCTTGGTGGAAAGGGACTGACAGAGCTCCTTAAAAGAAGCTGAATAAGAGGATCCCAAGGGAAGTGGGATAGCCCGCGGAGAAAGCGAAGAAGATGCAGCCTGCGCGCCTCCTCCTTGAGGGCGATCATCTGCTCGAAGCAGCTTTGCCGAGCCAGCCGCTGCAGAAACCGCCAAACGGGCCTCCTTCGACTTTACCGGCGGGTAACGTTTCTAGAGGCGCCCAAGTTGTAAACGGGCAGCGCAGTCTTCCAGGGCGTAGACCCGAGAAGGAAGAGCACAGGTGCCAGGCCTGTGGGGCGTGCTCCACGGCCTAAGCAGTGAGCCTTGCCAGTGCCGATCGTCAGAGACATCTTCTGCCCGCATGGGCACCCAAAACCGGAGTTGATTTGTCCATCGCAGCCATGAGGGAAATAAATGACCCAAGTCTGAAAACCTTAAAAGTTATTTCGGGTAAACCGAAGAAATAGGAACCAGTCTTATATGCAGAGCGTTGAGGAGGGAACCTGAGCTTCCAAGCGGTAAGGAAGATCTGGTGTCATGGGGCAGAGCCAAGAGTTTTACCACCCGAGTGGGTGGGAGGAGCCAGCTTGAAGACCTTCCAGCAAGATTTAAAACGGCAAGCATACCTGCCAGAAAGTGTGGATGAACAACATATCCATGTCCCTAGAACCAAAGTTTTCTTTTGTCAAAAACAGCAGGAAGCTGTAACTGGAGACAGGTGCTTTTGTACTACTAAGCCACACCCCCAATTAGATTCACCCTCTGCTCTGACTATGTAAATTAGGCTGATACAGCTCCCTTCCTCAGAGGAAAAAAAAAACAAAAACACAGTGACTTTTTTTTTTTTTTTTTAACTTAAATGAGACCCCCTTCTTCTAATAGAGTATCTGTTTGCTTAATCCAAACAGGTACTACTCCTGTTGCGACAGAACTTATTTAATCGGTAAAAAAATCTGTAGTTCTAGACTGCTGTCTTGCTCTGAAACCAAAGTTTTCTTCTGTCAAAAACAGCAGAAAACTGAAACATAAGGAGTAGAGGCTGCTGCTGAGGGAAAAGACCAATGGACTTTTAATTTTGCTATACCCTTTGGACTTTGTAAGTGCTTTTACCGATGGCTGCGACATACATTTATTTGTACTAACAGCACAGCTAATTACCTGTATATAGGGAATGTTTTTTTTTTTTTTTTTTTTTACTTGTTCCTTTATTCTATACTAGTTTATAGTGCTGCCTGGTTTACTTGGCTCTGGATAATGTCTTATGAGGCTTGTGATAGGTTATTTCTTGTAATTTCTGGTTGTTGCTGGGCATATATGGTGGCGACTCCTTAAAATGTCTTTACTAGATGGACACTTTCTACTTGATACATGGTCCATGTTGGCCGCTTTTAGTGATCAAACTGAGCGATTTTCACTTGGGATTACCGCCTTATAAACTCCTTATGGACTAGCACCATGGTCTTGCTGAAATGACTCATACACTACTGACATTTTTGGTTCATTTAGCTACTCCCCTCCTTTGTTGTAATGAAAGAAAAAGGGTCTATTCTCCTATTTAAGATATTTCTGTAAATTGCGCCATTTTACTATGCACCAAGTATTTTACATAGTTACACAAACAGAAGTTGACAGCAGACAAGGACCTCTTGGCCCACCCAGTCTGCCATATTTATCTCTACCTAGTATGAGGTCTGATGCACAAATTGAACTACAGAGCTCCATCCCCCTTTACGTTCAGGATACCCTTGTGTCTGTCCCACTCCTTGAATACTGCAACCGTTTTAGTCCTTACCACCTCCTCTGGTAGGCCATTCCAAGCATCCACCACCCTCTCTGTGAAAAAATATTTTCTCATGTTACACCTAAGCTATCCCCCCTCCAACATCATACTGTGCCCCCTTGTATTGGAAACACAGGTTATTCACCTGTAACAGTAGTTCTAGGAGTAGTATATGGTGTTCATCCACACTTGGGCAGTGTTCCTTTCCACTTTACATATTCCGGAATGTCTTTAAGCTGGCTCTTCCCACCCAACTGCGTGTTAACTCCCTTGGCACCACTCCGTGACGTCAGATCTTTGCCTGCTGGAAGCAAGACTGGTGTGCACTTGCCAGGGGAGGTCGGGTAGGTTTATGTGGATGAACACCATACCCCACTCCTAGAACAACTGCTATAGGGGCATGGACATAGTGTTTTAGCCACACTTGGGCAGACTCCTACCAGTTCTCCGGGAGGAGGGGGGGCAAGGCACACACTCCCTACTTAGGGAATAAAGACTGGAGAACTGAGGCCCTAAAACCAGCATCCCGACTTGACTCAAGGTCGATGTGGTAATGGTAAATTAAGGTGTGTGCTGACCTCCAGGTAGCAGCCCTGCAGATGTCCTGGATAGGGACGTCCCTGGAATCAGCCATCGAGACAGTGGTATGGTAGGCGGAATGAGCCCTTAGACCTATGGGATGTTCTCTACACGCCAACCTATAGTAGAGGTCAATGCAGGACACAATCCGCCTGCCAATCCTCCGCTTAGCTGTCAGTCTGCCAGGTGCAGGTTCAGAGTAGGTGACAAATAGCTAGTGACCCTCTCCACGAACTCCAGCCATGCGCTCGTTAATAATAGGCTGGTGCTCGCCGCAGGTCCAGAGTATGGAGTCTGTGCTCAGCCTCCAAAGTATGGTTGGTGAAGTACACCGGGAGATTAATCACATGGTTAAAGTGAAAATCAGACACAACCTTTGGGAGGAACTTCGGGTTGGGGTGAAAGGACAACCTTGTCCCTGTGGAAGACTAGGTAAGGAGACTCCACAGAAAGCACCAGGAGCTCACTAATCCTTCTGGCTGATGTGATGGCCACCAGGAAGGCAGTCTTCCATGACAGATTTGACATCTCACACCTGTGCATCGATTCAAATGGCTTGCATATGAGCGCTAGCAAAACCAGCAACAAGTACCAAGGTGGTGGTGGTTCATGCACCAGAGGAGAAATGTGGTCAAGGCCTTTTAAAAAGTGCCAGACCACCTTCTCCTGTGCCACCGACCTGCACCCGGTAAGCAGAGATGGCTGCCAGGTGCACCTTAAGGGTCATCAATCGAAGGCCTGACTGGGAGAGGGGCCAAAGGTAGTCGAGAATGCTAGCCACTGGACAAGATAAGGGGTTCAACCCCTTGACTTGGCACCAAATGGAGAACCTCTTCCATTTGAAGGCATAGCATTTTCCGGTCAACTCCCGAGAAGCCTCGACAACGTTGAGGATATCTTCGGGAAGACCCAGATCCCAGAACTCTAGCCACTCAGAACCATGCTGTCAGGTACAGGTATTGAAGGTCTGGGTGGAGAACCTTCCCGATTGATCGACAGCAGGCCTAGGCGTAGGGGAAGAGGCCTCGGGAGCCTGCTGCTGAGGCTGAGGAGGTCAGCGTACCAGAACTGGCGTGGCCAGTTGGAAGCCACCAGGATCACTCGTGCCTTAGATTTCCTAACCTCTTTAGACCTGTTCGTGTAGTACCTCAGGATCCGGTGTGCAGCAGGTGTTCCTCCCTGTTGGAATACTGTGGGTAGCATACCGGTAATTCCACGCTCTGGTTCAAAATGGTTTCTGAAACAACTTTGTGCAAAAAAGAAGGGTTAGTCCATGGGACTACTCGGTCCTTATGAAAAATCAAATAAGGTTCTTTACATACGAAGGCCTGTAATCCGGAAACTCTTCTAGCTGAAGTGACAGCGACTAAAAACAAGGTCTTCCAGGAGAGGAAGCGCAAGTCGCAAGAAGAAGCTGGTTCAAATGGTGGTAAAGTCAGCTTCTCGAGCAAGAAATTCAGGTCCCAGGGAGGACAAGGATTCCGGATCGGAGGTTTCAAATGAAGGATACCTTTCAAAAAGGTCTTGGCAACCTCCAGTTTAGCCAAGGTTTTGCCCTCCACCAGGAGGTGTTAGGCCGACACCGCAGAGAGGTGGACCTTAATGGAGGAGTAGCTAAGGCCCGCCTCAGAAAATGTGCGAGGTACTCTAGGACCTGGGATGCCGAGCACGAAAATGGGTCCCAGCTCCTTGCTTGGGCCCATATCGTGAAGAAAGAAATTACTTACCTTAGTAATTATGTTTCTTCTAATGGAGTCTTGCTGTATTCTGACAATTGCAGTGATTCCCAACCTTTGAACTGCCCCAGAGAACAAAGAGTTAACTTTCTATGCAGGGCACAGAATGCTGAGCTCGAGCTCGGTTGAAGTCTCTGTCTGGAGTGATTCAAACCTAAACCATCACATTCTTACGAGCCCAACTAAACTAAAAATTCTATGTGGAAATTGTAAACATTCTTACTAGCCAACTGGCTGAAAAAAGTTTTGGATTCCCAAGGAAGACTAGTCAGGAAACCCAAAAATCAAAAAACCAATCTACTATAAGTAACAATAATAAATCAGCACCCACACAAAAAGGAGAAGGGTGCAAGCAAAATACAGCCCTGGGTACAACACTGCACCTGCCCACCCACTTCCCAAAAACAGGTTCTGAGAGGGGAGGCAGGTCAGAATACAGCAAGACTCCACTAGAAGAAACATAATTATCAAGGTGAGTAATTTTTTCTTCAAACAACATGAAGTCTTGCTGTATTCTGACAATTGCAGACTACCAAGAAGTACCTCCAAGGAGGAGGGACAGAACCTCTTTTGGGAATAGGCTCAGTACTGCTGTACTTAGGCAGGCATCACTCCTAGCCTGGTTATCCAGAGGTAATGCTGGTAAAGGTATGAACTGTTTTCCAGGTGGCGGCTTGACACATTTCTAAGAGAGGGATATCCCAGGCAGCAGCCAGGGAAGCAGCTGTTCCTCTTGTGGAATGAGCCCTCAGGCCTGAGGGTGGAGTTTTTCCCAGTTTTTCATAGCAGAATTGTAAACAAGACACAATCCACCTGGCAACAGATCTTTTGGTGGCAGGTTTGCCCTTTTCCACTTCTCCATAAGTGAGGAACAACTGGAGGGAGACAACCTGTGACCCTTGGTACGCTCTATGTAGTAACTAAGGGCTCTTTTGACATCTAAACTGTGTAGCCTCCTCTCTCCTGAGAAAGAATGATCAGTGAAGAAAACAGGG
The DNA here is from genome assembly GCA_016271365.2 of Neoceratodus forsteri. Taxonomy (NCBI): domain Eukaryota; kingdom Metazoa; phylum Chordata; order Ceratodontiformes; family Ceratodontidae; genus Neoceratodus; species Neoceratodus forsteri. Next base: position 188,386,517 of record CM028129.1, read on the forward strand.
AGAGACATAGACTGGTTTAAATGGAAGTCAAACCACTTTGGGCAAGAACCTTCTATTGGTTCTAAGCACCACTTTGTCCCTGTGAAATGAGATAAAATCAGGTTCCACTGACGAGGCTTGCAATTCACTGATATACCTGGCAGAGGTAAGGGCTACCAGAAACACAGTTTTCCAAGTCAAGCACTTAAGCTCTGCTGAAGACATAGGCTCAAAAGGGGGTTGCATAAGTTGAGCAATACAAACATTCAAATCCCAGGCAGGGGCAGGGTCTCTAAAAGGAGGATTGGTGTGAAGCAATCCTTTAAAAAATGTACAGAACACAGGATGGGAAGATAGTGAGGAAGACTTCCCCACAGACAAAAATGCAGAAACAGCTGACAAGCGTACTTTAAGAGTCCATCAGGTCCACTCAGGTCCATCTTGTAAATGAGCTACGCTCAATGATGTTCGCCTGAATAAATAAAGATTTTGATTGATTGATTGATTGAAGAGTAGCTGGTCTGAGGCCTAGGCCATTAAGATGGACCATATAATCCAGAACCGTAGGCAATCCAGCAGTGTCTGGAGAAATATGCTTTTTAGAACACCAAATGCTGAATCTTTTCCATTTGGAGTTGTCTTTCTGGTGGAGGGCTTTCGAGAAGCCTTGAGGATATCCAGAACCCCTTGGGAAAGATACAGATCTGCAAACTCTAACTCTTCAAGAGCCGTGCTTTGAGATTGAGAGACTGAAGATTGGGGTATCAAATCCTTCCCTGAGAGGATGTTAACAGGTTGTAATTCCTGGGAAGGGACAGGGGAAGATGGACTGCTAGGGACAGCAACAAGGGGTACCAGGGCTGTCTGGCCCAATCTGGAGCAATCAGAATCACCTTGCAAGGTTGAGACCTTATTTTCACCAAAACTTTGACCAGGAGTGGGAAGTGGGGAAAAGGCATACAGAAACTTCCCCTTCCAATTCAGGATCAGGGCGTCCAGAGGGACTGAGCCCAAGACTGGAGGTCTGCAACAAAAGAGAGGGAGTTGGTGATTGTCTGGGGCTACAGAGAGATCTATCTCTGGAGTGCCCCACCTTTGAAGAAATCACTTTCAACACTTGAGGGTCCAGGGACCATTCGTGATGGCCCTGAGAGATCCTGCTCAGTGCATCTGCTAGCACATTGTCCTTGCCTGGAAGGTGAACTGCTACAAGAGAGGTTTGCAGGGAATAAGCCAGGGACCACAACTTCATGGCTTCTGTGCTCAAGGCCGTGGACAGAGTGCCTCCCTGCTTGTTTATGTACCACATGGTGGTGGTGTTGTCTGTTCTGACTTGAACCACCTTGCTCTGTACTGACTGTGAGAAAGCTTTTAGAGCCAGAAAAACTGCTCTGAACTCTAGGAGATTGATGTGGAGAAGGGATTCTTGGGGGAACCATAGCCCCTGGGCACTGAAGGACCCCAGATAGGCTCCCCAGCCCAGGAGAGAGGCATCCGTGGTAAGGACCACTGAACAAGGCTGAGTAACAAAGGGAACACCTTGTCTTAAATTGTCCTGATCCTGCCACCATTGGAGGGCTTGGATCAAGGTCAGAGTCATTGGGATCAGTTTGGTAAGGGAATCCTTCCTCTGAGAGCAGAAAGCTCAGGTGGAACTGAATATCCCTCATCTGGAATCTTGCCCCTTGGACCACTGCTGTTGAAGCTGCCATATGGCCCAAGAGCTGGAGGAAATGCCTTGCTGGTCGAGATACCCGAAGGCTGAAGGAAGAAGCTAGTTCCATAAGAACCCTTGCCCTTTCTAGGGGAAGAAAGGCTCTTGCTCTGAGTGTGTCCAGTTCTGCCCCTATCAAGGTAAGAAGCTGGACTGGTTCGAGAACTGACTTGGGAAGGTTGAGAAGAAATCCTAGAAAAGTGAGCACTTGCTGGGTCTGGAAACTGACCCACTATTAGCAAATCGTCCAGATATGGAACAATGGAAATCTTTTGCCTTCTTAGAAAGGCAACTACTACTGCCAGGAACTTTGTGAAAACCCTTGGGGCTGAGGTTAGGCCGAAGGGTATTGCTCTTAACTGATAATGGCCTGAGGGCAACTCAAACCTGAGGTACTTTCTGTGGGAGTACCTGATGGGAATGTGAAAGTAGGCATCTCTGAGGTCCAGGGAGGCTAGCCAGTCCCCTGGCCTTAGAGAGGGAAGGATTATTCCCAGAGTTATCTTGAACTTTGGTTTTAAAAGATGTTTGTTCAGATATCTTAGGTCTAGAATGGGTCGCCACTCCCCTATCTTTTTGGGGGTCAGAAAGTACCTGGAGTACAGTCCTTTGCCCCAGTGTAGGGCAGGTACTCTCTCTATGGCTCTTAAAGCTAGGAGAGAAGAAACCACTGCCTCTAGAGCAAGGGTTTCCTAGAGATTTGCAGGTGGAAAAGATCTGGCTGTCATCTTTGGAAATTTTTTGAAGCTGAGAACCAGTCCCTGGCTTACTACTTCCAGGACCCACTTGTCTGATGCAACAAACATTCAGTCCTGGACAAAGTAAGCCAGCCTGCCGCCTACTGGAATAGGAGAATCGACCTGGGCAGGCCCATCAGGGTGTCTGCTTGGCAGGGGCTTTAGACTGAGGGGTGGATGCAGCTCTGTTCATCCCCCTTCTGCCTCTCCCTCTGAAGAACCCCCTCTGAGAAAAGGAAGAAGAAGCCCGAGCTTGGTAAAAAGGCCTTTGAAAAGGCCTGCCCCTAGACTGCTTCCTTTGAGGAGTTGCCTGCCTTTCCTTGGCCTGAGCACTCCTGTAAGTGGTCCTGTATGCATCCATTTTCTTCATGTAATTCTCTGTCTGCTCTCCAAACAGAGAATTACCCACTACAGGTAAATCCATGGCCTTAGCCTGGGTGTCCTGCGAGAGGCTAGTACATCCGAGACAAGCCATCCTCCGAAGAGCCACAGATGTAGCCATGACTCTTGATGACACATCATTAGAGTACACAGCAGCAGCATGAAACTGAACCTTAGATGCCTCAATCCCATCTGCAGCCACCGCCTCCAGCTCCTTGGCTAACTGGGGGGAGGCCTGTTTAGCCAGTGCCAGTACAGTGTCCCACCTGGACTTCTGGTACCTGGCTGAATAGGCACAATAATTCACTGCCTGAGTCCCAGAGAAGATGCCATGTACTGCTTCTTTGCCATGGCATCAATCTTCCTAGAGTCCTTGTCGGGGGGGGGGGGGGTGTGTGTGAAGCCAAGGGAATATTTGCTTTATCACAGGCAGCAGCCTGCACTACCCCAACATGGTTGCACTGCTGATATAAGAACTCCGTGTCTGAGCCTGAAAGTGTAAATACCTCTTGTCCATTCTTCTATCCAAAGGAGGTATAGTGTTAAGAGACTTTAGGATTTTTTGTGTCTGTTTCCCAAAAGATTTATGGAGGGGAATAGACAGTCTCCTGGACTCTGGAATGTCCATCATCTCTACATAATCAGGCTCCTCTTGATCTTCCACAGCCTCCCCCATAGCAAGGTGGAGGGTTTCAGCCACCTTTCTGTAAAACAAAGTGAGAAGGGGACTCAGAAAGCCTAGGAGGGGAAACACCTGAAGGTCTGTCTAGGGAGATGTCCGGTTCCACAGGCACATCCAGACCCTCACATCATCATCCTCAAATTCCCCTTCCTCTTCAAATTCCGGTTCATAAAAATCTTCAAGGGTATAACCTTGAAACGGGGGAACCAACCGAACCGAACGATTCCACAACCTGAATCGCTCTGGCTAACTCTAGGGCGATTGGAACATGAACCTCTGGATCCGAACCAATCGATTTGTCTTCACGTTTTCTTTTTGTTGGAACCGATCCCTTAGAATTGGCTCTCCTTTTGCCTGAAGTAGTATCGCCCTGGTCAGAGGGCACTCCTTCTGGTTCGGTAGAAACCGAACTGGGCTGGCCATCCGGGTCAGCAGACTTCTCGGCCTCCTTTGCCCTCAGTATACCTAATCTCTTCTCAAAGGTAGATTTGGGAAAGTTTTTACATATTTGGCAGTCTGAATTGAGGTGGTCAAACCCCAGACAATAAACACAGGTGGTGTGGGGATCGGCCTTAGCAAAGACCTCCCCACACTCACTGCAGTGTTGAAACCCAGTGGGCCAGTTTTTTTTCTTGGGTTTCTCAGACATGGCCAACCTAACCAAACTTACCCTTTTTTCGGCAACCGCTAGGCAAGACTCCCTTATCGGTTCCTAACCGTGTCCCGGGTGTTGGAAAAAACAGTCTCAAAACACTGTTTTTTTTTTTTTTTTTTTAGAACTGATAAGAACCAGTAACCACACACACTAAGTAAAACACACAAAACACAATATTTCACTATGAAATGGCCGGTTCCGCCAAACCGAGCCGCACTTTTACAAGTTCCACGCAGAAAAACAGAACAATTCCTATCTAGTACTCCATCCGACACCACAGACAGAGACTGAACCGACTATGCGGATACTTTTTCGGTTTAAAAACCGATGAAAACTGAAACTAACTGACTTTTGAACTGAGCTGAAGGAGAAATCTCCGGAGCGACCGTTCAGTGAGGCGGAGTAAAGAATCTTGACGGTTTAGGTTTGAATCACTCCAGACAGAGACTTCAACCAAGCTCGAGCTCAGCATTCTATTCCCTGCATAGAAAGTTAACTCTTTGTTCTCCGGGGCAGTTCAAAGGTTGGGAATCACTGCAATTGTCAGAATACAGCAAGACTTCATGTTGCTTGAATCTCTTCCACTTCATAGCGTAAGTAGATCTAGTGGAGGGTTTTCTGGCCTCCACTAGAATATGTGCAACCTGCGAAGAGACCCCATAGTGAGAAATCACTATGTCCACAGGTGCCACGCATGAAGGTGGAAAGACTGAAGGCTTGGATGCACCAGGGTGCCCTGCTACTGAGTCACAAGGTCGTGAGAAATGGGCAGAGGAACCGGAGGTTCCAGTGCCAATTGTGGCAGAAGAGGGAACCAAATTTGGCGTGGCCAAAGAGGAGCAATCAGGATTGTGTGGGCCCCCTCTTGTTGAAGTTTCACCAGGACCTTCTGAATTAGACGAAAGACGTACAGAAACCTCCCTGTCCACGAAAGAGACAGTGCGTCTTGCCAAAATGAACCATGCCCGGGAATGAGCGAGCAGAAGATGGGTAGTTTTGCATTGTATGGGAAGGCGAACAGATCCATCTCTGGCCGACCCCATCGAAGAAAGAGATCTTCGACTACCTCTGACTTTAGCTCCCACTCATGGGCCCGGGCCACTGATAGACAGACTGTCCACCAAGACGCTGGAGACGCCCGGAATGTGGACTGCTATCAGATAAAGGCTGTGTTGAATTGCACAGTACCACACCCTCATAGCTTCTCGGCAAAGAGGGTACAATCTGTTTCCCCCTGCTTGTTTATGTACCAGACAGTGGACGTGTTGTCTGTCTGTACCAAGATAGATCCCGGAACCAGCAGTGACTGGAATGCCTGGAGTGCGTAAAGAACTGCCCTGGTCTCCAGAACATTGATGTGGAGCATCAGCTCCTGATCGGACTAAGACCCCTGTGTCTTGTGAGATCCCAGATGAGCACCCTAGCCCAGATCTGAGGCGTCCACAGTAAGAATTTGAGTTGGCACTGTCGGAAGGAAAAGGATCCCCTTTGACAAATTCGAGAGCTCCTGCCACCAGCATAGATCTCTCTGGAGGCTGTTGGAGATCATGATTTTTTGGTTCATGTTGTCCGTCCTCTGGTCCCACTGGACTCGAACAGACCACTGGGTGACCCTCGTGTGAAGTCAAGCCATTGGAACCGTCGAAATGGCGGCCGCCATCAGACCCAATAAATGAAGCACAGAGTGTGCAGGGATCCATCGGGCCTGTGCCACCTGTGTGGCTTGAGAAGCAAGGGTCTCGGCCCGATCTGATGGTAGGAAAGCCTTGCCCTGAACTGTGTCTAGTACAGCTCCAATGAACTGGAGTCTCTGTGAGGGTACTAGCTGGGACTTGGGAAAAATGACAGTTATGCCTAGTAAAGCAAACAAGCTCAGAGTGAAAGAGAGAGCCTCTTTCTGGCTGATGGGCGAGGGTGCTGAGAGGAGCCAGTTGTCCAGGTACGGGAAGTCATAAATGCCCTGGCGGCGCAGAAAGACCGCCACCATGGCTAGGCATTTGGTGAACACTCAGGGGCCGAAGAAAGACCAAATGGGAGTGCTTGGAACTGGAAATGTTTCTCCAGAAAAACAAAGCTGAGAAAGCGTCAGTGGGCTGGGAAGATAGGGATATGCAGGTATGCATCCTGCATGTCCAGGGAGCACAGCCAAAAGTTTTGATGGAGCAGGGGAAGGAGCCCCAGAAGGATCAACACACGAAACTTCTTGTACTCAACGAAGATGTTTAGTATGCTGAGGTCCAGCATCGGTCACAGGTCGCCCGTTTTCTTTGGAACCAGGAAGAGGAGGAAGTAGAATCCCCTTCCTGTTTGGCTTAATGGGACAGGCTCTATGGCTTTCTTTAGGAGAAGTGCCTGAATCTCGAGAGAGACTATGGGGACCTGATACCAGGGATAGAAAAACCATCCTGGTGGTTGAGGGGTTGGAATTTCACTGAATTCTATCGAGTGACCTCGCTGGATGAGCTGAAGCACCCAATTTTCTGTGGTGACGTACCTCCAGCCTTCCAGGTGGAGGCCGAACCTCCCTCTGACTGGTTCCTCCTGATGTACTGGAGGTAGTGGAAGGAGGGGGAAAGGAGTCAGGATGCCGAGGGGAGCTTTTGCCCCAGAGGCCTGTTTTTGAAATTTGGACTGTGGGGTTTGAGCTCCCAATCCAGGTGCACGTTTCTTTGCCTGATGCTTAGCTTGGGATTTGTTCCACCTTCTTTGGCGGCGAAAGGGCTGCTTTTTCTGTCCTGTCTTGTAAAAGAAATGGACGACTCGCAGGGAACGTCCACTCTCCTGCAGCCCAGTAATAATGTCCTTAGCGTCACCGCCAAAGAGGACGGAACCCCTGAAAGGGGCATCTAACAGAGAGGACTGCGCGTCCTGCGCCAGTCCTGCTATACAGAGTCAGGAGGCGCAAAGGCAGATCCCCATGGCAGCTGCTCTTGCCACTGAATCTACAGAGTCGTAAGTAGCCCGAAGGGTGTGGCGACACACGAAGATTTCCACATCCGTACTTTATCCAAGAGCTTCTTCCACAAGGTTTCATCTTGAACATCTTGGAGGTCCCTTTCTAGATCCACAAAAGAGAAGTTTTCTGAAAGGTGACCATTTGTGAGACGTAATTAAGAGAACGTATCACACAAGAAGAAGAAGAAGAAATTTTGTGCCCAAACTGGTCGAGTTGATACGAGTCCTTGTCGGGAGGCGAAGAACTCAGATGTTTGGGCTGGGCTGAACGGTCGTGAACTGCCGTCATGACCACAGAATCAGCCTTGGGATGGGAGTACAGGTGAAAAATCCCTTCCGGGGGTTAACAGGTTCAGTCAGCTTTGTGGGAGACCCTGGGAGTGGAGGACGGTTGTTGCCAGACTGTGGTAATGAACCCAGATGAAGAACCCGCAGGGGGAGGTGCCGTGGAGCCCAAAAGGGGTATCGGGGCCTGGAGCACGCCCGAAGTATTGGGGAGGGGGTGGAAGCTCCATACCCGGGTCCTCTGTCGGCAGCGGAATGAACTCCGGTGACGGAGAAAGACCTGGCCGGGGGGGGGAGAGGGGGAGACACGAGGGGCCCCCGACGGCAGGTCTGAATGCGACTTTGCTAAAGCAAACAGCAAAGGATTGGGTGGTGAATCTCTAGGGTGGAGGACCCTGGGAGACGACGGGTCGACTGATCCCTCACTCTGTCCAATGTCGGGAGCCAAACTGGAGCCAGACGGGAGAGTGGACGGATCTATATGGGCGTCGGAGGAGCCGGCGTCCGAAGGAACAGATCCGGCCGGACTAGAGACTGCTGGAAGGCCGCCACTAGTCTGATCGGCGGAGGCCGTGTGCCCTTTGCCAGAGGCGAGCGGTGACTTACCGGCAGGATCAGTCAACAGAATTACCACCTCCAAAGAGGCAACCCCCAGCTGCCCACTCACCTCGGCAAGAGGGGGAGAAGGGGTCCGGCCCAAAAAAGAGGACGGGGCGCCTGAAAAAGTACTCACGGTTGCCGGCCTCTCAGACGGACTCCTGTCCCGGGGCTTGTCCTTACTTTTCTTTGGGGCCAGCGATGACGACCTTTCCCTGAGTTTTTGTAGCTCCCTTTCCATAGACTCCAAGCGTCAGGTCAAAAGATGGGCCTTGAGGGTCCTCTTGAGCCTGGTTCTGATCGCCTGGTTGAAGGCCTGGCAGATGGAACACTCCTGGACGTCGTGCAAAGAACCTAGGCAGAGGAGGCAGTGGGAATAGTTGTCCCCATGCAGGATTTGAGCACCGCACTTTGAGCACTTTTTCTTCTGTCTAGAAGACATCAAATTGAAGAAAAATCTTGAGACTTTTACAAGAGGCAAAGAAATACTTCGAGAAATATAACGCGGACGTTGGATTGCTGTTCTGATGCAAGCCGAACGTGACTGAGGAGACGGCGGGAAAGCACTGGAGAGGCGGATTGCAGGACTGCCCCTTTATAGTCGGGCTGGCGTCATGATGCCCGACTTCGGGGATGGTCCCCGCAGGTGATTGCTATCTACGAGTTTGCCGTGCAGACCCGACGTCAGGGGGCGCAGTCCTATATGTGAAAATCTACTGCAGAAACCCTCTCGAAGCAAGATCAATAATGACCATGTTAAACAAGCATATATAGCATTTGCTCACTAGCCAAGATGCTACTCATTCACTGAAACACTGCCAGCCCTGCTCCATATAGTGACATCAGCGGGAGAGAGCAGCCAGGCAGCTGAACAGACAGGACAAGAACAGCAGGGCTAAAGCAGGGCCATAAAACACACATAAATGTTGAAAAATGGGAGTACCTTAGGCAACAATAACAAATGCACAAAGCCATTGAGGTGCAGTATGTTAGAAACTGATAGCAAGAATTGAGTTTTTGGACCATCAGGAAAGGTGCTCTTTAAACTCTGAGGGTCTTATTTAACCTTACTGGGAACAGGACCAAAAGGGGGTACTGCATCAAACTGGTGGTAACAGGCCTTCAAGAGGGAAGTGATGAGGCACTTTTTCACTGAAAGGGTGGTAGCACAAAGTGGAATGAGTTACTTGAGGAAGTGATCTCCCTGAAGACTGCAGACAGCTTCAAGAGGGGATGGGGCAGGATAAAAGGGAAAACTGCAAGGAGTGGGGAGAAGGTGGATATCGAGAAAGAGGGGACGAGTGAATAGCAGCGAGGGGGCAGATCACTTGGTAGATACTGAGGGGTCTGTAAACTCCAGCAAACTTGACAGACCACAAGGCCTTTTTCTGCTGTTTTCATATGTTCATATGTCAGTACCACATACACTACAAAAATACTTTCTTTCATCTTTCTTGAATGTATCTACCACCAATTTATACTTGTGTCTCCTAGTTGCTGATCTCTCACTATACTTTAGGAGGTTGTGACACTACTCCATTTATCCCCCACAGAGATTTAAAGGGTTCTATCATATCCCCTCTCTTCTGGACTCCAGCAAGTACATGTTCTAACAGGCCAGACTGTTCAAATATTATTTATCCTGGCGACCCTGTATCACCTTTGTGGCACACTTTTGGACATATTTATAAGGTCCTTATCCTTTTTCAGGTGCAGGCTCCAGAACTAGACACACCAGTCCAGGTGTGGTTTCATCAGTGACCTACAGAGATACATAGATGTCAGCAGATAAGGGCCTTAGGCCCACCTAGTCTGCCCATTACGCAAGTAATATGTTTCTTCAAGCTTCCCTACAGCTAGGTTGTCCCCCCTCCCCAGACTACTAGGATCCCCTTATGCCTATCCCATGCATTCTTAAATCCTGTAATTGTTTCCACCCCCACCACCTCTTCCGGTAGGCCGTTCCATATGTCCACCACCCTCTCTGTGAAGTAGTACTTCCTCAGGTTCCCTCTGAACCTCTCTCTCTCTCTCTCCCCAACTTCATCCCATGTTCCCTGGTCCTGGAGCATCTTTTTCTTTTAAAAATGTTGTTTTCCTGCCCTTGGTTCTCCCCGTGAGGTACTTATATGTCTCAATCATATCCCTCCCCTCTTCCAGGGAGTACATGTTTAAGTCTTTAGGCCTGTCCTTGTAGAGTCTGTGATGTAATCCTTGCACCATCTTCGTTGCCCTCCTCTGAACTGCCTCCACCCTATGTCCTTCTGTTGGTAAGGTCTCCAGAACTGGACACTGTACTCGAGGTGTGAACTCACCAATGTCCTGTACGGTGGCATTATGACCTCCTTTTCTTGCTGGTGATACCCCTGCCTATGCATCCAAGCATCCTATTTGCCTGTCCTGATGCCTTGTCGCACTGCCTCCCTACCTTGAGATCATTAGAGATAACCCCTAGATCTCTTTCCTGCTTGGAGCATTCTATATCCTGCAACCCTGCCCCCCCCCCACAACCCTTGCTGATTAACATAGAAACACTGACTTTGTAGGCAGAAAAGGACCAGCAGGCCCATCTATTCTACCCCTTTTCCCCTGACTATTCTGACAGCTCTGATGCAATTTGGTCACGGTCATCCCTGCCTGTCTCCCTTACCTCTTCCGAATTTGCCCTTATGGCAATCCAATGCGTGCCTGAAGCTCCCCACAGTCTTTGCCGCCACTACCTCTTCTGGCAGGCTGTTCCAGTTGTTCACCACCCTTTCTATGAGGAACTGTTTCTTCACACCTCTCCTAAACTTCCCCATTAATAGAGGGCTTTAAGATACTCTTACATGTGGAGTTAAGTCAGGGATAACACATGACGAAGTAGGTTACAGAACTACTACACCTTCTTATAAAATGGGAACAAAAAATGGTCACGTTTGATTGCTCATTACCTGTGCATTAGATCAGTCTAATACACAGGTAAAAACAAGTACTGGGTAGCAGTAGGCAGTAAGTCCCTGTTGATATAAATGCTCATTTGGAATGTTGGCATTTCAAATAGCAGACATTTTTTTCCCTCAGCTGACTTGTGTCATCTCACTAGCCATGAACACCAATCCTGCAGTCAACTCTGATGTAAATTTAACAAAAGAAATGGAAAAACAGTTTTTCAACAGAACAAGACTCTGAAAACCAGCCACCAATGGCAGAACTGACTGAAATAAACACAGTGAGTAAAAGATATGCCAATCTATCAGCCACAGAAATAGACGGAAGAGAAGAGGGCATAAATGAGAGCAACACTATTAAACCTACAGCCTGGGCTCTCAAAGTTTTCAACGACTAGATATGTGCCAGAAACATAACACTGGATTGGAAGACAATCCCTGTAGAAGAGCTAAATAATGTTTTTAGACGTTTTTATGCGGAGGTCCGTACTTCCACTGAGTCAGAAAATGCCCTCAGTAGCTTTTCAGGACTGCGCATGGCTTTAAACAGGCACCTCAACTCACTGGCAGTTGGGAGAAATGTAAATGTTATCAGTGACCCTCAGTTTAAGTCAAGCAACACTGTATTTTTCTCAATAATGAAGCGGTATCTTAAAAAGCAAAAAGACAGATCAAAACACCATGGTGCCATCACAAAAACAGACCTTGAGCTTATTAGAAATTCCTCAGTCCTGTCGCCGAACACTGCACCTGGCCTGGTCCGCGAAGTCTGGCTGGACATCCAGTTCTATATGGCCAAGCGCGGTAGGAAGGGACTACGAGAAATGAAGGTGGCCAGCATTGTAATAAAAAAAGATGAGTCCAGACTCGAGTATGTCACCTTGTCCTGTAACGAGCATACGAAAAACCACTGCAACCCCAATTAAATAAAGAAACATACCGTGGCTGTATGTACGAAATTCCTGGATCTCCTATGTGCCCTGTCTCCAGCCTGTGGAAATATATTTCAAAACTGCCTCCCGATGCTCCTTCTTTCTAGTGCCACCCAAAACGGTTGCCCCAACATTTCCGGGATACAACCACCACCTGGTACTCCAAAGAGCCGATGGGAGTTAATTTTTTATCGACTGTAATGGCCTGAATCTGTAGAGAAGCCGCACTGCCAAACCGCTACACAAATCATAGTGTTCGAGCTACGGCAGTTCAATTGATGTCCGACGCGGGGCTCGAAAACAGGGAGATTATGTCTGTTACCGGACACAGAAGTGAGGCTAGTCTCAGATCCTACTGGGTCCCATCAACGGACGGCCGAAAATGCTGGAGCAGGATACTTGCACCAAAAAGCGAGCCAACTGAAAGAAATTCCCTGTCCTGTTGTCAGAAATGCTGAGCTCACAACGCAGCCTGCATTCACAGTGCCATCTGCCGTTCAATCAACAGGGAATGCAGAGGGTGCTTTCAACTTTACGAACTGCACATTCAATGGCACGATAAACTTCCTCAACCATGAAGCAAGTAAGTTATTTTCAGTACATTAGTGGTGGGCTGTTTTCTATGTATTTTTAGTGGTTCTAAGTGGTACATTTTTTTCTGTCCTCCTGCAGCTATCCATCCCAGTACTCCAGCACCTGTTCATCCCAGTGAGGAAACTCTCCAACCAAGCCAGCCTGCTCATCCTAATGAACCCTAATAAAACAGACTTTTACTGGTCTCTTAAACGGTTTATAAAAAATGATTTTAAGTGTTCACTGCATCTGAATTTTAACTGCTACTGATCCACGACAGCTGAATGAATCTAATTAAGGACAGTATACCTATGTAAACATCTTATAAGAAGTTATTTTTTCCTTTCTCACATGCAGATCTATGAAAGTACAGTTATGTAAGAACTTACCGTAACAGTAGATCTTCGAGAGAGGCTCTTGCAGTAAGTAATTACATATAGGACTGACGCAGGCAGGCGGCAGGACCCCACGGAAACATTTCTAGCTAGCAGTCCCTGGCGAGGACCGCCACCAAGTCAGGTGACCTGGCGTCAGGAGGCGGTATAAAGGCGGTCCTGGCGCCCGCCTTCTAGTTCTTTCCGCCATTGGCCAGAAAGGCCAGACGAGAGAGGAGCAAATATTTCCCTCACTGGAAAAGGAGCTGAAAAAGCCTTGGGGGATGGAGGGCGGGAAGGTATTACCTACTGCAAGAGCCTCTCTCGAAGATCTACTGTTACGGTAAGTTCTTATGTAACTGTACTATCTTACTTCGAGAGGGCTCTTGCAGTAGGTAATTACATATAGGACTGAATCCCAAGCAGTCTGGAACAAAGAGAGGCACCGGGAGGAGGAAACTACTCCAAAAAGCAGTTTTAGCTGTGCAAGCCTCAAGATAAGAGGCCTTGCAGAACAGCCAGCCAAGGCCTGCTCAGGTGAGAGGCAACATCAAACTGTAGTGTTTAGTAAAGGTATGGACGGAAGTCCGGGTGGCTAGCACAGATGTCTGCCGCAGACACATTCTTGAAACAAGCCGCTGAGGCAGCTACTCCTCTGGTGGAGTGGCCTCTTACTTGACCCGGGAGGGTCTTGTTGTATTTGTCATAACAGAAAGTGATGCAATGAGCCAACCATTTAGAAAGGCATTGCTTGGAAACAGCACTGCCTTCCCTTTTATGAGCAAAAGAGACGAACAATTGATCAGTCTTTCTGAGATCCTTCGTCCTGCTGGTGCAGTATCTCAGAATCCGGTGAACATACATAGTATGGAGTAAATACTCCCCTTGATTAGAGTACTGCGTGAAAAAGGCAGGTAACTCTATGGACTGATTTAGAGTAGACTCTGCTACTACTTTAGGAAGAAACTTAGGATTTGTACGAAGAGCAACACGTTCCTTGTGAAAAATCAAGTATGGGATTTTGCACATCAAGGCCTGGAGCTTGGAAATTCTCCAAGCAGAAGTAATGGCCACCAGGAAGAGAGTTTTCCATGAAAGGAACTTCAAATCCGCAGAAGCTGCAGGTTTGAAGGGAGGGAGAGTAAGTTTCTCAAGGACAAAGTTCAAGTCCCAAGGGGGAGCAGGAGTACGGATGGGGGGCCTCAAATGGAGGACCCCTCTGAGAAAGGTCTTAGAGACCTCCAGTTGAGCGAAAGCTTTGTCTGCAAAGGGAACATGGTGGCGAGATGGCCGCCATGTGTACCTTCAGAGAAGAATGACTGAGACCCAGGTCAAACAGATGACGTAGATACTCCAGCAGAAGCACCGATGAACAGGAGAAGGGTTCCACGTTCTTGGAAGCAGCCCAGATAGTGAATATTTTCCACTTCACGGCATAAGTGGATCTGGTGGAGGGTTTTCTGGCCTCCACCAAAATCTCCGCCACTTTGGGAGACACTCCAAAACGGGACTGGGCTAAGTCAGCAGGAGCCATGCATGCAGTTGTAGGGATTTGAGGCCTGGATGGACCAGGGTCCCCTGATCCTGGGTCAGTAAACCTCGAGAGAGAGGAACAGGAGGATCCTCTGAGTATTGTTGTAGAAGAGAGACTCAAACTTGCCTGGGCCAGAAAGGAGCAATCAGAATTATTCGTGCTCCTTCTGAAGCTAGTTTCTGCAAGACTCGTGGGATAAGTGGAACTGTGGGAAAGGCATAGACGAATCTGTCCTTCCAGTCTAGAGACAGAGCGTCGCTCCAAAAAGCGCCTCACTCTGGAACGAGCGAACAGAAGACAGGAAGTTTTGCGTTTAGGGGGGATGCAAACAGGTCGAACTGTGGTGTTCCCCAAAGTCGGAAGATATTGTCTAGGACACCTTGGTCTAGTTCCCACTCGTGAGTCAGAGCAGAAGAGCGACTTAGCTTGTCTGCCAGGGTGTTGTCGATTCCCGGAACGTGAACTGCCATGAGGTGAAGGTCGCGTTGTGTTGCCCAATCCCAAACCCTCATTGCCTCCTTGCAAAGCGGGTAGGACAGAGTCCCACCCTGTTTGTTGATGTACCACACCACGCACACGTTGTCCGTCTGGACGGCTAGGTGGCCGGGAAGGATGTATTGGTGAAGGGCCTGGAGAGCGTACAACATTGCCCGAAGCTCGAGCACACTGATGTGGAGAGTTTGTTCTAGCTTGGACCAGGAGCCCTGGGTCCAATGAGGGCCTAGATGGGCTCCCCAACCTTCGCCCGAGGCGTCTGTGGTTAGAGTCTGGGAATGGGAGGACGAAAGAAAGGAACTCCCCGAAACAGGTTCTCTTGAACCATCTACCACTGCAAGTCTCGAAGCATCGGCGAGGAGACCAGAACTGGGTGATCTAGGTCGTCCACTAGCTGATCCCATTGGGAGCGTAGAGTCCACTGAGAAATTCTCATGTGGAGTCGAGCGCGAGGAACTGTCGGGATAGCAGTCAGCCATGAGCCGAGAGCGAAGGACCGACCTCGCAGAGACACCGTCCTGCAGTCGGACAGCAGACTTTGGGTCTGGAAGGTGGACGCCCTGTCTGGAGGCAGGAAGGCCTTGCCCGTGGTCGTATCGAGAATCGTCCCAATAAACTGTAGTATCTGGGATGGGACCAGATGAGACTTTGAATGGTTGATGGCAATACCCAAGCAGGCAAAAACCTGCTGGGTAAGAGAGAGGCAAAGCAGCAGTTCCTCCCTAGGCAGGCGGCCGCAGGAGCCAATCATCCAGATGCAGGAAAACCTGCACTCTGGTACGCAGGTGGGCCGCCACCACTGCCAGGCATTTGGTAAACACTCAGGGGGCCGAAGACAGACCAAACGGGAGCACCTTGAACTGGTAGTGGTCCCCGAAGAACGCAAAATGAAGGTATCTGCGATGAGATGGGCGAATGGGAATGTGCAGATAAGCATCCTGCTTATCCAGAGCACACAGCCATTGACCCGGCCAGAGGAGGGGCAGAAGGCTCTGTAAAGAGAGCATCCTGAACCTTTTGTATTCTATGAAAAGATTCAGGGAACTGAGATCCAAAACTGGTCTGAGATCTCCGGTTTTCTTTGGGACCAGGAAGAAATGGGAATAGTAACCCGTCCCTTGCAGATGAAGGGGGATGGGTTCTATTGCTTGTTTCAGCGGGAGAGCCGAAATTTCCTCCTTGACCAAGAGAAGATTTTCCCGTGAATATGACTACTTCAGAGGAGGGTGGCAAGGTGGTTTCTGAAGAAACTCTATTGAGTGTCCTTCTGCTATGAGCTGGAGCACCCAAGAATCTGTGGTTATCCTCTCCCATCCCAGAAGGCGACGCACACACCCGCCTTGCGCAGCACAGGGGGGTGTAAAGATGTTCCTGAAAAACACAGGAGCAAGGACTGGCTACCCACAGGCTGGCGGCACACTCTGGTGGCATAAGCAGCCCCCAACAATGCCTGATCGTGGGCTGTAATATGTATTTACCTCCCTGGTGGTCAGTGGACCTACCTCCATGCCCGATCCGGGCTGTAACATAAATCAAACTCCCTGGCGGTCAGTGGACCGAACTCCGTGCCGATTGCAGGCTGTAATATATAATTACTCCCTGGTGGTCAGTGGACCTACCTCCATGCCCGATCATGGGCTGTAAAATTTAATTTATTCCTGGTGGTCCAGTGGTACCGTACCCCCCTTCCAACCCGCCCACTAACATCAACCACCCCACTCCCCACCAGGGAGTGGGGTGGCGATGTTAGTGGGCGGGTTGGGAGGGGGTACGGGTACCAGTGGACCACCAGGAAGTAAATTAAATTATACAGCCCGGATCGGGCACGGAGTTCGTCCACTGGATCACCAGAGAGTAAATAAATATTACAGCCCACGATCGGCTACGGAGTTCAGTCCATTGGACCACCAGGGAGTAAATAACTATTACATCCTGCGATCCAGCACGGAGTTCGGTCCACTGGCCCACCAGAGAGTACACTGAATGTTACAGCCCACGATCGGGCAATGGGGCGTGTTGCCGGTGAGGGGTAGGGGGAATCGGTCCCAGATGGCTGCAGTCTGGCAGGGCGCCAGGTGCAAAATGCAGGAGATCGGCGCACCTGCATGCAAATGGAGCTATAATGACATACAAATGGCCCCATTTGCGCCTTGCATACATCATGACCCCATTTGCATGTTCACTGCTGAATATCGCGGTTGCTGCGCCTAAGCGTGATGGCATAGCTAGCACATCCCATTCCTCTCTGGCCACTTTCACTGGCGCAGTGCCACTCACGCCATGCAGGATGTCATGGCTATTCCAGTGCGGGCCATGGCGCAGCACTGTTGGACAGTGCCCAGACTACACCCTGGCGCATCCCAGTTGCGCTGCGCCCGGCTTGCGCCCCTGTCTGGTGCAGTTCTGAATATCCCACCCAGAATGTTTTGTTAATTACCAGATTCAGCAGGGGTTCTCACATCACTTCCCCAAAACTGCTAACATACACCTGTTCATATCCTTAAAGGCACAGCACACTGAATAGGGGGTAGAGACACACAAGCTTGCACACACTAAAACAAGAACAAAAAAAAAAAAAGAAAAGCATCTGTAACAGGAAGGGGCACAGACATGTGGGGAGTGGTGCAATGCACTGGCTGTGGAGCAGCAGTCTTCCGGGAGACATTCTGGAGACTGTTGCTGCCCTATTTGCAGGCATCTCTCTGGTCTGACGGAGGAGGTTGTTGGTCTCCATACTGACCTGGCAAGGATTCGGGAAACCTGCTCCCCAACCCAGGCCACCGCCACTACCTCAGAGGTTGCCAAGAAAGAGGAGTGGCTGGACCACGGTGGGCTCAGAGAGGGTGAGGGTGGTGGAACAGAGGTGCATCCCTCCAGCTGTGCCTCTCCACAATTAATTTGCCACTCTGGTGGAGCACGGTTCCTCTATGGAGGCATCCGCAGTGGAGACCAAGGAGGATGCTAGGAATTTCCACAACGGAGAACCACAGAAGGGTGGCACAAAGAAGGGTGGCACAGGACCCCACAGGGGAAGGAAACAACTCTTGGTGAGAGATTCGATTGTTAAGGGGGTAGAACAGGGGGAGGAAGGGGAAAGGGAGGTAAGGTGCCTGCCCGGCGCCATGGCTTGGAGGGACAGGAAGCAAATCCTCAGGATCACTGGAGCAGCTGAAAGGGGGAGTGAGCTGGATGTCATTATCCACCTAGCGACAAATGACCTGACTGAGAATGGGATCAGAGTAGTGCAACAGGAGTTTGTGGAGTTTGAGAGGGGCCTTAGCCAAGTAGCACACACAGTAACTTTCTCAGAAGTGCTACCTGTCTATGGAATGGATGAGGCTAGGGTACTCGGCACAAAGGGATTCAATGACTGGTTGAAAAACTGGTGCAAAGCTCAGGGATTTGGCTTCATTGGGGACTGGGGCTCCACCTGGAGGGATGCAGGCCTATACTGGCATGATGGTCTGTATCTATCCAGGAGGGAAACCAGGATCCTAGGCGATAGGTTTAAATGCTTCATTGGCAAGCATTTAAACTAGCGAAGGGAGGAGGCAATGAAAAGGAGAAGGGAAATCCTAGCCCCCACCCAAAAAAAAAAAAAAAAAAATCAGGGTAGTTAGTGAGGTAAACACAGAGATTGAGCAGTCAATAGGGGGAAGGGCAGGGATAAATGGAAAAAAAAGACAATGGCAGCAAGGGCAGGGATGGGGCAAAAAGAAATAAAGCCATAAAAAAAGTGGAGGGTAATGAGTACCAGTGCCCATAATCTAGGTAAAAAGCTCCCCGAAATGATGGCCTTGATAGAAGAGGGATGCCTGGATATCGTGGTAGTCACAGAAACATGGTACACAGAGAACCATGACTGGGATGTCAACATACCAGGGTACACAATCTACAAGAGGGACAGGGAGGGAAGAAGAGGAGGAGGAGCAGCTCTATGTAAGGGAAGGGATCAAAGCAACATAACTAAAGGGTAAACAGGGAGGAGAGGAGGCACTGTGGGTCACCCTGAAGTCTGGAAATGGAACCATCATCCGCACAGGGGTTGTGTACAGACCTCCCCCGTCTCAGGGGGAGGAAATGGACAAGGAAATTATAGAAGGTATCCTTAGGATGGCAGAGAAAGGGGAGATATTGATGATGGGGGACCTGAATATGCCAGATGTTAACTCGAGCACCTTTGCTGCAGCCACATCCATGAGCAGTGCCATTCGAGATACCCTACAGGGGGAATGCCTCAGACAGCTAGTTTTGGAACCCACTCAGGGGCAGCAATCTCAGACCTGGTACTCAAATGGGGACGGAGAGAGGATCTCCGATCTTGAAGTGGGTAGCCATCTGGGAACAAGCGACCGCCAAACAGTGTGGTTCACGATAAACTTAGCTGTGGAGTCAAGCCATTCAAAAGTGAAGGTACTGGACTTCAGGAGGGCGGATTTTGTCAAAATGGGAGTGCCCCTCAGAAAAGCACTAGCAAACAGGCAAGAAGGTGGGGTGGAGCAACAATGGGGCAACATCAAAACCGCCATCACAGAGGCAACAAGCCTTTGTGTGAAGCAAATAAACAAATCAAAACAAAAAAACACAAAACACTATGGTTCTCAAAAGAAGTGGCGGGGAAGGTTAGGGAGAAAAAGACAGCATTCATGAAGTATAAGGAAACACAGAAGGAGCAGGACAGAGAACTGTACCAGTTAAAGCAGAAGGAAGCGTGGAAGGCAGTCAGAATAGTAACGGCCCAAACCGAGGAAAAGATAGCCAACTTAGTTAAGAAGGGAATAAAACTTTTTATAGTTACATTAGGGAGCAAAGAAAAACTAAGGCAGGGATACTGAGGCTGAGTAAAGCAGAAAGTGGTTGGGCAGAGAGTGACAGTGAAAAAGCAGGGATACTAAATAAATACTTCTGCTCAGGATTCACAATGGAAGAGCAGGGGAATATACCTAATCCAGTCAACAGAAGCACTCTGGATTGGGGGGGGGGGGTGTTATTTGTCATTTCACAAAATAAAGGGTTCTGAAAGAACTCTTAAAACTGAAGATGAATACAGCAATGGGGCCTGATGGGATTCACCCCAGAATTCTAAAAGAACTAAGGGAAGAACTAGTAACACCACTGACTACCCTTTTTAATAAATCATGGGAGGATGGTGTGGTACCTGAGGACTGGAGGAGGGCAGATGTGATTCCCCTTCACAAAAGTGGGAGCAAGACAGAGGCAGGAAACTACAGACCTGTCAGTTTGACCCAAGTGGTAGGAAAAATGATGGAATCACTTCTGAAGGAAAGAACTGTTGAGTACCTAGAGGCCAGTGGGGCACAGGGCCCAAGGCAGCATGGATTCACAGCAGGAAGGTAATGTCAGACAAAATCTAATAGATTTCTTTGACTGGGTGACCAAAGTAGTACACCAGGGAGGGACTGTGGACATGGTCTACCTAGAGTTTAGCAAGGCATTTGCTACAGTCCCGCACAAAAGATTTATAAATGAATTAGCCAGCCTGGGAGTGGGTCCCAGGGTGGTAGCCTGGGTAAAACAATGGCTGGACAACAGGACACAGAGTAATAGTAAATGGAGTCCACAGTAAAGAAAGGGGGGTTACTAGTGGGGTACCGCAGGGTTCAGTACTGGGGACAGTCCTTTTAATGTCTTTATAAGTGACATTTCAGAGGGATTGGAAGGAAAAGTATGTCTCTTTGCAGATGACATAGAGATCTGCAACAGGGTTGATACGTAAGGTAGGGACTTGGCAAGGTTGTTGGAATGGTCAAATGTATGGCAGCTTAGATTCAATGCAAAGAAGTGCAAAGTAATGCACCTGGGAAACAAAACCCCAGGGGAAGAGTACACAACGGGGGGTGAGATACTGATAACAATAAAAATGGAAAGGGACCTGGGGGTAGTCATATCAGATGACCTAAAAGGTGGGCCAGCAATGTAAGAAGGCAGTAACGAAGGCTGACGGGATGCTCGGTTGCATAGGGAGAGGCATCACCGGTAGAAAACAGGAAGTTGCTGGGCCTCTGTACAGACAGTCGGTAAGACCACATCTGGAGTACTGTGTGCAGTTCTGGAGACCCCATCTCCGCAAAGACAGACAGGGTGGAGGCTGTCCAGAGGAGGGCAACCAAAATGGTGCAGGGTCTGCACCAGAAGACATATGAAGAAAGACTAAAGGAGCTTAAGATGTACAGCCTTGAGAAAAGAAGGGAAAGGGGACACATGACAGAAACTTTCAAATACCTCAAGGGATTCAACAAAGTCCAAGAGGTAGCATCTTTCAGGAAAAGGTGTGCAAGAACAAGGGCCACAATTTGAAGATAGAGGGACGGCTCAGAGGTAATGTGAGGAAGTATTTCTTCAGAAAAGGTTGTAGATGCATGGAACAGCCTTCCTGAGGAGTCGTAGAGTCAAAAACAGTGGGGGGAATTCAAGAATGCATGGGACAGACATAAGGCAATTCTAGTGGAGGGTAGGAGGAAGTAGGCTGTTAGTTAACTAGGACAGACACATTACTGTTAGAAGATATACAAAACATGACAGCTAAAGGGGAGGTTCTGATAATGGGAGACTTCAACATGCCAGATACAGATTGGTCAATACCAGCAGGAACATCTGCCAGAACTAGACTCATAGTGGATTCCCTGCAGGGGGAGGGCCTCAAACAACTGGTACAGCAACCCACAAGAGACAGGGCTATCCTAGATCTAGTACTGACTAACAAAGAAGGGATCACAGATCTCCAGGTAGAAGGTCACCTGGGGGCCAGTGACCATCACATGGTATGGTTCAATTTGGCTACTACATCTAAATCATCCCATTTCAAGGCAAAAATATGGGACTTCAGAGGAGCTGACTTTGATAAGATGGCCAACAGAGTTAAGCTAGCCCTGGCAAAAAGAAACACAGGTGAGGAGGTACAGGCAAAGTGGGCAAGCATTAAGGATACAATACTTGAAGCAACATCCCATTGTGTTAGACAGAAAAGGAAGTGCAAAAGAAGAAGGAAACCACTTTGGTTCTCAAATACAGTAGCAGAAAAGGTCAGAGCCAAAAGGCTGGCCTTCAGAAAATATATGGAGTACAGCAGCGGATGAAGATAGGGAGGCCACCAAACTGCCCTTAAGGGAAGCAGGTAAGGCAGTAAGGCAGGCAAAGTCCCAAACTGAGGAAACACTAGCACCTAATAGTAAAAGAAGGTGACAAGACTTTCTATAGATACATTAGTGAAAGGAGAAAGTCCAGAGGGGGTATTGCTAAGCTTAATGGAGAAAAGGGAGCATGTGAGGAGGAGGACCCTGTAAAGGCATCTATCCTAAATAGATACTTTTGCTCAGTATTTACTGAAGAGAAGGTAGGGCAGGGCCCACAGCTCAGCATCATGGACACAGGGGGGAGGGAGGTGAGCACTGCTCCCTTCACAAAAGAAAGGGTCCTACAAGAGCTTGCTAAGCTCAGAGTGGATAAGGCAATGGGACCTGATGGCATACATCCCAGGGTACTTAAGGAGCTAAAGGAGGAACTAGCAGAGCCATTAGCAGAATTGTTTAGTGAGTCTCTGAGCACAGGAGAGGTCCCAGAAGACTGGAGAAGGGCTCATGTGATCCCACTCCACAAGAGTGGTAGCAGGGAGGAGGCGGGGAACTACAGACCGGTCAGTCTTACCTCAGTAGTGGGCAAGATTATGGAGGCACTCCTTAAGAAGGATAGTGCAACACCTGGAATCCATAGGGCACAGGACCCAAGACAGCATGGGTTTACAAGGAAGGTCCTGTCAAACTAATCTCATAGATTTCTTTGACTGGGTAACCAGAGTGGTGGACCAAGGGGAGCAGTTGATGTCGCCTACCTTGACTTCAGCAAAACTTTGACACTGTTCCACATAGAAGATTGATAAATAAGCTAGGTAGGCTCGGGGTGGGTCAGAAGTTGGTCAACTGGGTAGCAAACTGGTTGACTGGCAGAAAAGAGAGTGGTGGTAAATGGTATACAGTCAGAAGAGATGCAAGTCACAAGTGGGGTACCTCAGGGATCAGTCCCTGGGCCAGTCCTATTCAACATCTTCATTAGTGACCTCTTAGATGGACTAGAGGGTAAGGCTTGTCTGTTTGCAGATGACACCAAGATCTGCAACAGAGTAGATGATCCAGATGGGGTGGGCAGAATGAGAAGAGATCTGGATAAACTAGCAGAATGGTCAGAAGAGTGGCAACTGGGATTTAATGCAAAAGAAGTGCAAAATCATGCACATAGGGAAGAGAAACCCTGAAGCCACTTATAGGCTGGGAGGAGTTGCTAGCAGTCACAAAGGAAGAAAGAGACTTGGGCATCATCATCACTGATGACCTAAAATCATCAAGCAGACCTCTAAGCAGTAGGTAAGGCTAGGGGGGTTAGGGGTGTATTAGTAGGGGTATCACAAGTCGTAAGAGGGAGGTAATAATCCTTCTGTACAAGACATTGGTTAGGCCCCATCTGAGTACTGCGTGCAGTATTGGAGGCCACACCTTCACAAGGACATTAACCAAATTGAGGCAGTCCAGAGAAGGGCAACCAAAATGGTGCAGGGACTGCATCAGAAGACATATGAGGACAGATTAACGGAGCTCAATATGTATACCCTTGAGCAAAGGAGGAGAGAGGTGATATGATAGAGACATTTAAAACACCTTAAGGGCATAAACAAGGTGAAAAGAGTCTAACATGTTTAAATATAAGAAAAATAGCAGGACAAGAGGACACAGCATGAGATTAGAGGGAGGCCGATTAAGGGGAATGTGAGGAAATTCTTTTCACAGAAAGGGTGGTAGATGCATGGAATGGCTTACCACAAGAAGTGGTGGCTATGAATACAGTGCAGGGCTTCAAACAGGCATGGGATAGGCATAAGGGAGCAATACAAATGACTATGAATAGATAGGTCACTGACAGAGCAAAGGCCGATGGCACATTTATAAGGTAGAAAAAGAAATGGGCAGACTGGATGGGCCTTGCGGTTCTGATCTGCCGTCAACTTCTATGTTTCTATGTAGGATCTGCAGCTTATCAGTTAGGTAGGGAAATGGGCAGACTAGGTGGGCCAAGCGGGTCCTTGTCTGCCATTAGATTCTTGGTTTCTATGTTTCAGGCACTGCGAGTGTGCTTCAGTGATCCTGGCTTGCTTGAATCCACGCATGCAGTCCTCCCTCTGCTCCTTTAATTTGCAGACTGCAGTGACTTGCCATTCTGCATGTTTCGCTTTGATCAATGTCATCCTCAGATCAACTTTCATTTCTGCAGACTGCAGCCCAGCATTTTTCTGTTCAGTGATCATTCCTGCATACCACTTGGTAAAACAACTTTTCATATAATCTTTAAACAGTCTTAACGGCCACACTGAGTGGCTGTAGAAGGTCTGTGCATGAGGCTGGGACAAACACAGGTACAACAGCCTCTTGCTCCAATTTCCCTAGGATGGCAGGTGTTTACGCCCGGTAAAGGTCCATTATCAAGATGGTACACTGTTCAGGAGGGAGATTTTTTTTGTGTGTGCACACACTGTCTGTATGACTTCTGTATTTTTTCAATAAATTCCTGCATACTGTCCTGGTTAGCCCAGTGATTTTCAGTATGAATAATGCTCTAGTCAGGTCAGAAACTGAAGTTTGGGAGGCTAGCCATTGTTTTGCCCTGTCAAATTACCTGTGGGGGTAGGTAATCTCCAGCAAGTGTGCAGCCCATAACCAGCGATACCCGTTTATTTTTTTTTTTAATCACAGAAACCAGTGACCTTGACCTGCCTTGCTCCAGCTTCCTCCACTGTCCACTGACTACAAGGTATGAGGTTCACCCCGATCTCATCAATATTTACAACACGTTCTGGTGGTACCAGCTTCAGCCTTGCAACATGGCTGATGCATGCCAGGAAGCTAGCTTTAAACTCGTCAAAGTCCAAGGGGATCTTCTGCCCAACCTTGGTGCCCCTTCTCTTAATAAAACCCATTTGATTTAAGAATTGCCATGCTCAATATTGGGTGATTTTCAGGTGTTCACCAAATTCATCCAGAAGTTTAGGATTGTTTGCTTTGACAACACCAGCAGCAACTGCAGAAAGCACCCTGGCATTTCCAACAGCACCTTCTGTGTGGAGATTTAGGATTATTTTCACCTCTGACTCCGCATCAACCATGAGCAAAGTTGGGCAACCACGGGGCTTGGTAGGCAGGTGAGGGGTAAGCAAGGCAGGGTCATTAATAGACTATTTCATCATGATAGTCCATAGAAACATAGAAGTTGACGGCAGATAAGGACCGCAAGGCCCATCCAGTCTGCCCATTTCTTTTTTCTACCTTATAAATGTGCCATCGGCCTTTGCTCTGTCAGTGGCCTATCTAGTCATAGTCATTTGTATTGCTCCCTTATGCCTATCCCATGCCTGTTTGAAGCCCTGCACTGTATTCATAGCCACCACTTCTTGTGGTAAGCCATTCCATGCATCCACCACCCTTTCTGTGAAAAAAGAATTTCCTCACATTCCCCCTTAATCGGCCTCCCTCTAATCTCATGCTGTGTCCTCTTGTCCTGCTATTTTTCTTATATTTAAACATGTTAGACTCTTTCACCTTGTTTATGCCCTTAAGGTGCTTGAATGCCTCGATCATATCACCCCTCTCCCTCCTTTGCTCAAGGGTATACATATTGAGCTCCGTTAATCTGTCCTCATATGTCTTCTGATGCAGTCCCTGCACCATTTTGGTTGCCCTTCTCTGGACTGCCTCAATTTGGTTAATGTCCTTGTGAAGGTGTGGCCTCCAATATTGCACGCAGTACTCCAGATGGGGCCTAACCAGTGTCTTGTAAAGAGGGATTATTACCTCCCTCTTACGACTTGTGATACCCCTACTAATACACCCTAACACCCCCTAGCCTTACCTACTGCTTTAGAGGTCTGCTTGATGATTTTAGGTCATCAGTGATGATGATGCCCAAGTCTCTTTTTCCTTTGTGACTGCTAGCAACTCCCTCCCAGCCTATAGGTGGCTTCAGGGTTTCTCTTCCCTATGTGCATGATTTTGCACTTCTTTGCATTAAATCCCAGTTGCCACTCTTCTGACCATTCTGCTAGTTTATCCAGATCTCTTCTCATTCTGCCCACCCCATCTGGATCATCTACTCTGTTGCAGATCTTGGTGTCATCTGCAAACAGACAAGCCTTACCCTCTAGTCCATCTGCAAGGTCACTAATGAAGATGTTGAAGAGGACTGGCCCTAGGACTGATCCCTGAGATACCCCACTTGTGACTTGCATCTCTTCTGACTGTATACCATTTACCACCACTCTGTTTTCTGCCCGTCAACCAGTTTGCCACCCAGTTGACCAACTTCTGACCCACCCCGAGCCTACCTAGCTTATTTATCAATCTTCTATGTGGAACAGTGTCAAAAGCTTTGCTGAAGTCAAGGTAGGCGACATCAACTGCTCCCCCTTGGTCCACCACTCTGGTTACCCAGTCAAAGAAATCTATGAGATTAGTTTGACAGGACCTTCCTTTTGTAAACCCATGCTGTCTTGGATCCTGTGCCCCTATGGATTCCAGGTGTTGCACTATCCTTTCCTTAAGGAGTGCCTCCATAATCTTGCCCACTACTGAGGTAAGACTGACCAGTCTGCAGTTCCCCGCCTCCTCCCTGCTACCACTCTTGTGGAGCGGGATCACATGAGCCCTTCTCCAGTCTTCTGGGACCTCTCCTGTGCTCAGAGACTCACTAAACAATTCTGCTAATGGCTCTGCTAGTTCCTCCTTTAGCTCCTTAAGTACCCTGGGATGTATGCCATCAGGTCCCATTGCCTTATCCACCCTGAGCTTAGCAAGCTCTTGTAGGACCCTTTCTTTTGTGAAGGGAGTAGTGCTCACCTCCCTCCCCCTGTGTCCATGATGCTGAGCTGTGGGCCCTGCCCTACCTTCTCTTCAGTAAATACTGAGCAAAAGTATCTATTTAGGATAGATGCCTTTACAGGGTCCTCCTCCTCACATGCTCCCTTTTCTCCATTAAGTTTAGCAATACCCCCTCTGGACTTTCTCCTTTCACTAATGTATCTATAGAAAGTCTTGTCACCTTCTTTTACTGTTCGTGCTAGTGTTTCCTCAGTTTGGGACTTTGCCTGCCTTACTGCCTTCCCTGCTTCCCTTAGGGCAGTTTGGTATGCCTCCCTATCTTCATCCCGCTGTGTTCCCTTATATTTCCTGAAGGCCAGCCTTTTGGCTCTGACCTTTTCTGCTACTGTGTTTGAGAACCAAAGTGGTTTCCTTCTTCTTTTGCACTTCCTTTTCTGGCTAACACAATGGGATGTTGCTTCAAGTATTGCATCTATAATGCTTGCCCACTTTGCCTGTACCCCCTCACCTGCGTTTCTTTTTGCCAGGGCTAGCTTAACTCTGTTGGCCATCTTATCAAAGTCAGCTCCTCTGAAGTCCCATATTTTTGCCTTGGAATGGGATGATTTAGATGTAGTAGCCAAATTGAACCATACCATGTGATGGTCACTGGCCCCCAGGTGACCTTCTACCTGGAGATCTGTGATCCTTCTTTGTTAGTCAGTACTAGATCTAGGATAGCCCTGTCTCTTGTGGGTTGCTGTACCAGTTGTTTGAGGCCCTCCCTGCAGGAATCCACTATGAGTCTAGTTCTGGCAGATGTTCCTGCTGGTATTGACCAATCTGTATCCGGCATGTTGAAGTCTCCCATTATCAGAACCTCCTTTAGCTGTCATGTTTTGTATATCTTCTAACATGAATGTGTCTATGTCTCTCCTCTGGTCTGGGGCCTGTAGACAACCCCAGTTCTTATGGCTGTCCCATTTCCTGTTTCGGGTGACCCACAGTTCTTCTGGCTCCTTATGTGTATTCTGAATTTCTGCTTTGATATTATCATTAACATACAGCCTGCTCCTCCCCTTTTTGCACCTCGGTCTCTTCTGAACAATACATAGCCAGGTACTGAAGTCTCCCAAGTGTGGTTACTGGTAAACCACGTCTCACTAATTGCTACTATGTCCAGTTTAGCCTCTGACATTATTGCCTGCAGGTCTGGGATCTTATTTCAGGCTGTGAGCATTTTGTACATGATTTTCCATTGGCCAGATTTTGGTGTTGAGTTGTTGGGTGAAGTTTGGCATTACCCTGTGCGTCGTGTATGGGAGACAAACCTTTTTTCTTACCTGGTGATAAATGAGCGGCAAACATGCTGAATTCCTGTTTGACCACTAGCTGAGGGGAGGGGTGTTCTTCCCATTCGGACGTATGGGGTGCTGCACCCCTCTCCCATTTGCTAGTTTAAATATTCTGCAAAGGCGTCAAACTTCTGCCCCAATGCACTGACTCCTCTTTAGTCAGATGCAGTCTATCAAATTTAAAGAACTTTCGCTCCCAGAACTGTTGCCAGTTCCCTACAAATCTGTGTCCTTTCCTGGCACCAGCCCTTGAGCCCGTGTTTTAGCTCCCTATCTCCCCTTCTCTGACCTTCCGTCCATCTGCTCCCTCTCCCAGACTGGCAGGATCTCAGAGAAGGAGATGCCAGACGAAATACATGATAGTTGTCACCCAGCCTAGTCAGGTGTTCCTTGGTCTCCACAACTGACCGGCTGGCGAGATCATTAGTCCCTATGTGTACTAGGACATCAATGTTTTCTCCTGCTTTGTGAACAATTTTAGCAATGCGGTCAGTGTCTCTCCATGCTGATGTACCTGGGAGACATCTGACCATCACCCCTGGCTGGAGATGGGTATCAACTCCCCGAATCATGGAGTCTCCTATGATCAGAAGTTTCCGCCTTAAACTTTCGTTTATGGTTTTCCTGTATTTACTTTGGTAATACCAGACAGCATTCATCACGCCATCTGTTGTAGCATAATGTCCTAATTCAAAACAGATTTCAGCAGTGTAGTGGAAATACTCAGTATGTCTCCATTTGGGGGTTGGGGATGCTCTATGTGCAGCTCCTGTATAATGCTATTTGCAGTTTTTATCAAAATGCTGGCGCCGCCACTGAGCTGTATTGGGGTGATTTCTTTCATGACAGCAAGATCTCTTTACACCCTTGCCTCGCTGTAGCCATTTAACTAGAGACATGGTAAAGTAGCACAGTTTAAAAGATCAAAAATCCAGTGGCTGTTCCTGAGAGAATACAAACAGCTCACATTTACAAGTACAGGTGAGTACAAGTGATTACTTGGATTTAAGTTGACAATGTGTCAAGTCTGACTACAGTCTGACATTCACAATAGTCTCAGCTGATTAGTCACTTGCATAGTACAGAGACAGAGGCATTAGGGCAGATGACTAGCGCCGATTACAAATGATCCATTAACCACTGCAGTCGGTCAGTCACAATGAAAAAACAAAGGTTACTGATTACTGACAGAGACCAAATGCAAACCAAAAGAAAAGACTGGTAAATTAATTAATTGAAATTATCGGCTAAGGCCAGTTGAAATGAATGCATGGAATGTAGTGAAATGTACCTGCAAATATGCTGGTAAAGCTGCACCTGTGAAATTAAGCTTGCATGTTACTTAGCAGTTTAACAGTACCACATTTACCCTCAATTAGCTTTTAACTGTCTTAGCTGTAATGCAGGCTTTTTCCTTTCAATTGCATTCAGTCTGTGTGCTTCTATAGAAAGTTTTTCATGTTATGTGTACTTCTGGCACAAAGATACATGGTGTAAATGGGTGCCGCAGCATTGGGTTCTCATATAGTGATGCAGCTGTTTGGGACCATTAGATTCTGAACAACCAGAAAACAGAGCCCCCCAAGCATACCTCTCAAGTGTCCCCGATTTTCAGGGACGCCCCTGATTTTGCCTCAGAATTTTCCTCAGTCTCTTGTAAAATTTGTGTTTTACTGACAGAACAGTGCGGATTGTAAGCAAAAAATAATGTCAGACATTAAAGTTACAGACTTGTTCTTCTTTAGAAAATGCATCTTACACAAATCCCCTTAGTCTATCAGCTTTTTGAATGAATAGTACTAATTTTTGATATGTGTCCCTGATTTATGAGGCAAGAGGTTGAGAGGTATGCCCCCCCACCCCTCTACTTGCTGGGGCTATGAACTGTGATAAACACATACATCTCTAACAGCTATGCAGAAAGAGCTGTTGACAAGAAAACAAATAACATTTGCAAGATATGAGGGTGTAGTACTCCTTTAAGCTACTTTCTGGCCAGAGATCTTTAACCATCCAGGGAAACGAAGGAACAAAGAAACAGAATTTGTCGGTAGAAAAGGGATCCTTGGCCCACCCATTCTGCCCAGATAGTACTTTACCAAGACTGTCATCACAGACTGTAACTCGTCTCTGGCAACTCTCCCTCCCTCCTCCCTGCCTATTTATTAATATTTTCACACGTCTATTCCACGCATGCTTGAAGCTGCCCACTGTTTACACCTCCATCATTCTGCTGGTAGTCTATTCCAGACGTCTACCACTCTTTTAGTGAAGCAGTACTTCCTTACATTCCTCAATCTTCCTCCCTCCAGCTTCATCACATGCCTTCTGGTCCTGGTGCTATTCCACCTTCGAAAGAGACTCCTGACCTGCACCATGTTTACCTCTGTGTGGTACCTGTAGGTCTTTATCATGTTCGCTCTCCTGTCCTCCAGAGTGTACATGCTGAGATCCCTCAATCTTTCCTCATAGGGCTTTTGCTGCAACCCCTACACCATTTCAACTGCCCTCCTCTGGACTGCCTCCACTTTATCGATGTCCTTTCTGAGGTGTGGCTTCCAGAACTGGAAAGTACTCCAGGTGGAGGTCTACCATCTCAACAGTGGCAACACCACCTCCTTCATCCTGCTGGAGATACCTCTCCCAACAGATCGCAGCACTGCACTGGCAGTACCTCTCCCTCCCCCCATCCTATACTCAGTTCCAGGGTTACTATGCCCTAGGTGCATGATTTTCTGCAGTGTAAAATACACTGAAGAGGACTGGTCCCAATACTGAGCCCTGAGGAACCCCGCTGGTCACTCTTCCATCATCAGAATAAGTGCTGTTAACCACTACCCTCTGTCACCTATCCATTAACCAGTTCCTAACCCAGGGAGTGCTGTAAGGAAACATAACTCACAATTTCTGGAAGTTATTCTAATTATAAACTGGATTAAGTTTTGCTGAAAAAAAACAGACATCATAGTTTTGCTTTCAATGTGCTGAAGGGGTACAAGTATATTATGACTAGGGACATAGGTACAAGGGTGGTTGAGTTTACGGGGGTGAACGTTAGGATGATGGGGGAAATTCTGAGCAAACACCTGGTAGACATCCAACAACATATGGAAGCAGATCAGAAATGGAATATAATAAGGGGAGGGCTGGTGGAGGCAACAGAGACCTGTACTAGGAAAGAAACCAAGAAGGGCAGGGCAAAAAAAAAAAACAGTTGGCTGTCACCAGAGGTCAGGGAAGGGGCGAGAGCCAAGAGGGTGGTATTTCGGAAGTATAGGAAAACGGGAAGGGGAGAGATAAAGATGTAAAGAGCTAAAGGGGAGGTTCTGATAATGGGAGACTTCAACATGCCGGACACAGATTGGTCAATACCAGCAGGAACATCTGCCAGAACTAGACACATAGTGGATTCCCTGCAGGGGGAGGGCCTCAAACAACTGGTACAGCAACCCACAAGAGACAGGGCTATCCTAGATCTAGTACTGACTAACAAGGAAGGGATCACAGATCTCAGGCAGAGGTCACCTGGGGGCCAGTGACCATCACATGGTATGGTTCAATTTGGCTACTACATCTAAATCATCCCATTCCAAGGCAAAAATATGGGACTTCAGAGGAGCTGACTTTGATAAGATGGCCAACAGAGTTAAGCTAGCCCTGGAAAAAAGAAACACAGGTGAGGGGGTACAGGCAAAGTGGGCAAGCATTAAGGATGCAATACTTCAAGCAACATCCCATTGTGTTAGACAGAAAAGGAAGTGCAAAAGAAGAAGGAAATCACTTTGGTTCTCAAATACAGTAGCAGAAAAGGTCAGAGCCAAAAGGCTGGCCTTCAGGAAATATAAGGGAACACAGCGGGATGAAGATAGGGAGGCATACCAAACTGCCCTAAGGGAAGCAGGTAAGGCAGTAAGGCAGGCAAAGTCTCAAACTGAGGAAACACTAGCACGAACAGTAAAAGAAGGTGACAACACTTTCTACAGATACATTAGTGAAAGGAGAAAGTCCAGAGGGATTGCTAAGCTTAATGGAGAAAAGGGAGCATGTGAGGAGGAGGACCCTGTAAAGGCATCTATCCTAAATAGAAACTTTGCTCAGTATTTACTGTATTTACTTATGATGAAGGTGGAAGGCAGAGCCCACAGCTCAGCATCATGGACACAGGGGAGGGAGGTGAGCACTACTCCTCACAAAAGAAAGGGTCATGCACAAGAGCTTGCTAAGCTCAGGGTGGATAAGGCAATGGGACCTGATGGCATACATCCCAGGGTACTTAAGGAGCTGGAAGGTGAAACCACAGAGCCATTAGCAGAATTGTTTAGTGAGTCTCTGAGCACAGGAGAGGTCCCAGAAGACTGGAGAAGGCTCATGTGATCCCACTCCACAAGAGTGGTAGTAGGGAAGGACGTGGGAAACTACAGACCAGTCAGTCTTACCTCAGTAGTGTAAGATTATGGAGGCACTTCTAAGGAAAGGATAGTGCAACACCTGGAATCCATAGGGCACAGGACCCAAGACAGCATGGGTTTACAAAAGGAAGGTCCTGTCAATCTAATCTCATAGATTTTCTTGACTGGTAACCAGAGTGGTGGACCAAGGGGAGCAGCTGATGTCGCCTACCTTGACTTCAGCAAAGCTTTTGACACTGTTCCACATAGAAGATTGATAAATAAGCTGGGTAGGCTCGGGGTGGGTCAGAAGTTGGTCAACTGGGTGGCAAACTGGTTGACTGGCAGAAAACAGAGTGGTGGTAAATGGTATACAGTCAGAAGAGATGCAGGTCACAAGTGGGGTACCTCAGGGATCAGTCCTAGGGCCAGTCCTCTTCAACATCTTCATTAGTGACCTTGCAGATGGACTAGAGGGTAAGGCTTGTCTGTTTGCAGATGACACCAAGATCTGCAACAGAGTAGATGATCCAGATGGGGTGGGCAGAATGAGAAGAGATCTGGATAAACTAGCAGAATGGTCAGAAGAGTGGCAACTGGGATTTAATGCAAAGAAGTGCAAAATCATGCACATAGGGAAGAGAAACCCTGAAGCCACTTATAGGCTGGGAGGGAGTTGCAGCAGTCACAAAGGAAGAAAGAGACTTGGGCATCATCATCACTGATGACCTGAAATCATCCAAGCAGACCTCTAAAGCAGTAGGTAAGGCTAGGGGGTGTTACGTGTATTGGTAGGGGGTATCACAAGTCATAAGAGGGAGGTAGTAATCCTCTTACAAGACACTGGTTGGGCCCATCTGGAGTACTGCGTGCAGTATTGAGGCCATACTTCACAAGGACATTAACCAAATTGAGGCAGTCCAGAGAAGGGCAACCAAAATGGTGCAGGGACTGCACTGTGAAGACATATGAGGACAGATTTACAGAGCTCAATATGTATACCCTTGAGCAAAGGAGGGAGAGAGGTGATATGATCGAGGGCATTCAAGCACCCTTAAGTATTAACAAGGTGAAAGAGTCTAACATGTTTAAATATAAGAAAATAGCAGGACAAGAGGACACAGCATGAGATTAGAGGGGCGATTAAGGGGAATGTGAGAGAAATTCTTTTTCACAGAAAGGGTGGTGGATGCATGGAATGGCTTACCACAAGAAGTGGTGGCTATGAATACAGTGCAGGGCTTCAAACAGGCATGGGATAGGCATAAGAGCAATACAAATGACTATGAATAGATAGGCCACTGACAGAGCAAAAGTCGATGGCACATTTATAAGGCAGAAAACAAATGGGCAGACTGGATGGGCCTTGCGGTCCTTATCTGCCGTCAACTTCCATGTTTCTATGTATACAGGGAAAAGTCTAGGGAGGTCATCAGACTGGTTGGGGGGGGCAAAGCATGTAGAGAGCTGAGACTGGCACAGGGGATCAAAACAGGAAAAAAAGACTTCTTCCGTTACATAGGTGAGAAAAGGAGAAGCAAAGACCAGCTTGTGAGGATCCAGAAAGGTAGGGGGTGGGTGGAGAAGGGGCGGAGCAGGCAGAAGCACTTAACGAGTACTTCTGCTCTGTGTTCATGGAGGAGAAGGGGGTCAAATACCTCAGGCAAGTGGGGGGTGGGTAAGGGAAGGAAAGGACGACATATGTAGGGATTACAGAGGGCAGGGTGCTGGGGGGGTTGAGGGCATCAAGAGTGGACAAAGCCCCTGGGCCGGACAGCATTCACCCCAGAGTACTGAGGGAGCTGGCAGAGGTCCTTGCGGGGTTGCTAGCAGACCTATTCAATACCTCCCTGGACACAGGATGTGTGCCACAGGACTGGAGGATGGCCCACGTGATGCCCATCCATAAAAGTGGGACAAAAGATGAACCAAGGAACTACAGACCAGTATGCCTCACCTCGATCATGGGCAAACTCATGGAGACTATACTAAAGGAGAGGCTTGTGAGCTTCTTGGAGGCAAACAGTATCCAGGACGACCAACAACACGGGTTTGTCACAGGCAGATCATGTCAGACAAACCTGGTAGAATTCTATGACTGGGTGACACAGGAACTGGACAACAGCCATGCTGTGGACATCCTGTACTTGGACTTCAGTAAGGCCTTTGATTCAGTGCTGCACGGGAGATTGGGGGGCTGAAGTATGTGAGGCAGGATCAAAAATGGTGACCTGGATCAGGAACTGACTGAAGGGGAGACAGCAAAGGGTGGTGGTTGTGGGGGAACTAATCACTGAGAGCGGTGACGTGCAGGGTACCACAAGAATCCATGCTGGAACCAGTACTGTT
The DNA here is from genome assembly GCA_016271365.2 of Neoceratodus forsteri. Classification (NCBI taxonomy): domain Eukaryota; kingdom Metazoa; phylum Chordata; order Ceratodontiformes; family Ceratodontidae; genus Neoceratodus; species Neoceratodus forsteri. The sequence goes on from CM028129.1 coordinate 188,421,287, forward strand.
CAGGATTTTCATTGCAGACATCTCTAATGGGATCCGAGCAAAATCAGTCTGTTTGCAGATGACACCAAGATGGGAACTGTGGTAGATGATAATGGGATTGCAGGAGGACCTGAATAAGCTGCAGGAGTGGGCAAATAAATGGCAGCTGGGGTTCAACGCCATGAAGTGCAAGGTTCTGCACTTCAGAGCCTAGAACCAGGGAAGGGATTATCACTCAAATGGGGTTCAGCTGGGTAGCTCCACAGAAGAGAAGGACCTAGGGTTGATCATAACAGGGCGCATGAACAATTCTGTTCAATGCAGAAAGGCAGCGGCAAAAGCCAACAAAATGCTGGTGTGTATAGCTAGAGGGATCTCCTTCAGAAGTAGGGAGGTTATCCTGCCCCTGTATAGGTCGCTGGTCAGGCCCCACCTGGAATACTGCATTCAATACTGGCGCCCATTCCTGAAGGAGGACATCAAATTGTTGGAAAGGGTATAGCGTAGAGCTACAAAGATGATCCAGGGATTGGAGGGCAAACCATACGAGGAAAGGCTGGGGGAGCCGAATATGTACTTTCTGGAAGAGAGGAGGAACAGGGGAGATATGATCCAAACCTTTAAGTACCCAATGGGAATAAACAAGACTAATACAGAGAGGATTTTCCAGAGGAGAAGGGGGAGGGACATGAGAGGACACTAACTGAAATTGGAGGGGGGTAGATTCAGGAGAGAGACGAGGAGACATTTTTTCACAGAAAGAGTGGTGGACAAGTGGAACTCCTTGCCGGGTGAGGTAGTGGCCTGCAAGACGGTAGACAGCTTCAAAAGGGGTTGGGATAGGGGAAGGGGTAATAGGATGGGGGGGGGGAAGGAGAGAGGCAGCAGCATTATAAGGTGCTAGCTGCTCACTTGATAGACAGCGAGTCCTGTTTCTGTTGGCATTTTCGTATGTAACCCCATGTGACCATGTTTTGATCACTTTGGAAGCAAGACAGTTTCACACCCTTTTCTCCCCCCCCTTTTTTTTTTTTATATAAAACACAATTATCACAAGGCACCAGTTATTTATCCCCTATATATCTGATATGCTAGGTAATGTGCTACAGAAAGAAAATGGCTACCTGCAGACAGAGAGGACTGACAGTCTGCTGGATAGGGATGTAGTAACTCCTGCTGGGCTCTCCATTAAAAACTTCCAATAATCTGTTTCCATTGCAGGAGGGTCAAATACTTACCTGGCAGCAGAAACAGCTATGGGGAATGTATAACAATCATATTTATCTTCACACTTAAAGTCCCATAAACTCACTACTGGCAGCAAATGCAATTATCACAGCAAAGCTCATAAATAATGTTTGATGTTTGAAGAAAAAAAACAGAAAAACACCAAACTGCACAAGGCAAACAATAAAACACTGCATGAACTGAGAAGCCTTGTACCAAAGTGCTGCTCTACAAGAAAATATTCGACCGGAGTAAAGGACTGCAGAACCACAAACAGAAAAACAAACTGTGAGGGGAGAATGGTTGGGAGTTAAAGAATACTGAGGGATCCCGTGGGAGAAAACAAGATTACTATGGTAAGTAATTTGTTCTTCTCACCCCAGGAATCCCTCAGTATTCTTGACTATAGCAGACTACAAAGCAGTGCAGTAGGAAGGAAGGCACAGAACCTGCTTCGGAAACAGGTCCCATAGAACTGCTGTGCCAAATCTGTCACCCGATCTGGACTGTACATTTAAGCTGTAGTGCTTTGTGAAAGTGAATAGTTTTCTGAGTAGCTGTTTTGCAGATATCAAGCAAAGGAATGTCTCTGAGCAGCCACTGTGGCTGTAGTGCTCCTCTTAATGTCCAGGCTATGAAGCCTGCATTCACCTTGGGTAGAATTGTCTGTAAAGAAGACACATAGGGAGATAAATTGGTTGAGGTGGAACTCCAAAACTACTTTGGGGAAAGAATTTCCTATGGTTTCCGAGAACCTCTGTGGGAGACAATGTAGCTGGGTTCAGTACAAAGAGCCTGTAGCTCTGAAATTCTCCTGGCAGAAGTAACTGCTACAAGGAATACTGTTTTCCAGGTAACATACTTGAAGTCTGCTGTAGCCATAGGGTCGAATGGGACATCTATTAACATGGCTATACACAGGTTCAAATCCCAGGGAGGGACAGGGTCCCTAAGTGGGGGGCTGAAGGTGCAGCAGATCTTTAAAGAATGTCTTAAAAATGGGTGAGAAATAAGAGATTTCTCTTTGCCCACCGAAAAGTAAGCTGAAATTGTTGCCAGGTGAACTTTCAGAGAGGAGGATCTCAGGACTGAGGCCTGCAGGTGCACCAAGCAATTCAAAATAGAGGACAGGCTTGACTGCATGGGATCAGTTTATCTTTACACCAGAATGAAAATCTCTTCCATTTGGAGGCATAAGTCTTTTTGGAGCTAGGCTTTTTAGCCAGCTTGTGGATTTTCAGGACCTACTCTGTTAAATTGTTTAATTAGTATTTTGGAAAGACCTTTGAGCGTGAGCTCTTTTACACAGGTTCCACGTCAGGGTTGACAATAAGACAATACACATATTCAGTGGTTACAAAGGACTGATCATTAGGCATTAAAGAGCGATTACATGACAATTAGAAAAATAGGAGAAAAAAAAAAATGAGCAGTTCTAATTGAATACTAAGCTATTTCTAATCGGTTGCCCTAAGTAGCACACCCCTGGAAACCTTCAAATCCATCGATAGACTATGACAGAGTAACTGCATAAGGTTTAATGCTATCCCAGATGGCGAGAGGCTGGGTGACAGTGAAATAAGGGGACTGGGTTTGAAACCAACCGAGAGAGCGAGAGGTGGGGGACAGTGAAGCGGGTGGGGGGCTGTGATGGGGAGGCAGCAGCTCCAGAGGGTGTTGTCGGTATGGTGTGTGTGTGTGTGTGTGTGTGTGTGTGTGTGGGGGGTTGGAAGGGGCAGTACCAAGTGCGTTTAAAGAGGACTGATAGCTTACTTAAGCCCTTGGCTAGGCTGGAATGGAGGTAGGGTTCTCTAGGCAGCCCTGCTGGGTGTTACCTTGGGGATAGGCCTGTCTATCAAGTGGGGCCTGAGAAGCAGGAGCATTTCGAGTTAGACATTAGGTGCTGTTTGAGGCCTACTTTGAATTGAGACAGGATGTTTGATAGTAATTTAATCGGGAGTTCATTTATCCAGAGGGGGGCCCGATAGGAGAAAGCACGCTGCCCTAGTGAGGTTCAACGGAATGCTATGGACAGTGCTCCATTCTTCCTCCGGCTGGTGATGTGTGTTGAAAGAGAAGCCTCGAGCAAGTTTCCTATACAGGGTGGGGTTTTTCCGAGGAGTGCCTTCTTTCCTGGGAGGCAAGCTTGGTATTTGTCCCGTTTTTTAGGTTAAGCCAGTTTGTATGCTCATATAGGGTGCAAGTATGAGTGTAGTGATCTGCACACAGGGTGAGGCGGCATGCCTGAGTGCAATTTTGACCCTTTTGAGCACTGTATCAGTAGCAGCTCCATAGACCACCAGCCCGTAGTCTATCGTGGAGAGTATGGAGCTGGAGACTGAGATTCAGAGTGCTTCGGGGATGAGGGATTTCTTATGCCTATGAGCCGACCCGATCTTTGTGTTTACCACTTTGACAAGGGAGTCTGAGAGCGTATAAGGGAGCGTGTCTTCAATGGTGGCTCCAAGGTACATGAACAAGTGCACCTGCTCAATCTGCTCACCAGCCCTGTTGGTGATTACGAGAGGAGCATGCTTGTGTTTGTTGTAGGGGCTGGATTGTAGCATGGCCTTGGTTTTCTTGTAATTTAGTAGCAGCTTTTGCCTACTGAACCAGTCCTCGAGTTTATTGGAAGAGTTCTGTACTTCTGTTTGTAGAGCAACCTGAGAGGTGCTGCTGCTCAGCAGCACAGCATCGTCTGCATTCAGAAAAGTTTGGTGTCATAGGCTGGGGGTAGGTCATTTACAAAGAGGCTGAAAAGCAGGGGCCCTAGAATTGATCATTGAGGGACTCCTAGGAGTACATCTCTGGAGCTGGATAATGTCTGCCCGATTTTGACTCGCTGGCTCCTGTGTGTTAGGCAGTCATTGAACCAATTCATGGCGTTTGGTGCCACACCCAATCTTTGGAGCTGGAGTACTAGTAGAGAGTGGTTGACGGTGTCGAAGGCTTTTGGTGAGGTCAATGAAGATGGACCCCACCAATTTGCCTTCATCCAGCATCTTGTGCGCATAGTCAGTGTATTCCAGCAGTGCTGTGGTGGTACTGTGTTTCTGCCTGAAGCCATGTTGGTTTGGGCAGAGCAGATTGTACTTACTGAGGTATTCTGTGAGTTGACTTGCCGCAATTTTTTCCAAAGCTTGGATAGTGGGGAGAGGATAGATATTGGCCAGTAGTTTGATACCAGCGCCTTGTCACCATTCTTATGCACTGGAGTTACTAGGACTTGCTTCCATACCTCTGGAAATTGAGCTAGGGCCAAGGATTTATTAAATAGCATTGTTATGGGCATAATAAGAATATCAAGGATGAGAGATAGTAACTTCATGTCTAGCCCGTCACTCCCCAGTCTGGTTTTGCCTAGGACTTTCCTGACCTTTGTTAGGGTCTCCTTCACCGTCACCTTCTTAAAGTAGAAGGCTGGGTGGTTAGTTATGAGGAGGTTGGCGCAACCTTGGTCCTCCACAGGCAGAAGGTAGTCTGGAGGCAGCACCCGAGGACAGGTCTGTAAAGACCTGGTTAAAGGCTTCAGCAATGGCTAGCGGATCTGAGGAGGATGAGTTATTAATGTTGAGCATCTTAGGGTGCTGCTTTTGATCTTTACCAAAGATGTTCTTGATGTTGTCCCAAAACCTCTTTCCATCTCCCCATGCATTGTTAAGCTGGGTCTTATGGAAATTGGCTTTTACGAGCCTGATAAGTTTGGTGCACTGATTTCTAGCCGTTTTGTAGCACTGTAGGTCATGCCTGATGCCTGAGTTTAAGGCTTTTTCCCCAGAGGCAGTCCCTCTCCTTTAGGAGGGAGAGGAGCTTGCCATCAATCCAGCCGTTAACCTCCCCCCGAATTTTCCGTTTTGTACGTGGTGCATAGATATCACAGATGGAATTTAAGCCCACAGTGAAAAAACTAAGGGCCTGGTCCAGCGTAGGTGCCTTGTTGATGGGGGACCAGTTGTAGGCAGACAGGGCCAATTTGAGGGATCCAAGTTTGCCTTTCTGCAGAACCCTGCTCTCGATGAGGCTGGGTGGGCTTTTGGCAAGTTTAGTGGTCCGTATAAAGGAGATTGGGAAGTGGTCACTTAGCACGTCCGGAAGAACCCTGAGTTCGGAGAATCGAGTCAGTGAGCTAGCTAAGACCCAGTCAATGAGGGTGCTGGTACCAACCTTGTAGTTCTGCCTGGTGGGGTGAGTTACGAGTTGTGTGAGATCGTGGGAGGTGATTAGGTCTCTGGAGGGTGTTGCCTTCTTACATAACCAGTTAATATTAAGGTCACCAGTCAAGATGAGTTCTGAGCCCTTCTGAGGCAAGCATTTCTTCCATAACAAGAGGAAGCCTTAGCTTTCTTGGGGGGCAGGTAGGTTGTGGCGATGGTAAAGGTCTTGCCTTTTAGGCAGACTTGTATTTTTATCAACAGTAGCTCATAACTCACAACTTTGAGATGGGGAGGACGGAGCAACTTAGTGAGTTTCAGGCATATAGGAGGCAGCCGCCACCTTTCCTGCCTATTCTATCAAGTCGAAATGCTTGGAATCCTTCGATGGCCACCTCACCATCTTTGATCCTACCCGACAGCCAGGTTTCAGTTAGGCAGAGTATGTCAGGGGCATGGATGGTCATCCAAGCCTGGAGCTGGTCGAATTTGGCAGTTAGGCTGCAGATGCTGATGGGTGATCTGAATATGCCAGATGTTAACTGGAGTGCAGTTGCAGCAGCCACTTCTAAGAGTGGGTTATTCTAGATGCCCTACAGGGGGCATGCCTTAGACAACTAGTATTGGAGCCCACTCGAGAGGGAGCAATCTTAGACCTGGTTCTCTAAATGGAGATGAAGAGAGGATCAGGATGTAGAAGTGGGTAGCCATCTGAGAACTAGCACTCATCGAACAGTATGGTTCACAATAAACACAGCAATAGAGTCGCTCTTCAAAGACAAAGGTACTGGATTTTAGGAGGGCTGACTTTGTCAAAATGGGTGAGTGCCTAAGGAATGCACTAGCAAATGGGCAGGAAGGAGGGGTGAAGAACAATGGGGAATAAAAAACTGCCATCACAGAGGTATCAAGCCTTGTGTAAAGCAAATAAACAAAACAAAACGAGGTAAGAAACCACTATGGTTCTCAAAGGAAGTGGCAGTGAAGGTTCAAGAGAAAGAAAGCATCCAGGAAGTACAAGGAATCACAGAAGGAACAGACAGAGAACTATATCAGTTAAAGCAAAAGGAAGCTGGGAAGGCAGTCAGATCAGCAAAGGCCCAAACTGAGGAAAAGATAGCCAACTCAGTTAAGAAGGGGATAAAACCTTTTATAGGTACATCAGGAGCGAAGGAAGACCAAGGAGGGATAGTGAGGTTTAATAAAGGGAGGGAGGGTGGCAGAGGATGACTGTGAAAGGCAGAGATATCAAACAAATTTTTGCTCAGTATTTACAAAGGAAAAGGGGAGGTACTAAACAAACAGTAGAAACACTGGATACAGAAGTTGATACCACCCCATTTACAGAAGAAAGGGTTCTGAAAGAACTCTTAAAACTGAAGGTGGACAAAGCAATGGGCCTGATGGGATTCATCCCAGAATTTAAAAAGAACTAAGGGTAGAACTAGTGACACCACTGACTACCCTCTTTAACAAATCATGGGAGGATGGGGTGGTACCCGAGGACTGGAGGAGGGCAGATGTGATTCTCTTCACAAAAGTGGAGCAAGGCAGAAGCAGGAACTACAGACCTGTTAGTTTAACCTCAGTGGTAGGGAAATGATGGAATCACTTGAAGGAAAGAACTGTTAAATATCTAAAGGCCAGAGGGGCACAGGACCCAAGGCAGCATGGGTTCACAGCTGGAAGGTCATGCCAGACAAATCTGATAGATTTTTTGACTGGGTGACCAAAGTAGTTGATCAGGGAGGGCTGTGACATGGCCTACCTAGACTTTAGCAAGGCATTTGACACAGTCCCACACAAAAGATTAATATACAAGTTAGCCAGCCTGGGAGTGGGTCCCAAGATGACAGCCTGGTAAAGAATTGGCTGGAGAATAGGACACAGAGAGTAATAGTAAATGGAGTCCACTCTGAAAAAAAGGGGGTTAGTAGTGGGCACCGTAGGTTCAGATTAGAGACAGTCCTCTCAATGTCTTATAAGTGACATTGCAGAGGGACTGGAAGGAAAGATGTCTCTTTGCAGATGACACAAAGATCTGCAACAGAGTTGATGCACAGGGTGGGTGGAAAAGGATGAGGAGGGACTTGGCAAGGTTAGAGGAATGGTCAAATGTATTGGCAGCTTAGATTCAATGCTAAGAAGTGCAAGGTAATGCACCTGGGAAACAAAACCCAGGGGAAGAGTACACAATCAGGGGGTGAGATACTAACAACAACAAAATGGAAAGGACCTGGGGTAGTCATATCAGATGACCTAAAGGTGGACAAGCAATGTGAGAGGCAGCAAGGAGGGCTGGGGGATACTGGGATGCATAGGAGAGGCATCACCAGTAGAAAACAGGAAGTTATTATCCTGTACAGACAGCTAGTGAGACCCCATCTGGAGTACTGGGCAGTGCTGGAGACCCAATCTCCGAAAGACACAGACAGGATGAAAGCTGTCCAGAGGAGGGACTAAAATGGTGCAGGGTCTGCACCGGAAGACATATGAAGAGAGACTTAAGGAGCTGAATATGTATAGCCTCGAGGAAAGGAGGGAGAGGGGACATGATAGAAACTTTCAAGTACCCTAGGAATCAACAAAGTCCAAGAGGGTAGCATCTTCAAAAAAGAGGTGTGCAAGAACAAGGGGCAATTTTAAGATAGAAGGGGGCAGCCTAGAGTAATTTAGGAAGTATTTTTTCACAGAGAGGGTGGTGGATGTGTGGAACTGCCTTCCAGAGGAGGTTGTGGAGTCACAAACAGTGGTGGAATTCAAGCATGCATGGGACAGTCATAAGGCAATTCTAGGGGGTGTGGGTAGGAAGAAGTAGGCTGCTGGTTAACTAGGATCTGCAGCTTATCCATCAGGTAGGGAAATGGGCAGACTGGGTGGGCCAAGCGGTCCTTATCTGCCATCAAATTCTATGTTTCTATGTTTAGCGATGCTATCTTTAGGCCGTTCACTGTATGGACCCCCCCGCTCCTCAAGGTTGTTGGTCCAGGGTTTAGGTGAACATTGCTAGAGAGTAGCAGTAGCAGAAAGATAACCTTTCTGGCAGATAGGGTGATGTTCATCTTCCCTCATGTCTTCCGTCGCCTGCGCTTCAGGTGGGAGAGGTGTCTATACGCCTGTGTTAAATTAGGGGGAAAGCTAACCGTTAAGGTTACAGTTTGCAAGGTTGGCTTGGCGATAACTGTGTACGGGAGGTGCGGGAGGATAAAGAACCTATCGTTACCAGAAGTGGTAGTGGCCATGCGTGATGCTTTTCTTCCAGCTTGCACCCAGTGAGGATTCAGAGTGGGAGGCAGGTCCGACCAGTGATATGGTGCCAGCAATTCCAAAAGGTAGTGAAAGAGTAGTAGGTGATTGCACCCCATGGTAGTTTGTGTGGTGTTGCTGGCCTGCTTAACTGCCAGCTGGTTTATAGTTGAAAGGGTATATAGCTGAATTAGGGTGAGGTCCCTAACAATAGGGTAGGTAGGGCAGTAACTGAGAGGAGTTAGATGGAGTGGCTGGAGAAAAAGTTGAGAGCATGTGTGATCCTGTGGGTGGGACTGCTTTAAAAGGGGGTGGTGAGAAAGTGGGTCAAGTCAAGTATTGAAGACAGGGAGGCCAACAGCATGAAAACCTGCAGCAGTGGAGTGACTGATCAGCTGCTAGGCTGAGGAAGGGGCCGGAGTAAAGGTCTATTTAATACTGTGAGGAGGGGGGTGGGCGAAAAAATTCAGTCCAGAACACAGCACAGAAAGATTTCCCCCAGATCAGGAAGTGCCAGGCATTGGAAAATCAGCCAATGAGCAAAGCTGCCAATCAGTGCCTGGCTCCTCCATTGGGCATCCAGTCAAAACAGCAGCATTCAAAACTACGAGTTTCGGAGGTCCAGTGCGTACCTGAATCTGTCCAGGGGTCAGTCGGGTGGTCTGTTAGCTGTGGCCTGCTTGGAGAGAGCCAGGGCCACAGGAGCAGCTTGGGAAGCCCGCAGATGGGCTGTCTGTGGAACAAGGAGGGAAACACAGAGGATTAAATACAGCTACAGTACAATAGCAAGCTCAGTGGGGGGCAGGCAATGGGGTAGGACAAAGCATGAGGTAAAAAGGTGGTAAATGCAGGGCAATTATTTAGAGCTAGAAGAGGAGTTAATGGGGGGTCTGTGCTTTGGCACCGGGACGCCTGAGGAGTGACAGCAGCAGCAGCAGGAGGTATAAGGGAAGGGTTTGTAGGTAAGACAGAGAAGAAAGTAGGGTGTTTAGAGAGACAGCATTACAAGTGGGGCAGAGAAATTAATAATTAGCAGAGTGACCAGTGTGGGGAAGGGGCAGGGGTTGTCAGTAGGGCAGAAATGGAAAACTGCAGCAGTCTTGCTCAGTAGCTAGGTACAGCAGTCAATCATCAACTACTATACAATACAGTTTGTCCAGCACTAGATTGCACAGCACTAAATATCACCGAGAGACTAGACTTGTTGCTTGTAATAGACTAGCTAAGCTGGCAGGTAAAGTAAGACCAATTGATGCATAACATATGTAAATTACATTAACAAAAATTCAGTCCACAACACAGCACAGAAAGAGATTTCCCTGAGATCAGGAAGCACCAGGCATTGGAAAATCAGCCAAGGAGCAAAGCTGCCAATCAGTGCCTGGCTCCTCTACTGGGCGTCCAGTCAAAACAGCGGCATTCAAAACCACGAGTTTCGGAGGTCCAGTGTGTACCTGAATCTGTTCGAGGGTCAGTTGGGTGGTCTGTTAGCTGTGGCCTGCTCGAAGAGAGCCAAAGCCACAGGAGCAGCTTGGGAAGCCCGCAGATGGGCTGTCTGTGCTCTGAATACTGAGAGTCCAGGAACGCTAGCTCCTTAAGTACCAGGCCGTGAGATGAAGTGACTGGACTTCGGGATATGGGACTGCCTTCTGGGGCAGAGTCAGGAGACTGACTGGGAGGCAGATGAATAAGGCTGCTGGACTGAGATGGAGAAGCTGAGGGTACCAAGGCTGTCTCGCCCAGTCCAGGGCTATTAGGATCACTGTTGCAGGCTAGTTCCTGAGTTTGAGAAGTACCTTGAGAACCAGGGGAAATGGGAGAAAAGTATACAGGAACCTCTCCGACCAGTCGAGGTGCACGGCATCCACTGGCACTGTGCCTAGCACCAGGGGGCCTGCAACAGTATAGGGGGAGCCGATGACTGAGCTCAGAGGCAAACAAGTCTATTTCAGGAATGCCTCATCTCCTGAACAGTATAGCTAGTATCTGGCTGTTCAGAGTCCACTTGTGTTGACCCTGGCTTATACGGCTCAGAGAGTCTGTAAGGACACTATCCTTGCCTGGCAGGTGAATGGCAGTTAGCTGCATGTCCAGACAGTAAGCTAGCAGCCAAATCCTCATCGCTTCTTTGCAGAGTTTCGATGATTTTGTGCCCCCTTGTTAGGATGATGTAGACTTCGACAGTGGCATTGTCTGTCCTGACCTGGACAGAGTGACCCTTGAGCTGGGGGCAAAGGCTTCCATGGCCAGGTACACAGATCTGATCTCGAGGAGGTTTATATGACAGCTGGATTCCGCAGGGGACTATACTCCGCTTAAGGACTGGTCCTCCAGATGGGCCCTCCAACCTAGGAGGGAGGCATCTGTTGTAAGGACTTTGGAGGGCTCCCCAACCCTTTCCCTGAGATTTTGCCCATCTTTCCACCAGTCCAGAGCTCGCAGAAGTGTCTTTGTGACTGCAATTAACTTTGACAGAGTATCTCTTTCCTGAGACCAATGTGCCCCGAGATGGTATTGAATGTCCCTCATTTGGAACCTAGCACCTGGAATCACTGCTGTGGTAGAGGCCATGTGACCTAGTAACCTGAGAAAGTGTCTGACTGGCCTAGCATAAACAAATCTGCCAGGGACTGGAGATTCTGAATCCTGTCCAAAGGAAGCAGAGCCTTTCCCTGCCAGGTGTCCAGTTCCGCTCCAATGAACTCCAGTATCTGGATTGGCTCCAACTGAGATTTTCGCAAGTTGATCAGGAACCCCAGGGACTCCAGTGTGAGCTGAGTGAGCTTTAGGGAGTCTCTGAGCTGTTGAGAAGACTTGCCTACCACGAGCCAGTCATCCAGGTAAGGGAAAACTGAGACATGCTGCCTCCTGAGGTAAGCTTCCACTGCAGCCAAGCACTTTGTAAAAACCCTGGGTGCTGTGGTAAGGCCGAAAAGCACAACTGTAAACTAGCAGTGTCCAGAAGGCAGTCTGAATCCGAGGTACTTTCTGTGTGAAAGCCATACTGGAATGTGAAAAATAAGCATCCCTGAGGTCTAGAATTAGGTCGCTAGTCCCAGTTTTTATTCAGGGTGAGAAAGTATCTGGAGTAGAGGCCCTTTTCCCACTGGGAGGGGGTACTTTCACTACTGCATTTCGTGACAGGACGGAATTTACCTCTAACTCCAGCAAAATCTTTTCTGTTGGGATGAGAGTTTGAAACTTGTATGTTCCTGCTGAGTGGGGAATTTTTTGAACTGTATGGGAAGACCTTGGCCCACTACTTCCAGCACAAGTCCTTTTGCAAGGCAACTTTTAAACTACTACAGAGCCCAGTGTCCATCCCAGAGATGGACAAGAAAATAGAGAAAAAGTACCAGCTTCATAAGAGTAACGTAATGCTTTGCCAATTGTGGAGGTAATGGGTGAGCCTTCCTCCTACTGGGAGAGGGGAGGCGACCTGGACGGTCCCATCAGGAGTTTTGTTTGGACTGAGTTTTTGTGGAAGGGGCAGGGTCAGCATGCTTGTGGGTTCTTCTGCCTCTTCCCCTAAAGAAACTTCTCATTTGAGAGTAGTCCACTGACACAGGCATGTGCATTGGATAGAAAGCTCTGGGGAAGTAATCCCCGTCTCTGGCTCCCCTTCACTGGAGCTTGTAGGAAGTGGAAGCTTTTTCCTTAGCTGCATTGCTCTTGTAGGTGGTTTTGTATTCATCCACCTTTTTCATACAGGCCTCAGTTTCATCCCCCCAAAATGAGTTCTCACAGGGAAAATCCATGGCCCTATTCTGGGTATCCTGAGTACGGTTAGTAGTATGTAGCCAAGCAAATCTCCTAAGAGAGACAACCTGTGCCATTACCCTGGAGGTCGTATCATTTGTATCCACAGCCATGTGAAATTGATACCTGGTGGCATCCAGGGCAGTCCGTACTGTATCGGACAGGTCCTGAGCAATGTTGTCAGGGAGTTTCTGGCTAATAGCCAGAACAGCAGTCCTTAGAGTTTTTTGGTACTGTACAAAATATGCCATATGTGTAGCTAAGCGAATCAGCAAGGAGGCTGTAGTATAAGATTTCATGACAATGGCATCCAGTTTTTTGGACTCTCTGTCAGGAGGCTGTGAAAAGCATACTTTAGCCTTATCACAGGCTGCCGCATGCACCACACCTTCATGGTCAGGATGTGTATAAGGGTAGTCAACGTTACTCTTATGAAGCTGGTACTTTTTCTCTATTTTCTTGTCCATCTCTGGGATGGACACTGGGCTCTGTAGTAGTTTAAAAGTTGCCTTGCAAAAGGACTTGTGGACTGGTAAGAGCAAGTTCTTTGGGAGATCCATCACATCTAAAAAGCCTGCCTCCTCATCCTCTTCAGAGGCTTCTTGAATAGGGAGGTTAAGGGTGTCCACCATCTGCTCGACAAGTGCAGTGAGAGGAGAAATCTTCCTGATCTGGTAAGGTGGAGTCAAATTTCTGGTCTGGGGACTTGCCTAGCTCTATCCCATCCTCCAGCTCCTCTTCATTTTCATCATAATAAAAACCGTGACCTAGGTCAGGGTTAGATGGAAGAGGGGTAGATTCAATTAAATTTTAATTTTTATAGCGCCTTTCAAAAACCAAGGCATTTAACACAAAAACAAGAACAGCCAATATAAATAACATTTAAAACATGAAGTTTACATTATCCATCACTAGGGAAGGCCAGATCAAATAAATAAGCTTTAAGCTCGATTTTAAATTTACTGACGGTTGTGCATTCTCTCAACCGACGAGGTAGAGAATTCCACAGGGTTGGAGCTGAAAAAGCAAAAGCTCGAGAACCAGACATCTTTAATCGTACTCTGGCAATCTCTAGCAATCCCTCTTCAGTGGAACGGAGAGGATGAAGGGGCTGTAAGGTACCAGAAGATCTTGCAGGTAGCCGGGTCCCTGATCATGAAGGGCTTTGAAGGTTAGCAAGCTAACCTTAAAGGTGATTCGCCACTGAACAGGCAGCCAGTGCAGCTCACGGAGCACAGGCTTAATATGACTGGTCCTAGATGTCCCAGTCAAAAGCCTGGCCACCGCATTCTGCACCAGCTGCAAACGACGGATATCAACCCCTGGAAGCCCTAGGTAGAGGGAATTGCAGTAGTCAAGATGGCCCGGGTGGGTATATGAACAGGTTGCCCATAGCCTGGAATGTCTTATACATTTATACATTACAGGAGGCAGTATAGCGCAGTGGTCTAAGGCTCTGAGCTGCAAATCTGGTGACATCCAGCAGACCAGACCTGGGTTTGAATCCCACAGCTTCCACTTGCATACTGTGTGACCCTGAGCAAGTCACTTAACCTCCTTGTGCTCCCAGGTGGCTCCTGTAAAAAAACTTTCAGCTTAGTGTGCTATACCTGGTTAAATAACTAAATAAAAAAAACATTTACCAACTCTTTAGGAGAAGGTATATTTTGATTGATTGATTTGATTTTTATGGGGGGCAGTATATTTTTTTTGGGGGTGGGGACCAAATCGGAACCTTCTCAGAATGTCTTTTATGCTTGGCCAACATTATTTTTATCAGATTTATTTTCATTTGGGGTCCTTATGGACCTATCTTTATATCTATTATGGGACGAAGTCCCCTCCTCAAGGGGCTTAGTAGATAGGGAAGGAAATTGAAAGCCATAATTCTGACCTCTATTTAACTTTTTTTTTTTTTTTGAATCAAATACGAGGCAAATAATAAAAACTTGGACCTACAGGAAAAACAGCAAGGTCGCGGTCATCAGCAGTGATGATTAAACATAAATGAAGAAGATTTTTATTAAAAAATGTAGGTCTACTTCAGTTTAAAAGTCTGACAAAAAATAAAAGTCAGAAGACTAAAAAAATGTTTCCTAAAGGGAGCTTAAAATGTGAAACAATTCCCAAAACTAGGACATAAAAAGAAACATTGACAATAAACAAGTTTCCCCTAAAAATGGGGAAAAACAGTAGAAAATGGGTTTAAAATAAGAAAAAATTTGGATTTCACCTCAGAAAATGTAGTTTCCAGTCAGAGAATATGGAGTGGAAAGCCTGAAGCAACTCCTGTGAGGAAAAATTTAAACTGTTCCTGGAAAGCAGTGGCAGCCCCCCAAAATACACTAAAACCAGATGAAAATGGGGTTGGGGGGAATCAACCTAAAGACAGTAAAAGTGAATAATTCACTATAAATGGAAAATAACTTCCTTCACGGAGAAAGAGACAGACAGACTCGGGAGCCCACTGTCCACTGCAAGCAAAGAAAATATTGTGACTAGCAAACAGCACAACCTATAGGCAGTAATCTCTTACTACATATATACTGTTGGAGGATAAGGGCCTGTGGCCCACCCAGTCTACCTATTTGAGCTTTAACATCACTAAGTTTGTCTAGAAGTCTGTTGCCCCTTACCCCTGACCTCCAGTATTCCCTTATGTCTATCCCATGCATTCTTAAACACCATGATTGTTTCAGCCCCCACCACTTCCTTAGAAAGCGTGTTCCACTTGTCCACTCTTTCTGTGAAGAAACTCTTCCTCAAGTTTCCTCTGAAAACGTTTCTCAAAGGGAGCTAAAACTGTAAAACGATTCCCAAAACTAGGAAACAAAAAGAAAGTTAAAAATAAACAAGTTTCCCTTAAAAATGGGGAAAACAGTAGAAAATGAGTTTAAAATGAGAAAGCACTGGGAGCCAATCTGATTGGTAGTTTAGTTTTCATCATTTACATAAACATACTCCTTCTCTGGGGCCAGCTGAACCAAGCTGCCTAACTGCTATAGTCAAGAATACCGAGAGATTCCTGGGGTGAGAAACATACATTTGGCAACTTGAATTTTTGAATTACCCAAACTTACTGGGATGTTTTCTAAACTGTCTGGGCTATCAATAGAAAAACACATCAGTATAACATCTGTGTCAGGGTAAGAAAGAGGCCTAAGTCGATCATAATCTTCTTGTCCTGCTGTGTCCCACAAAGCCAATTCCACCTAAAAGAAAAGAAAGGCAAAGTGAATTAAGATGGTGAGTGGGTGAAAGACTTCCTTAGCAACTGACGTCAATACTGATCTTGGCAGCTGATGGGTAAGGGGTGGCGGCACCCCACACCTCAAGTTCTAGTACTTTAGGGATAGCATACATCAAGGATTAAAGTTAGAAAGCAAACCTGAAGGATAATACCCAAAACAGGTGAAATATGCAATGTGGGGAACTAAGAGACGAATAGGGGTTTTGACAGAACTATCCAACACACTGGGTAACTAGAAAGAAGGCTGTGGTTCTCGGTTACAGAAAACCACTAGTACCTTTAGAAAACATTTTGTTATATTTAAGGAACTTTGGCTCTGGTTAGTAGTAGAAAAGTACAGTTAGGTAAGAACTTATCGTAACAGTAGATCTTCGAGAGAGGCTCTTGCAGTAGGTAATTACATATAGGACTGATGCCAGCAGGCATCAGGATCCCACGGAAAAATTTCTAGCTATCAGTCTCTGGCGGGGGGACCGCCCTCACGTCAGGTGACAGACACCCCACACCCGCCTTCCAGTTCTTTCCTGCCAAAGTCCAAAAGGCGAGACAAGAGAGAAGCGGATATTTCCCATCCTGGAAAAGGAGCTGAAAAAGCTTAGGGGGATGGACAGAGGGAAGGTATTACCTACTGCAAGTCTCTCTCGAAGATCTACTGTTGCGGCAAGTTCTTACGTAACTATACTATCTTACTTCGAGAGGGCTCTTTGCAGTAGGTAATTACATATAGGACTGAGTCCCAAGTAGTCTGCAACAAGGAGAGGCAAACGGGAGGAGGAAAACTACTCAGAAGTAGACTCTCTGGCTGTGAAGGTCTTAGCAAAGGAGACCTTGCAGAACAGCCAACCCAAAGCTTGCTCTATGGCGAGAGGCAATGTCCAAACTGTAATGTTTCGTAAAGGTATGGACAGAAGTCCAAGTAACGGCTGCACAAATGTCAGCCACCGACACATTCTTGAAACAAGCCGCAGAAGCAGCGACCCCTCTGGTGGAGTGGCCTCTGACCTGGCCCAGCAGGGTCTTGTACTTGTCATAACAGAAAGTGATACAATGAGCCAAGCATTTGGACAGGCATTGCTTGGAAACAGCACTGCCTTCTCTTTTACGAGCAAAAGAGACAGTTGATCGGTCTTTCTGAGATCCTTTGTTCTGTTGGTGTAGTATCTCAGAATCCGGTGAACATCCAGAGTATGCAGGAGGTAGGTACTTCCCTTGATTGAAGTGCTGCGTAAAGAAAGCAGGTAACTCCATGGATTGATTCAGCGTAGATTCCGCTACCACCTTTGGGAGAAACTTAAGGTTGGTACGCAGAGCCACACGTTCCATGTGAAAAATCAAATATGGGATTTTATACATAAGGGCCTCGAGCTCGGAAATCCTTCGAGCAGAAGTAATGGCCACGAGGAAGAGAGTCTTCCACGAGAGGAACTTCAGGTCTGCTGAGGCTGCTGGCTCGAAAGGCGGCAGAGTAAGCTTCTCTAGAATAAAATTCAGATCCCAAGGAGGGGCAGGAACCCAGATAGGGGGTCTCAAGTGGAGGACCCCTCTAAGGAAAGTCTTGGAGACCTCCAGCTGAGCAAACGTCCTGTCTGCAAAGGGGACATGGTAAGCTGAAATGGCCACCATGTGAACCTTCAAGGATGCATGACAGACCCAGATCGAAGAGGTGCCGCAAGTAATCCAGAAGCCGCCCCACAGAGCACGAGAAAGGCTCGAAATCCTTGGAGGTGGTCCAGATAGTGAACCATTTCCATTTCATGGCATAGGTAGATTTAGTGGAGGGTTTCCTGGCCTCCATCAGAATCTCAGCCACTCGGTGGGGAAACCCCGAATCGGGCTTGAGCTACGTCAGCAGGAGCCACGCGTGCAACTGAAGGGACCCGAGGCCTGGATGGACCAGGGTCCCCTGATTCTGGGTCAGCAAAAGTTGCAACAGAGGAAGAGGAGGTTCCTCTGAATACTGTTGCAGAAGAGAACCAAACTTGCCTGGGCCAGAAAGGAGCGATCAGAATCATTCAAGCTCCTTCTGAGCAGAGTTTGTCAAGACCCTCGGAATCAAGGGAATCGGGGGACAGATGAATCTGCCCTTCCAGTCTAGAGAGAGCGTCTCTCCCAAAAAATGCCGCGCCCTGGAGCAAGTGAGTAGAAGTCGGCAAGTTTTGCTTTGTGAGGGGATGTGAACAGGTCTACCTGTGGTGTTCCCCAACGAAGGAAGATATCATCTGCTACCCCCGATCCAGTTCCCACTCGTAAGCAGACGACCGACAGATGGTCTGCTAACGTGTTCTCGACCCCGGGATGTGAACAGCCGTGAGGTGAAGGTTGTGCTGCACTGCCCAATCCCAAACTCACATTGCCTCCCTGCAAAGAGGGTAGGAACGAGTTCCTCCCTGCTTGTTGATGTACCAGACCACACACATGTTGTCCGTCTGAACAGTCAGGTGCCCGGGAAGCAGATACAGAGCCTGAAGAGCGTACAGCACAGCCCAATCACACTGATGTGGAGAGATTTCTCGAGCTTGGACCAGGAGCCCTGGGTCCTGTGAGACCAAAGATGGGCTCCCCAACCCTTGCCCGAGGCATCCATGGTCAGCGTCTGGGAGGAGGGAGAAAGACAGAAGGGAACTCCCCGGCAAAGGTTCTCCTGAACCACCCACCATTGCAAGTCCCGAGACATAGCAGTGGAGACCAGAACTAGTTGATCTATGTCATCCGCCAGCTGATCCCATTGAGACCAAAGGGTCCACTGAGAAATTCTCATGGGGAGCAGAGCGCGAGGGACTGTTGGAATCACAGCCGCCATGAGCCAGAGTAGGCGAAGGACCATCCTGGTGCTGACCCGCCTGCTGCTGGACAAACAGGCTGACCTGAGCCTGGAGTGAGGCCGCCCTGTCCAGTGGCAGGAAAGCCATGCCAGAGGTGGTGTCCAGGGTCGCCTCGATAAACTGGAGCCTCTGGGATGGGAGCAAGTGGGACTTGGTCTGGTTGACTGCAATACCCAGGCAGGCAAAAACCTGCAGGGTAAGGGAAAGGGAGCGCAGGAGTTCCTCCCTGGATGTAAGCTTAGAGCCAATAGTCCAGGTACGAAAAACCTGTACCCCCGGGTATGTAGGTAGGCTGCTACCACCAAAAGACATTTGGTGTTCGGGGCGCCGAGGAGAGATCAAATGGGAAGGCCTTGAACTGGCAGTGGTCCCCCTGGAATGCAAAACGAAGGTATCTGCGATGGGAAGGGCGAATAGGGATATGCAGGTAAGCAACCTGTATATCCAGAGAGCACAGCCACCGTCCCAGCCGAAGGAGGGGCAGGATGCCCTGTAAAGAGAGCATCCTGAACCTTTTGTACTCCATGAACAGGTTCAGGGAGCTGAGGCCACCATCTCCTGACTTCTATCGGGACCAGAAAGAAATGGGAATAGTACCCCATCCCCCGGGGATGGGCTCTATCGCCTCCTTCAAGAAAAGAGTGGAGATTTCTTCCTGAACCAGGAGAAGGTGCTCTGGGGAGTACGACGACCTGGGTGATGGTTTTCAAGGAGGTTTCCGAAGAAACTCTACTGAGTGTCCTTCTGCAATCAGCTGGAGCACCCAAGCATCTGAAGTTATCCTCTCCCAACCCTGAAGATGGAGGGAGAACCTCCCTCCCACCGGTTCCTCTGAGAACCTTAGAGGCTGTGGGAGAGGAAAGGAGTCAGGTGGTGTGAGGTAGCATCGCCGCTGAAGCCCCCGCTGCTTTTTTGGGTGGGGGTGGGGGCTTAGCAGCCGGAGAGGCCCAATGTTTATTGGCCCGCTTTCCCTGAGGTTTCGCCTGTTGCTGATTACGTCTACGAAAGGGACGACGCTGTGTCTGAGGGGGTTTGTACATGGAGTCCACAGACTTCAGTGCAGTCCCCTTCTCCTGCAGATCGGTGATGTCCTTGACATCGCCACTGAACAGCACCGAACCCCTGAAAGGTGCGTCCTGGATAGTGGACTGCACCTCCGGGACCAATACTGACACAAGGAGCCAGGCATGACGCCGTAAACCCACGGCGAAAGCAGAGTTCCTACCAGCAGTGTCCACTGCATCGTATGTAGCATGAAGAATGTGCAGACTGGCCGAACGTGCAGAGTGGACAAGACCAGCCACTTCCTGCTTCACCTGAGATTCAGGAAGGGAGTCCAACTTGGATTCCACCTCACTAAGAATTGCCTTCTGGTAATCCCCATATGACTGACATAATTTAGAGCCCAGATACCCAGAATGGAAGAAATGTAGACCTTCTTCCCATACTGGTCCATAAGGCGGGATTCCTTATCAGGTGGCGACTAGCTCAAGTGTTTAAGGTTAGCTGACCGGCCATGAGCGGCGCTAATCACGACCAAATCAGCTCGAGGGTGAGAATTAAGGGAGTCAACACTCTCGGGTGCCTGGTATAGCCTGTCACACTTTCTAGTAAGAGGGGCTATCGCCGACAGTTGCTTCCAAATAGTGGAAACAAGGTCGTCGTGAGGCTCAATCCAGGGTGGCACCAAGTTTGGAGCAGTCTCTGGCAGATCCAGGAGCACAGCAAGTTTTTTTTTTTTTTTACACTGGGGATCCGGCTCCAAGGAGTGCCACTGATGAACCTCCTGGATTTTGTGCAGCAACTCTGTGAAAGAAGGATCCTCTGGAGGAGACTTCGGAGGGGTACCCGGCCTGGCTTATCCAGAGAGCGAGGCTCGTCGTCCGGGTCAGAATAACCATTGCAGTCATCTGAGGTGTCCGAGGAGGAAGAAGACGCCACCTCCCGGTGCGGGGGAGGAACGGACCCCTTGGGAAGCCCTTGGGGAAACGTATCCTGCCTAGTCCTGGAATCGGAGGGTACGCCTCTGGTATCTGGAGTTGGGGATGGAGTCTCATGTCTCAGACAGACGGGGACCGGAACCGTCAACGGGAGACGACAGCCCCAGCCCACCAGGAGGCTAGAGTCTCCTTCAAATCCACCGGCGGCTCAGGGGGTGGTGGTGGAGGAGGAGGAGGAGGAGGTGGTTACGGTTATTGGGCTTATCCGTACTGAGCGTATCCATAACCAGAAGGCGGGAACCCCGGTGTTGGGTAATGAGGCACCGTGTACTGTGGCGTCAGATAGGCTGGTGTCGGGTACTTGGGTGCTGGATACTGCGGACCTGGGTATGACGGGGTTGGATACCCTGCAGGCGGGCTGGGAAACTGAGGCCCGGTGGGCAGTAGGCCCGGTGTGGGGGCAGCATCCGGGAGAGGAAGAGGGATGTCACCCAGCGACAGGAGGACCAGCGTCTGAGCCGATGTCCGGGGGAAACGACGTCAGGTCATCCAGCCCAGCAGGAGGGAGACCTGACGGTAGTGTGGGAAGATCCCCGGCATCGCCGGGGAAGGAGGGGAGAAATCCCCGGGGTCAGGCTGAGGAGATGCTGGGTCTCGGAGGGCAGCGAAGGCTGCGGGAGCCGGAATGGCAGACAGCTTGTGGTCAGTCGTCGCCCGACGCTGCACGTGAAGCGCCGAAGGCGACGCCCTACTTACTGGCGGAGTCCGGGCGGCGCTGGAGCCAATGTCCACGGAACCACGCCCGAGGCAGGCCGTGATGGGGAGCGTCTGGTCGGGCGGAACAGGGGCCATGCGCTGCTGCCTCAAGGGTCGAGCGACCTAGCAGCCTTCTCCGGAGGAAGTCCGCCTCTGTAGACACTGATTCGTGCAGGCCGCGGGCGGTGGTCTTACTGGGAGTGAGGCCTTTTAGCCCGGAGGCACCTGAAGAGCCCGAGCCAGATGGGCGGGTGAACGCCGTCTTGGAAGCCTCCAAGACGGCCATCGCGGAGCGATCCCCGGGGGGTACGTTACCTTCAATATGGCGACTCCAGCCAAAGTCGCGGTAGACGAGGAGTCCCAGTCCCGGTGCTTCTCCGTATCTTTCTTCTTACAATGGCCTTCAGGGGAAGTTGAAGCCTGACTGAGCTTTTTTAACTCCTTCTCCGTGGAGGTCATTTTCTTTTTAAGGATGTGGGCCTCAAGGGACTGCTGCCTCCATCTGTGGGTGGTGGCGCTGAACTTCAGGCAATGCTTCCACTTCTCCACAGGGCGATCCAGGCCCAGACAGAAGCGGCACTGGGAGTGACCATCCTTGTGCGGGAGTTGGGCGCCGCATGAATTGCACTTATTCTTGTGCTCGGAAGGTGTAGGGGATGACACACATCACCGAAAAACTGACAAAGTTGAATCAAATCGAGAAAAAAATGATGGTAGAACTACCGACGACAGACTGACGAGCAGTGAACTTTACCACGAGGCGCTTCCACGAGCTAACGGCGGGAAAGAACTGCAAGACGGGCGTGGGGGACCGCCCCTTTATACTGACGTCACATGATGTCGGTCACCTGACGTGGGGGCAGTCCCCCGCCAGAGACTGCTAGCTAGAAATTTTCCTGTGGGGTCCTGACGCCTGCTGGCATCAGTCCTATATGTAATTACCTACTGCAAGAGCCCTCTCAAAGTAAGATCACATTTTATCAAGATATCTGAGCACATACTTTGTTAATTTAAATTTATTCCATAACTTAATTCCATTTTAAGTTTCCAAATTTCATGCAATTTTAACTTGAAAACATACTTTTTTTTTTTTTTACAGCAATATAATCACAATACAACTTAACTGAAATGTTCTTTTTTATACCTCAGATGCCTTCCTATTTTCCTTTCTTTACTTCCGGCCGCTCCCATGAAGAAGTCACCTACAATCTCCAGACCGATTTCAACAAAGTACTACACTGGTTCAATTCCAACCAGCTCTCCCTGAACGCCAAGAAGACAGTCTCTATGTCCTTCGGTAGAAGATGGAGACTATCCCAACTTACAACCCCCCTGACCTTCTGTACCCTAAATAACACCACCCTGGAAGACGTGTCCTCCTTTAGGTACCTAGGGGTCTGGCTTGATCGCCACCTCTCCTTCTCCACCCATGTGGACACCATCCTATCAAAACTGCGCCCCAAGCTCAGTGCCCTCTATAGAAACTGCGCCAGTCTACCGCTTCCTGTGAGACGTGAAATAGTCCAGAAAATGATTCTTCCGTCCTTCGACTACTGCGATGTCATCTACAGCACTGCCCCCAAGTCCATCTTATCCAGACTAGACCCTCTCTTCAATTCCTTCTGCCGCTTCACCCTCGATGACCCACCCCCCCCCGGCACCCATCACTGTAAGCTTTACCATTTACTGGCCCTTCCATCCCCGAGCAACCAGCGCCTACTCCACTGTGCTGAATTTGTTTCTAACTTTTGGCTCGGTTCCC
Organism: Neoceratodus forsteri; assembly: GCA_016271365.2. Taxonomy (NCBI): domain Eukaryota; kingdom Metazoa; phylum Chordata; order Ceratodontiformes; family Ceratodontidae; genus Neoceratodus; species Neoceratodus forsteri. The sequence continues at coordinate 188,444,179 of CM028129.1, forward strand.
TCCCACCCTACCTCGTTTCCTCCCTATTTTCCCCACCAACTGCAGCACACGCCTTCGGGTCTACTGACTCCAGGCAATTAGCTATCCCTCATCGAAGAACCTCCACAGACCAATCTGCCTTCTCTTACCACCTCCCTAAGTTCTGGAATGACCTGCCAGCCCAACTCCGCCATTCTTTCTCCAAATACTCTCTATCCTCCACCCTCTCTTAACTTCTTCGCACCCAATTGTAAGCTCCTGACACTTCGATGACTCATCCCCACCCGTGTCCCTCCTCCTTATGCGCCAGACCAGAGGCTGGGCCTTGCCCAATTGACTGGCTTATAATAAAGTTGCCCTAACATTCCTTGCTCTTATCTCCCCAGGCTCGTGCTCCCAGTTCGCACTGCCAACACGATGCATTTTTTTCTCTTTCTCTTATTCTCTAGATTTCGGCACTTATGTAATCCATGGGTAGTTCTATATTAATCAAACATGTATGCCACCACCCATGTGGCACAAATATGTAGTACTTCCACTTGCTTAAGCCTGCCTAGCTACACTCATCCATGTAACCACCGTTTTGATTTGCTTTACTCTAAATTGCAACCCATTGTCTGTTTTATGTATACTTCTCCTACGTAACCCATGTAACCACTGTGTTGAACTTGCTCGACTCTAACTGCATCACATTGTTTGTATTATGTATACTCCTCCCATGTCCCCAGGTTGCACCGTGAGATGAGCATAGTTTTGCTCAGTGTGCCTCTCCTGGTGAAACATTTTCAATAAATAAATAAAATAAATAAATTTTAGTGTCTATCCAATATTCCGATATGTTCTGACCTGGTTTTCATAAATTAATAATATAACTGGTGCTGGCATTATAGCCTAGAGGTTAGAGTAACGAGCTGTGAATAAGCTTGGCACATCCAGCAGATGTGTTTGGTGTTCGCTATTCATATAGTTGCCTTTAAAACTACTTTGAATCCCTTTCTCCTCAGCTGTTCTTTTTTCAATACTGCCTGAACATTCAATGACATCAATAACACCATTCTAAGCCATTCAGATGAATAGCATGGCATGGTATTACAGAGGTCACGGAATTTCTTAGAAATATGAAAAGAAAGAGCAATAGCTGCAGAGAAGAGTGGAATTCTAATATAGTTTGGAGGATACCCACAGCTAGATTATTTATTTATCAAAAAATTGGTTAAAACATATCAGAATACACAGGATTGTGGGAGCAGCTGCACAAGGGAGGGAACTGAAGGTCACTATCCACCTGGGGACAAATGACCTGGCTAGGAATGGGATCACAGCAGTGCAGCAGGAGTTTATGGAGTTGGGGAGGGGTCTTAGACAAGTGGCACAAACGGTAACATTCTCGGAAGAGCTACCTGTCTATGGCATGGGTGAGGCTAGGGTACTCCACACCATGGGATTCAATGACTGGTTGAAAAACTGGTGCAGAGCTCAGGGATTTGGCTTCATTGGGGACTGGGGGTCCACCTAGAGGGATACAGGCCTATACTGGTGTAATGGTCTGCATCTGTCCGGAAGGGGAACCAGGATTCTAGGTGATAGGTTTAAATGCTACATTGGCAAGGATTTAAACTTGCCAAGGGAGGAGGCACTAAAGAGAAACAGGGAAATCCCAGCCCTCCCCCACAAAACAGGGTAGTCAGCGACGTAGACACAAAGGTAGAGAAGTCAATATTGTGTAGAACAGGGGTAAATCAAGAAAAAGGCAGTAAGGACAGGAATGGACCTAAAAGGGGTAAGGCCATCAAAAAATGGAGGGTGATTAGTACCAATGCCCGTAGTCTGGGTAACAAGCTCCTTGAACTAGTGACCTTGATGGAAGAGGGACGCCTCGATATCGTGGCAGTCACAGACACATGGTACACAGAGAACAATGACTGGGATGTCAACATACCAAGGTACATCATCTACAGGCGGGACAGGGAGGGTAAAAGAGGAGTAGTAGTAGCTCTCTAAATAAGTGAAGGAATCAAAAGCAGCAGAACTAAAGGGTAAACAGGGAGGGGAGAAGGCACTGTAGGTCACCCTGGAGACAGGAAATGGCACTATAATCAGCACAGGGGTTGTTTACAGACCCCCATCTCAGGGGGAGGCAGTGGACAAGGAAATGACAAGGCATCCTTAGAATGGCAGAAAAAGGAGAGATATTGTTGATTGGGGACCCGAATGTGTGTCAGATGTTAGCTGGAGCACCTTTACTGCAGCCACATCCAAGAGCAGGGTCATTCTCGATGCCTTCAGGGGGCATGCCTCAGACAGCTAGTGTAGGAACCCACTTGGGAGGGCACAATCTTAGACCTGGTACTTTCACGTGAGGATGGAGAGAGGATCTCAGATTTAGTAGTGGGTAGCCATCTGGGAACAAGTGACCACCAAACAGTGTGGTTCACAATAAACACAGCTGTAAAGTCAAGACATACAAAAGCGAGGGTGTTGGACTTTAGTAAGGCTGACTTTGGCAAAATGGGAGAGTGCCTCAGAAAAGCACTGGCAAACGGGCAAGAAGGAGGGGTGGAAGAACAATGGGGAAACATCAGAACTGCCATCAGAGAGGCAACAAGCCTTTGTGTAAAGCAAATCAACAAAACAAAACGAAGGAAAAGCCATCATAATTCTCAAAAGAGGTGTCAGGTAAGGTTAAGGAGAAAAGGACAGCTTTCAGGACATAAGGAAACACTGAAGGAGCAGGACAGAGAACTATATCAGGTAAAGCAGAAGGAGGCAGGGAAGGCAGTCAGAATAGCAAAGGCCCAAACTGAGGAAAAGACAGCCAACTCTGTTAAGAAGGGGAATAAAACCTTTTATAGGTACATTAGGGAGCAAAGAAAGACCAACTGAGGGATATTGAGGCTTCATAAAGGCGAGGGAATGTGGGAAGAGGATGACCGTGAAAAAGCAGGAATACTGAACAAATACTTCTGTTCAGTTTTCACAAAAAAGGAGGAGAGGGAGGTACCTAAACCCAACAATAGAAATACCAGTCCATTCACAGAAGAAAAAATTACTCACCTTAGTAATATTGTTTCTTCTAATGGAGTCTTGCTATATTATGACTGATGCAGTTTGTCCCACCATTAGAACTGCTCTGGAGGTGAAAGAGTTAACTTCCATGCAGTGCATGGAACTTAGAGCTCGAGCTCGGTTAGAGAAGTTCTGTCAGGGTAATTTCAAACCGAAACCGTCAGATCTTTACGAGCAAAACTCACTAAGGCTCTGTGTGGAAGCTGTAACCTACACTAGCCAACTGGCTACTAAAATATTCAGACATTTTCCTGGTCCCAACACCAAGACTCAAGTCAGGGGACCAGAAACAATAAGATAAAATAAATAAATAAAACACAACACCCAAACATAAAAGGGGCATCAATAAGTGCCAACAGTGGACTGCCCACCCCATACCCAAAGTAGAAGTTCTGAGAGGGGCAGGCTGGGGGGGAGGTCATAATATAGCAAGACTCCATTAGAAGAAACAACATTACTAAGGTGAGTAATTTTTTCTTCAAACAACATGAAGTCTTGCTATATTATGACTGATGCAGAATACAGCAGTACCTCCATGGAGGAGGGACAGAACCTACTTAGGAATAGGCTTGAAAACGGGTTGTGCCAAACCGAGCATCCCTCCTGGCCTGGATATCCAGGGAGTAATGCTTGGTGAAAGTGTGTACTGTTTTCCAAGTAGCTGCTTGACATATTTCCAAGATAGGGATGTCTCTGGCAGCAGCCAGAGATGCTGCTGTACCTCTGGTAGAGTGAGCCCTCAGGCCTGAGGGGGGAACCTTACCCAGTTTTTGATAACAAAATTGGATACAAGAGACAATCCACCTGGCAATGGATCTCTTAGTGGCAGGTCTCCTTTTCCCAACCTCACCATAAGTGAGAAATAGTTGAAGGGAGTCAAACCTATGACCCTTGGTACACTCTATGTAGTAACTTTGGGCCCTCTTAACATCTAAGCTGTGCAGCCTCCTCTCACCAGAGGAGGAATGGTCAGTGAAGAACACTGGAAGTGAAATAGATTGGTTAAGGTGGAAATCCGAAACCACCTTAGGCAAAAACTTCCTGTTAGTCCTGAGGACTACCTTATCCCTGTGAAAGGAAATAAAGTCAGTCTCCACTGATAAAGCCTGTAACTCACTTATGCGCCTGGCAGAAGTGATGGCTACTAGAAATACAGTTTTCCAAGTCAAATACTTAAGCTCTGCCGAAGACAGAGGCTCAAAGGGGGGTTGCATCAGCTGAGCAACGCAAACATTAAGATCCCAAGCAGGGGCAGGGTCCCTGAATGGAGGATGGTATGAAGCAATCCCTTAAAAAACTTGGAAAATACAGGGTGAGCAGAAAGAGAAGAGGGCTTCCCTGCTGAAATGAAAGCAGAGACAGCTGCCAAATGCACTTTCAGGGTAGCTGGTCTCAGTCCCAAAGAATTAAGATGGACCATATAATCCAAAACAGTGGGTAAAATCAGCAGATTCTGGGGAAATATGCTTCCCAGAACACCACATGGAAAACCTTTTCCACTTGGAGTTATAGGTAGCCCTGGTGGAAGGCTTCCTAGAAGCTTTCAAGATTTCGAGAACACCCTGAGAAAGTTGTAGATCAGCAAACTCTAACTCCTCAAGAGCCAGGCCTTGAGGATGAGGGATTTGAGATTCGGATACCAGACTCTCCCCTGAGCACAGGTTAACAGATTGTGGTTCCTGGGGAGACACAGGGGAAGATGGACTGCTAAGGACAGAAGGAGTGGGTACCAGGGCTGCCTGGTCCAGTCTGGAGCAATCAGGATCATCTTGCAGGGCTGAGACCTGATTTTGACTAGCACCTTGAACAGGAGAGGGAAGGGGAAGGCATAGAGAAACTTCCCTTCCCAATCGAGGAGAAAGGCATCCAGGGGGACTGAGCCCAACACCGGGGGCCTGCAACAAAAAAGTGGAAGTTGATGATTGTCTGGGGCTGCAAAAAGATCTATCTGAGGAGTGCCCCATCTGGCAAAAACTATCCCCAGTACTAGGGGATCCAGTGACCATTCGTGATGGCCCTGGGAAATCCTGCTGAGAGCATCTGCCAGGACATTGTCCTTGCCTGGGAGGTGAACTGCTATGAGGAAGTGTTCAGGGAATAAGCCAGAGACCACAACTTACGCCTCGTGCACAAGGTCAAGACCGAGTGCCCCCTTGTTTGTTGATGTACCACATTGTAGTGGTGTTGTCTGTTCTGACCTGTACCACCTTGTTCTGAACAGATGCAGAAAAGACCTGAAGTGCTAGAAAACAGCTCTGAGTTCCAACAGATTGATGTGGAGCAGAGATTCCTGAGGGACCATAACCCTGGGTGGAGAGGTCGCCCATGTGAGCTCCCCATCCCAAGAGGGACGATCTGTAGTAAGGGTCAAGGAGTGGGACAGAGGATGAAAGGCACCCTTGTCTCAGATTGCTCTGATCCTGCCACCACTGAAGGGCCTGGATCAGGGTTCGAGTCACTGGGATTAACTTGGATAGGGGATCTCTTCTTTGAGACCAGAAGGCTCTCAAATGGAACTGGATGTCCCTCATCTGAAATCTTGCTCCTTGCACTACAGCTGTGGAAGAAGCCATGTGTCCTAGGAGCTGCAGGAAATGCCTTGCTGGTCGAGAGACCTGCAGAGTGAAGGACGAGGCCAGGGCCACCAAGGTCCTTACCCTTTCTAGGGGAAGGCAGGCTCTGGCCTGCTTTGTATCCAGTTCTGCGCCTATAAAGGTGAGTACCTGGACAGGTTCCAGAACTGACTTTGGAAGATTGAGAAGAAAGCCCAGAGAGCTAAGCAGCTGCTGGGTAACTAGCAGGTGTGATCTGACCTGGTCTGGAGACTGACTCACAACGAGCCAGTCGTCCAGGTAGGGAAAGATGGCAATCTTTTGCCTTCTTAGATGAGCAACTGCTACTGCCAGACATTTTGTGAATACCCTTGGGGCAGAGGTAAGGCAAGCAAGGCATTGCTCTGAACTGATAATGGCCTGAGGGCAGTTCAAATCTGAGGTACTTTCGATGGGAGCTTCTGATAAGAACATGAAGTAGGCATCCTTGAGGGCCAGGAAGCTAGCCAGTCCCCTGGCCTTAGGAGAGGTAAAATCATTCCCAGAGTCACCATTTTGAATTTTGCTTTTAAAAGGTGCTTGTTCAGATATCTTAGGTCCAGGATGGGCCGCCACTCTCCTGTCTTTTTGGGGTAAGAAGTACCTGGAGTACAGACCCTTGCCCTGGTGTGAGGAGAAACCCTTTCTACAGCTCTGAGAGCCAGGAGGGTTGAGACTTCTGTTTCCAAAGCAAGAGTCTCTAAAAGGTTTGCAGGTGGAAAGGATCTGGTTCTCATCTTTGGAAATTTTTTGAAGCTGAGAACCAGACCCTGGCTCACTACTTCCAGGACCCACCTGTCTGATGTTAAAGACTCCCAGTCCTGGACGAAATAAGCCAGCCTGCCCCCTACAGGTAATGGAGAGACGACCCTGGGCATCCCATCAGGGTGCCTGTTTGGCAGGGGCTTTAGGCTGAGGGGTGGGAGCAGGCCTGCCTGCCCCGGTCTGCCTCTCCTTCTGAAGAACCCCCTCTGAACATAGGCTGAAGAGGAGGCCTGGGTCTGGAAAAAGGCCTGTGAAAAGGCCTGCCCCTACCCCTGGGGGGCTGCCTCTGAGGAGTGGCTTGCCGTTCCTTGGCTTGTGCACTCCTATAAGTGGTTCTATATTCATCCATTTTCTTCATATAATTCTCTGTCTGCTCCCCAAACAGAGAATTTCCCTCCACAGGAAAATCCATAACCTTAGACTGGGTATCCTGTGACAAAGTAGTACACCTGAGCCAGGCCAATCCACGAAAAGCCACAGATGTAGCCATGACTCTAGAGGATACATCATTAGAATCCACTGCAGCATGAAATGCACCTTAGATGCCTCAATACCATCAACAGCCACCTGCTCCAGCTCCTTTGCAAGCTGGCCAGGGGCCCTGTTTAGCTAAGAGCCATGACAGTATCCCATCTAGATTTTGGTATCTACGTAACATAAGCCATATAGTTTGCTTGTCTGAGTCCCAAAGGCGCTGCCATGTATTGTTTTGGCCATGGCATCAATCTTCCTGGAGTCCTTGTCAGGAGGATGTGAAGCCAGGAATATTAGCTTTATCACAGGCTGCAGCCTGAACTACTAACATGACTGCATTGCTGTGAAAGAAATTCTGTATCAGGACCTGACAAAGTGTACCTCCTGTCCATCTTTTTATCCACAGGAGGCACAGAATTAGGAGCTTTTAAAATATTTATTGTTTGTTTCCTAAAAGATTTATGTAAAGGGATAGACAATCTCCTGGACTCTGGGATATCCATCATCTCTACAAAGTCAGGCTCCTCTTGCTCATCCAAAGCCTCCTCTAAAGGAAGCTGGAAGGTTTCAGCAACTTTTTTATAAAACAGAAAATGAGAAGGGGACTCAGCAAGCCTAGGTGGGAGATTCACCTAAAGGTCTGTCTGGGGAGATGTCCGGTTCAGTGGGCACATCCAGACTTTCAAAGTCACATTCACACTGATCATAATCATCATCCCCCTCCTCTGGTTCATAAAACTCTTCTATATCATATTCTTGAACTGGTGGAACCGACCGAACCGACCTTTTGCCAGATAGTGGCGGTTCGGAGGGAACCGGGGAAAGTGACTGGACAATCTGTATTGCCCTGGCTATCTCTGCAGCAGTTGGAGAAGGATTTGGACTCCACACCTGCTGACTTTCTAGTTCTCTTTGCTGGAACTGGCTCCTCAGAGTCAGCTACGTTGCCTGAGGAAGTCTGGCCCTGGTCAGAGGAACTCCCTCAGGTCCGGTTGGCAACTTGACGGGCTGGCTCATCGGGTCAAGCGGACTTTTGGCCTCTCGTTCCTGAGCCTACCAACTCTCTTATCTAGGGTAGCTGCAGGGAAATTCTTGCAAATCTGGCAGTCTGCATTGAGGTGGTCAAACCCCAGACAATAAACACATGTGGTGTGTGGGTCAGCCTTGGCAAAGGCTTCCCCACAGACACTACAGTGTTGAAACCCAGTGGGCCCGGTTTTTCTTTTGGGTTTCTCAGACATAATGCCAGCCTAACCAAAAACCTGCCCTTTTGATGGCAGTGCCAGGCAAGACACCCTTATCGGTTCCCAACCGTGTCACGGGTCGTGGAAAAAACCGTAATGAAATCCGTTTTTTTTTAGAACCGATAAGAACCGGGAACCGCACTCTAGCAAGCCTTAAAAGGCTTCAGAATAAAGTTTAAATACAATTTGACCGGTTCAAACCGAACCGATAAACATTTACAAGTTCCATACAGAAAACCTATCTATTACTTACAATACCATAGACAGAGCTTGAACCGATCGGTTTGCGGTTAAAATAAAGAATATCGCGGTTGAATTTAACAGAGGAAAAAACACTTTAAACCGAGAAAATGAACCGAGCAGCAGGAGGAATCTCCGGAGCAACTGTTCAGTGAGGCCGGATAAAGAATCTGACGGTTTCGGTTTGAAATTACCCTGACAGACTTCTCTAACCGAGCTCGTGCTCTAAGTTCCATGCACTGCATGGAAGTTAACTCTTTCACCTCCGGAGCAGTTCTAATGGTGGGACAAACTGCATCAGTCATAATATAGCAAGACTTCATGTTGTTTGAAGAAAGGGTTCTGAAAGAACTCTTAAAACTGAAGGTGGACAAAGCAATGGGGCCTGACGGGATTCAACCAAGAATTCTAAAAGAACTAAGGGTAGAACTAGTGACACCACGGACTACCCTCTAACAAATCATGGGAGGATTGGGTAGTACCTGAGGACTGGAGGAGGAGGATGGATGTGCTCCCACTTCACAAAAGTGGGAGCAATGCAGAGGCAGGAAACTACAGACCTGGTAGTTTGACCTCAGTGGTAGGGGAAAATGATGGAATCACTTCTGAAGGAAAGAATTGCTGAGTACCTAGAGGCCAGCGGGGCAAAGGACTCAAGGCAGCATGGATTCACAGCGGGACGGTCATGTCAGACGAATCCAATAGATTTCTTTGACTGGGTAGCCAAGGTGGTGGACCAGGGAAGTACTGTGGACATGGCCTACCTAGACTTTAGCAAGGAATTTGACAGACCCACACAAAAGATTAATATACAAGTTAGCCAGCCTTTGGGTGGGTCCCAAGGTGGTAGCCTGGGTAAAAACTGGCTGGACAACAGGACACAGAGGGTAATAGTAAGCAGAGTCCACTCTGAAGAAAGGGGGGTTTACTAGCGGAGTACCGCAGGATTCAGTACTGGGACCAGTCCTCTTTAATGTCTTTATAAGAGACACTGTAATGGAACTGGAAGGAAAAGTGTGTCTCTTTGCAGATGACACAACAATCTGCAACAGGGTCAATACAGAAGGTGGGGTGGAAAGGATGAGAAGGGACTTGGCAAGGTTGGAGGAATGGTCAAATGTATGGCAGCTTAGATTCAATGCAAAGAAGTGCAAAGTAATGCACCTGGGAAACAAAAACCCAGGGAAAGAGTACACAATGAGTGAGATACTAACAACAACAAGAATGGAAAGGGGACCTGGGGTAGTCATATCAGATGACCTAAAGGTGAGCAAGCAATGTGAGAATGCAGTAAGGAGGGCTGTCGGGATACTGGGATGCACAGGGAGAGGCATCACCAGTAGAAAACAGGAAGTTGTTATCCGTCTGTACAGACAGTTGGTGAGACCCCATCTGGAGTAGTCTGTGTAGTTCTGGAGACCCCATCTCTACCAGGACATAAGACAGGATGGAGGTTGCCCAGAGAAGGGCAAGTAAAATGGTGCAGGGTCTGCACCAGAAGACAGACGAAGAGAGATTAAAGGAGCTTAATATGCATACCCTCGAGGAAAGGAGGGAGAGCGGGAACATGATAGAAACTTTCAAGTACCTCAAGGGAATCAACAAAGTCCAAGAGGGTATCATCTTTCAGAAAAAGAGGTGCAAGAACAAGGGGGCACAATTTGAAGATAGAGGGGGCGGCTCAAGCGTAATGTGAGGAAGTATTTGTTCATGGAGAGGGTTGTGGATACACGGAACGGCCTTCCTGAGGAGGTTGTGGAGTCAGAAACAGTGGGGGAATTCAAGAATGCATAGGACAGACACAAGGCAATTCTAGTGGGGGGTAGGAGGAAGTAGGCTGTTGGTTAACTAGGATCTGCAGCTTATCCATTAGGAAGGGAAATGGGCAGACTTGGTGGGCCAAGCGGTCCTTATCTGCCATCAAATTCTATGTTTCTATGTTTCACTAGCATGGAAAAGAAAACAGAAGAGCAGATATCTATGTAAAAATAATTTTCTAGCACATTTTAATAGTGTACAGCTGAAACTTACAGCATTTATGGCTCCATAGATGCTGTCCTTCAAAGTTGCATAACTACTGTCAAACTGTTTTAAATATGTTGAAGTGTTTGAAATGTAACAACTTATTTTACACTCTTGATGCATTTAAAACATTTCAACACTACCTAAGCACATTTGGAGAACAATGTTTGTGGAAACATTAGAAAGATGAGACTTTCCAACTGTGTACAGCTTGAACTTCTACAGTTACAGCTGTGGACACAGTCCTCCAAAGCTATAATCGTACTGTAGAACAGTTTAAAAGTGATTTTGTGAAGCCTGCCACAGCAAATGGGAGTAGTAACCTGTAGGAGTTGATTCACTCTCCTATCATTCTTTTTTTTTTTTTTTTTAATACTTTATATTTTTATTTTGTGTTACTCAAACAATTAAGTTTGTTTAGCAAGCACATATATTACAATTATTTCTGTTTTCCTGATGAGGGCGCCACTCCTCTTAATACACACAAGAATATCATCTAATGCTTTAGTGATACATCACTGTGGGGTAGTCTTAAAATGCAACTGCATTTCCCTAGTATAAAACAATCATTAGCTGTATAGAGCCTATAAGCTGCATGTATATAATCAAAGTGTCCAAAGAGAAAAAATGTCCAGAGTCCTTCACCATATTAAAATGGTACTGGGTACCATGCTTTAGCTGATAAAGGCACCTAATAAGTGCAAGTCTTAATTAAGCTTGATCATATTTATATGTATAAGCAACACTACAGTTAACACTGTAACTGTCTCGTTTAAAATAAAACTTTACCAAGCCAGAAAGAGGCTGAGTAACTTTTACAACTAATCTAGTTACAACCAGTGTAGTTGAATGAGCCATATACCGAAAGTTTAAAATAAAATGTCCATATCTGGATCACCTGTCCAAGTTTAAACAGCTCGGTTTCAGAAGTTTTAGATTTTAAAGTTTTAAATTCTAAAGTCCCCATTTGTCTTTGGGAGCGATTTCACCCTCCTTACCAGAAGGATTTACCGATATTTTAAGGATCTTCTTCATCCGATGATTGATGGTCTGATGCTGAGGAATGCTTCAGGGGAATCGCATGTCTCTGACTCCATTTCAGAGCATCCGCTGGGTCAGTACATAGATAAACTTTCCATCTATGAGCAACCCTTAACCTTGCAGGGAAAATCAGGCCATGAGGTATCGAGGCCTCTCTTAGCATTGCTCTTACACCATCAAATTGTCTACGTTTCTGCCTCGTTGTGAAAATAATGTCCGGATACAAACTGATTCTGTGTCCCTCATGCAGCAATGTACCCTTGCGCCTAGCAAGAGCTAGAATAGAATCTCTTGACCCAGCTCTGTCGGTGACAATTAAAATCGCCCTTGGAACCTCAGATTCCTCCGACTGTCCTCTCGGAGTGATGCGGTAAGCTCTTTGGAATCATTGTGTCTTCTGTTGTACTTCCTCGCCTAACTGATTCCCGAACTATTCTCTCAAAAATAGCAGGAGGTGATCCCCTTCACTACCTTCAGGCATTCCCAACAGTCGGATGTTTGGAGCTCTGATTTGGTTCTTTAGGTTCTCCAATCTAGCCTTCCAATGTCCACTTTAATTATTGTAGACACTGCACCCATTGTAGCATCAGCACGTTTCGAGGCATCAACGGCTGTAGTTTGAACCCCTTCCATTGATGTTTCCAAGGTGATGACTCGATGGACTTAAATCATCTAGTTTGTCTGAAATTGCAGTCACCAACTTGATTAAAGCAGAGAGTTTGGCACCGATGGTTTGTAAGGTCTCCTTGGGTGCCTCCTCGACAGTTTCATCAGGCCTGCCATGCGGTGTTCTCTGAACGTTTTTGGATTTTACTCCCGATCCATGGTGGTGTTCTTTTCGAGGGTTCCCCATTTTATTACCGGGATCTTCCGATACAGTTTAAGCCCAGGCAGCCATGGTACTCTCTGCTGCGCTCCATGGTGCCCCTACCCTTGATAGATGTGCCCTTTGAGAGAAGTGAAATGTAGGTTCTGACCCACCTCCAGAGGTACTGCTTCTTAGTCTGCAAAGAGTTTGGAATACTGAAGAATTCCTGGGGTTAGAAGAAACAATTACCATAGTAATCTTGTTTCTTCCAAGGTATGCTTCAATATTTTTAACTCTTTGGCAGTCAGCCTTTAAAGTAGAACTGCCCCGAGATAGAACATTATGCTAATGATGGGACCATCATTACCTCGTGCCACTTATTCAAATGCTGCCTTTACTAACTGCTGTATTCTATTAATGCCTCACATTTCACAGAGAGCCTGCAAGGAGAGGCCCATCTAAAAAAATAAATCCAACAACAATTATAACCAACACTAACTAACCCCCCGAAAGAGGAACCAAACCTTCATAATGTCAGAGTAACCTGAAGAAGGGAAACAATGTCCAACGGGGCTCAAGAAAAACTCAGACCATGCCAATGTGTGGCACCCTTTCACATAGGTATTCAGCTTGGAGTGCAGAGGCCACTGGTTCTAGAAGGGGAGGTAGGGTGGGAGAGTTATGAATATTGAAGAATACCTTGGAAGAAACAAGATTAGTATGGTAATTGTTTCTTCTAACCCCAGGAATTCTTCAATATTCCAAACTCTTTGCAGACTAAAAAGCAGTACCTCTGGAGGTGGGTCAGAACCTACATTTCACTTCTCTCAAAGGGCACATCTATCAAGGGTAGGGGCACCATGGAGAGCAGCAGAGAGTACCATGGCTGCCTGGGCCAATCTGGTGCTATCAAGATCATGGATGCTGAGTGCGATCTGAGCATGAGTAGTACTCTGTATACCAGAGGGAAGGGACAGAAAGCATACAGGTGCCTCCCTGACCAGTTCAGTGCTAGAGCATGAACTGGAGGTCTGCAACAATATTGTGGAAGGTGGTGGTTATGGTGGGATGTGAACAAGTCTACCTCTGGAGTGCCCCACTTCCTGAAAAGCACTTGCACCACCCGACTGTTCAGGGTCCATTCGTGATGGGCCTGGTTGATTCGGCTCAGGGCGTCTGCCGAGGTTTTGTCCTTACCAGGCAGATGAATGGCCTGTAGCGAAACTCACAAGGAGTATGCCTGACTCCATATTTTCATGGTTTCTGTACAGAAAGGGCCTGACCTTGTCCCTCCCTGCTTGTTTATGTAGTACATTGTGGTGGTATAGTCTGTTCTGATCTATACCACCTTTCCCTGCAGCAGTGGTGTGAAGGCCTTTAGTGCCAGCAATACTGCTCTGAGTTCCAGCAGATTTATGTACAGAAGTAAATCTGCACTTGACCATGTGCTTTGGGTGGTGTGATCTCCCAGATGGGCACCCCACCCCACTAGTGATGAGTCTGTTGTGAGAACAACTGATGGGGACTCCTGTTGAAAAGGGAACCCCCCTTCCCTTAGGTTGCTTTCCTCTTTCCACCATTGGAGGGCCTGCTACAAAGTTTTTGTTACTGGAATCAGTTTTGAGAGAGGATCCCTTCTCTGACACCAGTGTGCCCTGAGGTGAAACTGAATGTCCCTCATCTGGAATCTGGATCCCAGTACTCTGCACGCCTGCGGTAGCTGCCATGTGGCCCAGTAGCTGAAGAAACTGTCTTGCAGTTTTTGGTTTGTTCAGGCTGAATTAATCTGCTATCCGAAGAATACTCCTTGCCCTGCAGAGTATTTAGCTCTGCTCCTATGAACTGCAGTACCTGAGCAGGCTGAAGGACAGACTTTTCCAGATTAATCAGGAACCCTAGAGACTCAATGAGCCCCTGGGTGAGTTGCAGATGTTCCCTCACTTGCTGGGGTGATTTCCCCACCACCAGCCAGTCATCTAAGTACAGGAAAACTGTGACCCCTCATCTTCGAAGGTGTGCCAAAACCACTGCCAAGCACTTTGTGAACACCCCTGGTGCTGAAGTGAGACCGAATGGCATGGTTGAGAACAGATAATGACCTGAAGGCAGTCTGAACCTGAGGTATTTTCTGTGAGACTCCCGTATGGGGATGTGTAAATATGCATCTTTTAGGCCCAGTGAAGCCAACCAGTCTCCTTTTTGGTTGGTTGGCAGAATCAGTGTCAGGGTTACCATTTTGAACTTTGTTACACACCTGTTTAAGACCCTTAGGTCTAAGATGGGCCACCACTCCCAATTTTTCTTTGTGGTACAGAAGTATCTTGAGTAGAATCCCTTTCCCTTTAGGTGTACTGGCACTGGTTCAACTGCTCATGACAGTAGCAGGTTTTTAACCTCTGATTCCAGGAGTTTTCTTTCTGTACATGTGGATGGCTTGAAAATGCGGGTTCTTAAAGGTGGAAGGGATTTGAAGCTTAGAAACAATCCCTGGCTCACTACTTCCAGGATCCACTTTGTCTGTGGTGAGTTCCTGCCAAGCCTGAAAGTAGTGACCCAGTCTGCCTCCTACAGGCGATAGGGAGGTGGCCTGTACAGACACGTCAGGGTGCCTGTTTTGCTTGAGGCTGGGCCTGGAATTGGGAGCCACACCTGGAGTCCCTTCTGCCTCACCCCTAAAGTACCCCTGCTGTGGTTACTGCTGACACTGAGGTGTAGCCATGGCCTGGAAAGAAAGACATGTTCTGGAATGATCTACCCTTGCCTCCCCTTCCACAAGGTCTGGTGGATGGGGAAGGTTTTTTCTTTGGCAGAATTACTTCTGTTGGTGGCTTTGTATTCATCCACCTTCTTCATGTAAGCCTCTGTCTTATCTCAAAAGAGGAAGTTTCATCTAGAGGAAAATTCAATGCCTTGGTCTGTGTATCCTGGGTAAGGTTTCTGGCTCTCAACCAAACAAAGCTCCTCTGTGCCACAGTGTTTGCCATCCACCTGGCAGTGGTGTGGTTAGAATCAACAGCCATCTGGAACTGATATTTGGCTGCTTCCAAACCAAACCTGGCTGTTTCGGCTAGATCAGCTATAAGGGGACCCTGTGCTGTGTCTGCCATGGCAAGAACAGACTGTCAAAGAGATTTCTGATATTGAGCAGCACAGGCTTGGAAGTTTGCCTGTCTGATGGCCAAGGAAGCCAATAAATATCCTTTCTTGGCCATGCTGTCAATCTTTCTAGAGTCCTTGCCTGGGGGGTGAGATGCTAGTGGTACCTTTGTCTTGTCACAGGCTGCCACTTGCACCACCCCCGGTGGCCAGGGTGGGAGAATAGGAATTCAGCACCCTCCCTTTCCAGCTGGTACTTTTTGTCAAGCCTCTTATCAAGAGGGGGACAGTATTTGGGTTTGCAAAATCTTTAATGCATCCTTCTTAAAGAACTTGTTTACAGGAAGGAGAAGCTTTCTAGTGGGTGTCAGCCCCATCATTTCTAAGTATTCGGCTTCTTCTTCATCCTCAATCACTTCACTAGTGGGGATGTCTAAGGCATCCACCATCCTCGTTACAAATGTGAAGTGTGAGTAAAAGTCCTCTGATGCCCTGGGAGGAAAACCAAAATCTTGTTAAGGGGAAACCTCAAGTTCAATGGGTTCCCCTTCAACCCTCACATCATCATCATATTCCTCCTCTTCAAAAAAGGAAGACTGAGTAGAGGAGCCAGTCTGCTTGGCAAGAGTCTGTGGCTGAGAAGCAGTCAGCCCCTGTAATGCCAGGATAACCCGAAAAGCCTGTGCAATCTTTTCAGCAGTTAGTAGTTTCAATGCAAAGTACCCAAGTGCTGCTCAGCAGGGGGTTCTGTGTGCTTGGTTTTCTTGGATTTCTTAGATGGAACCGAAGAGTCAGCTGGTTCAGCAAGCCTCTTTGGAACTGCTTGTATACCCGTATCAGGGCTGGCAGTTACAGCTGTTGTGGTTTCACCCACAGAAGCAGAAAGTGTCGGCTGGTCAGAACTCGAGGGACCCTTAGGTGGTGGAAGCTTTATGTTAAGCCTTTCAAGGCGTTTCTCGACAGTTTTTTCTGGAAATTTTTTTTTTGCAGATTTCAGTGTCTGCTTTTATATGATCGTAACCAAGGGAGACAAAAAAAATTACTCAACATAGTAATGTTGTTTCTTCTAATGGAGTCTTGCTGTATTCAGACACAATGCAGTTAGTCCCAGCACTTGAACTGCCCCGGAGAGGAAAGAGTTAACTCTATGCAGAAGCATAGAACGTTGAGCTCGCTTTTAAAACCTCTGTCTGTGGTACTTTCCAGTGTAACAGTCAGATTCTTACGAGCAAGCTAAATACTACAGTATGGAAATTGTTCAATATCTAGCCAAAGGGCAAAAGATTCTTTTTGGGCCCAAAAGATTCAAGCCAAGAACCTAAGAAGGAAAGGTAGTGACAATATTTAAGTATAAAACATCAGAAAAATAACATCTACCCCACCCAAGAGGGAGGGGACAGGTACACCCCTGAGGTGCAACACTTACCTGCCAGCCCACTTCCCCCCCCAAAAAAAACAGGTTCTGAGAGAGGAGGCAGGTGGGGAGGCCTGACTACAGCAAGACTCCATTAGAAGAAACATTACTATGGTGAGTATTTTTTTCTTCAAACAACATGAAGTCTTGCTGTATTCAGACATAATGCAGACTACCAAGCAGTTCCCCATGGAGGAGGGAATGCAGAACCTACTTTGGGAAGAGGCTCTGCAGTACTGCTGTGCCAAACCTAGCATCACTCCTAGCCTGGATGTCCAGGGAGAAATGCTTGGTGAAAGTATGTACTGTTTTTCCAGGTGGCTGCTTTACAGATCTCTAACAAAGGTACATCTCTGGCCGCAGCTAGAGTAGCAGCTGTGCCCCTAGTCGAGTGAGCCCTCAGGCCTGAAGGGGGCGTTCTACCCAATTTGTCATAGCAGAATTGTATACAAGAAACAATCCACCTGGCAACAGTTCTTTTAGTGACAGGCTTACCTTTCCCCACTTCACCATAAGTGAGAAACAATTGAAGACAGTCATTTCTATGTGCCTTGGTATGCTCAATGTAGTAGCTAAGGGCCCTCTTAACATCCAGACTGTGTAACCTTCTTTCATCTGACGAAGAATGGTCAGTGAAAAACACAGGGAGAGATATAGACTGGTTCAGATGAAAATCCAATTCCCCTTTGGGCATAAGCCTTCAACTGGTTCTTAGGACCACTTTGTCCCTATGGAAGGAGATGAAGTCAGGTTCAACTGACAGAGCCTGTAACTCGCTAATCCGCCTGGCAGAAGTAATAGCTACCAGGAACACAGTTTTCCAGGTCAAGTACTTCAATTCGGCCGAAGCCAGAGGTTCAAAGGGTGGCTGCATAAGCTGAGCTATGCAGACATTAAGATCCCAAGGTGGAGTGGGCTCCCTAAATGGAAGGTTAATGTGAACCAGACCTTTGAAAAACTTTCTGAAAACAGAATGACGTGCCAGTGAAGAGCCCTTCCCTGCTGAAAGGAATGCAGAGACAGCTGCTAGATGAACCGTCAGAGTGGCAGGCCTAAGGCCTAGACCATTCAGATGAACTAGATAATCTAAGGTTGTAGAAGTGTCTGCAGAATCAGGCAGGATGCCTTCTGAGAGCACCAAAATACTGAACCTTTTCCATTTGGAGTGGTAAGTTTTTCTAGTGGAAGGTTTCTTGGAGACCTTCAGAATATCCAGAACTCCCTGAGAGAGATGTAGTGCTGCATATTCTAACTCTTCAAGAGCCAGGCCTTGAGATTGAGAGACTGGAGACTGGGGTACCAGATCCGCCCCTGGGAGGAGGACAGGAGATTGTATGTCCTGGGCAGAGACAGGGGACGTGACATTGACAAGGACAGCAGTAGAGGATACCAAGGCTGTTTGGTCCAATCTAGAGCCACTAGCATCACTGTGCAGGGTTGAGTCCTGACCTTGATCAGAACTCTGAACAGCAGAGGGAAGGCATAGAGAAACCTGCCCTTCTAGTCCAAAATGAGAGCATCCTGGGGAGCTGTTCCCAGGACTGGAGGTCTGCAACAAAACAGAGGAAGTTGATGATTATCCAGTGTTGCAAAGAGCTCCATCTCTGGAGTGCCCCACCTGGAGAAGATGACCTTCAGGATACGAGGATCCAGGGACAGTTTGTGATGATCCTGTGAAATTCTGCTCAGAGCATCTGCTAGTACATTGTCCTTCCCTGGAAGGTGAACTGCTATCAGAGAAGTCTGAAGAGAATAGGCCAGAGACCACAGCTTCATGGCTTCTCTGCACAAGGCCGAGGACAGAGTGCCTCCCTGCTTGTTGATGAACCACATTCTGGTGGTGTTGTCTGTTCTGACTTGGACCACCTTGCCCTTGACTGAATCTGAGAAGCTCTGAAGGGCTAGGTAAACTACCCTGAGCTCCAGGAGATAGATATGAAGGACAGACTCCTGTGGAGACCAGACCCCTTGAGCTGTCAGGGATCCCAGGTGGGCTCCCCACCCTAGGAGGAAAGCATCCATAGTTATAACTAGTGATGGGACTTGAGGTAGAAATGGAACCCCCTTGTCTGAGGTTGTCCTGGTCCAGCCACCACTGGAGAGCTTGGACCAGAGTCTGAGTCACTGTAATCAGTTTGGTAAATGAATCGTTCTTTTGAGACCAAAAGGACCTTAGATGAAACTGAATGTCCCTCATCTGGAACCTTGCTCCCTGCACCACTGCCGTGGAAGCTGCCATGTGACCCAGGAGCTGGAAGAACTGTCTTGCTGGGCGGGAGACCTGAGGTCAAAAGGATGAAGCAAGATCTACTAGGGCCTTCACCCTTGCCAGGGGGAAGGAAAGCTTTTGCTTGTACAGTGTCCAACACTATGCCTATAAAGGTGAGAAGTTGAACTGGTTCAAGGACAGACTTTGGAAGATTGAGAAGAAACCCCAGGGAACTGAGTAGGTGCTGGGTAGTTTGTAGAGCCGACTTGACCTGTAGAGATGACTGACCCACTATGAGCCAGTCATCCAGATATGGGAAGATGGTGATACCCTGTCTTCTGAGGTAAACCACCACTACTGCAAGGCACTTTGTGAACACCCTTGGAGCTGATGTCAGGCCGAATGGCATGACTCAGAATTGGTAATGGCCTGAACGCAACTCAAACCTGAGGTATTTTCTGTGGGAGCACCTGATAGGAATATGGAAGCAGGCATCCTTGAGGTCCAGAGATGCCAGCCAATCCGCTGGCCTCAGAGAGGGAAGGATTATTCCCAGAGTTACCATTCTGAATTTTGGCTTTACAATGTGCTTGTTCAAATACCTTAAGTCTAGGATGGGTCGCCACTCCAGTTTTCTTTGGGGAAAGGAAGTACCTGGAGTACAGTCCTTTCCCCCTGTGTTGAGCAGGAACCTTCTCTACAGCTCTGAGAGCTAGAAGAGAGGAAACCTCTGCTTCTAGGGCAATGGTTTCTGAGGCTGATGCAGGTGGAAAAAAACTTGGCCCTCTTTTTTTTAAACTTTTTGAAGCCAAGGGCCAGTCCCCTGGCTTACTACCTCCAGGACCCACTTGTCTGAAGTCACAGACTTCCAGGCCTGGAGGCAGTAAGCCAGCCTGCCTCCTACTGGATATGGGGGAGTCGACCCGGGCTGACACATCAGGGTGTCTGCTTGGCAGGAGCCTTAGACAGAGCAGTAGGAGGGAGCCGCCCTGCTGTTCCCCCTCCTGCCCCTCCCTCTGAAGATCCCCCTCTGTGGGAAGGGAGAGGAGGCCTGGGCTTGGTAGAAAGGCCGTGAAAAGGCCTGCCCCTAGACTGCTGCTTGAGCGGAGTGGCTTGCCTTTCCTTGGTCTGTGCACTCCTGTACGTGGTCCTGTATTCATCCATTTTCTTCATGTAAGCTTCTGTCTGCTCCCCAATGAAAAAAAATCTCACCTTAGTAATGTTGTTTCTTCTAATGGAGTCTTGCTATATTATGAGATATGCAGTGAGTCCCAACCTTTGAAATGCTCCAGAGGTGAAAGAGTTAATTTTCCATGCCAGGCATGGAACGCTGAGCTCGGGCTCGGTTGAAAACTCTGTCTGCTGTTCTTCAAACTCAAACTGTCACATCTTTAAGAGCTAAACTCACTAAGGTCCTGTGTGGAAGCTGTAAACCTACACTAGCCAACTGGCTACTAAACATAAGAACACATTTTTTGGCCCCAAAACAAAGACTCAAGTCAGGAGACCCAAAAAATGAAAAACACACCACCAAATCACCCCAAAAAGGGAGGGGTGAAAATAACAATTTGGGCATCTACTAAGTGCCAACACTGCACTGCCCACCCACATCCCAAAAACAGAGGTTCTGAGAGGGGCAGGCGGGGTTGGGGGGTCATAATATAGCAAGACTCCATTAGAAGAAACAACATTACTAAGGTGAGTAATTTTTTCTTCAAACAACACGAAGTCTTGTTATATTATGACATATGCAGACTACACAGCAGTACCTCCATGGAGGAGGGACAGAACCTACTTAGGAAATAGGCTCTGAAGCACAGCTGTGCCAAACCGAGACTACTCCTAGCGTGGATGTCCAGGGACTAATGCTTGCTAAAAGTGTGAACTGTTTTCCTGGTAGATGCTTGACAGAGCTCTAGAATAGGGATGTCCCTGGCAGCAGCCAGGGAAGCAGCTGTACCTCTGGTAGAGTGAGCCCTCAGGCCTGAGGGAGGAACCTTACCCAGCTTTTCATAACAGAATTGGATACAAGAGACAATCCACCTGGCAATGGATCTTTTAGTGGCAGGTTTCCCTTTACCAACCTCGCCATAAGTGAGGAACAGTTGGAGGGAGTCAAACCTGTGACCCTTGGTATGCTCTATGTAGTAACTAAGGGCTCTCTTCACATCTAAACTGTGTAGCCTCCTCTCACCAGAGGAGGAATGGTCAGTGAAGTACACTGGAAGAGATATGGATTGATTAAGGTGGAAATCTGAAACCACCTTAGGCAAGAACTTCCTGTTAGTCCTGAGGACCACCTTATCTCTATGAAAGGAGATAAAATCAGACTCCACTGACAAAGCTTGTAATTCACTTATGCATCTGGCAGAAGTGATGGCTACCAGAAACACAGTCTTCCAAGTCAAGTACTTGAGCTCTGCTGAAGATAAGGGCTCAAAGGGAGATTGCATAAGCTGAGCAATGCAAACATTAAGATCCCAGGCAGGGGCAGGGTCCCTGAATGGAGGGTTGGTGTGAAGCAATCCCTTAAAAAACTTAGAGAACACAGGATGAACTGAAAGAGAAGAGGGTTTACCTGCTGAAATAAAAGCAGATACAGCTGCCAAATGTACCTTTAGGGTAGCTGGTCTCAGCCCCAAAGTATTTAAATGGACCATATAATCCAGGACTGTGGGGAAATGAGCAGATTCTGGGGAAATATGCTTCCCAGTGCACCATATGGAAAACCTCTTCCATTTGGAATTGTAAGTAGCCCTGGTGGACGGTTTCTCGAAGCCTTCTAGTATATCCATTACACCTGGGAGAGGTGTAGATCAGCAACTAACTCTTCAAGAGCCAGGCCTTGAGATTGAGAGATTTGAGGTTCGGGACCAAACCCTTCCCTGAGCACAGGTTAACAGGTTGTGATTCCTGGGAAGACACAGGGACGATGGACTGCTAAGGACAGTAGGAGTGGATACCAGGGTTGTCTGGCCCAATCTGGAGCAATCAGAATCATCTTGCAGGATTGAGATCTGATTTTGACTAACACTTTGAACAGGAGAGGAAGGGTGGAAACAAGAAACTTCCCTTCCCAATTGAGAACTAAGGCATCCAGAGGGACTGAGCCCAACACTGGGGCCTGCAGCAAAAAGGGAAGTTGGTGATTGTCTGGGGCTGCAAAAGATCTATTCATGGGTGCCCCATCTGGCAAATATTACCTCCACGATCAGGGGATCCAGTGACCATTCGTGATGGCCCTGGAAATCCTGCTGAGAGAATCTGCCAGGACATTGTCCTTGCCTGGGAGGTGAAATGCCGTAAGGGAGGTGTTCAGGGAGTAAGCCAGAGACCACAACTTCATTGCTTCGGTGCACAAGGCCATAGACAGAGTGCCTCCTTGCTTGTTGATGTACCACATTGTGGTGGTGTTGTCTGTTCTGACCTGTACAACTTTGTTCTGAACAGATTTGGAAAAAACCTGAAGTGCTAGAAAAACTGCTCTGAGCTCCAACAGATTGATGTGGAGCAGAGATTCCTGAGGGGACCACAATCCCTGGGTAGTGAGGTCGCCCATGTGAGCTGCCCACCCCAAGAGGGATGCATCTGTAGTAAGGATAAAGGAGTGAGACTGAGTGACAAAGGGAACCCCTTGTCTCAGATTGCTCTGATCCTGCCACCACTGTAGGGCTTGGATCAGGGTTCGAGTTACTGGGATCAATTTGGTTAGAGGGTCTTTCCTTTGAGACCAAAAGGCTCTCAAATGGAACTGGATGTCCCTCATCTGAAACCTTGCTCCCTGCACTACTGCTGTAGAAGCAGCCATGTGCCCCAGGAGCTGTAGAAAATGCCTTGCTGGTCGAGAGACCTGCAGGGTGAATGAGGAGGCCAGAGAGACCAGGGTCCTTACCCTGTCCAAAGGAAGGAAGGAAGGAAGGCTCTGGCTTTCTCTGTGTTCAGCTCTGCGCCTATGAAGGTGAGGAGCTGGACAGGCTCTAGAACTGACTTTGAAAGATTCAGAAGGAAACCTAGAGAGGTGAGCAGTTGCTGAGTTATCTGTAGATGTAACTTGACTTGGTCTGGGGACTGGCCTACTATGAGCCAGTCGTCCAGGTAAGGAAAGATGGCAATCTTTTGCCTTCTTAGGTAGGCAACTGCTACTGCCAGGCATTTTGTGAATACCCTTGGAGCAGAGGTGAGGCCAAAGGGCATTGCTCTGAACTGGTAATGGCCTAAGGGCAGCTCGAACCTGAGGTACTTTCGATGGGAGCTTCTGATGAGAATATGGAAGTAGGCATCCTTGAGGTCCAGGGACACTAGCCAGTCCCCTGGCCTTAGAGAGGGTAGAATAATTCCCAGAGTCACCATTTTGAATTTTGGTTTTAAAAGGTGCTTGTGTAAGTATCTGAGATCCAGGATGGACGCCATTCTCCTGTCTTTTTAGGGTAAGAAGTACCTGGAATACAATCCTTTGCCCTGGTGTAGGGGTGGAACCCTTTCCACAGCTCTGAGAGCCAGGAGGGAAGAGACTTCTGCCTCTAGGGCAAGTGCCTCTGGTGGATTGCAGGTGGAAAGGATCTGGTTCTCATCTTTGGAAATTTTTTGAAGCTGAGAACCAGTCCCTGCTACTACTTCCAGGACCCATTTGTCTGATGTCAGAGACTTCCAGTCCTGGACAAAGTAAGCCAGCCTGCCCCCTACAGGTAGGTGAGAATTGGCCCTGGCAACCCCATCAGGTGCCTGCTTAGCAGGGCTTTAGGCTGAGGGGTGAAGCAGGCTTGCTTGTGCCCAGTCTGCCTCTCCTCTAAAGAACCCCCTCTGGGCATAAGCAGAAGAGGAGGCCTGGGCTTGGTAAAAAGGCCTAAGAAAAGGCCTGCCCCTGCCCTGGAAGGCTGCCTTTGAGGAGTGGCCTGCCTTTCCTTGGCCTGTGCACTCCTATAGGTGGTCCTATACTCATCCATTTTCTTCATGTAATTCTCTGTCTGCTCCCCAAACACAGAATTACCCACAACAGGAAAATCCATGGCCTTAGTCTGGGTATCCTGTGACAGGCTAGTACATCTGAGCCAAGCCATTCTGCGAAGTGCCACAGATGTAGCCATGACTCTTGATGAGACATCATTAGAGTCCACTGCAGCATGGAATTGCACCTTGGATGCCTCAATACCATCAGCAGCCACCTGCTCCAGCTCCTTGGCAAGCTGGCCAGGGACCTGTTTTGCTAGAGCCATAACAGTATCCCATCTGGATTTCTGGTATCTAGCAACATAAACCATATAATTTGCCTGTCTGAGTCCCAAGGATGCTGCCATGTACTGTTTCTTTGCCATGGCATCAATCCTCCTGGAGTCCTTGTCAGGGGGGTGTGAAGCCAAGTGAATATTTGCCTTGTCACAGGCTGCAGCCTGCACTACCCCAACATGGCTGCATTGTTGAGTAAGGAACTCCGTGTCAGAGCCTGACAATGTGTACCTCTTACCTCTTGTCCATTCTCTTATCCACAGGAGGTATAGTGTGAGGAGTTTTTAGAATTTTTACTGTCTGTTTCCCAAAAGACTTATGGAAAGGAATAGACAGTCTCCTAGACTCTGGGATATCCATTATTTCCACATAGTCAGGCTCCTCCTGGTCATCCACAGCTTCTTCCATAGGAAGCTGGAGGGTTTCAGCCACTTTTTTATAAAACACAAAATGAGAAGGGGACTCAGAAACCTAGGAGGAGACACTCCTAAAGGTCTGTCTGGGGAGATGTCCGGTTCAATGGGCACATCCAGACTTTCAAATCCACATTCACCCTCTTCATACTCCTCTTCCCCCTCCTCCGGTTCATAAAATTCCTCTAAATCATACTCTTGAACCGGTGGAACCGGCCGAATCATACGCTTACCTGATCGTGCCGGTTCGGTCGGAACCGGGGAAAGTGACTGGACAATTTTAATCGTTTTGGCTATTTCTTCAGCGGATGGAGAGGAAAGTTTTGGCTCCACACAAACTGATTTCCTAGTCCTTTTTGCTGGAACCGACTCCTCAGAGTCGGCTCTCCTTTTGCCCGAGGAAGTCTCGCCCTGGTCAGAGGGCACTCCCTCCAGTTCGGTTGGAACCGAACCGGGCTGGCCATCCGGTTCAGCGGACTTCTTGGCCTCCCTTTCCCTGAGCCTACCAACTCTCTTTTCCAGGGTAGCTGCAGGAAAATTTTTGCAAATCTGGCAGTCTGCATTGCGGTGGTCAAACCCCAGACAATAAACACAGGTGGTGTGGGGGTCAGCCTTAGCAAAGACTTCCCCACAGACACTGCAGTGTTGAAACCCAGTGGGCCTGGTTTTTCTTTTGGGTTTCTCAGACATAATGCCAGCCTAACCAAACTTACCCGTTTATGGCAATCCGCCAGGTAAGACCCTCTTATCGGTTCCCAACCGTGTCACGGGTCGGGGAAAAAAACGTAATAAAATCCGTTTTTTTTAGAAACGATAAGAACCGGTAACCACACTCTAAATGACAGATTAATATATTTTAAACAACCTGATGTGTTCAAACTGAACCGATAAACCGTTTACAAGTTCCACACAGAATAGAAATTAATGCAAAACCTATCTAGTATTCACAATACCACAGACAGAGTCTGAACTGACCGGCTGCGGTTTAAATTCGGTCGAAAACCGAGAAAAACAATACTTTAACCGACAAAATGAACCGAGCAGAAGGAGAAATCTCCGGAGCGACTGTTCAGTGAGGCGGAGTAAAGAATCTGACAGTTTGAGTTTGAAGAACAACAGACAGAGTTTTCAACCGAGCTCGAGCTCAGCGTTCCATGCCTGGCATGGAAAGTTAACTCTTTCACCTCCGGAGCAGTTCGAAGATTGGGACTCACTGCATGTGTCATAATATAGCAAGACTTCATGTTGTTTGAACAGAGAGTTACCTACTACAGGAAAACCCACAGCCTTAGTCTGGGTATCCTGTGAAAGGCTAGTACATCTGAGCCAAACATGTCTTCTGAGAGACACAGATGTAGCCATGACTCTAGATGCCACATCACTGGAGTCCACAGCAGCATGAAATTGCATTTTGGATGCCTCAATTCCATCAGCAGCCACCTCCTCCAGCTCCCTGGCTAGCTGGGGAGAGGCCTGTTTAGCCAGTTCCAGAACTGGCTCCCATCTGGATTCCTGGTACCTGGCTGTGTAGGCCATATAAGTAGCCTGCCTGAGTCCCAAAGAGGATGCCAAACACTGTTTTTTGGCCATGGCATCCTCTTTCCTGGAGTCCTTATCTGGGGGGTGTGAAGCCAAGGGAATGTTAGCCCTGTCACATGCTGCAGCCTGCACTACCCCAACATGGCTGCTATGACTGTAAAGGAACTCCGCAGCTAAGCCTGATAACATATACCTCCTGTCTATTCTCTTGTCCACAGGAGGTACTGCATTAGGAGTTTGCAAAATTCTGTGTGTCTGTTTCCCCAAGGATTTATGAAGAGGGACAGACAGCCTTTTGGACTCTGGGATGTCCACCATTTCCACAAAATCAGGCTCTTCATCCTCCACTGCTGCTTCAACCAAGGGAAGCTGCAGGGTTTCTGCCACCTTTTTGTAGAACAAAAAGTGTGAAGGGGACTCAGAGAGCCTGGGAGGAAGGGACACCTGAGGGCCTGTCTGGGGAGAGGTCCAGTTCAATGGGCACATCCAGACCCCCCCCCCCCGGTCATCATCATCGCCATCACCGGGATTGTCTTCGTCTCCCTCCCACTCCTCGTAAAAAGCGTCTTGATCATAATCTGGAGGAGACTGATCCAACCGAACCGACCATCTAACTGGCAGTGTCGGTTCGGATGGAACCGATCTAAGCGATTGAACAATGCTAATCGCTTTGGCTATTTCGTCTGCAGTTGGAGAATGGAATACAGGATCCGAACCGGCAGACTTATGCTTCTTTTTTGATGGAACCAGTCCCTCGGGGTCAGCTCTCCTTTTGCCCGAGGAGGTATCTCCTAGGTCAGTAGGCACCTCCTCAGGTTCGGCCGCAACCGAACCGGGATGGCCATCCAGATGTATGGAATTTTCGGCCTCCCTTTCCTTCAGCCTACTCAGTCTTTTATCTAGAAAAAATTTAGGAAATTTTTTACAAATTTGGCAGTCTGACTTGAGGTGGTTAAACCCTAGACAATAAACACAGATGAGGTGGGGGTCAGCCTTAGCAAAGGCCTCCCCACACTCAGTACAGTGCTGAAACCTAGTGTGACCGGTTTTCTTCTTGAGTTTCTCAGACATGGCCAACCTAACAATTTACCCTATAGCAGCTTTCAAGCCAGGTAAAACACTAACCGATCGGTTACAAACCGTGTCACGGGTTTTGAAAAAGAACCAGAAAAAAAAAAAACACTGGTTCTTTTGAAACTGATCAGTACCGGAACACCACTCTAATCCCAGAGAAGATTTAGCAAGAGATTACAAGGTCGATTCCAACCAGACCGACCGAAAGAAAACAAAGAAAAAACAATTTCCACACTTTTCTCCAAATAAACATAGTCACTACCTATCTACAACACTACCTGTACTGTAGACAGAGGCTGGAAATCCAAAAAACAACAAACAGCGGGTTTTTAAACTGAACGCTTTACTTTAGCGAACAGAGCAGAGGAACTCTCCAGAGCGACTTCACTGTTAAGCAGAGTAAAGAATATGACGGTTACACTGGAAACTACCACAGACAGAGGTTTGAAAACCGAGCTCGAGCTCAAAGTTCTATGCTTCTGCATAGAGTTAACTCTTTCCTCTCTGGGGCAGTTCAAGTGTTGGGGCTAACTGCATTATGTCTGAATACAAGACTTCATGTTGTTTGAACACAAATTATGTTTGTCTGCCTTGGCAAAAATCTCAAGTTTGAAACCTGGTTCACTGGTTTTTCTTTTCAGTTTTTCTGACATTCTAAAAAGAAAACCGGACAAAAATAAAGAATAGCTAAATAATGAAAGAATTTAAAGTTTATTTAGTGCTTGCAGTCGGTTCTGGAACTGAAAGGAACCGGGAACTGAGATAAAAATGAACCGAGACTAGCGGTTCAGAAACCAGTATTAGTGGTTCCCGAAACAGGTTAAATAAAATAAATTTAAACAAAACGAATGGAGTTTTGTAGTCAGAAAACTCCGGTAAGTACAAAATAAACTTTGGTTCCCCACCTGTTATACCGAACCAGGAGAGACCGAGAAACACACAATTTATATAACAAAACTAACAATTTAGCTAAAAATATCAAGAAGTAAAAGGCAGCAAATGAAACAAAGAAAAGACTAATGTATTTTTATAAGTTTTGTCGTGTCAGCACGAGTAGCTGATGAGAGGATCTCCGAGCTTCTGGTCTTGACAGGTGGAGAGTGAAATTTGAGAGGTTTAGAACGAAGGCAGTTAGTTGAAGGCAGCATTTGAAAAATAGCACGCACAAAGATTCCATCATTTGCATATGTTCCAAATTCTCTCCGGGCAGTTCTGTCTTAAAGGGTCACTGCACAGAGTTATGAATATCTGAGGTATTACTGAGGTTAGAAAATAAAGACAGCAGATAAAAAAATTTAAAAGAAATACTTATTTTTTTTTTGAAGTAAACACTTAGGTACGACTGTGAGGAGAAGTCTCTGAGGCATCTTGACTTGGCAGGTGGAGAATGAAATCCGAGACATTAACAGAACACAGTAGTTAGTAAAGGCAGCATCTGAGTAAGTGGCACGAGTCAATGATGGTTCCATCATTAGCATAACGTTCCATCTCTGGGCAGTTCTACTTCAAAGGCTGACTGCCAAAGAGTTATGAATATTGAAAAATTCCTGGGGTTAGAAACAAAGTTTTTAAGCACTGGTTTGAATCAGAGACCTCTGTTAGTCAGTCTTGGTATTGCAGACATCTACACTACTGATTATATAGCATGGCTACATCTCTCAGTAAAGAAATATTGTCAGCTAGATACTATATGCACAATGCCTTGTTTTGAAAATAAAACTTTTGAGAGCTTTTATTGTTGAAGCCACTACAGAAATATGAGACTGCACTTCACAGTAAGGAAACTGGAAAACAACGTCTTAATGTTCCCACAAAGCCTTGCTACATACTAGGTGCTATACTGCAGTCACCACTACCAAAATAAGGAACTGCACCTCTGAGTAACCAACATTTACATCACCTTTTATAATTAACCCAGAATTCCTTGGTGCTGTACGTAAAATATTGACAGTTCCCCTGCATGACATT
The DNA here is from genome assembly GCA_016271365.2 of Neoceratodus forsteri. Classification (NCBI taxonomy): domain Eukaryota; kingdom Metazoa; phylum Chordata; order Ceratodontiformes; family Ceratodontidae; genus Neoceratodus; species Neoceratodus forsteri. The sequence continues at coordinate 188,473,345 of CM028129.1, forward strand.
ATTCTGGGGTGTGGCCACACACAGAAAACTGGAGGACAAAGTGCTGATATGTTAATGACTGACAGCTTTTTTCTGACAAAGCTAACTGCAGCTTCAACATCTGAAGCATAGGCATCAATAGCATACTACGTGAAAAAGGCATCCGCGAAACCTCACAAAATCACTTTGGCCTATCCCACTCTCACAGGTCCATACCGTTACCGCGGGGTGCAGCCGTCATGGAGTGTGATAAAAACGGTGCACATCCGCATTGGTAATGGTACGCGATCCGGTTTTGCTTCCAATCTCGATACCTGAATGAAGGTAGTCGAGATCGGGAGCGGCAACGTTTGGCAGCATAAAACGGATCAAGCTCAGGCCACTCACCAGTGCAGATGGGTGAGTGTGTGCATTGCAGTCCTCAGTCCTCTGTCCTTCATGGCCGCAGCAGGTATCCTATGAGGGAGTGCGGCGCCTGCAGGCATGCCTTATGTGCGGTAGGGGAACCAGGAAGTAGTGGCAGGCGGGCTATACTTGTACTTGTGGACTGCACACAGCAATACGAGTTTCTCTCTCCCCACTGGGCTTTCCTATCCCTTGTCTGCCCCCTGGAAAAAAACTTTTGAAATGTTTTAGCATGCCTTGCAATTTGTTGGCCCTTTCTGTTATGGCATCAAACCCCCCCCCCCAAAGCCACATCACACACTGTTTGCGCACTGTTCCAGCATAATTGGGCATTAAAGAAGCTCTTTAAACCCATTTGCAGAACTTCTTTAAACCCACCATGCCCGTCATGCCTGCTTCCGCTCACTGTGCCCATGAAACGAAAGCGGCGATGCTGGAGATATGCCATGATCTGCTGCAAAGGACTGTGGGTTGCTCATGCTAATACCGGGATCATGCATGGGCTGTCAGAATCTGCATTGTGGCTGGCAGTGCGGATGCGAGATATGGGGAGTGCTGGTGGGTGCACCATCATTGACACTGCTGGCAAAGAGAGTGTGGAGTGGCAATGTGGTGAGTGCAGAACACGTTACATCTCACACTTGTGAGTGTGGACAGGACCTTAAACATTAACGTTTTGTACAGGATAGCTGCCTTTAATCTGCAAGCCTGTGTTCTCTGTAGAAGCCATTTACACAATACTGGCTTATATTCTGTGTTTGTTCTATCCTTACTGGCATTTGAGTAAACTCAGTGGGTGTTTCTGATTTACAAAGTAGTGGTAAAAATCACTGTACAACATGATGTATTTTATGACATTGTTAAGCTCTTGCATTGTTATTGCAATTTGTAACATGGCATAAAAACAGAAGGAAAATGAAGCACTGAGATAGGTGCAAAGACACCATGTGGTACAACACAAACCGTGGCTTAATACCATGGTAGATCATGGTAGGGAGCAGGTTCGCGCAAAAATAAACAGACCACGGTTACAATGCTGGAGGAGCTGAACAGCGTTGGTGCGGACCGGTGAGATGCTGCTCGCTGCACACAATGTCAGACAGGAGAGAGCCGAAGAGAATGATAGAGTCGACTTAACAAGTGATGATCCTTGTTGAGCAAATGTATTTTGGTCGCAAAGCGTGAGCCAGTAACGTTCCCAACAGACCTTGAGAGTGGTCAAGACAGTGTAACATAACACAAGCAGCAGAATGTAAAGAACAAGAGTGTCATTCGCTTACATGAGGGAGAGTACTCAGCAGCGTGTAACTGTTTGCGTAGCCTTACTTGCGACATTCGAATAGGAAAAAGCACAGGGGCACGACCTTGACATGGTGAAAGACAGCGAACTGCAGAAAAAAAGCTGTGTCTACCTGAACAGGTTGCACGGTCTGCATCTCGATATTCAAATGAGCACAGATACCCACAATGCAACCGCAGAGAGCGTCAGAAACTGTTTGCAACGGAGCGTACATGCGGAAAGAGAAGCAGTAGGCAAAAAAAGTAAGAACACTCAGCATAGTATATAGTTGTGCTGGATATTGTAGCCACTTTGTCTGTATTTGAGGAGAGCAACTCACTACCTGAATAGATGTTAAATGTGCAACGCGCACATTAGAAACTGAATACAACATCATGCAGAGATTAGTAAGACATAGGAACATCATCTTTTCACTTCAGTTAAAAAATCATATTCATTTCATTTAGTAATAATGCAAATTAAGCTGCTATACTCCTTGCCATGTTACAAGCGGATTAAGCCACGAGAAAGGATGGGTCTACTGTGGAATTAATCCATGGTTGGGTGGTTGGACTCACCCGGCCTTCAGCCTCGTGGTCCAACCCCCCCCCAAACCCATGGATCAATTCCACAGTAGAACCATCCTTTCTCGTGGCTTAATCCTTACATATCTATCTGCCTTTTACCATGGAACCATATATCTGAACGGGACAAAGTACAGTACATCATGCAGTTAATAAATAGTACTTCCAACTAATATAGAAATTGAGAATACCACACATGGCCTGGCTCAAAATATGCAATTTATATCCAAGTGTGAAGCAGCAAGACCATAACTCACAACTGGCATAGCCACAAGTGAGGTATAATAGTGCTGCTCAGTCACAAGTGGAGATAAACTGTGTATTCAGAGTCAAGACATGTTTGATTTATATAACATCAGTTAAAAAGCTATAATATGTTTTAAAGACAGCCTTTCCCGTCACTTTTAAAATCCCCCCCCTTGAAAAAAAAAAAAAGAGGATGCTCCCCTTTTAGGAGTTCCTCAGTGCCACTTTCAGACTTGTTCAGAATACCCCCCAAAGAAGGGAAGGGAAGGGATCGTAACTTACCCTCAAGGGACTAGCTGCACAATACCGCTCCACTTCCATACTGCTGGTTCTGCCTCTGCCCACTGATGTTTTATGATGTATCTATAGGACAGCGCAGGGGCGTACTCCACACAAGTCTATGGAGCGTGATTTTCAAAAGCTGTTTTCGGACATTTAACTAGACATTCTGTAAAATCAGAGCCACGGTTCAACTAACAAGGCTAATACTTGAGCCCTGGCTTTGATTCTACCAACTGTATAGTTAAACATCCGAAAACAGCTTTTGAAAATCACATTCCATAGACATGAATGGAGCATGCTCCCATGTTCCACCTACAGTTATATCACAAAACATCGCAATGTGGGGGGCAAAGCCAGCAATAAGGAAGTGGAAAGGGATCATGCGGCTAGCCCATTGGGGGCAAATTCCGATCCCTTCCCTTCCTTGGGGGGTATTCTGAAAAAATCTAAAAGTGGCACAGAGGAGCTACTATAGCAAAGGAGCATCCTCATTTTAGTCTACAGCACAGAGAAAGGCGCTCTAAATCTGCTGCTTGTGTGACAATTTGCCTTGTTCTTTTTCATTTCAACTGCTGGTTTCAGTGCTGCACATGGCTACTGTGATGTCATCAGCACTGAGAAAGCTACTCTAATTAGTTTGTAGGTTGAGGGCAGTCAGGGCTCCAGATAAGGCGAGTACCAAGCTATTTTACTGATCTCATTTTAGAAAATATTCTTCAGAAAAAATTCTTTAAAGAGTACCAATACTCACCCAACATTTGCAAATGCTCCACATTCCACAGAATAGTGCTTTATACAGTAACATAACTGGTGATTCAAAAGGAGCAGTTTTTTCCAGATTTACAGCATTCGTATGCATCCCAATTTTGTTTTACTCACTATATTTTAAAACTGGTGAGTAAATTATTCCTACCTGCCAACATTACCTGGAGCACTGTTGGCACCTGATCAATTCTTATCTGGAAAAAAACTATATTGTTTTTAAAAATGTACTCCTCACTCCACCCAGATATTTGTACACATCTGAATTTGGTTTTACTTACCTCACCTTCAATATGAGGAGTACATAACTCATCTCAAAAAATCTTATCTGAAGCCCTGAGGACAGTGCTAACCTTAGGTAAATATTAATCTGAAGCTTTGGTAGTGTGATAAACATATACCACACTACTGAATGAACTGGGTAGATTAACCCTGTTATTTTCAAATACTTGAGATGAAAATGTATTTCCATTTTATCTGTATTTAGAAAGCGAACAATTGGCTAGATGCCCACAACTCAAGAGTGGTGCAGCAAATCTGTCACCACAGGTGTTGCATAACTGAGAAGAAAAAATTACTCACCTTAGTAATTGCTTTTCTTCTCATGGAGTCTTGCTATATTATGACTATATGCAGTCAGCCACTGCAGCTGAACTGCCCCGGAGAGGAAAGAGTTAACTCCAGAGAGTCTGGAGTTCCACAGCGCGAGGGCGCTATACCAAAGCTCTATCTGGCCAGTTTCAAATGAAACTGTCAGATCTTTACGAAGCTAACACTAAGCAACAAGTCTGTGTGGAAAGCTCTACACTAGCCAAGTGACTACCTACTAGTAGGAATAACAACAATATAAACAGCAATAATAATAATAACAATGAATAATAGTATTTAGTTTCTCCCTAACAAGCACTATTAGACCCCCCTTCCCCCAAGACTCAAGTCCAGGAAGGGGGCCAACATATTACTTAAAACAGAAATACCTAATTCCCTAACCCTAAATAAAGGGGCTGAAGGGAAGAACTAAAATGGCATGACACAGTCTTGCACTAATTTGCCACCCTACCCAAGTAGAAGTTCTGAGAGGGGCAGGAGGAGGGTGGTCATAATATAGCAAGACTCCATGAGAAAAAAGCAATTACTAAGGGGAGTAATTTTCTTCAAACACCATGAAGTCTTGCTATATTATGACTATATACAGATTACACAGCAGTACCTCCATGGAGGAGGGTCAGAACCTACTTAGGAAATAGGCTCTGAAGCACAGCTGTGCCAAACGAGCATCTCTCCTGGACTGAATATCCAGGAATAATGCTTGGTAAAAGTGTGAACTGTTTTCCAAGTAGCAGCTTGACAGATTTCTAGAATGGGAATATCTCTAGCAGCCGCTAGAGATGCAGCTGTACCCTGGTGGAGTGAGCCCTCAGTCCTGAGGGGGTTCTCTACCTAGTTTTGATAACAAATTGGATACAAGAGACAATCCACCTTGCAACTGTCCTCTTAGTGGCAGGTTTCCTTTGCCAACCTCGCCATAGGTAAGGAAGAGTTGGAGGGATTCGAACCTGTGACCCTTAGTGCGTTCAAATAGTAGCTTAAGGCTCTTTGACGCCCAAGCTGTGCAGACTCCTCTCACCTGAGGAAGAATGCTCAGTGAAAAATACTGGAAGAGAGATGGATTGGTTCAGGTGAAAATCTGAAACCACGTTAGGCAAAAACTTTGTTAGTCCTGAGGACTACCTTATCTCTGTGGAAAGAGATAAAATCTTCTTCCACTGACAGGGCCTGTAGTTCACTTATGCGTCTGGCAGAAGTGATAGCCACTAGGAAAACAGTTTTCCAAGTCAGAAACTTGAGCTCTGCTGAGGACAGAGGCTCAAAGGGAGGTTGCATTAACTGAGCAATGCAAACATTCAGGTCCCAAGCGAGAGCTGGTTCTCGAAAAGGAGGGTTGGTGTGAAGTAACCCTTTAAAAAACTTGGAAAGCACAGGGTGAGAAGAAAAGGAAGCAGGCTTCCCTGCTGACAGAAAAGCAGAGACAGCTGCCAGATGAACCTTTAAGGTAGCTGGCCTAAGGCCTAAGGAATTTAAATGGACCAAATAGTCCAGTAAATGGGCAGATCAGCAGATTCTGGGATAATCTGCTTCTCAGAGCACCAGATGGAAAACCTTTTCCACTTAGAATTGTAAGTGGCCCTAGTGGAAGGCTTCCTTGAAGCCTTTAAAATATCCAAAACACCTTGAGAAAGGTGTAAGTCAGCAAATTCTAACTCCTCAAGAGCCATGCCTTGAGATGGAGGGATTTGAGGTCCGGATACCACACTCTCCCCTGTGCACAGGCCAGTAAGTCGTGGACTCTGGGCAAGCTCAGGGCAGGGTGGACTGTCAAGGACAGAAGCAGTGGGTACCAGGGCTGTCTGGCCCAATCTGGAGCAATCAGAATCACCTTGCAGGGCTGAGATCTGATTTTTACTAGTACCCTGAAAAGAAGGGGAAAGGGCGGAAAGGCATACAGGAACTTCCCTTTCCAATCCAACTGAAAGGCATCCAGGGGACTGATCCCAGCACTGGAGGCCTGCAACAAAACAGAGGAAGTTGGTGGTTGTCTGGGGCTGCGAAAGATCTATCTGAGGGGTGCCCCATCTGGCAAAGACTGACCCCAGCACCTGAGGATTCAGAGCCCATTCGTGATGGCCCGGAGAAATCCTGCTGAGGGCATCCGCCAGGACATTGTCCTTCCCTGGAAGGTGAACTGCTATCAGGGAGGTGTTCAGGGAGTAAGCCAGAGACCACAACTTCATTGCTTCGGTGCACAAGGCTGATGACCGAGTGCCCCTCTTGTTGATGTACCACATTGTTGTGGTGTTGTCTGTCCTGACTTGAACTACTTTGTTCTGGACAGAAGCTGAAAACGCCTGAAGAGCTAAAAGGACAGCTCTGAGTTCCAAAGATTGATGTGGAGCAGAGATTCCTGGGGAGACCACACTCCCTGAGTGGACAGGTCGCCTAAGTGAGCTCCCCACCCTAACAGGAAGCATCCGTGGTGAGGAGTGGAAGCAGGAATGAAAGGAACCCCTTGTTTTAGATTGCTTTGATCCTGCCACCAGTGTAAGGCCAGGATCAGGGTTTGGGTCACTGGAACCAATTTGGAAAGGGGTCCCTCCTTGAGACCAATAGGCCCTCAAATGGAACTGAATGTCCTCATCTGGAATCTTGCTCCTTGCACTACAGCTGTGGAAGCAGCCATGTGCCCTAGGAGTTGCAGAAAATGCCTTGCTGGTCGAGAGACCGCAGGATAAAGGAGGATGCCAGGGCAATGAGTCTGTCTACCCTTTCCGAGGGAGAAATGCCCTGGCTAACTTTGTGTTCAATTCTGCACCTATGAAAGTTAGTACCGAACTGGTTCGAGAACTGACTTTGCAATTCAGCAGGAATCCCAGGAAGTGAGAAGCTGCTAGGTGACTTGCAAGTGGGATTTACCTGATCTGGGACTGACTCACTATAAGCCAGTCGTCCAGGTAGGGAAACACAGCAATCCTTGCCTTCTTAAATGAGCCACTACCACAGCTAGACATTTCGTGAATACCCTTGGCGCAGAGGTAAGGCCGAAGGGCATTGCCCTGAACTGGTAGTGGCCTGAGGGTGTCGAACCTGAGGTACTTCGTGAGAAGGCCTGATCAGAACATGAAAATAGGCATCCTTGAGGTCCAGGGAAGCTAACCAGTCCCTGGCCTCAGGAGAAGGCAAAATCATTGTCAGAGTTAACATTTTGAACTTTGGTTTCAAAAAACGCTTGTTCAGGTACCTTAAATCTAAAATGAGCCATTCTCCTGTCTTTTGGGGTAAGAAAGTATCTTGAGTACAGCCCTTGCCCTGATGGCAAGGAGGGACCTTTCTACTGCTTGCAGTCCAAAAGAGAAGAAACCTCTGCTTCCAAAGCAAGGGCTTCTGAAGGATTTGCAGGTGGAAAATGTCTGGCTCTCATCTTCGAAACTGTTTGAAGCTGAGAACCAGACCCTGGCCCTATTACCTCAGAACCCACCTGTCCGAGCTAGGGACACCCAGTTCTGGCTGAAATAAACCAACCTGCCCCCACTGGTACAGGAGAATCGCCCTGGGCACCCCATCAGGGTGCCTGCTTGGTAGCCTTAGGCTGAGGGAGGGGACGGTTTACTTGTGCCCGTCTCCTCTGCCTCTAAAGAAACCCTCTGTGCAAATGCAGAGGAGGCCTGAATTGGTAAAAAGGCCTGTGGAAAGGCCTGCCCTTACCTCTGGGAACGTGCTCTGTGGAGTGGCATGCCTCTCCTTAGCCTGGGCACTTTTGTAGGTAGTTCTGTATTCATCCATCATTTTCATATAGTTTTCTGTTTGTTCCCAAACAGAGAATTACCACAACAGGAAAATCCATAGCCTTTGACTGAGTATCTTGGGACAGATTAGTGCATCTGAGCCATGCCAACCTACGGAAAGCTACAGAAGTGGCCATGACCCTAGAGGAAACATCATTAACATGAACAGCAGTATGAAATTGAACTTTAGAGGCTTCAATGCCATCAGCAGCCACCTGTTCCAACTCACTAGCCAGCTGGCCATGGGCCTGCTTGGCTAACTGCAATACTGTGTCCCACCTAGATTTCTGATATCTAGCCACATAAGCCATATAATTTGCCTGCCTGAGTCCAAAAGAAGCTGCCATATACTGTTTTTTCGCCATGGCATCAATCTTCCTGGAATCCTTATCAGGAGGATGTGAGGCCAGAGGAATATTAGCCTTGTCACAGGCTGCAGCTTGTACCACACCTACATGACTACACTGCTCAGTGAGGAAGTCTGTATCAGAGCCTGACAAGGTATATCTTCTGTCCATTTTTTTATCTACAGGAGGGACAGAATGAGGATTTTTTAAATCTTTGTTGTTTGCTTCCTAAATGACTTATGCAAAGGAATAGACAGCCTCCTAGACTCTGGTATATCCATCATTTCTACATAATCAGGCTCCTCTTGCTCATCCACAGCTTCCTCTAAAGGAAGCTGAAGGTTTCTGCAACCTTTGTAAAACACAAAATGAGAAGGGACTCAGACAGAATAGGAGGAGATTCTAAAGGTCTGTCTGGAGAAATGTCCGTTCAATGGGCACGTCAGACCCTCCCAGCCACACATGTAATGATCAAATTCGCCTCCCTCTCCTGTGGTTCATAAAATTCCTCAACATCATACTCCTGAACCACTGGCACTGAAATCTAACCAACCTTTACCAACTGTAGGTGGTTCGGCAGGACCCTGAGACAGTGACTGGACAATCTGTATGGCTTTAGCTATTTTGCAGCAGTTGGAGAGACAATTTTGGACTCCAAACCTACTGATTTCTTTGTCTTTTTCACTGAGACTGGTTCCCTGAACCAGCCTTCCTTTCCCGAGGAAGTCTCGCCTGGTCAGAGGCTCCTCTGGTCCAGTGGGTACTGGACGGGCTGGCCATCCAGGTCAGCGGACTTCTTGGCCTCTGTTCCCTGAGCCGGCCCAATCTCTTTCCAGGGTGGCTGCAGGGAAATTTTACACACCTGGCAGTCTGACAGGAGGTGGTCAACCCCAGACAATAAACACAGTGGTGTGTGGGTCAGCCTTGGCAAAGGCTTCCCCACAGACATCAGTGTTGAAACCCAGTGGGCCGGGTTTTTCTTTGCTCGGACATAATGCCAGCTCTAACCAAAAACTTGCCCTTTGATGGCAGTGCCAGGTAAGACACCCTTATCGGTTCCTAACCGTGTCACGGGTATTTGAAAACCTATTTTAAAAGCAAGGTTTTTAGAACCGATAAGAACTGGGAACCGCACTCTAAAAGCCCAACCACACTTTAAAGCGTTAAATTAAGCAAACCGATCGGTTCAAAACCGAACCGATAATTGAATTTCCACACAGACTTTAAATTTTCTACTACGGCTTACCAGATAGAGCTTTAACCGAAATGCGGTAAAATAAATATTTTTGCCGGTTCAAATGAACCGAAAATACCGCTTGAACCGAGAAATGAACCGATGTGAAGGAGCTGATCTCCGGAGCGACTGTTCAGTGAAGCGGAGTAAAGAATCTGACAGTTTCATTTGAAACTGGCCAGATAGAGCTTTGGTATAGCGCCCTCGCGCTGTGGAACTCCAGACTCTCTGAAGTTAACTCTTTCCTCTCCGGGGCAGTTCAGCTGCAGTGGCTGACTGCATATAGTCATAATATAGCAAGACTTCATGGTGTTTGAAACAGCCACTGTTACAGCTCATAAGTGTGTTTTATTTTTATTTTTTTATTGAATACAATCGGAATTAATACCTTCAAGTCAGACTCTTTTACAAAGGCTCCACGTCACAGAAAACAATACAGAGCATACAGAGTACAGACACCACAGTATAAATAGCAGTGTGGGAAATATCTCACCTTACGAATGATACATGGTAAAGTACAACAGGTGGATGTGGTACAGGATAATTTTAACAGTCGTAGACAATGCAGTACAGTGGCAAAATACAATAAATACAGTAACTACAGGGGCAATCATACAGTGCAGTAGTTGTAGAGAAGTATTTATGACTGGAATGTGCAAGCAGCGCAGTCCAGTGAGTGTTAGCTAGTCCGAGGCTCGGGTAAGACCGAAACCAGGGAGAGGCACTCTAGAAGCAGGACCAAGTGTGGACCATTGTCATGGCAGTTTTAGGTCATGGGTAGGTCAGGTGGAGTCACGCAAGATATTGCTACAGAGAAGGGATTTGGACAGTCCCAGGGTAGGAGCCAGAAGGATTGATATGGGCAGCGAGTTCAGCCAATTGGGGGTGTGGTATCTGAAAGTTCTTTGCCCCATGGAGGTTTTACAGCGGGGAACCTGGCAGGGCAATTTCTCAGCGTGATGTGTGCGTCTGGTGCTGTTGGGGGGGGGGGGAAGGGGGGCAGCATCACAAGAGCAGAGGGTGTGAGGCCAGTCATGATTTTCTTGGCAAGAAGACAGGTCTGGTACTTTAGGCGATCGAAATTAAGCCAGTTTGTACTGGTATACAGCGTACAGGTGTGCATAAGCTGGTCACATCCTGTGGCCAGTCTACAGGCTTTATTCAGGGAAACCCTAATTCTGCTGTGGGAGGTGTTGTCGGCAGCACCATAGAAGATAATCCCGTAATCAATGAGTGACAGGACGGAGGAGGAGATGGCTAGCTGTAGGGCTTCGGGGGGAGATCGTGCTTGTAGCGGTGGAGCAGACCAATGTGCACATTTACAGCTGTATTAAGTCGGCAGATATGTTCATGGTAGGTTAGCCCCGAGTCTAGGGTAATCCCTAAATATTTTTAAAGGTAGAAACTTGTTCCAGGGTCTCATTATGGGAGTTATGGATGAGCAGGGGGTGGTTACTGAACTTGTTTTGGGCATGGGCAAACAGCATGGACTTTGTTTTTTTATAGTTAAGAACAAGCCTATGGTCAGTAAACCAGGATTCAGCCTATTAAACGACCCTTCGAGGGTGGTAGGGTCGGTGTAGGTGCTGAATAAAACGGCATCATCTGCCTATAGACGGAGACTCCCAGAACAGGCCTTGGACAGGGAGTTAAGGAATAGACTGAAAAGTAGGGAGCCAAGGATTGACCCTTGGGGACCCCAGATGTAACTCTGAGGGGGGATGATGAGGTATGCCCTAGTCTGACTCATTGGGTTCTGTCAGGCAGGTAGTTTGAGACCCAAGTGGTGGTATCCTGTGAGAAACCTATTTGGGATAGCGAGGTTAATAGAAGTGAGTGGTGGACGGTGTCAAATGCTTTGGAAAGATCTATATAGACAGCACCAGCAATCTGACCTGCATCCAGGGTCGCATGGTTAGTGCTGGCATATTCCAAAAGTGTGGTTGTGGTGCTATGGTTTTTTCGGAAACCATGCTGTTTGGGGCAGAGGACAGTGTGTTGAGCAAGGCAGTCTGTGACTTGGGTGGCAGCTATCTTTTCAAGAACCTTGGAGAGAGGGGATAGAATTGAGATGGGCTGATAATTACTAGGCAGGGTTCGGTCACCACTCTTCAGGAGAGGAGTGATGAGGGCAGTTTTCCACATGGAGGGGAACTAACTTAGGGCAAGAGGGCGGTTTAGCAGGGCAGTGAGGGGGTAGAGTACTTCATGGAGAGTGAGCCTTAGTATTTTAAGATCGGGATTGTCCCTGCTGAACTGGTATTTGCTAAGTGCGTTTAGCAGAAAGGGGGGCAGCATCACGCTGGGAGATGACCTTGAAGCAGAAAGGGGGTACTTGGGTGGGTGTTGATGTTATGGTGGGGGTGGGGGCGAAAAGTTGGAAGAAGCATGCTGAGGTCCGAGAACCAGAGTTCAGTGCATCTGCTATTGTGTCAGGGTCTGTGGAGATACCACCATTTACCAGTATCTTTTGGGGGCATTAGAGATTTTGCCACTAAGATCTTTGAGGGAGTCCCAGAAATTGTGTCCCTTCCCCCAGTAGGCGGTGAAGGCTGCCCTGCAGTATTCTGCCTTTGCCTGTCGGACATGCCAGGTGCAGTGGTTCTTGGCCTCATGGTATCGTTGCCTATCAGCGGGCCTCCCAATCTCCAAGGCTATGTGCCAGAGATTGTCTCGGTGGCCCATAAGGTCCAGAAGGCACTGGGACATCCAAGGGGAGTCAGCTCCTTTAATGACTCATTTGCAGAAGGGTGCAAAAAGGTCACAGGCGGAATTGAAGGAATTTACAAAGTACTCCAGGGCTGAATCTATCAGGCGAGGCAGCAATGGAAGACCAGTCCCAGATCATGAGGTGGTATTTCAAGGACTGTAGCTTGCCTGGCCTGAGTTTTCGCTGAAAGCTAACTGTAGGAGGGGCCTTTGTAGCCAAGCAAGACCAGCGCCCGAGTACTGGCGAGTGGTCACTCAGTGCGTCAGGTAGCACGGAGACCTGGGTGAATTTGTGAGGGTGATTAGTAAGAATTAGGTTGATTTGGGTCGAGGTACATGTCCTCGGGTTGTGTTGGGAGGTAGTGGGCACAACTTGAGATAGACTGAGGGCGGCTGCAGCATCCCTATACGGTGCGGCACTGTCCGCTAACCAACTGATGTTAAAATCACCCAGGGCAATAATTTCTGCCTTATCTGGGTGTTGCTGGAGGTGGGCGAGAACTGACTGGAAAGCACTTTTTTGATTCCTGGCCGGGATGTAGATAGAGGAGATGAAGAGAGGTGCCCTGAAGGAGTGACATTAACTTGGAGGGAGAGGACCTGGGCACCATGGTCAAGAGCTGAGAAAGGCAGAGTGAGACCTTGAAGGGTGTCACAGAGGTAAATTGCACATCCTCCCCCTTTTTTGGCTAGTCTGTCAGCCCAAAATATTGTGTAACCTGGCAGAGCTACTGCGGAGTCAGGAGTGCAGCCATTTCTCCAAGTTTCTACCACCGAGATAATGTCTGGTCGCTGTAGAGAAACCCACCATTGTAGATTATAACATTTCTTTAGCAAACTGCAGATGTTGATTGAGGCTATACAGAGTTCCCCGGGTGCAGTCTGATTAGTTGGCGGCAAGGGGGTAGGACCAGGGTTAGGGTGGATGATTCCAGAGATCAGGAGTAGCAGCATTAATACCCGTAGTGAGGCGAGCCTTACATTTAATGCCCTGGAGCGCGTTTGGGTAGTACAAGCGGGGAGCAGCACACAGACAGGGTTGGGCATATCCCTTAGGAAGGGAGAGGCGAAACAAGGCAGTGACCAGCGGGAGGTAAGGCCTAGAACACAGAGGCCGGAGATGGGTGGGGGGATCCTGAGAGTCCTGTGGGTCAAGGTAGAGGAGGGTGTGTGTGTGTCCAGGGCAGGAGTGTCAGGTCCCCTGAAACAGACTCTGGGGTGCAAAGGCAGAGCCCTGGTAAGCAGCAGCTTGGAGGGGTATCTACCATGATAATGGTGTATAGTAAGAGAAAAGGTAGGGGCGATAGATAATGTTGGTGATGGAGAGAGTGGTCATGGTAAGGCTTAGTAGTACAGGATCTTGGGAGGTGTGTGTGTGTGTGTGTGGGGGGGGGGTGATGAGGATAAAGGAGATAAAGCAAAGGGTAATTCTCTACTGACCCAGTGGCACAGTGGAAGGGTCACAGACTTTGGTGCCAAAGGTACAGGGTTCAAGTCTGACACGGGGAGCCTTGGCTATGTAGGCAGCAGGTTGATATTTTAGTAGACTATGGAGTCAGAGGCTTTAAGAACTTTAAAAACTGAGAATAAATTCGCCTGATTTAATCGGCTTAGTGGCAGAGCTGCTGACCCTGGTGTCAAGGGTACATTGAGACCTGCAATGGGACGGGAGATAAGTATGTTTTCCGTGTATGGAGACAAAAGACTTAGAAGCTTTAAAACAGAGAGGAAAAAGTAGCCTGACTTGTTGGCTCAGTGGTAAGGCTGCTGACTTTGGAACCAAGGTACATGGTTTGAGACCTGCAGGGGACAGTAGCACACTATGGGAAGAGGGGGGGTATAGCTGGATACAGGCTCAGTGTCCTGCCATTCTGGAACACTTGATCAGTGCTCTACTGGCACACAAGGAACATTTTGATATCCTGGAATGCATTATTAAACTGGGTGCTCAGCACTTTCCCACTGAACCACCATTGTGGTTGGGCGTTATGTATCACCACTAATGTTAAGAGGCAAGGGTAATCAGAAAGCTTTCACGCGTGTTCGGTGCAAACAGCTTGGCCTTTGCCAAAGCTATGGGTAACAGAAGTTAATCTGATGAAAATTAACCAAGTCTGTGCATGTGTGCAGTACTGGTTTAAGAGGACTTGGTTCACTTTCAGCCACAAGTCCTGTATCAATATGCCACTTTGTGTATATTAGTACAGAACGAGTGTGGGGCAGATAGCAGCCAAATAGGGAGGTGGGTGGAGGGAAAGTGCTGGCAAGGTTGGCACTGGGGAGAAGGGTGCAGGGCACTAACAGGAGCAGGGCGGGACTATCAGACTCTAGGGAAGTCTTCCAAAAAGCAAATGGGGATCAGGTAAGGCAGCGGGTACCACGACACACCAGGTATATATCAACATGCCACTGGAGATTGGGTTTGGGTGGTATCACTAAACTACCACTGATTATAGGTTCATATCACAATGGTTGGCATAGGGTTCGGGGTGGGAAAGGGTACCAAAAGTCTCTCCGTGCAATGCCTCCACATGTATAACAGCCCAGAGGCATTGTACAGAGCTGCTAATTGCCACATAATGGAATGCTAATTGCCTCCGCACCATTTTCACATGGGGCAGACTATTCTTAGGCAAATTATTCTTTAAAATAAAAAAGTGCTTCACATCTTAGCAAGTTTCTCTCAATTTTGAAGGTCACTGATATACATTTTGATGCTGAGAGGTATGCCACGAGCAAAGGTGCTACCCAATTTGGGATGCACTAGCCACCTTTGCTCCTGGGTGTTTATTGCCAGCAGGGGGCTGTGGTGCTCTGAACATCTGCACTTTGCATGGCACTATGTATGAATGTACCGCTGCAATGGCAGCATGGTAATTAACTCGCCGAGCCATCCTTTGGGCAGCACTATCAGCCACATTCAAATATGGGGCCCAAAGTGTTCCAACAAACACCAGGCAGGAGCTGTACAGACAGCATGCCCGTTTCTGTAAATAAATAAAAAAAAAAATATGTGGGGAGGCCAGCAAAGAACAAGAAGAGAGTAAGTAACGCACAGAAGTAAATTAGCAGGTAAAATTGTTTTTTTTTTTTTTTTTTAACCAGTTTAGGAGGGGAGAGAGACAATCTTTGGGATGGAATAGTGTTTTGTATGGATCCTGAGCTTGTGGCTGGAAATTATCTCGAGGAAGCATCTCGACTGCTACAGTTAGGCTAATTAAATTACTATGCTACACCTCCTTGGAAGGTTGCATGAAAAGTCTTGAAAATTAACTCCAGAGGTAAAACTTCTCTTAGCACTCTCAGAGGCTGGGTAACGAAAAGTGGTAAATGAGCACTCCCCTACCCCCAAAGTTCCAGTGGACTCTAAGGTGGAGGAAAGAGGCTAAAAATGTACATAGACAGTGTCGGCAGATAAGGGCCTATGGTCCATCTAGTCTGCCCATTTGCGTTTGTAACTTCAGTTTATGTTTTCCTAGAACTCTGTTGCCCCTTACCCGTGACCTCCAGAATTCCTTTATGACTATCCCATGCATTCTTAAATCCCGTGACTGTTGCAGCCCCCACCACTTCCTCATGCAGGGTGTTCCACTTGTCCACCACCCATTCTGTGAAGAAATTCTTCCTCACATTTCCTCTGAATCGTCCTCCCTCCAACTTCATCCCATGCCCTCTAGTCCTGGAACATCTTTTTTGCTTAAAAATAGTGTATGCTTGCACCCTGCTCCTCCCTGTAAGATACCTGTATGCCTTTATCATGTCCCCTTTCTCTCTCCTCTCCTCCAGGGAGTACATATTCAATTCCTCCAACCTGTCCTCATAGGACTTGTGATGCAGTCCATGTACAATCTTTGCTGCCCTCCTCTGAACCTTCTCTACCCTGTCTATGACCTTACGTAGGCAAGGTCTCCAGAACTGCCAAACCCCTGACCATTCTTCAAGTATCTGAAGGTCCCTTCTCATTCTGTCTACACCCTCCGGTGTGTCTACTCTGTTACAGAGCTTTGCGTCATCAGCGAACAGTGAAATTCTGCCTTTTAGGTCCTGCGCAATGTCACGGATGAAGATGCTGAATAGGACCGGTCCCAGCACTGATCCCTGTGGTACCCCACTGGTCACTCTTCCCTCTGTGGAGTGACAGCCATTTACCACCACCCTCTGTGTCCTGCCGCCCAGCCAGTTACCTATCCACCACACTACTGTCCTCCTGCCCACACCCATATTCCCCAGTTTGTGTAATAGTCTTCTATGTGGCACAGTGTCAAAGGCCTTGCTGAAGTCCAGATAGGCCATGTCCACTGCCCTCCCCTGATCCACCTCCCTAGTCACCCAGTCAAAAAAATCAACGAGGTTGGTCTGACACGACCTCCCCCTGGTGAAACCATGATGCCTTGGATCATGCAGTCCATTGACAACCAGATGTTCCACCAATCTCTCCTTCAGCAGTGCTTCCATGATCTTCCCCACTACCGAGGTGAGGCTGACTAGTCTGTAGTTCCTCACTTCCTCTTTGTTCCCACTTTTGTATAAGGGGACTACATCTGCCGTCCTCCAGTCTTTGGGTACCTCCCCTGTTTCCAGTGATTGGCTAAACAGGATAGCCAGAGGTTCAGCCACCAGCTTTAAGAGCCCTTTGCCAGACCAGGCTGAATCAGTACAGTCAAATCCACTTAAATGTATAGCCTCGGGACGGCCGCGGTTTATGCATTTAAGAGGGTTATGTGATCTTGCTGTGTATACTGCTGTCATAGCCCTGTTAGCATTTTGCTGTGTTCTGGGTGATTATGGGATGAGATGTAGTGGTGAGGAAGGGTGGGAGTGCTCAGAACAGTGGAGCAGGATTTCTTGTGCTTGTTTTCACTTCTGAGCAAAAATGTATGCTTACAGTGCTTTGCTGTGTACTGTACATTGCTGTCATAGTTCTGTTAGTACATGGCTGTGCCCCGGATGATAATGTGCTGAGAGCTTAAAAGGAAAACACTGAAAGAGACAGATTTCTTCAGACACTACCGAAACTTTTAATTACTGCTATCTGACAGTAACAACTTTTTTTTTTTAAATGATTTAACACAGCTATCCACAACTTTCACTTTCTGTTGCTGGCAGCCACCATCTCATGAGCAGCAGTAAGCTTCCTGAGCTCACTTTATGCTAATATGCCTGTTTGACCTCTGCTATTGGTTGGCAGGACATATCAGTATAAAGTGAGCTCGGGAAGCTCACTGCTACTCATGAAATGGTAGCTGCCAGCAACAGAACGTGAAAGTTGAAGGCCACTGTTTAAATCACTAAAAAGCAATTAGAGGGAATTAAAAAAAAAAATACTGCCTAAAAGTACTAATCAAACACTTTTGTAGTGCCTGGGTAAAGCTGTGCCTTTCCCAGTGTTTTTCTTTAAAAACAACACTGTGCCATATCTTGAAACAGCATAACCAGCCCTTGTTTGGCTCAAAGTCAGACTGAATGAGGACAGGGAGGAGAGACAAAGGATTTACAGGCAAGTGATCATCAGGTAATGGGGTTCCATTCATAGCTAATTACCCGCCAATTGTTTTACACTGTCAGCTAGCTGGTAGCAGCCTGTAAAGGGAGAGGAACGGACTGCAAAATACTACTGAAGCCCTGAGAAATTACTGTGTGTGTTTATACGGTTGGCGGCAATGCATTAAAGCGAGCATACTATACAGTGTCTTCAGAAAGTATTCACCCCCATTGGATTTTGTCACATTTTGTTGTGTTACTACCAGAATTTTTAATGCATTGAAATGATTTTTGGCCCCCTTGATTCACACAGCATACTCAACAATTTAAAGGGGCAAAAATATTTGTATTGTGTAACAAAAATTT
Organism: Neoceratodus forsteri; assembly: GCA_016271365.2. Lineage (NCBI taxonomy): Eukaryota > Metazoa > Chordata > Ceratodontiformes > Ceratodontidae > Neoceratodus > Neoceratodus forsteri. The sequence goes on from CM028129.1 coordinate 188,491,359, forward strand.
ATGAAACACTAAAAACTGAAATATCTTGTTTACTTAAGTATTCACCCCCCTGAGTCAATACTTTGTAGAAGCGCCTTTGGCAGCAATTACAGCTTTGAGTATTCTTGGGTATGTCTGTATCAGCTTTGCACATCTGGATTTGGGGATTTTCGCCCAAGCTCTGTCAAGTTGGATGGGGAGCGTTGGTGAACCGCAATCTTTAAGTCTTTCCACAGATTCTCAATGGGATTCAAGTTTGGGCCACTCAAGGACATTCACCTTCTTGTTCTGAAGCCACTCCAGTGTTGCTTTGGCTGTATGCTTGGGGTCGTTGTCCTGTTGGAACGTAAATCTTCGCCCCCGTCCAAGGTCTATTGCAGACTGATGCAGGTTCTCCTGAAGGATGTGCCTGTATTTGGCTCCATTCATTGTTCCCTCTATCCTGACAAGTGCCCCAGTCCCTGCCGCTGAAAAGCATTCCCATAACATTATGCTGCCACCACCATGCTTCATGGTAGGGATGGTGTTACACGGGTGATGAGCTGTGTTCATTTGCGCCAGGCACAGCGGTTTGCATTCAGGCCAAAGAGTTCAATTTTTGTTTCATCAGACCAGAGAATCCTTTGCCACATGGTCTCAGAGTCTGCCACGTGCCTTCTTGCAAACTCCAGGCGTGCTATTATGTGGCCTTTTCTCAGGAGTGGCTTCCGTCTAGCCACTCTCCCATAGAGGCTACATCTGTGAAGTGCTGCAGAGATTGTTGTCCTCTGGACAGGTTCTCCCATCTCAGCCATGGAACTCTGTAGTTCTGTCAGGGTGGTCATTGGTTCTTGGTACTTCCTGACCAAGGTCCTCTTGCCAGGTTGCTCAGTTTCGAGGGACGGCCTGCTCTAGGAAGAGTCTGGGTGGTTCCGTAATCTTTCCATTTCCTAATGATGGACTTGACTGTGCTCCTGGAACTTTCAACACCCTAGAAATGTTTTTATACCCCTTCCCAGATCTATGCATCCTCACAATTCTATCACGGAGTTCTACGGACAGCTCCTTGGTCTTCATGGTAGAGTTTCTCCTCTGACATGCACTGTCAACAGTGGGATCTTATATAGACAGGTGTATTTCCTCTGAAATCATGTCAACCATTTGAACTGACCACAGGTGGACTCCATTCACGTTTTAGAGCGATCTCACAAGGAAATTGGATGCACCTGAGCTCAATTTGGAGTGTCATAGCAAGGGGGGTGAATACTTAACTCAAGACATTTCAGGTTTTTATTTTAAACTACATGTACAAAACATTCCAGAGGTTTCATTCCACTTTGACAGAGTAATTTGTGTAGATACGTGACATAAAAATCCCATATAAATGTATTTTGAGTTTGCAACATCACAAAATGTGACAAAATCAAAGGGGGGGTGAATACTTTCTGAAGGCACTGTAATAGAAGGTGTAGCAACGGAATCAGGGAGTGGAAAAATATTTCTTTAAGCAGGCTCTGCATTTAAACATTATGCTCGACACTACTGTAAATAGAAAGCTGGTATTTACCATGACCCCATACACTCCCCTAGGATTTCTGGAGTCCTAGGCAGTGGATGGAACCTCCTTCTGTCCTTCCTTCAGAAATATTCAATGACGTATCACTAGTGTGTGTGTGTGTATATTTTTTAACATACCTTAGAAACATAGAATTTGAAAGGCAGAAAAAACTGCTCGGCCCCACTCAGTCTGCCCAGATGTTCACTGCCTAGTACTTCTCCGCAGACCCTAGCTAGTCTCTGACAACCCTCCCTGCCTATTTCTAATATACCCCATGCATGCTTTAAGCCCTCCACTGTTTTCATCGCCATCATTTCCACTGGCAGTCTGTTACAGGCATCTATCACCATTTCAGTGAAGCAAGGCAGTACTTCCTCAAATCCCACTTTACCCCCACCCACCCACCCACACAGCCTCATCACATGCTCCCAGATCTTGGTGCTCTTTTCTCATTTGAAGAAGCCTCCCTGCACCCTGTTCACTTTATACTCCAAGCGACTTCTTTCTTTCATCAAGACCTCCTTAAAATGGCCACGAGGCCATTCTAGCACACTACCAATCATGAAAGTTTTCTTTTACTGCAGCATACCTTAAGGAACCTCAAGTTAATTGGATCAGACTTCTAAGAATGAAGCTGCTGCAGCATGCAGTGCCTCACTTGCTGCACGGAGAACCTTCTCACGATCAGCACTGCATATATACTACTGGCCCCACATAATACAAGTCTGGTGCTTTCCCAAATTACCTCCTAGGAAAAAGCCTTCGTCATAGTAGCACTTCAGCAGGCTGTGCTCCCTTTATCCAGCCTGCATCAGTACGTGACAGCAGGGATTCGACTAGGCAATCTTAAGACACCTGAGGATTGGAACCCACCTGGCTATGGACAGCAGGTGATGTGTCCCTCGCCCAGTGAGTCCGCCTTTTCAGTTTTCCCTTTCTTACCCCATATCTTTTGAGAGCGAGTACTCAGATGTCCAGTGTCAGCATGCTCTCCCCACTGCAGTGCACGTGCAAGGTGCTCAACTGCAGCGCCACTTGACGCTCCAGATAAGGTGTGTACAGCCTAGAGTTACCTCTCCGAAAAGGGCATATTACGAGCCATTTTTTGGTTGGATTTGCATACTAAGTTTGGCTAAACTGCAGGACTTGTGTACAACCCCTTTTTATGTTCCTCCCACAAATCTACATGCTGCCACAGTTCTGTCTGGTGTAGATGCTCCGTTTGCGCCCCCACCACATGTTTCTGTGTTCGCAGTCTGTCTCCTCCCTGATTGGCCAGCCCAGTCCAGACCTGCCTTTTTTTTTTTTAAATACAAAACTGGACATCTGGCACCAATCGTGCTGTTCCAACACCCCACCCCTGGGGAGGTAACTCGCACTCTTACTGGTGGTTCGGTAGTGTTGAGCATTAGGGGGAGCTTAAGAGTAGAATGACGTATTGTGGTAGGCAATGGGCAGGCTAGCAGGAAGGCATCAGGAGACTGATCAAGAGGCCACAGCAAGAGGACAGGGAAAAAAAAAACTCATTAATTTATGGGTAAGTGCCAACATAAATCTCAGGGATTGAGGTACTATCCAGAGATAGCAAAGATCTCGAACTCTCAAAAGTTTTCATGTTCACTTCAGCTGAGTCCTGTTTAGTGTTCAGAGCTGGCTGAGGTGGATAATGAGTCTGAAAATCTGCTCAATGAAATTGGTGGGAGAGCGACCCAGTGAATAAAAACTGCCAGCATAAAACATTTATTTTATTAGCATTTGGATCTAGGGAACAGCACGGTTTTTGAATGTTTTTATTTATTTTTTTTTGTAATTTATATTTTTGTACCATCTCTTGAGGATCTCTCTTAGGCATCCACTACTACCCCAAGCTCTACCTCCTACCCGAGACATCTCCATCTTCTTGGCACTAGCGCGGACCTCCCGCTCTGACCCCCCCTTCCACCCATGGCGCTCTATCTACAATCTAATGCGCCAGGCTGGGCTCAGTCCAGGAGTGGAGAATGTCCGATAATTGGAGTGTGGATATGGCGGTAGTGGTGCCGTCGCCTGTCCCCGAGGACGGGGATTTTCTGCTGTGGTTGCCCCCCTGGGAGTGCGACGTGCAATGACGTCTGCGCGATCCTGGTTGCTGACGTCTGCCGTCACTCCGCCCCATTTTTTGCTGCTCAGCTCGAGTGACCTGCGGTCTCCACCAGGTCTCTACTGCGCTGAACAGGCCCGGGATCCCACCCCAGGGGAGGAGAGCAGTCCATTGGATGCTTGATCCTCACCCTCCCCTGCCGACCCCTGAGGCGTGTTCCCAAAACTGGGTTGCCGGCGTGGCGCAAGGTGTGGCATCCAGCGCCTCAACCCTCAGCGCCACTGGGCCAGTCACAATTTTTGACTTGATCAAAAATCATGCTGCATCTGTGTGAAAAATATCACTGCAGACTGTGACATATCTGGTCACCCACTCACCACTGGAAAGCATGACATTACTGATATTTTGTAGACACTTTTGTATACTGCTGTCACCTTGTGTTATCTACTGTGCACTGACTTCTATAAAAACATGGAAGGGTAACGCAGAAAGCTACTAACCAGCCATCGGCAAGCATTCCGGTTTCTGTTCATTTTGTCTCTTAGATACTGTAAAAGGTTATGGTGAGTAGTGACTGGATTTTGAAAAACAATTTTTAAGAAGGCAGCGCACAGACAGTAAGAGATATCAACTAAGTCTTTGAAAGACTTGATTTAAAATATCTCTGGCTTGTTCTTCCTGCTTAAATGTTTTTCAAAATTCAATCACCACACCATCTTTAGATCTGGGCTGTTGACTGTTTTTCTAATCATTTTCTATCTAGTAAATAAACATTTTCCTTTTTTCTTCAAAGTTCTGAGACAATCAAGAATAAGGTATCAATGTTTCTTTTCTTTCTACTACTTGGCACTTTATAATCAATTTCTAATAATTTTTAAAGAAATGTTGTGGACGACAGATGCTGTGGGGGTATCAGACTGTCCTGTTTTCAAATTGATACATCTGGTATGTTTTTATTATTATCTAGAACAAAAAAACGACACTGTTTTTAAAAATGTACTCCTCACTCCATGCCACCCAGTCATCATTTGGATCTGGCTTTACACACCTCACTTTCAAAATGAGGAGTACAATACTCATTCAAAAAAAATCTTATCTGGAGCACTGCCACCACCTGTGGTCAACCAGGTGGCGGTACTGCAGCAAGCTGCCATTACCCTCCCTTTCCCAAGGAAAGCATCCTATAGAACACTTATTCCTTCCCCAACCGGCCCTCCAGCATTCTGAGCTTAGGTAACATATCTGGGTCATTGGTGCTGCAAACAGCAGCAGCGCTAGCCATCCGACCCTTGAAATCCTTTACTGTTCAGAAGATAAATTGGGGGCCAAAAAGGGATGGACCTGCAAAAGAAGTTCAGCACTTTCTGTTGACAAGGGAATGAAAACTGGTGGCAAGTAACCAACGAGGATGTCTCAGAAAAACAGATCATATCAAGGAATGGTGCACAGTTTCACTGTAAAACTTCTGTCTGTACTTCTTTTTGGCTGCATATATGTCATGCTCCACAGAGAAGATGGCCTTTCCTGGTTTTCCTGATGAAGTCTATTTATGAACTGTATCACAGAAGACCGGAGACTGTGAAGATGCTTGACAAGACAGACAACATTTGCAGCCTGTTGCATTGACAGGAAAGCATAAGAGTAAACTTCTTTGCTTAGATCATCCTCAAGAAGGGAAGGAGAAAAGTTATTTACCAGTAACTTGATTTTCTTGACCATCTCTTCCGTAGAGCCACACTCTTCAGTCTTATGGCACTATGACCCCCAGTGGTAACCAGGGGCTAGATTAATAAAAATCGCAAAGCAGAGTGCAAAAAGTTTGTGCTGCGCTTTGCGACTGCTCAAGTGTGAAATCTTGCTATTCACAGTCAGATAGAGCACCAAGCTATCAGATTGTGAATAAGGCCGGGACAGGGCAGCACTAACCCAGTATAGCCACCGCTAACCCCACTAGCACTGCCCCGACATGCAGCCAGGAGAATAGCACCACAATGAAGAGTGTATGTACGCTATTTCCCGTTTACTAAAGCAGCCATGTAAATAAGCCCATTGTACATGCAAGATGCTATGTGTCCATTTGCATGCCCATTATAGGACCATTTATGTAGACTGCGTCTGGAGTTTAGTGGGCCCCCACTCCCCCCCCCATACGCCGATCGCTGGCCTGACAGGTAAACAATAAGTTAATTCCCAGTGCTACCTGCCCCCTCCTCCCCGATCGCCAGCCCGATAGGCACAATACAATTGGAATCCCTGGTGCTAATGCATCACCCCACCACCACCCATAGGTACAAACATTATTATAATCCCTTGTGCTACTGGTCCCCTGCCCTGTGACTGCTGGCCCCAGTATAACAAATTTATTTCCCCAGTAGCTAATGGTCCCCCCTCCACCACGAATCGCCGTCCGGGACACAGAAACAAAACTAGTTAAATCTTCTCTGGTGGCTTCCGATTCCTCCCTGCACTCAATCACCCGCCTGCTATACATCAAAGTTTTCCCTGATGTCCAGTGGTCCCCCCCCAACCTGATCACCAGCCCGATGTGGACATATTCCACAGTGTCAATGTAACCCCCACCCTGATCTCCTGTATATTGTCAATAGAAACATTTCCCTGGTGGTCCATTTAACTCCCACTTCCTATTCCTGATCCACAATACGTGAAATTACATCTATTTGCTGGTGGTCTAGTGAACCCCCACATCAGCAGGCAGTGCCCCACTACCCGTTTCCTTCATCCTGAATCTGAGCCGCGACTGGCACAGCCTCTTCTCTCCACGACTGTTGGCTGTCAACTGAGCTGATAATGCGCGCATACTGTATACAGTATGGTCACTGACTGACAGCTCACTGAGTGGGCTGCTAATCAATGAGTACATACTGTATACAGTACACGTGCACCGACCGCTCAGTCGGCAGTCAGCTGTGGTGGTGAGAGGAGGAGTATGCCGGATGCGGACTCGGATTCGGGATGGGGGAACAGGGTGGTGGGGCACTGCCTGCAGGAGTTGGGCGTTCACTAGGCCACCAGGGACAGGTCTAATTCACTATATAGGGAATCGGAAGGGGGGTCCATTAGATCACCAGGGAAATGTTTCTATTTACTACACAGGAGTTCAGGATGGGTGGTGGGACACTACCTGTCGGGATGAGGGGGGTCCACTAGACCATCAGGGAACAGATGTTACTTCATGTACTGGGGACCGGGGATAGGGAGGAGGGGTTCACTAGACCATCAGGGAAATGTATATATTGACTATATAGGGGATTGGGGTGGGGTTACATTGACACCATGGAATATAACGTAAACATCAGGTGACTGGAATGGGGGGGGGGAGGAGAATACTGGACACCAGGGAAAACTTTGATACATAGTGAGTAGATGATTGGATGGGGGATAGACCACCGGACACAAGGGAAAACTTTGATATATAGTGGGCAGGGGGAAGAAAGCTAGCCACCAGGGAAGATTTAACTAGTTTTATTTCTGTGTCCGGGATGGTGATGGGGGAACGGGGACTAGCCACCACTAGGGATTCCAATCAAATTCTACCCATCATGTGGGGTGGGAGGCACTAGCACTAGGGATTCCAATTATTTTTGTACATATCAGACTGGCAATTGGCATTGGGGGAGGAGGGACCATTAGCATCAGGGAATGAACTCATTGTTTACCTACCAGGCCGTGATCGGGAAGGCGGGCCAGCAGTACCTCCGCCAGCCACTAGGGTCACAGAGGATTAAAGCAAGGTCTCTGTCGGCGGTATTTGCTTTTCGCAAGGGGACCCTGCAAAAGGCCCTTGCACGGTGCAAATGCTTTGTCTGTCAGACTGTTCCAATCTGCAGGTCCCTTCCCCCTCATTCGCACTTCGGCCCCTCCACTTTTTGCTCCAATGCAAACCCTGTTTCTGCACGCAAACCAGACTTTTTTTGAATACCACTGGCACAAATCAGGTTTGCATCGGGACAGAGTTTTGTGAAAATGGCCCCAAAACTTTTGCATCAGCTTGTTAACTTTTTTTTCTCTTACCAAGCAACAGAAAGACGGAAAACTACCATGCAAAACACTGGTGACAGAAACAAACACAAATGGAAAAAACTACTGAATCAATGTAACGTTATTATCCCCCTCCCCTGTGTGATTTTTTTGTTGTAAAGACAGAAAGATGGCATAAAATGACCACAAGAAGGCACCAGCAGGAGAGCTAGAAATTAGAATAAACCTACATAACCCATAGGAAGTTGAGGCCTTTTCTTTTGCAGAGATACTCATATGTGGACTTGTATTCGTTCACTTTTTTCATGTATGCCTCTGTTTCATCACCAAAAGAATGTTTCTTGACAGGAAAATCCATGGCCTTATTTTGAATATCCCGTGTAAGGTTGGTTGCTCTGAGCCAGGCAAACCTCTTCAAGTCAATGGTTAGAGCCATCCACCTGGCTGCATTGTCATTTGCATCCACAGCCATCTGGAACTGGTATTTTGTGGTTTCCAAGCCACACTTAGTTTCCATTAAATCAGCTGCTAACCTTGGTGGAGCGTTATCTGCCATGACCATGACAGAAGTCCACAAGGCCTTCTGGTACTGGGCTGTGTAAGTCATGTAATTTGCTTCCCTGATTCCCAGGAAAGCTGCCAGGTATCCTTGCTTTGCTATTCCATCCAGTTTTCTGGAATCCTTTTTTGGAGGATGGGTGGCCAGTGGTATTGTGGCCCTGTCACAAGCAGCTGTCTGAACTACCCCTTCTGGATCTGGGTGAGATGATAAAAACTCAGCACCCAGGGGGTCCAACTGGTACTTTTTGTCACCTTTTTTATCCACAGGTGGTATGGAGTTTGGGGTTTCCAGTACCTTTACCACCTATTTTTTCCAAGAATTTATTAATAGGTAACAGGATTATTTTTGTGGGTGTTAGCCCTATCATATCGAGGAATTACAATTTCTCCTCATCCTGTTCTGGTTCATATGGTGTAAGGTCCAGTGCCTCCACCATCTGCCTTACAAAAGTGAAATGTGAGGAATAATCCTCTGCTGCCCTAGGTGGAGATTCAAACTCCTGCTCCGGGGACATCTCCAGTTCATTTGCCTCTTCCTACTCTTCTTCCATAGATTCCTCAAGAGAAGGTTCAAGTAGCATTGTGCTTTGTACCGAGGCAGTACCCGAAACTGATAGACTGGTTGCAGTCAGCTGCGGCTGAACCAGTGCCAGTCCTGTCTGCAAGGCTTTTAAAATTTGTAAAGCCTGTGCTACCTATTCGGCAGTAGGCATACTGGACTAAGATACTGGAGCCCGGTTGCTTTTCCAGCCATGGAGCCAACAGGTTTCTTTAAAGGAACTGAATCCTTTATTGGATCACCCAGTCTTTTAAGTTCGGATGTCTCGCCTTTTTCAAGGATGTTAGTATCTACATCCATAAGACTTTTCCCTTACATTCTGTGGTCTGATCAGCCAGATCCGGAATCAAAGTTAAAGAGATTTTTTCTTTGAAACGCTTAGTGTTTCTCACTGTTCCCCCCCCCCCCCAGGAAAGGTTTTGCAGATTTCTCAATTAGATTTGAAGTGTTCAGCTCCAAGGCAAAATGAACACAAATCATGCTTATCTGCTTTTGCAAAAACTTGCCCACACTGAATACAATTTTTAAATCCCATTGACCCAGTTTTCTTTTTAGGCTTCTTGGACATCACCACTATACTTACTAGAAAAAATACATATAAACCCAAATCGGTTTCCCAATCAAGCAGAAAACGGTTAAACACTGTCAAACGGTTCTAAAATATTCTAGCGGTTGGTTCCTCAACCGAGGAAAACTGCGATTTAACTAAAATAACTGCTACAGACTCAGTAAGAAAATGCAACTTAGATTTAAAACTATGAAATAAAGAATTTAACACTAAATAAAACTGTAAATTGGTTCCTCAGCGGTTACCGCGAACCGAAGAACTGGAAAATACCGCAAACTAAAAAAAAAAGTGCTAAAACTACTAAGGGCAGCAGTAATGAAACAAAATGTTATACTTCATTTTTTAATCGAAAAATAAAGTTTTTCTCAGTCACACTGAGCAGCAGCCTCCAAGGCATCTAACAAGGCAGACAGAGAATGAAATGTGAACGTTACAGAATGCAACAGTTGGTAAGGGCAGCAGTTTGTTTATTTGCTTAACGGGTAAGCATACTGGAACACAAATTCCCTTTACAGGTGCGACCCACAATAAATACAAACATTTCAGAATACAAAATGTACAATACATAAACAGAATTTACAATATAAGAATACAATTCTACGTCAATTAAGAACCAGCTAAGAATCAATTAAAACATTCTGAATGGAGGCACGAGCCAATGCCATCATTAGTATAGAGTTCCCTTCATCTCCAGGGCAGTGCAACTCACAAGGCTGACTGCTAGAGTTAATCATATTGAAAAATTTCTGGGGTTAGAACTATATTTTCTTCTTACAAAGGCTTCCCCAGTGGCTGACACATTATGCGGACCAGGATTTGCTGACTGCTGCAACTTTTGGTTATTTTAACTTTGTGGTGTTAAATGGGTGTAGGGCAGTGGGTTGGGGTATCACAGGACTAGTGTTATGTTAGTGGTTGACTGAGTGTGTCTATGTAGTAACTTACTGTTTAGAGTTGGTGAATGTGAGTGTGCATATAGGGTCTTATATAGAAGGATTATGGTGGGGTTGTTTTAAAATTAGCATATTATAAGAGTCGTATCTTATTTAAAAGATGAGCAGACAGTTAATTGAAGGTGTCCTTAAGTCTTGAGCCCCAGAGGTTCGGGTACTCTGCATCCCAGCTGCTGGACCTCTGTCCTTTCACTGACCTCCCACTGCCATCGGCGGCACTGAGGTGCTGCAGAGAGAGACTGGTATTGTGAGAAGGTGGAATGGTAGGCAGCGGGGTGTGGTACTCGCTAATGGGGAGAGCCAACTGGGGTGGTGAGGACTAGAAGAGCCCTGGGGCGAAATGGGAGCTAGGGAGAGGCCAGAAATGTTTAGTTCCCATACCCAGGGCTCCCACTGGACTGAGTCGGCAGGTAACAGAGGGGCCAGAAACCTCTGCCAATCTCCTTTGCGCAGTGCTGTGCAATGCTGACTGGTACAACTCCCTCCCCGCTGGCATCGCTGATGCTCCCTCACTTGTTTGCTTCAAATACAGTCTGAAAACTCACTTGCTCAACTCACACTCCTGCCACTGCCCCTGACCTCCCCCCACCTCCTCCCCAGTGACAAAGCTCCCTGAGCTGCACCCCTCCCCACCGCCGCAGGGCCTCTTTTCAACTCTGCTACCCCACCTCCTGATCACTGATCCTAAAATTGCGGGTAGCAGTATTATGTCCCGCTTTACTAGAAAATTGACTGTGCCTTATTGTTGAACTGTTTTTGATAATTGTCTCTTGTATGTATGTCTTTGTCCTCCTTGTGACGAGGTACCTTTGTAAATGAGCCTCTGGCTCAAAGGTTGTTAAACTGATGTTAAAATAAATAAATAAATAAATGCAAGACTGATCAGGAACAAGTACGCAATTAAAGCGGACTTGAGTTGCTCGGTCGATCTCACTTGCAACACAGAGACCTGTCTGGGAGACGATTCTGGCCCAATATTGGAGGCATCTATCCTGGCCAGCTTCTCTGTGGTGCACTGCCTGAAGAGGGATCACAAGGGAGGGTGTGTGGCCATCTGCTTTAGATCTGACCTGAACTTTTCTGTGTACCCAGTGAGTTCTGCTTCGTCATTTGAATTTGTGGCCATACCAGGGGGTCCAGGTGCAGGCTGCAGAATTTTTCACTGACCTCCAAGGCATGAGAGGGAATTTCTGCAGGAAGTCACAGATTCCGTCACTAAGACAGTGCTAGGATCACCCAGGTGGTTGATCCTGGACGACTTCAATGCTTGGATCAGTGACAAGCTATTGCAGTTTGGGCAACTTCCTCCAGATGATGAATTCTCTGCCTCGTACAAGTTACACAGAAACATAGAAGTTGACGGCAGATAAGGACCGCAAGGCCCATCCAATCTGACCATTTATTTTTCTGCCTTATCAATGTGCCATCAGATTTTGCTCTGTCAATGGCCTATTTATTCATACTCATCTGTATTGCTCCCTTATGCCTATCACATACCTGTTTGAAGCCCTGCACTGTGTTCATATCCACCACTTCCTGAGGTAGGCCGTTCCATGCATCCACCACCCGTTGTGTGAAATAACTTCCTCACGTTACCCCTCAATCAGCCTCCCTCTAATCTCATGCTGTGTCCTCTTGTCCTGCTATTTTTCTTATATTGAAACATGTTCGACTCATCTTGTTAAAGCCCACAGACACACCGTAGACCTAGTATTCTCGCTGGGGCTTAAAGTAAGTAATTTCAAGACTGATCCAGTCGTTTGGTTATCACTGCACAGTAAGTTTCTTGTTCGGCCCCTCATCTTTCGTCCTTCCCTTGTGGACCTAGTCTTATCACCTTTTAAAGGGGTTCTCCCTATTAGGACTTCTGGCAGTAATGGACCTCTCAGTTGTGAAGGCTGCTTGTGAGGCAGGTATGGGTGAGGTGGTGGCAGACAGTACAGCAACTGTCGCCGCAGTCCGTATATGACCCAGGTCTTCTCACTTGAGATCACTGTGGTTTGATGGGGAGCTCAAGAAGATGAAGATCAGGGGTCAGTGCGTTATTGACAAAAGTCTAGCTCTGAGGAGGACAGACTGGCTTTGAGAACTCACTATGGTGAGTATCAAAGAGCAATCTCCTCATAAGAAGGCACTTTTCCCGTCCAGGGTGTCAGGGAAGAACAGACTGGCTCAGCTCTTTTGGACTGTAGAAAGTTTACTCCTTCATACCTTTTTGCAGTCGAAAACATAAGTTTCAGCTGCTAAGTGCGAAGAGTTTGCTCTGTTCTTCTCTGACAGTGTCAAAAGAGACAGACACAGAATCGAGACAGTGCAGAGGAGGGCCACGAAAATGATTCAGGGACTACACCACACGGCATACCAGGACAGACTGAGGGAACTTAACATGTACTCCCTGGAACAGAGGAGGGAGAGGGGTGACATGACTGAGACTTTTAAATACACAAGAGGTATAACCTTAACGTTCAGGAGCTTTTCCAATTGAAAGAGTGGGAGAACGAAATGGCATGATATGAGGCTGAATGGAGGGAGGTTCAGGAGTAATACAAGGAAGTTCTTTACAGAGAGGGTGGTGGATCCATGGAATAGCCTACCCAAGGAGGTAGTGGAGGCCAAAACAGTAAGAGAGTTCAAGAACGCAAGGGTTAGACATGAAGGTAGCATACGGAAAGGCAAAGGAGGAGAGGGGGAATAGCACCAGGTAGGTTCTTGGGCAGACTAGATGGACCTTGCGGTCCCCTTCTGCAGTCACCTTCTAGGTTTCCTACATCAGAACTGGAATCTCCCCAATGGTTCGATCACAGCACCGCAGTAGGGAGGGAATGGTAGTTGCTAGAAGCACTCCAACTGTCTGGAGCAAGTTTAGGCTACTGGAGGTGGAAAAGGTTTGTGAGGCAATTTTGAAGCTGTGGCCCATTTATCGTGAACTGGACCCAGGCCCGACCCACCTCCTACTGGGATGTGTAGGATCTTTGTGCCCAGTGTTCATGGAGACTGTCCAGTGTTCACTCTCAGAAGGGTTGTTTCCTAGTGCCTTGAAAGAAGCACTGGTAAAGCCCCTTCTGAAGGAACAGTCTTTCGACCCGGACTGCTTAGTGAATTATAGACCAGTCTCTAACCTTCCCTTTTTGGGGAAGGTTATTGAGAAAATAGTGGCACTGTAGCTCGAGGCACATCTCACAACCTTTGACATCTATGAACCGATCCAGACGGGATTTAGGTCAAGACACAGTAGTGAAACTGCATTAGTCAGGGTACATAATGATCTCCTAAGGAATAGAGACTGAGGGGAAGGGTCAGTTCTCTTTCTCCTTGATCTCTTTTCAGCTTTTGACATGGTGGACCATGGCATGCTGCTGGATTGCCTGAGGGAGCTCTGTGGAATCACTGACGCTGTCATCTGATGATTCAAGTCTTTTCTCATAGGTAGGATGAAAAAATTACTCACCTTAGTAATCATGTTTCTTCTATTAGAGTCTTGCTGTATTCAGACAAGTGCAGTTAGCCCCAGCCTTTAAACTGCCCCAGAGAACAAAGGGTTAATCTTTCTATGCAGAGAATAGAATGCTGAGCTCGAGCTCGGTTGATGTCTCTGTCCGTTTCCCTTTCAAAGCTAACAGTCAGATTCTTAGGAGCAACATTCTAATAGCTATTCTATGTGGAAATTGTAAAAAAAAAAAAAAAATTTTAATAGCCAACTGGCAACAAAAAGTTTTGGATTACCAAAAGAAGACAAGCCAGGAAACCCAAAACTCAAAACCCAAACCAAACAGGAATATAATAAAATAAACACCCAAACAAAAGAAGAGGGTGTAAAAGGGGCACCCTTGGGGTGCAACACTGCACCTGCCCACCCACTTCCCAAAACAAGGTTCTGAGAGGGGAGGCAGGGAGGGAGGTCAGAATACAGCAAGACTCCAATAGAAGAAACATAATTACTAACGTGAGTAATTTTTTCTTCAAACAACTTGAAGTCTTGCTGTATTCTGACAAGTGCAGACTACCAAGCAGTACCTCCATGGAGGAGGGACAGAACCTACTTTGGGAATAGGCTCTGAAGTACTGCTGTGCCAAACCGAGCATCACTCCTAGCCTGGACATCCAGAGAGTAATGCTTTAATGCTTTGTAAAGGTATGGACTGCTTTCCAGGTGGCTGCTTGACAAATTTCTAAGAGAGGGATATCCCTGGCAGCAGACAGGAAACCAGCTGTACCTCTTGTAGAGTGAGCCCTCAGGCCTGAGGGTGGAATCTTTCCCAGTTTTTCATAGCAGAATTGTATACAAGACACAATCCACCTGGTAATAGTTCTCTTGGTGGCAGGTTTGCCCTTTCCCACTTCTCCATAAGTGAGGAACTGGAGGGAGTCAAACCTGTGACCCTTGGTATGCTCTATGTAGTAACTAAGGGCTCTTTTAACACCTCAACTGTGTAGCCTCCTCTCTCCTGAGGAAGAATGATCAGTGAAGAAAACAGGAAGAGACAAACTGGTTTAAGTGGAAGTCTGAAACCACTTTGGGTAAGAACCTTCTATTGGTTCTAAGGACCACTTTATCCCTGTGAAAGGAGATAAAAATCAGGTTCCACTGACAGGGCTTGCAATTCACTGACATGCCTGGCAGAGGTAATGGCTACCAAGAACACAGTTTTCCAACTTAAGTACTTAAGCTCTGCTGAGGACATAGGCTCAAAAGGAGGTTGCATAAGTTGAGCAATGCAAACATTCAAATCCCAGGCAGGGGCAGGGTCTCTAAAAGGAGGATTGGTGTGAAGCAATCCTTTAAAAATTTTTACAGAACACAGGATGAGAAGATAGTGAGGAAGACTTCCCCACTGACAGAAACGCAGAAACAGCTGACAAGTGTACCTTGAGAGTAGCTGGTCTGAGGCCTAGGCCATTAAGATGGACCACATAATCCAGAACCGTAGGCAATTCAGCAGTATCTGGGGAAATATGCTTCTTAGAACACCAAATGCTGAATCTCTTCCATTTGGAGTTAAGTCTTTCTGGTGGAGGGCTTTCAAGAAGCTTTGAGAGTATCGAGAACCCCCTGAGAAAGATGCAGATCTGCAAACTCTTAACTCTTCAAGAGCCATGCCTTGAGACCGAGAGACTGAAGATTGGGGTACCAAATCCTCCCCTGAGAGGATGTTAACAGGTTATAATTCCTGGGAAGAGACAGGGGAAGATGGACTGCTAGGGACAACGACAGGGGGTACCAAGGCTGTCTGGCCCAATCTGGAGCAATCAGAATCACTTTGCAAGGTTGAGACCTTATTTTGACTAAAACTTTGAACAGGAGTGGTAAGGCATACAGAAATTTCCTTTCAGAATTCAGAATCAGAGCATCCAGGGGGACTGAGCCCAAGACTGGGGGTCTGCAGCAAAAGAGAGGAAGCTGGTGATTGCCTGGGGCTGCAAAGAGATCTATCTCTGGAGTGCCCCACCTTGAAAAAATCACTTTCAACACCTGAGGGCCCAGGGACCATTCGTGATGGCCCTGAGAGATCCTGCTCAGTGTATCTGCTAGCACTTTGTCCTTGCCTGGAAGGTGAACTGCTATAAGAGAGGTTTGCAGGGAATAAGCCAGGGACCACAACTTCACGGCGTCTGTGCGCAAGGCCATGGACAGAGTGCCTCCCTGCTTGTTGATGTACTACATGGTGGTGGTGTCGTCTGTTCTGACCTGAACCACCTTGTTGTGCACTGACTGAGAGAAAGCTTTCAGGGCCAGAAAAACTGCCCTGAGTTCTAGGAGACTGATATGGAGAAGAGATTCCTGGAGGGACCACAGTCCCTGGGCAGTGAGGGGCCCCCAGATGGGCTTCCCAGCCCAGAAGAGAAGTGTCCGTGGTAAGGACCACTGAATAAGGCTGAGTGGCAAAAGGGACCCCTTGTCTTAAATTGTCCTGATCCTGCCACCACTGAAGGGCTTGGATCAAGGTCAGAGTCACTGGGATCAGTTTGGTAAGGGAATCCTTCCTCTGAGACCAAAAAGCTCTCAGATGGAACTGAATATCCCTCATCTGGAATCTTGCCCCTTGGACCACTGCTATTGAAGCTGCCATGTGGCCCAAGAGCTGGAGGAAATGCCTTGCTGGTCGAGATACCTGAAGGTTGAAGGAAGAGGCTAGTTCTATAAGAACCCTTGCCCTTTCCAGGGGAAGAAAGGCTCTTGCTCTGACTGTGTCCAGTTCTGCCCCCTATAAAGGTAAGAAGCTGGACTGGTTCGAGAACTGACTTGGGAAAGCTGAGAAGAAATCGTAGAGAAGTGAGCACTTGCAAGTGAGACTTGTCTTGGTCTGGAAACTGTCCCACTATTAGCCAATCGTCAATATATGGAAAAATTGGAGATCTTTTGCCTTCTTAGAAAGGCAACTACTACTGCCAGGCACTTTGTAAAAACCCTTGGGGCTGAGGTTAGGCCAAAGGGCACTGCTCTGAACTGATAGTGGCCTGAGGGCAACTCGAACCTGAGGTACTTTCTTTGGAAGCACCTGATGAGAATGTGAAAGCAGGCATCTTTGAGGTCCTGGGAGGCTAGTCAGTCCCCTGGCCTTAGAGAGGAAAGGATTATTCCCAGAGTTACCATCTTGAATTTTGGTTTTAAAAGATATTTGTTTAGCTATCTTAGGTCTAGGATGGGTCGCAACTCCCCTGTCTTTTTTGGGGTCAGAAAGTACCTGGAGCACAGCCCTCTGCCCCAGTGTAGGGTAGGTACTCTCTCTATGGCTCTTAAGGTCAGAAGAGATGAAACCTCTGCCTCTAGGGCAAGGGTTTCCGAGAGATTTGCAGATGGAAAAGATCTGGCTCTCATCTTTGGAAATTTTCTGAAGCTGAGAACCAGTCCCTGGCTTACTACTTCCAGGACTCACTTGTCTGATGTAACAGACTTCCAGTCCTGGACAAAGTAAGCCAGCCTGCCCCCTACTGGAATAGGAGAGTCGACCCGGGCAGGCCAATCAGGGTGTCTGCTTGGCAGGGGCCTTAGGCTGAAGAGTGGATGCAGCCCTGCTCATCCTCCTTCTGCCTCTCCCTCTGAAGAACCCCCTCTGTGAAAAGGAAGAGGCCTGTGCTTGGTAAAAAGGCCTATGAAAAGGCCTGCTCCTGCCCCTAGACTGCTGCCTTTGAGGAGTTGCGTGCCTCTCCTTGGCCTGAGCACTTGTGTAGGTAGTCCTGTACTCATCCATTTTCTTCATGTAATTTTCTGTCTGCTCCACAAACAGAGAATTACCCACTACAGAAAAATCCATGGCCTCGGTCTGGGTATCCTGCGAGAGGCTAGTACATCTGAGCCAAGCCATTCTCTGAAGAGACAGATATAGCCATGACTCTTGATGACATCATTAGAGTCCACAGCAGCATGAAACTGAACTTTAGATGCCTCAATCCCATCTGTAGCCACCGACTCCAGCTCCTTGGCTAGCTGGGGGGAGGCCTGTTTAGCCAGTGCCAGTACAGTGTCCCACCTGGACTTCTGGTACCTAGCTGTATAGGCCATATAATTTGCTTGTCTGAGTCCCAAGGAAGATGCCATATACAACTTTTTTTTCCATGGCATCAATCTTCCTAGAGTCTTTGTCTTGGGGGTGTGAAGCCAAGGGACTGCTTGCCTTATCACAGGCAGCAGCCTGCACAACCCCAACATGGCTGCATTGCTGATATAAAAACTCTGTTTCTGAGTCTGAGTGTGTATACCTCTCGTCCATTCTTCTGTCCACAGGTGGTATAGAATTGGGAGACTTCAGAATTTTTTGTGTCCATTTCCCAAAAGATTTGTGGAGGGGAACAGACAGTCTCCTGGACTCTGGGATGTCTATCATTTCTACAAAATCAGGCTCCTCCTGATCCTCCATTGCCTCTTCCATAGGAAGCTGGAGGGTCTCAGCCATTTTTCTGAAGAACATAAAGTGGGAAGGGGACTCAGAAAGCCTAGGAGGGGATACACCAGAAGGTCTGTCTGGGGATATGTCCGGTTCCACAGGCACATCTAGATTTTCACCATCATCATCTTCAAACTCCCCTTCCTCCTCAAACTCCGGTTCATAAAATTCTTCCAGAGTATAGTCATGAACTGGGGGAACTGACCGAACCGAACCCCTGCCAAAAGGTGCCGGATCAGTCGGAACCGGGCGAAGCGATTCCACAATCCGAATCACTCTGGCTATTTCTTTGGCGGTCGGAACACGGACTTCTGGATCCGAACCGGACGATTTTTCTTTGCACTTTCTTTTAGTCGGAACTGACCCCTCGGGATCGGCTCTCCTTTTGCCCGAAGTAGTATCGCCCTGGTCAGAGGGCACTCCTTCTGGTTCGGTCGGAACCGAACCGGGCTGGCCATCCGGGTCAGCGGACTTCTTGGCCTCCTTTTCCCTCAGTCTACCTAATCTCTTTTCAAGGGTAGATTTTGGAAAATATCTGCAAATTTGGCAGTCTGAATCGAGGTGTTCAAACCCCAGACAATAAACACAGGTGGTGTGGGGATCGGCCTTAGCAAAGACCTCCCCACATTCACTGCAGTGTTGAAACCCAGTGGGCCCGTTTTTTTCCTTGGGTTTCTCAGACATGGCCAACCTAACCAAACTTACCCTTTTTTTGGCAACTGCCAGGCAAGACTCCCTTATCGGTTCCTAACCGTGTCACGGAGTCTTGGAAAAAACATTTCAAAAACGTTTTTTTTTAGGAATCCCAATAAGGACCGGTAACTACACACAAAGTTAACACAAGAATTAAGCAAAATGATCGGTTCACGACCAATCCACACTTTTACAAGTTCCACACAGAAAACACAGTACAAAACCTATCTAGTACTCACGGTACCACAGACAGAGACTGAACCAACTATGCGGGAAACTTTTTCGGTTAGAAACCGATGAAAAAAACGACACTTCAACCGACTTTTGAACCGAGCTGCAAGAGATATCTCCGGAGCGACTGTTCAGTGAGGCGGAGTAAAGAATCTGACGGTTAGCTTTCAAAGGGAAACAGACATCAACCGAGCTTGAGCTCAGCATTCTATGCTCTGCATAGAAAGATTAACCCTTTGTTCTCCAGGGCAGTTTAAAGGCTGGGGTAAATACAGCAAGACTTTAAGTTGTTTGAAGCACAGGGTGGCGATAAACAGTTTTTTCTTGCTCTTCAAGCCCCTACCTTGTGGAGTTCCTGAGGGCTTGATCCTCTCACCTATGCTGTTCATACTGAACATGCTTCCCCTGGAGAGATTAGATGTTACAGTGTGGGGTTTCACTGCTATGCAGATTACAATTTTTTATTTATTTATTGAAATGTTTCACCAGGAAGGCACATTGAGCGACAAGTCACCTGCCCTCATGCAATCTGGGAAGGGTACAACAGGAAATCCATCCAGCTGTATATGTAGTTTGCACCCAGGACACATGGCACAGTTGAGGTAATGAATGCATGTTTGGCCAAGATCCAGGATTAGATGTATTCTAACTGGTTGAGGCTCAACCTGGACAAGACAGAGGTGCTGGTGATTAAGCATGGTCACCAGCAGGGTGCAAAAGCAGCAGGGGAGGTACCTGGTGTAATACTGGGCTCTCACTACTTACTGCTTCTGCTAAGGTGAAAAATCTGGGGTTAATTCTGGATGACAGACTGCCATTTGAAGCTCAGAAGTCGTCAGCTGTCCAGAGTGGCCTTTACCATCTCAAGAATATCGCTCAGATTAAAGCTTTAATCCCACCAGAGGACCTGCCTTCACTAGTGAATGCTTTTGTAACCTCCAGACTTGACTATTACAGCACTCTCTACCTCGGGGTTAGTGGAGGGGTCCACTGTTACCTGCAGCTAGTGCAGAACACAGTGATTAGGTTGCTGACGAGCCTTACAAGGTTCTAGTCATGTGACCCCAGTCCTGCAGGATCTGAACTGGCTGCCAGCAAGGTGGAGAATCATATTCAAGGTTGGTCTTCTGACCTATAAAGGTCTATATGGACTGGGCCCTGGCTACCTTGAGTGACCTCTGACTCCTTATCCTTCTAGTGCTCCCCGCCCCATGCAGACCTATACAGTCCCAGTGCTCCAAATCACTGTGAGACTGTTCATTTGAAGTAGCAAGACTAGCCTTGTAGAACTCACTTCCAAAAGATCTTTGGGAGGCCCCCCTCATTGGAGGCCTTTAAGCGGGGCCTGAAAGCACATCTGTTCAGGGCGGCATTTTATTGCCTCCGATTTTAATAGTTATTTGTATGATATTACAATTGTTTTATGTAGGTTTGTTAATTTGGGATATATATGAATTGTGTCTTATGTTGTACCGTCTGCACCTTGTACAGCGCCCTAAGCCTCCAGGAAAGGGTGCTTAAATAAAATTTCACTTACTTACTCTGACCCCAGTGCTGACTGTACCCACCCCCCCAGGTTGGGTGAGTAGGATCAGCTAGACTTCCCTGTTGAACCCCCAGTGTTTCAGCAGCTGCCGGTGTCAGGACCCCAGCACCACTGGGGTACCTGGACCCAGAGACTCCAGCACCACTTCAATCCTCAAGTCAGCTTTCACGAACGTAATCATGGCCGGCCCAGTGGTGCTGAGGGTTGAGGCCCTGGACGCCACACCTTGCGCCACGCTGGCGACCTGGGTTCGGGAACAAGCTCGGGTCGGCAGGGAGGGGAAAGGACTGAGCGTCCCCAGGACTGCTCTCCTTTTCCGGGAAGGGGGAATCCACCTGCTGATGCATTGGTGACCTCTAGCGGAGGATGGAGGCACTACAGTGCACAGTTGCAAGATGCTGGGGATTGGAGCTGCGGCGAAAGTCAATCGGGGGTGTGCGGGAGCGTGCACCAGCTGGGCTGGACGTCATTGCACGTCCGAATCTCCAGGGGTGCACAAGAACAGGGAAAACAACAGCGCCATGGATAGGCGACGGCACCAGTCCCCCATGCCCATCGTTGGGCCAACCCCGACTGACCTTCCAGGTCCTCCACGGCCGGTCCTACCCTGCAGCCGGAGTCTGTCTGTAAGAGCGCCCAAGAGGAGCAGGGCGACCAACCCTGGGAGGGTTAGACCAGGGGTACCCGGCTGGGAGGAGTGGGAGAGAGGAGGTACAGCTTGGGGGCTCTGGTGGGCAGAACACAGACTCTGAAGCCTGAGAGAGGTTCATGGCACTGCGATCGGAGGGAACTAAAGTAAAAAAAAAAATAAAGAATGTAATCATGAGGCCAATCCAGTGGAGAAGTGGTTGTGCTTACTCCCCTACTCCCCCACGCCGAAAACTAGAGTTCGGGAGGTTTGAGCAACCAACAGTAACTCTCCTTCCTCAAGGAGAGGACACCAGTTCTCGATGCAGGGAATGCCATATGGCAGAGGTTGGGTGGCAGTATGGGAGTGTATACAATAAGGGCAGAGGTGTAGTGTGATGTGCTGGTGCACACGTCCTGATGCTGCAGCTCAGGGGGGAGAAAATGGAAGAAAAATGCTGGGTTGCTACATGCCCGTAACTACAACCCCCTCCCTCCAGACTCTCGCACAATCAAAATTGTTGGCCACCCACCAAACAGGGTTCTCTGTAAGTGGTGGATAACCGGTAAGCCTGTGAGAAGGGCGGTGACAGGACTGGGGGGTGCAGCTGCTCAGCAGACCCGGGAAAGGAGGATAAAATATTGATGCATACTGCAGCCACTCAGGTTTTGCCACCCATGCTGCAGTCATCAACACAAGTGGAGCCCTCTGCCTCCTCAGCCAGCTGTGGGTGCTCGAACCAAGGACTCTAGGTCTGAGTTTCGACTTTCTCATCTCCTGTTAGTGGTGGTTACCACATTTGAAAAATTTGTCCACATCAGAAATCGGCAATTAAAGGTGACCTGCAAAGACAATTCCCAGCCCGCTCCCGTCCTCACCTACCTTTAAAAACAGCTGTGGGAGTCCGGGGCTGCTGTGAACATAATTTTTGATGCAATCCACATATTTTAAACAAAAATGTTGAAACTTTTCGGTGAACACGGGCATCGTCGCAGGTCCTGATGCAGGAGGCGCAGTAATTATGGGTAATCCACCCTTTTTGTGACGTCTCTAACTCTATTACCCTTATTGTAGCAGCAGTGGTGGTAATCTAAATTACTTATTTTATTACTTCCACAGAGGTCTCGATACCTGAAATGTCACATATGGCAACACCTGGACAGGATTTTGCCATACGTGATATTTCAGATATCTAGACCTCCGTGGAAGTAATAAAATAAGTAAATTAGGTTACTGCCACTGCTGCTACAATAAGGGTAGTGGTGTTAGAGACGTCACAAAAATGATGGATTACCCATAATTACTTGCGCCCGCTGCACCAGGACCCGCACGGCGCTTCTGTGTTCGCCGAAAAGTTTCGGCATTTTGTTTAAATATGTGGATTGCATCAAAAATTATGTTCACAGCAGCCCCGGACTCCTGCAGCTGTTTTTAAAGGTAGGTGAGGACGGGAGCGGGCTGGGAATTGTCTTTGCAGGTCACCTTTAAGGCTCCTCCACCCAGACTCACGAACATGTTGTTTGTTCCATCAATTCCACATCTCTGGGAGAGTAGCCAGCTGACAGACAGGACCTC
Organism: Neoceratodus forsteri; assembly: GCA_016271365.2. Taxonomy (NCBI): domain Eukaryota; kingdom Metazoa; phylum Chordata; order Ceratodontiformes; family Ceratodontidae; genus Neoceratodus; species Neoceratodus forsteri. Next base: position 188,514,151 of record CM028129.1, read on the forward strand.
TGCGGGGGGACAAGTCCATTTTCATCGCCCTCATGTAACACCTGTCCGTCACTCTGAACACTCCGCTGGAAGATGTTCAGAAGGAGAAGACACACTCTGATAAACAACAGGAAATCTCTTCCACTTCACTATATTTTTGAGTACATTTATATTTCAAATATGAATGTTTAGCTGCTCATCTATTATTCCTTATGCACATGAATTCCACTGCCACCAAATTACCTGGTCTTGCTTTTTCCTTGACAAAGGAGAAATAAAAGCCTGCCATCAGAAGTACCATATTAAAGTTTCCCACCAGTGTCAGAGACTCTCACCGAGACAGATTGAGTAGTCAAAACAGATGTGTGGATCACTGAATGTTAAGTGTGACAGTGCTCAGTATGGGTTGAGCACAGGGTACAGGGAGTCGCTACATGCCAGGATTACTTAGAGCAGGTTGTGAGATACAGCTAGTAATGCAATGATAGAAATCCCTAGGTGATCTATCGCACTGCATTACAGCTGTTCTGCAGTCAACATCCCACAGAGTTTTCCCCTCAGAGTTAACAACTAGTGTAGAGTCCGCTGTTCCAGTTCAAGTCCCGCTCACCACTCGCCCTATATACTACAAGCAAAATATCTGCTTTTGGCTATGCCAAGAAGTCATAAAAGGCAAGTTTGATACTGGGAAATAGTTTGATACAATATCAGTGCTACATTGTGGTACCAAAGGAATGCAGGAGGGCGAATGTAGTCCTTCTCCTCAAAAGTAGGAGCAGGGAAGAGACTGGCAATTACAGGCCAGTCAGCCTGACCTCGGTGGTGGGGAAGAACAAAATTACTCACCGTACTAATCTTTCTTCCAGAGTGTTCAATATCATTATAAAATAATATTAAAACTTTATTTTTATGGCGCCTTTCCAAAACCAAGGTGCCGAACAAGTTTAAAAACAAACAACATATTGCATCGATTACAGCAGCTTGATTAATACATAGTTATCTGAACAAAACTTATAAAATTAAAGTCAAAACAACCACTCAGTCGCCAAATGCCTGGTGCCAAAGAGGAGTTTTTAGGGCTCGTTTAAATCCCTCCACAGTCGCATACTCACATAACTGGCGGGGTAGAGAATTCCAGAGAGAAGAGGCCGCATGCATAAATGCCCGGGCCCCAGAAGATTTCTAACACACTCTTGGAATCCCTAGCAACCCCTCACCAGCTGAGCGGAGCGATCGCCCAGGGTGGTAGGGAATTAGAAGCTCTTTTAGTTAGTCAGGGCCCTGTCCATGTAGGGCTTTGTAAGTCAAAAGACCGACTTTAAAGGTGATCCACCATTGCACTGGCAGCCAGTGCAGACCGCGCAGCACTGGAGAAATATGACAGAACCGAGAGGTTCCTGTCAGGAGTTGAGCTGCTGCGTTCTGCACTAGCTGCAAACAGTGGATTTCTACCCTACAAAGCCCTAGATACAGAGAGTTGCAATAATCCAAGCGGGAGGATACAAAGGCGTGAACCAGCTTACGAAGGTCGCCAGACGGAGCAAGGTGCCTAATCCTGGCAATATTCCTCAGATGGTAAAAAAAAAAAAAAAAAAAGGTCTTGATGGCTGACACCTGCAAATACAGGGTCAGCCCCTCAAAGATTACCATCAGGTTACGCCTGTTCAGAGTGGTAAACCCCAAGGAATAATCCCGAGGGTGAACCTATTCCTGACCCCCCAAAATCCAGCGCCTGGGTCCACACAACCAGCACTTCAGTCTCTCCAGGGTTGAACTTCAACCAGCTTGAGTCCATCAGCTCCTAGATTTCCGCCAGGCAGTTATTAAAGACTGAAAGAGCTCCATTCTGGTTGGGTGCAAAACAAAGGTATAGCTAGGTATCAACAGCATAGCAGTGAAACCTCAGCCCATACCTCCTTACAATGTCTCCGAGGGCCAGCATATATACTGCGAACAACATGGGGGGACAAAATCGATCCCTGAGGAATCCCACAAGACAGAGGGATTGGGTCCGAGGAATAAATCCTTGACACCACCCTCTGAGTTTTTCCAGTGAGGAAAGATGTAAACCACCTGAGGACTGTACCAGACAGTCCACAGATGAACCTCAGATCGAGCAGAACCCCATGGTCCACAGTATCAAACACTGATGAGAGATCAAGGAGAACCAGGCTGGAATGGTTCTTCCGATCTCTAGCCATCAGGATATCATTGAGCACCCGAACTAGCGCCGTCTCCATACTATGCTTCTTTCGGAAACCGGACTGGAGAGGTTCATAGATGTCATGTATGGTCAAATGGTTCTCCAGCTGTACGGCCACTACCATCTCAACCACATTCCCTAAAAAGGGAAGGTTAGAGATTGGTCTGTAGTTTGCAAGGCAGTTTGGGTCCACTGAAGCTTTCTTCAGGAGGGGTGTTACCACCACCTCCTTCAGGGAGCTAGGAAACTCACCTGTTTCCAAGGACCACCAAACTATCCGAGCAAGGACCGGACCGATGGAATCAATACAACCCAAAAATCAGGGAACTTGGTCCTGGATCCAAACTACTGTACGTAGGGTGTGCACCCTGGACAATCCTCATGACATCCATGAACTCCAAGCGGTCAAAAGTACTCCAGGAAAGCTGGAGACCAGTGGCCAAGCACTGGTCATCAGCAGCGCCCATAGTGTGTGCTGGCTGGAGAGCCGCCCTGATGTTGGCCACCTTAGTCGCAAAGAACCGAGCAAGTTCATCGCACTCTATTTGCGAAAATGCTTTCCGAACTTGCAGACAAGCTGGGTTGCACAGCCTGTCCACAGTTCGGAAAAGCTGAGCTGGTTGGTTCTGAGCGACTGCAATCTCCCCGGACAGGAACTCTGCCTTCTTACGGGCGATTGTAGATTGATAGGCTTGGTAATGATCCATCAACCTAAGGTGGTCGGCATCGAGGGCATATCTCTTCCAGCAACACTCTAACCTTCATCCTTGTCGCCGCATCTCCCTCAAGGTCCCATCAAACCATGGAGACCGAGGGTGAAGGGAAAGAGGACGAACACGGACAGGCGCAACATCATCCAGGGCCGCTGCAATGGCCGTATTATAGGCCACCGCGAGGTCCTCTGGGTCGCTGTTTGCACCCAGAATGAACGATAGGTCAAGCACCACCATAAGGCCTTCAGACTCTAGCAGTCTGCCTCCTGGATTGCACTGCCTTGAAGATGAATGGAACTTATGGCAACAGTGCAACAATGATTGGCTCATGCCACCATTCAAACCTGTTGCCCTGTCAACTGTAAGCGTTCTAAAATGCTCATATTTCAAATAAGCCTGTATCTAGAAACACAGAAACAGACGCAGACAGCAGATAAGGACCGCTTGGCCCACCTAGTCTGCCCATTTCCCTACCTATTGGATAAGCTGCAGATCCTAGTTAACCAACAGCCTGCTTGCTTCTACCCCCCCCCCACCAGAATTGCCTTACATTTGTCCCAAGCATTCTCAAACTCCCCCACTGTTTCTGATATCACAACCTCCTCAGAAAGGCCGTTCCATGTGTCCACCACTCTCTCCGTGAAAAATATTTCCTCATGTTGCTCCTGAGCTCTCCCCCCCATCTTCAAACTGTGCCCTCTTATTCTTCCACATCTTTTTTTCTGAAAGATGCTACTCTCTTGGACTTTGTTGATTCCCCCGAGGTACTTGAAAGTTTCTATCATGTCCCACATCTCTCTCTCCCCCCCTTTCCTCAAGGGTATACATATTAAGCTCTTTTAGTCTCTCTCTTCGTAAGGCTTCTGTTGCAGACCCTGCACCATTTTATTTGCCCTCCTGTGGACTGCCTCAAACCTGTATATGTCCTTTTTGGAGATGGGGTCTCGAGAACTGCATGCAGTACTCCAGATGAGATCTCACCAACTATCTGTACAGAGGAATAACTTCCTGTTTTCTACTGGCGATGCCTCTCCTTATGCATCCCAGTATCTCCCCCAGCCCTTACTGCCTTATCACATTGCTTGCCTACCTTAAGGTAGTCTGATAGGACTACCCCCCGGTCTTTTTCCATTTTTGTTGTTGTTGGTACCCCCCCCATTATGTACTCTTCCCCTGGGTTTTTGTTTCCCAAGTGCATTACTTTGCACCTCTTTGCATTCAGTCTAAGCTGCCATACTTCTGACCATTCCTCCAACCTTGCCAAATTCCTTCTCATCCTTTCCACCCACCTTGTACATCAACCCTGTTGCAGATATTTGTATTGTCTGCAAAGAGGCATACTTTTCCTTCCAGCCCCTCTGCAATGTCTCCTATAAAGACATTAGAGAGGACCGTTCCCAGTCCTGAACCCTGTGGTACCCCACTAGTTACCACCCTTTCTTTAGAGCATACTCCATTTACTATTACCCTCGACATCCTGTTGTTACCCAGGCTACCACCCTGGTACCCACTCCCAGGCTGGCTAGCTTGTATATTAATCTTCTGTGTGGGACTGTGTCAAATGCCTTGCTAAAGCCTAGGTAGACCATATTCACAGTTCCTCCCTTGTCTACCACTTTGGTTACCCAGTCAAAGAAATCTATTAGATTTGTCGGACATGATCCACTGTGAATCCATGCTGCCTTAGGTCCTGTGCCCTGCTGGCCTCTAGGTACTCAACAATTCTTTCTTTCAGAAGTGAGTCCATCATTTTCCCTACCACTAAGGTCAAATTAACAGGTCTGTAGTTTCCTGCCTCTGCCTTGCTCCCACTTTTGTGACGGGGACTCACATCTGCCCTCCTCCAGTCTTCAGGTACCACACCATCCTCCCATGATTTGCTAAAAAGGGTAGTCAGTGGTGTCACTAGGTCTCCCCTTGGTTCTTTTAGAATTCTGGGGTGAATCCCGTCAGGCCCCGCTGCTTTGTCCACCTTGAGTTTTAGGAGTTCTTTCAGGACCCTTTCTCCTGTGAATGGACTGGTGTCGACCCCCCTGCCCAGAGTGCTTCTATTGTTTGGTTTAGGTACCTCCCCCTCTTCTTTTGTGAATAATGAGCAAAAGTATTCGTTCAGTATCTCTGCCTTTTCACTGTCACCCTCTGCCCACCTCCCCTCCCCTTTATTAAGCCTCACTATCCTTCCCCTGGTCTTCCTTCGCTCCCTGATGTACCTACAAAAATGTTTTATCCCCCTTCTTAACCGAGTTGGCCATCTTTTCCTCAGTTTGGGCCTTCGCTATTCTGACTGCCTTTCCCGCTTCCTTCTGCTTTAACTGATACAGTTCTCTGTCCTGCCCCTTCTGTGATTCCTTATACTTCCTGAATGCTATATTTTTCTCCCTAACCTTCCCCGCTACCTCTTCTGAGAACCATAGTGTTTTTTTACTTCTTTTTGTTTTCTTTGTTCACTTCACACAAAGGCTTGTTGCCTCTATGCTGGCAGTTTTGATTTTTCCCCCTTGTTCTTCCATCCCTCCTTCCTGCCCATTTGCTAGTGCATCCCTAAGGCACTCCCCCATTTTGTCAAAGTCAGATGTTCTAAAGTCCAATACCCTCGCTTTTGTATGGCTTGACTCCATGGTTGTGTTTACTATGAACCACACTGTGTGGCGGTCGCTTGTTCCCAGATGGCTACGCACTTCTGCATATGTGATCCTCTCTCTGTCCCCGTTTGAGAGTACCAGGTCCAAGCTTGCCCCCGAGTGGGTGCCAACACTAGCGCCTGAGGCATGCCCCTTGTAGAGCATTGAGAATTACCCTACTCTTGGATGTGGATGCAGTAAATGTGCTCCAGTTAACATCTGGCATATTCAGGCCCCCCACATCAACAATCTCTCCCCTTTTTCTGTCATTCTGAGGATGCCTTCTATCTAAGTCTCTTACTATGCTATCCTAACAGTTGACAACAAAACAACAATTTGATTAAATCAAACCCCCTTTTTTGTTCCCTTATTCCAACTGGCAATGTCCAAAAAGACCAATAAAAATAAACTGGGCCATCTGGTTTAAAAAGATTTTTATACCAGTGTAAGGCCAACAAACAATATAATACTATGCATACTCGTATACCAATAGGTTCTGGAAGGGAAGGTAGGGTGGGCGAGTTAATGATATTGAAGAATATCCTGGAAGAAAAAAAGATTACTATTGTGAGTATTTTTTTCTTCTAACCCCAGCCAGGTATTCTTGAATATTCATTAACTCTAGCAGGACTATAATACAGTACCTTTGAAGGAGGGCCCAGAAGGAAAAATTACTCACCTTAGTAATTGTGTTTCTTCTAATGCAGTCTTGCTGTATTCTGATATTATGCAGTTAGCCCCAGCACTTGAACTGCTCCGGAGAGGAAAAAGTTAACTTATGCCAGAGCACAGAACGCTGAGCTCGAGCTCAGTTCAAACCTGTCTTGCTATACTTTGAAGTGTAACCGTCAGATTCTTACGAGCTAATACTAACTACACCTGCTAGGTGGAAATTGTAAATTAACTCGCCAAAAGGCAACCAAATGTTTTGGGTCCCAAGAGACTCAAGTCGAGAACTCCAAAACAAAAACTAGGTAGTGAACAAACATAACCATAAAAAACAACATAAACATAACCCACTCCCTACGGGGGGGGAGTGTTAAGTGCACCCCTGAGGAGCAGCACTGTACCTGCCAGCCCACTTCCCAAAAACAGGTTCTGATACGGGAGGTGGGAAGGGAGGTCAGAATACAGCAATACTCCATTAGAAGAAACACAATTACTAAGGTGAACAATTTTTTTCTTCAAACATGAAGTCTTGCTGTATTCGGACATTATGCAGACTACAAAGCAGTACCTCCATGGAGGAGGGACCAAACATATTTTGGGAATAGGATCTGCAGTACTGCTGTACCAAACCTAGCATCACTCCTAGCCTGGATATCCAGGGAGTAATGCTTGGTGAATGTATGGACTGTTTTCCAGGTGGCTGCTTTGCACATTTCTAGTAATGGTATATCTCTGGCAGCAGCTAGAGAAGCAGCTGCATCTCGAGTCGAATGAGCCCACAGCCTGAAGGGGGTATTTTACCTAGCTTCTCATAGCAGGATTGTATACAAGAGACAATCCACCTGGCAATAGTCCCCTTGGTAGCAGGTTTGCCCTTTCCCACTTCACCATAAGTGAGAAACAACTGAGGACAGTCAAACCTAAGTGCCTTAGTGCGCTCAGTGTAGTAGCTAAAAGCCCTCTGAACATTCAAACTGTGTAATCTCTCTCTTGAAGAAGAATGATCAGTGAAGAACACAGGGAGAGACATGGACTGGTTCAGATGAAAATCTGAAACCACTTTGGGTAAGAACCTCCTGTTAGTTCTAAGGACCACCTTATCTCTATGGAATGAGATAAAATCAGGCTCCACTGACAGAGCTTGTAATTCACTGATATGCCTGGCAGAGGGTAACAGCTACCAGGAGCACAGCTTTCCAAGTCAAGTACTTAAGTTCTGCTGAGGCCAAAGGCTCAAAAGGGGGTTGTATAAGCTGAGCAATGCAAACATTAAGATCCCAAGCAGGAGTAGGGTCCTTAAAGGGAGGATTGGTATGGAACAAACTTTAAAGAATTTACAGAAAACAGGATGAGATGCCAGGAAGGAAGCCTTCCCCACTGACAGAAATGCAGAAACTGCTGCCAAGTGTACTTTCAGAGTAGCTGGCCTGAGGCCTAAGCCATTAAGATGAACCATATAATCCAGAACTGTAGCCAAATCAGCAGTATCTGGAGACATCTGCCTACTGGAACACCAAATGCTGAATCTTTTCCATTTGGAATTATAAGTTTTTCTGGTGGCACATTTTTGAGAGTCTTTGAAAATATCCAGAACCCCCCTGAGACAGATGCAGGCTTGCATATTCTAACTGTTCAAGAGCCACGCCTTGAGGCTGAGAGACCGAAGGTTGGGGTATCAAATCCTCCCCTGAGAGGAGGTTAACAGATTGTGATTCTTGGGAAGAGATAGGGGAAGATTGACTGCTAGGGACAGCAATAGAGGGTACCAAGGCTGCCTGGTCCAGCCTGGAGCAATCAGGATCACTTCGCAGGATTGTGACCTTATCTTGACCAGAACCTTGAACAATAGAGGAAAGGGGGGGAAAGGCATACAGAAATTCCCCCTCCCAATCCAGAAGTAGAGGATCCAGGGGGAATGAACCCAAGACTGGGGCTCTGCAACAGAAGAGAGGAAGTTGATTATTGTCTGGGGCTGCAAAGAGATCTATATCTGGAGTGGACCCATCTTGAAAAAATCACTTTTAAACACTAGGGGATCCAGGGACCATTCGTGATGACCCGATATATCCTGCTCAGAGCATCTGCTAGCACACTGTCCTTCCCTGGGAGGTGGACTGCTACCAGAGATGTCTGTAGGGAATAAGCCAGAGACCATAATTTCATGGCTTCCATGCACAAGGCCGTAGACAGAGTGCCTCCCCTGCTTGCTGATGTACCACATGGTGGTGGTGCTGTCTGTCCCTACCTGAACCACCTTGTTCTGCACCGAGTCTGAGAAAGCTTGTAGAGCCAGGTACACTGCCCTGAGCTCCAGAAGACTGATATGAAGTAGAGACTCCTGAGGGGACCACACTCTCTGTGCAGTGAGAACTCCCAAGCGAGTTCCCCACCCCAGGAGAGAAGCATCTGTGGTCAATATCACAGAATGAGTCTGGGTGATGAATGGGGCTCCTTGTCTGAGGTTGTCCTGAACCAACCACCATTGGAGAGTCTGAGTCACTGGAATCAGTTTGGTTAGAGGATCTTTTTGCGGACCAAAAACCCCTCAAGTGGAACTGGTTGTCCCTCATCTCAAATCTGGCCCCTTGTACCATGGCAGTGGAAGCTGCTATGTGGCCCAGGAGTTGAAGAAAATGCCTTGGCTGGTCGAGACACCAGAAGGCGAAAAGAAGAAGCCAGGTCTGTAAGGGTCTTTACCCCTGCCAGGGGAAGAAAAGCTCTTGCCTGGACAGTGTCCAATGAAGGTCAGGAGTTGCACTGGTTCAAGAATGGACTTTGGAAGATTGAGGAGGAATCCCAGAGAAGTGGGCAACTGTTGGGTCACTTGCAGATTTGACTTGACTTGATCTGGAGACTGCCCCACAATGAGCCAGTTGTCCAGGTATGGAAATATGGAAATGTTTTGTCTCCTTAGAAAGGCCGCTACTACTGCTAGGCATTTTATGAACACCCTTGGTGCTGATGTTAGTCCGAAGGGCATTGCTCTGAACTGATAGTGGCCTGAAGGCAGTTCGAACCTGAGGTACTTTCTGTGGGAGCACCTGATGAGAATGTGAAAACAGGCATCCTTGAGGTCCAGGGAGGCTAACCAATCCCCTGGCCTCAGAGAGGGAAGAATTATTCCCAGAGTCACCATTTTGAATTTTGGCTTGACTAGGTGCTCGTTTAAGTACCTTAGATCTAAGATGGGCTGCCACTCCCATGTCTTTTTTGGGGTAAAGAAGTATCTGGAGTACAGACCCTTGCCCCTGTGTGGAGTAGGAACTCTCTCTATGGCTCTGAGAGCCAGCAGAGAGGAAACTTCTGCCTCTAGGGCAATGGTTTCGGAGATGTTTGCAGGTGGAAAAGATCGGACCTGCAGCTTTGGAAATGTTTTGAAGCTGAGAGCCAGTCCCTGGCTTACTACCTCCAGGACCCAGTACATATCCCACCTGGACGTCTGGTATCTGGCTGTGTAGGCCATATAGTTTGCCTGCCTGAGTCCCAAGGAGGATGCCAAGCACTGTTTCTTGGTCATAGCATCCACCTTCCTAGAGTCTTTATCTGGGGGGTGGTGAAGCGAAAGGTATATTAGTCTCGTCACAGGCTGCAGCCTGCACAACCACAAAATGGCTGCATTGTTGTAACAAGTACTCTGTACCTGAGCCTGACAGCGTATACCTCCTGTCCATTCTCTTGTCCACAGGAGGTAATAAATTTGGTGTCTGAAGAATTTTTTGTGTCTGTTTCCCAAAAGATTTTTTGGAGGGGAACAGACAGCCTTTTGGGACTCTGGGATGTCCATCATCTTTACATAGTCAGGCTTCTCTTGTTCCTCAACAGCTTCAACCAAAGGGAGCTGGAGGGTCTCTGACACTTTTTTGTAAAACAAATAGCGGGAAGGGGACTCAGAAAGCCTAGGAGGAGAAACACTGAAAGGCCTGTCTGGGAAGATGTCCGGTTCAATGGGCTCATCCAGGCCTTCCACACCACCACCATCACTGTCGTCGTACCCTTCTTCCTCTTCCAAATCTGGTTCGTAGTAATCATCCGGACAATATTCCGAAACTGGAGGAACCGACTGAACAGAGCGCCTACCAGGAGGCACCGGATTGGTCGGAACTGAATGGAGCGATTCTACAATGCTAATCACCCTGCCAATCTCTTCGGTGGTTGGATGTGACGGTTCTGATCTGAACTGGCAGATTTCTTTTTTCTCTTTGACGGAACCGACCCCTCAGGATTGGCTCTCCTTTTGTCCGAGGAAGTATCGCCCAAGTCAGTGGGCACTCCCTCAGGTTCGGTCGGAACCGAACTGGGATGGCCATCTGGATCAGCGGACTTCTCGTCCTCCTTTTCCCTAAGCCTACCCAATCTCTTGTCCAGGGAGGCCTTCAGGCAATTTTTACATATTTGTCAGTCTGAATCGAGGTGGTCAAACCCCAGACAATACACACAGGTGGTGTGAGGGTCTGCCTTAGCAAAGGCATCCCCACACTCACTACAGAGCTGAAACCCAGTGGGCCTGGTTTTTCTTTTGGGTTTCTCAGATGTAGCCATCCTAACCACTTACCCTTTAGCAGCTTTAAAGTCAGGCAAGACTCCCCTATTGGTTACCAACCGTGTTACGGGCTGTGGAAAAAAAGTCTAAAAATATGTTTTTTGGAAACCGATAGGGACCGGTACCTCACACTGATAAATAAACCAAAGACTTACAGAATAAAGAAAGAAAACAATCAGTTCCAAACCGGACCGATTGAAAAGTTTTACAATTTCCACACACAGAAAATAAACTAATGTCCACTACTTACAACACTTACTGTACCGCAGACAGGGAACTGAACTGAAAAAATAATAAAATTTGCGATTTAAAATCAACATTTTACTGAGACCGAACAGACAAGCGAAGGTGATTTCTCCGGAGCGACTGTTCAGTTAGGCAGAGTAAAGAATCTGACAGTTACACTTTGAAGTACAGCAGACAGAGGTCTGAACCGAGCTCAAGCTCAACGTTCTATGCACTGGCATAGAGTTAACTCTTTCCTCTCCGGAGCAGTTCAAGTGCTGGGGCTAACTGCATAATTCCAGAATACAGCAAGACTTCATGTTTGAACCCTACTTAGGGAACAGACTCTGTAGCACACCTGTGCCAAACCTGGCATCACTCCTGGACTGAATGTCCAAAATGTAGTGCTTTGTAAAGGTATGTGCAGATTTCCATGTGGCTGCTTTGCATATTTCCAACAAGGGAATATCTCTAGCTGCTTCTGCTGTAGCAGCTGTACACCAAGTGGAATGTGTCCTCAGGCCTACTGGGGGCTCCTTGCCAGCTTTACTGTAACAGAATTGTATGCATGCCACAATCCAGCATGGAATTGTCCTTTTTGAAGCTGGCCTACCTTTTCCCATATCAGCACAGGTAAGGAACAACTATTTTCTGTTCTGCCTATGCCCCTTTGAATGCTTAATGTAACAGGTCAAGGCCCTCTTCACATAGAGATTATGCAATCTACGTTTTCCAGACTAGAATGCTCGGTGAAGAAGACTGTCAAAGTAACTGACTGATTAAGGTGGAAGTCAGAAACTACTTTAGGAAGAATTTCCTGTTGGTTCTAAGCACCACAGTGTCCCTGTGGAATGAAATGTAGTCTTGCTCCAGACACAGGGCTTGTAACTCACTTATCCTTCTTGCAGATGTGATAACTACTAAGAAAATAAGTCTTCCAAGTGACAAACTTTTAATAAACATTGGCTCAAATGGAAGTTCCATGAGCTTGGCAATATAAATATTTAGATTCCAGGCTGGAGCTAGCTCCTTGTGAGTGGGATGCAGATGGGCCAGCCCTTTAAAACATTTTCTAAATATATATATATATTTTTTTTTTTCATTTTAGTTGTTTAACCAGGAGTAGCACACTAAGTTGAAAGCTTTTTTACAGGAGTGACCTGGGAGCACAGGGAAGTTAAGTGACTTGCTCAGGGTCACACAGTACGCAAATGAAAGCTGTGGGATTCAAACCCAGGTCTGGTCTGCTGGATGTCACCAGATTTCCAGCTCAGAGCCTTAAACCACTGCACTATACTGCCTCCCATTTTCTAAATATAGGATCAGCTGCTAAGGAAGCTCCCTTACTAGCGGATAGATATGCAGAAACAGATGCCAGGTGGACCTTGAGTGTAACTGACTGAAGTACCAGAGTATGTAGGTGTGTCAGGTACTCCAGCAGGACTGAAAACCCTGCCTCAGTGGGAACCGCCTCTTCTGAAGCATACTAGATGGAAAATCTCTTCCACTTGGAAGTATAGGTTTTCCTAGTTGAGGGTTTCCCAGAACCAGAGTACCTGTAGGGCATCCTCAGAGAGGTATAAATCAGCATTCTAAGTCTTCAAGAGCCATGCCTTGAGTCTGAGAGACCTGAGGTTTGGGTATAGAATCCTCCCCTGGGAGGATGTCAGGAGATTGTGTCTGTATAGAAGGTGCATTGGTTAGGCCACTGACAGAGAAAGCGGCAGTGAGTACCATGGCTGCCTGGCCTATCTGGAGCTATTAGAATCATAGTGGTTGACTGTGAACTGAGCTTGAGCAGGACTCTGAGCAAAAGGGGAATACAGGAAATGCATACAGGGTTTTCCCTGCCCAATTCAGCACCATGGCATCCACTGGGACTGATCCTTTGGCTGGGGGTCTGCAGCAAAATGTTGGCAACTGATGATTCTCTTCTGAGGCGAACAGATCTATCTCTGGAGTTTCTCACCTTCTGAACAGTATCTCCAGCACCTGTCTATTGAGACACCATTTGTGGTGCTTCTGACTGATTCTGCTTGGGGCATCTGCTAACGTATTGTCCTTTCCTGGAAGGGGCACTGCCACCAGAGACACCTGCAAAGAATATGCCAGGCTCCAGATCTTCATTGCTTCTGTGCAGAGCAGGTCAGACCTTGTCCCTCCCTGCATGTTGATGTAATACGTAGTGGTAGGATTGTCTGTCCTTACCCGTACCACCTTGCACTCTATCAGGAGTGCAAAAGACTGAAGTGCTAGAAGCACTGCCCTGAGTTCCAATAGATTTATATGTAGCAGTGACTCTGTGGAGGACCAAGTGCCATGCACTGTATGTTCCTCCAGATGCGCCCCCTCTCCCTTCCCCAACCCTAGCAGGAAAGCATCTGTTGTGAGTACCATGGTAGGACATTCTTTTTTGAATGGTACTCCTTCCCTTAAGTTGCTTTTGTCCTGCCACCATTGCAGGGCCTGTATCAGAGTCTCTGACACTGGCACCAACTTTGACAAGAGGATCCTTTTTCTGGCACCAATGGGCCCCGATGTGGAATTGGATGTCTCATCTGAAAATGACATCACTGCACTGGGCTTGTGGCTGCAGCCATGTGTCCCAGCAACTGCAGGAAATGTCTTGTTGGTCTTGGCCTGTTTAGGACAAAAGATCCTGCAATGCTCACGCTACTGTCTGCCCTGTCTTGGGGAAGGAAAGCCCTGCCCAATACTGTGTCCAGTTCTGCTCCTATGAAATGCAGTGCCTGAACAGGTTGCAGTACAGACGTTTGGACGTTTATGAGGAATCCCAGAGACTCCAATGCCTCTTGTGTGAGACTCAAAGCATCTTTTATCTGTTGTGAGGTTTTTCCCCACCACTAACCAGTCGTCTAAATGGGGAACAGCGATATGCCCAGTCTTCTCAAATGTGCCACTACCGCTGCAAAGCACTTTGTGAATATCCTTGGAGCAGTGATCAGGCCGAAAGGCAGAGCTGTAAACTGGTAGTAACCTGATGGTAGTCTGAACCGCAAGTATTTTCTGTGAGATTCCCTTATGATGATGTGGAAGTAGGCATCCTTGAGATCCAGTGATGCCAGCCAGTCTCCTTGTTGTAAAGTGGGTAAGATAATTGCCAAGGTAACCATCCCGAACTTTGGCTTTATGAGATGCCTGTTAGATCTGAAATCCAGTATGGGTTGCCACTCCCCATTTTTCTTTGAGGTTAGGAAGTATCTGGAGTAAAAACCTCTTCCCCTTTGAGAAGAGGGAACAGGCTCTACTGCCTTTGCTACCAGCAGTGAGGAAACCTCTTTTTCCAGTAGTTTCCTTTCTGCTGGGTCTGGACACCTGAAAAGTCTTGGTCTCAACCTGGGGAAGGTTTTCAAGCTGAGGACTAGTCCCTGACCCACCACCTCCAACACCCACTTGTCTGTGGTGATGGTTTTCCAGATTTGGAAGTAGTGGGCCAGTCCGCCTCCAACCGGAGTTGTGGAGGCGACACTAACACATCAGGGATTCTTCTGACTGTGTATGGCAGGCTGAAGGGACTGTTTTTCCCTTCTGGCACCTCTGCGACCATTACCCATATAGTATCCCCTCTGTGGGTAACTAGGGGTAGCTTGTGCCTGGTAAAAGGCCTGTGTATAACCCCTACCTATACCTCCCCTTCCACAGGGCCTGTATAAAGTGGAGGCCTTGTCCATGGTAGAGTTACTTTTGTAAGTGACCTTATATTCATCCACTTTTTTCATGTACTCCTCTGTTTTGGGTCCAAACAGGGAACTGTTCTCCACAGTAAAGTCCATAGCCTTGTTTTGAGTGTCTTGGGTAAGGTTGGTTGCCCTGAGCCAGGCAAATCTCTTAAGGGCTATAGACAGTGCCATCCATCTGGCTCCATTGTCATTTTCATCAACAGCCATATGAAACTGATATTTTGTGATTTCCAGGCCACACTTAGCTGTTTCCATAAGGTCAGCTTGCAGACTTGGTGATGCCCTGTCAGCAGTGACCATAACTGAATTCCGCAAAGTTTTCTGGTATTGGGCTGCACAGCCCATGTAATTAGCCACCCTGACACCCAAGGAGGCCGCCAGGTATCCTTTCTTGGCCATCCCATACAGATTTCTGGAATCTTTTTCTGGTGGATGTGTAGCCAGGGGTACTTTAGCCTTATGACAGGCTGCTGTTTGTATCACTCTTTCAGGGTCTGGGTGCGACAACAGGAACTCTGCCCCCAGTGGGTCAAGCTGATATTTTTAGTCAGCCTTCTTGTCCATAGGCAGACTTGAATCTGGGGTCACAAGAATCTTGACCACTTGTTTTTTTAAAACACTTGCTAATGGGCACTAACACCTTTCTTGTGGGTGTTAATCCCATCATATCCACGAATTACACCTCATCCTCATCCTGTTCAGTTTCATAAGATTTGAGGTCAAGGGCTTCGACCATCTGCCTCACAAAAGTAAAATGTGAGTAGAAGCTTCAGTCACGGAGGCGAGGCCATGTTCCAGAGAAATTACGTTCAATAGGTTCATATCCTCTTCATACTCCTCCCCAAAATCATCCCTGAGGATCCATAGCCTCTGCAGAGGACATATTCATGGATGCAGAGGAACTAACCGGTTGCTGGTTAACTGGTGCCAATCCAGTCTGCAAAGCCTGTAATATTTGGAGGGCCTGTACAACATGGTCAGCTGCCGGCATACTGCCTGGAATCACTGGTAGCCCCACTGCTTTTTCAGATGAGGAATCAGTGTTCTTTTCCTTATCCACTTTCTTTAAAGGAGGTGAATCCTTTACCGGTTCTCCCGGTCTTTTCAGTCCAGCTGTCTCGCCTTTTTCAGGGGCATTTGAACAGACATCTTTATACCCAGTATTTTCAATGGTCAGATCCTTCGATCCAACCTAACCTCAGAAAGTTCTTTCCTTAAACTTTATGCTTTCAGAGTTTTCGAAATATACCACATGTTTCACTCAGATTCAAGTGTTCAACCCCAAGACAAAACAAACATAGGTCATGCTTGTCCGCTTTAGCAAATATTTCCTGGCATTTACACAATTTTTAAACCCAGTAGGTCCGGTCTTTTTCTTGGGTTTATCAGATGCTACAGTAGACCAGAAAAATAAAACTAACATTTTTATCGGTTCCTGAATCGGAAAGTAACAGAGGATTTACATCAAGCTGAAGCAGTTAAGAGCTTGCAGTCGGTTCCTCAACCAAGGAAAAACACGGAAAAATCCCCAAAATAGACCAGACTACATAACGAACAAACCCTAGTTAAACTAAAGAAATAGCGATTTAACACTAAAATGAACTAAACTACAAAATGAACTAAACTACAACGGTTCCTTACCCGGTTATCAGGAACTGATGAGGAACCACAAAACAAAATGCTAAATTTAGATTAAAATTAATGAAAACTATAACGGGCAGCAGAAATGAAGTAAAATAAAAATAATACTTATGATTTGTTGTCAAAATCTAAGTTGTCTCAGTAACGCTGAGGAGCAGTCTCAGAGGCGACCAACTAAGAAGGCAGAGAAAGAAAGCTGAGCATTTTAGAACACTTACAGTTGACAGGGCAGCAGGTTTGAATGGTGGCACAAGCCAATCACTGTTCCACTATTAGCATAAGTTCCATTCATCTCCAGGGCAGTGCAATCCAGGAGGCTGACTGCTAGAGTTAATGATACTGAAGAATACCTGGGGTTAGAAACTAATGGAATCACTACTAAAATAAAGGTTTGTGATACATCTCAAATTCACTGGAGCACAAGATCTGAGGCAGCATAGATTCACAGCGGGAAGATCTTGTCAAACAAATCTGATAATTTTCTGTGACTAGGGAGGTGGAGTGGATGTGACCTACCTGGATTTCAGCAAGGCTTTTGACACAGTCAGACAAAGGAGGCTAGTAAATAAGCTGGGCAGCCTGGGAGTGAGTGTCAGGGTGGTAAACTGGGTCAAAAATTGGCTGAACGATAGGACACAGAGGGTGGTGGTGAACAGAGTTCAATCTGAAGAGAGGGGGGTGACCAGCGGGGCCCCGAAGGGATTAGTGCTTGGACCAGTCCTCTTTAATGTCTTTATAAGCAACACTGCAAAGGAGCTGGAAGGGAAGGTGCGTCTCTTTGCAGATGACATGAAGAGCTGCAACAGGGTTGACATCCGGGGTAGAGAAATGAGAAGGACCCCAGCAGGCTTGAGGAGGTCAGTTGTGTGGCAGCTAAGACTCAATGCAAAGAAGTGCAAGGTCATGCACATGGGGCACAGAAATGCAGGGGAGGAGTACATGATTGGGGGACCGACGGCCACCAAATAGGAAAGGGATCTGAGAGTAATTATATCTGATAATCAAAAGATTACCAAACAATGTGAGAAGAACAAGTGGAATGCTGGGGTGCACAGTATCTCCAGCAGAAGGAAGGAGGCGGTGATGCCACTGTACAGAACTCTAGTTCTGGAGGCCGCATCTACAGAAGAACATAAGACAAAGTAGAAGCGGTTCAGAGAAAGGCGACAAAAATGGTACAGGGGCTGCACCAAAACAAGAAGGAGGGGAGACTGAGGATCTCAATATGTATTCCCTGGAAGAGAGGAGAAAGAGGGGTATAATAGTGTAAATAAGGTACAAGAGGGTAGCAAAAAAAAAAAAAAAAGATGTTCAAGAACACGGGCCATTATATGAAAATGGGGAGTGAACTTAGGTGATGTAGAAAGTATTTTTTCACAGAAAGAGTGGTGGATCCATGGCCCTGCCTCCCAGCAGAGCTTGTAGTGGCAAAAATGGTAGGGGAATTCAGAAACGTATGGGACAGACATAAAGTAACTCTAGCGATAGGAAAGAGGGTAAGTCACAGATCATTTAAGATCTGCGGTATATGAAACAAGTAGGAAAATGCTCAGACTAAGTGGACCCGGTGGTCCTTATCCGCCATCAAATTCTATGTTTCTATGTTATATTTTCCTTTTTGAGGAGTGGTCAAACAACTCCCTTTTACAAGGCATCTGGAACAGGCCCCTCAACCAATAAGACACGGACAAAACCTCTGCAAGGAACATACCCATTGCCACTGCTGACTCTTTTGTACGCTAAGAGGGACAAAGTAGGGGTTTAACTTATTTTTGCAGTAGGCCAACTTACTTCAGAAAGAAGTTTGCACTAGTTTGTGGTGTCAAGTCACCTAAGGATTTCTCATGACAGTGGATAAATGACAAATGCAAATATGAATTCTTCCCAAATAATTCAAATAGTTTAATTTTTGTAATGCAGTACTTCTCACTCACAGAATGCCACACCCAGAAGAGATGAGCAGTAACTTCAGCATAATTCGATACACCAGTCAGCACTGGGGTTGGGGTAATTCCACTAGACTGGAACAGTTTCCACTTTGCCCCAGGCAACAGTTCAAACTGCAGGCTGTTGAGTATACTGAGGCCAATGCATCCAACACCTCAGAGAGAGCAAACAAGCATAGGTCACGCCTACTGCTTATCCAAGTTCTGTTTTACACTTTGGGACAACTGTTATTTCCAACAGTGTAATTAAGCAGAGGACTTCTGCATATATGGCAGTAGGAATCTGGAATGACCTCCCACCGGATACAAGACCAGTCTCGGGACCTGTTTGAAACTGCGCTTAAACATTTGTACATCAAAACTCGATTAATTGTGTCTTAAGTATTGTGAATTTACTTAAATTGTGTTTGCTTACAATCATAACATCCAGGTCACCCTTGTAAAAGAACATTGCAATCCCCAGTAAGACTCCCCAGTACACAGATATTTACATAAAATAGAAAATAAAGACATACAATATATGAACAGTAATTTATTAATGACACAGATGCATGCCACTTCTTAAAAGGTTTCCCTATCAGGCTACAAGGTCTTGGGTTCTAGTTCCACACCAGGCATGGGCTCACATCATTAACGCTGGCATCCAAGTGCAGTATTAAAGGAGAACTACTGGCACGTGTGAAGCCCCAACTGCTGGACAGACTGGGGTTTCACTCCACTGATCCCCTTGCAGGCACCATATAAAATAAAAAGGTTTAGTTACCCGAATGCTTGTAAACTCTAGTTAAGCCCCCGGTGCAGCTGGCATTTTTAAACATGGCGCTCCTCACCCGCTCGAGATCACGCTGGTAATAATGCAAGAGGATGATGCTCTGCTGTCCCTTCCTTACTGGTGCCCTTATATACGGAAATATAATCTCCATATCTCAGATGCCAAATGCTGTTTTTACAGGCTTTGCCTAAACGTCATGTGTATGCCTGGCACACAGTTATGGCAGCACAAAATGACAGAAATACAAAAGAGCAACTACACTAAATACGAAGTGGCCAAATGAAAAAACATGTCATGTTTCATCGACATGTAAAGCACTGCTCAACCAGTTTGCACTTAAAGCAATCTTGTACTTGCTCCAATTGATGTTTACATAAATCTGATGTTACTATACCTAGGTACACGGTCTACAGGAAAGACAGGGAGGAGGGGTAGCAATCTACATCAAGGAAGGGATCAAGGCGACTTGAGATAAAGGGAAAGCAGGTAGGAGAGGAGGCACTGTGGGTCACACTAGAGCAAGGAAATGGCATCACAATCTACACAGGGGTTATCTAAGCCCCCCCACACACACATGCAAGGGGAGGAAACAGGGTAATGCTAGGTAAGATCCTTAAAATAGCAGCAAAAGTAAAAGTGTTGTTGGTAGGGGACCTAAATATGCCCGATGTCAACTGGAGCACCTATGCTGCAGCCACATCCAGGAGCAGTCATTCTGGATGCCCTGCAAGAGGCATGCCTCATACAACTTGTGGGGGAACCCTCCCATGAGGGTGCGATACTGAACCTGGTGCTTACAAATGGAGACAAAATAATGGATGCATCGGTGGGCAGCCATCTGGGGTCCAGCGACCACCATACAGTACAGTTCAGGGTTAGGACTGTAGAAGAATTAAGCCACACTAAAGCCAGAGTCCTCGACTTCAAGAGAGCCGACTTTACTAAATAAGGGTGAATGACTCAAGAAAACACTAGCACAGGTTGAGGAAGGGGGAGTAGAGGTACAGTGGGAGAACCTCAAGCCTTTGCGTGAAGCTAGTGAACAAAGCCGGAAGAAAAGGAAAACCATTATGGTTTTCAAAAGAAGTGGCAGGGAAGGTTAGAGAGAAAAAAATGGCATTCAGGAAATACAAGGAAACACAAAGAGAGGAACAAAAGGAACTGTATCAGGCAAAGCAGAGGGAGGCGGGTAAAGCAGTCAGAAATTCAAAGGCAAATACAGAGGAAAGCCCAGCCCAGACAGTGATGGAAGGGAACAAAACCTTCTTCAAGTACATAAGGAGAGGCCGGCCCGGTGGCGCTGAGGGTTGAGGCGCCGGATGCCACACCTCGTGTCACGCTGGCGACCCAGGTTCGGGAACAAGCCCGTGTCTTCGGGGATCTGCAGGGTAGGACTAAGACTGAGCGTCCGTGGACAGCTCTCAGTCCTGGGGTGGGTTAGGGGATCTTCCGCTGCGCTGGTAACCCCTGGCGGAGGCTGGGGGCACTGCAGTGCATGATGCAGAAGGCATGGGGATTGGGGCAGTGCCAGACGTCTTCTGGGTGCGTGCGGGACCGCCGCCGCATCGCCCAGCGGACATCACTGCACGTCCCTGCCTCAGGGGAGGAATCATAAGAAAACCCTTCTGCCCTTGGGTGAGGCGACGGCAATCTCTGGCAAGCCGACCCACCACATGCCCAACACCGGCTGACTCTCCGGTTCTCCTTGAGGTCTGGGGGCCTCCCCGTGGGGTCAGGAAAGCCCCAGATCTCACATACTCGATGTAGCTCCCGGAGCAGTCAGTTCAGGTGGGTGGTTGAGTGTGGTGGCTGTCATGGGAGACCCTGAGAAATGCCCCGAGGACAGGGTGTAGAAATAGAGTATATATAAAAATAAATAAGGGAAAGAAGAAAGGCCAAGGGAGGAACAGTGAGTTTAGTAAAGGAAGGGGGGGAGTGGATGGAGGGGGACCTGGAGAAGACAAAGATACTGAATGAATACTTTTGCTCAGTATTCTCAAAATAAGGGGAGGAGGATGGACCGATATTAGCAAGTAGACACACACACAGGAAAGAGGGGTGGTCACCAGTCCATTCACAGAGGAGAGGATCCTAAAGGAACTCTTGAAACTGAAGGTAGATAAGGCAATTGGGCCAGACAGGATACATCCCAGAATACTAAAAGAGCTCAGAGAGGGGATACTGTCACCACTGACAGCCCTATTCAACAAATCATTGGAGGAGGGGAGTAGTGCCGGAGGACTAGAGAAAGACGAACATGCTACCCCTTCACAAGGGTGGGAGCAAGGCAAAAGCAGGTAACCACAGACCAGTCAGTCTGACCTCAGTGGTGGAAGAAATGGTGGAATTGCTGTTACAGGAAAGGACTGTAGAATATCAAGAAGCTGGCAGGTTACAGGACCCAAGGCAAAGTACAGTTACGTAAGAACTTACTGTAACAGTAGATCTTCAAGAGAGGCTCTTGCAGTAGGTAATTACATATAGGACTGACGTCGGCAGGACCCCGCGGAAAAATTTATAGCTAGCAGACTCTGGCGAGGGACTGCCCCTACGTCAGGTGACCGACGTCAGGAGACGTCGGTATAAAGGGGCGGTCCCTCACGCCCACCTTCCAGTTCTTTTCCACCACAGGCCAAAGAGGCTGGATGAGAGAGAAGTGGATATTTCACTCACTGGAAAAGGAGCTGAAAAAGCTTAGGGGGATGGAGGGCGGGAAGGTATTACCCACTGCAAGAGCCTCGCTCGAAGATCTACTGTTACGGTAAGTTCTTACACAACTGTACTATCCTACTTCGAGAGGGCTCTTGCAATAGGTAATTACATATAAGACCGAGTCCCAAGCAGTCTGGAATAAGAAGCACACGGCAGGAGGAAAGATACTCAAAGCAGATCCTCTTAGCTGTGAAGGCCTTAAGAAATGAGGCCTTGCAGAACAGCGAGACCGAAGCCTGCTCTACGGCGAAAGGCAATATCCAAACTGTAATGTTTTGTAAATGTATGGACAGAAGTCCAAGCGACGACAGCACAGATGTCTGCCGCTGACACATTCCTGAAACATGCCGCCAAGGCAGCGACCCCTCTGGTGGAGTGTCCTCTTACTTGACCCGGAAGGGTCTTGTTGTACTTGTCATAACAGAAGGTGATGCAATGAGCCAACCATTTAGACAGGCACTGCTTAGAAACAGAACTGCCTTCTCTTTTGGGTGCAAAAGAGACAAACAGTTGATCAGTCTTTTTGAGATCCTTTGTTCTGTTAGTGTAGTATCTCAGGATCCGGTGAACGTCCATAGTGTGAAGCAGATACTCCTCTTGATTGGAGTACTGTGTATAGAAAGCGGGTAACTCTATGGACTGGTTCAATGTAGATTCCGCTACCACCTTGGAGAGAAACTTAGGATTGGTGCGCAGAGTCACACGTTTCTTGTAAAAAAATCAAGAATGGGATTTTACACATCAGGGCCTGGAGCTCGGAAATCCTCAGAGCAGTGGTAATGGCCACTAGGAAGAGCGTCTTCCAAGAAAGGAACTTCACGTCTGCTGAGGCTGCCGGTTCAAAGGGAGGCAAAGTAAGTTTCTCAAGAACGAAGTTCAGTTCCCAAGGAGGGCCGGGAACTCTGATAGGAGGTCTCAAGTGAAGAACCCCTAGGAGGAAAGTCTTAGAGACTTCCAGGTGAGCAAACGTCCCATCTGCGAAGGGAACATGGTAGGTCGAAATGGCCACCATGTGTACCTTCAGAGACGAGTGACTAAAACCCAGGTCGAAGAGATGGCGCTGGTACTCCAGCAGTCACCCAACCGAGAAGGAGAAAGGCTCGAAGCCTTTTGAAGCGGCCCAGATTGAGAACAGTTTCCACTTCATGGCATAAGTAGACCTAGTGAAGGGTTTCCTAGCCTCCACCAAGATCTCAGCCACCTGGAGAGAAACCCCAAAGCGGGTTTGAGCTATGTCTGAATGAGCCACGCATGTAGTTGAAGGGACTTGAGACCTGGATGGACCAGGGTCCCCTGATCCTGGGTCAGTAAAATTCGTGACAGCGGAAGAGGAAGAGAAGGTTCCTCTGAGTATTGTTGCAGAAGAGAGAACCAAACTTGCCTGGGCCAGAAAGGAGCAATCAGAATCATTCGTGCTCCTTCTGAGCCAAGTTCTTGCAAGACACGTGGGATCAGAGGAATCTGGGGGGGGGGGGAGGCACAGACGAATCTGTCCCTCCAATCTAGAGACAGAGCGTCTCTCCAGAAAATGCCTCGCTCCCGAGTGAGCGAGCAGAAGTCGGGAAGCTTTGCATTTAGAGGTGAAGCGAACAGGTCCACCTGAGGTGTTCCCCAACGTAGGAGGATATTGCCTAGGACCCCCTGATCCAGTTCCCACTCGTGAGCTTGAGCAGACGAGCGACTTAGTTTGTCTGCTAAGGAGTTCTCGACTCCCAGAACATGAAATGCCATGAGATGAAGGTTGTGTTGTGCTGCCCAATCCCAAACTTTCATCACTTCCCTGCAAAGAGAGTAGGACTGAGTCCTGCCCTGTTTGTTGATGTACCATACCACACACATATTGTCCGACTGGACAGCTAGGTGGCCTGGAAGAAGATGCAGGTGGACAGCCTGGAGAGCATAAAGCACCGCCCTTAGCTTGAGCACACTGATGTGCAGGGATTGTTCCAGCTTGGACCAAGAGCCCTGGGTCCAATGTGGACCGAGATGGGCTCTCCAACCTTCGTCCGAGGCATCTGTGGTCAGAGTCTGGGAGGGAGGGAGGAGGAAGGAAGGAAGAATGGGACTCCCCGAAGAAGGTTCTCTCAAACCATCCACCACTGCAAGTCTCGAATCATGGGAGAGGAGACTAGAACCAACTGGTCCAAGTAGTCTACTAACTGATCCCATTGAGAGCGAAGCATCCACTGAGAGACCCTCATGTGGAGCAGAGCGCGAGGGACTGTTGGGATAGCAGCCGCCATAAGCCCGAGGAAGCAAAGAACCGACCTTGCACTGACCCGCCTGCGGCCGGACAACAGGCTTACCCGAGTCTGGAGTGTGGCCGCCCTGTCCAGTGGCAGGAAGGCCCTGCCTAGGGTCGTATCCAGTATCGCCCCAATAAACTGGAGCCTCTGGGATGGGATCAAGTGAAACTTGGAATGATTGATGGTAATACCCAGACAGGCAAAGACCTGCTGGGTGAGGGAGAGGCAGTGCAGGAGTTCCTCCCTGGATGAGGCTGCCAGGAGCCAATCGTCAGGGTACGGGAAAACATGTACCCCCCCCGGCTACGCAGGTAGGCCGCCACCACCGCAAGGCATTTGGTAAATACTTGGGGAGCCGAGGAGAGGCCAAATGGAAGTGCCTTGAACTGGTAGTGGTCCCCCTGAAAAGCAAAACAGAAATATCTGCGGTGAGACAGGTGGATAGATATGTGCAGGTAAACATCCTGCATATCCAGAGTGCACAGCCACTGGCCCGAGCGGAGGAGGGGCAGAAGGCTCTGCAGTGAGAGCATCCTAAACCTCTTGTACTCCATCAAAATGTTCAGGGAACTGAGATCTACAATAGGCCTTGCATCTCCTGTCTTCTTCGGGACTAGGAAGAAGTGGGAATAGTAACCCGTTCCTTGCAGGGGAAGGGGGACACGTTCTATCGCCTCTTTCAGCAAAAGTGCCGAAATTTCTTCCTGGACTAGAAGATGATGTTCCCGAGAGTACGACGACCTTCGGGGAGGGTGGCGATGTGGTTTCTGCATATACTTTATAGAGTATCCTTCTGCAATTAGCTGGAGCACCCATGAATATGATGTTATCCTCTCCCAGCCCAGAAGGTGGAGGGAACACCTCCCTCCTACCGGTTCCTCTGGGAAGCCCAGAGGCTGTGGGAGAGGGAAGGAGTCAGGTGGTGTGTGTGCTCACCGCTGAAGCTCCCACTGCTTTTTTGGGGGGCTTGGCAGCTGGGGGCCTGACGTTTAGTGGCCCTCTTTCCTCCCTATGGTCTTGCTTTGGGCCGATTCCGTCTGCAAAAGGGACAGTGCTTGGATTGATGGGGATGGCACATTTAGTCCACAGACTTTAGTGCCGTCCCTTTCTCCTGCTGGTCGGTGATGATGTCCTTGACATCACTCCCGAACAGCACCGAACACCGGAAGGGCGCTTCCTGGATGGTGGACTGCACTTCCGGGACCAACCCTGACACTCTGAGCCAAGCATGACGCCGTAGGCCTACAGCGAAAGCTGAGCTCCTACCAGCAGTGTCCACTACATTGTAGGTCGCACGAAGGATGTGCCGACTGGCAGAACGTGCAGAGCGGACAAGGTCAACCACTTCCTGCTTGACCCGAGAGTCCGGAAGGGAGTCCAATTTAGATTCCACCTCACTGAGAATCGCCTTCTGGTAATCCCCCATGTGGCTAACATAGTTCAGGGCCCTAATACTCAGCGTGGAAGAAGCAAAAAAATCTTCTTGCCATACTGGTCCAGAAGGCGGGATTCCTTGTCAGGTGGAGACGAGCTAAGGTGTTTGGGTTTAGCTGACCGGCCATGAGCGGCGCTAATCACAACCGAGTTTGTTCGAGGGTGGGAGTCTAAATAGTCAACACCCTCAGAAGCTTGGTATAGCCTGTTCGACGTCCTAGGAAGTGGGGCTAAGGCCGACGGTCGTTTCCATATAGCGGTAATAAGGTCGGCATGAGGCTCGATCCAAGGTGGGAGCTGTCATGGGCAGATCCAGATGCTCAGTGAGTTTTTTTACACTGGGGGTCTGGCTCCAAGAATTGCCACTGTACTTCCTGGATCTTACGGAGCAACTCCATGCAGGAAGGATCCTCCGGAGGAGACTTCGGAGGAGTCCTTGGCCTGGGCTTGGACGGAGAGCGTGGCTTGTCGTCTTGCTCGGAACAACCCTCGGAAGCATCCGAGGAAGAAGAAGATGAGGAAGAGGTAGACTCCCTCTCCCGATGAGGGGGAGGAATGGACCTCTGGGGAAGCCCTCAGGGAAGCGTGTCCTGCCCCTCTCTAGACCCAGAGGGTTTAGCCCTGGTGTCCGGAGGTGGGAAGGGAGTTTGTCATCGTGGACGTACAGGAACCGGGACTGGCACCATCATTGGAAGGTGACTCTCCACCTCTCTAGTGAGCTCAGCCTTGGCCTCAGCCCACCAGGAGGCCAGAGTCTCCTGCAGGTCCACCGGCGGCTGGGGGGGGGGGGCGCGGTGGAGGAGAGGGATACGGGTATGGACTATACCTGTAAGGCAAGTATCCATAATCCGATGGCAGGAAGCCCGGCGTCTGGTATTGAGGCGCCGGGTACTGCGGCGTCGGATAGGTTGGCGCCGAGTACTCAGGTGCCAGATACTGTGGTCCTGCGTATGACGGTGTCCGATACGACGGCGTCGGGTACCTGGGAACCGGGGGGGCTGTTGGAGCAGACTGCCCAGGGAGGCAGAGGGCCTGGCGCCGGCGATCCGGGAGCGGGATGTCGCCCGAAGTCGGCAACATCGGCGTCAGAGGAACAGACGTCAAATCGGTCGGACCAGCCGGTGGACGGTCTGACGGAGGTAGAACAGAAACCTCAGCGTCAACCAGGGATGGGGAGAAATCCTCGGGGACGGGCTGAGAAGACTCGGGGTTCCCGAGGGCAGCGAAGGCTGCGGGAGCCGGGAACGAATGACGGGGGTCCGCGGCGCTCATCCGCTGTGCAGACGGACAAATCGACGCGGCGGTTAGCAGCGGATCCGGGCGATGCTGGAGCGCCGGTATCAGATTTAACGGACCCATCGCCGGAGACAGGCTGCGGCGGAGGGCGGTCTGGTCGGGCGAATGGGGGCGCGTCGCCCGAAGGGTCGGGCGATTTCATCACCTTCTCCGGCGGGTGTCGCAGGAAGCAATGTCAGTCTTATCGAGCCGCCGCCCAGTAGGCAGCGAAAACCACGGCTTTACCGGGAGCGGAGGCCTCCAAAAGCCCAGAGGGCCTGAGCGCGAGCCAGATGGGTGGGCCGACTCTGCCTTAGAAGCCTTCAAGGCGGCCGTCGTGGAGGGGGACGTTACCTTTAGCACAGCGACTCCGGAGGAAGTCGCGGTGGGAGAGGAGCCCTTGTCCCGGTGCTCTTCTTTTGTCCTTTTTCTTGTGATGGCCTTCAGGGGAAGCTGGCGCCTGCCTAAGCTTTTTCAATTCTTTCTCCATGGAGCTCATTTTCTTTTTCAAAATATGGGCTTCCAGGGACTGCTGCCACCTTCTCTGGGTGGCCGCATTAAAACATAGGCAGTGCTGGTACTTCGCTACCGGATGGTCAGGGTCTAGGCAAAAAAGGCACAGTGAATGGCCGTTCTTGTGCAGGAGTTGGGCGCCGCACGAGTCTCACTTGTTTTTGTGCTCGGAGGGTGTAGGGGACGACATACACTGACAAATACCTGATGGATGATGGGGGAAAAAAAAAAAAAATCAAAAATACTCTGTTAAAATAACGACGAAAGAGTCTGATGAGTAGGGAACTTTTCATGAGGCGCTGGCCATGCGCCAACGGCGGGAAAGAACTGGGGGGCGGGCGTGAGGGACCGCTCCTTTATACCGATGTCTCCGGATGCCAGTCACCTGACGTGAGGGCGGTCCCTCGCCAGAGACGGCTAGCTAGAAATGTTTCCATCGGGTCCTGCCGCCTGCCAATGTCAGTCCTATATGTAATTACCTACTGTAAGAGCCCTCTCGAAGTAAGATCATGGATTCACAACAGGAAGGTCGTGTCAAAGTAATCTCATACATTTCTTTGACTAGGTGACAAGAGTAGTAGATCAGGGAGGGGCGGTGGATATGGCCCATCTATATTTTAGCAAGGCATCTGACAGACCCACACAAGAGGTTAGTAAACAAGTTGGGCAATCTAGGAGTAGGTCCCAAGGTGGTAAACTGGGTCAGAAATTAGCTTAGCAACAGGAGTCAAGAGGGTGGTGGTAAGACGGAGTTCAATCTCAAGAAAAGGGGGTTAACCAGCAGGGTGGCTCAGGGCTGAGGCTAGTTCTCTAATGTCTTTGTAAGCGACACTGCGGCTGGACTCGAAGGTAAAGTATGCCTCTTTTGCAGATCTTGGTGTCATCTGCAGAGGGTCGACACTCGGGGGGAGGGGAAATGAGGAGAGACTTAGGCAAGCTGAAGGAGTGGTCAAGAGTGTGGCAGCTCAGATTCAGTGCCAAGAAGTGCAAAATCATGCACTTGGGGAACGAAAGTCCAGGGGAGGAATACACAATAGGGGAGAGGTACTAACAGCAACCAAAATGGAAAGGGTCCTGGAGGGTAGTAATAACAGATTTAAAACTAGCCAAACAATGTGAGAAGGCAGTAAGGAAAGCCAGTGGAATGCTGGGATGCATAGGGAGAGGTATCACCAGAAGAAACAGGATGTGGTGAAGCCATTGTATAGGCGGTTGGTGAGGCCTCATTTAGAGTACTGTGTGCAACTCTGGAGACCTATTTTCCAAACAGACATCGACAGTGTGGAGGCAGTCTAGAGAAGGGCAATGAGAATAGTGCAGGGACTACACCAGAAACCATATAAGGCGAGACAGAGAATTCAATATGTATACTCTGGAGGACAGGAGGGAGAGGAGGATATGACTGAGACATTCAAATACCACAAGGTGATCAACAGTGTTCAAGAGGGCAGTATCTTTCAGAAAAGTAGATGTGCTAGAACAAGGTATCATAATTAGAGCTGGGGGGAGGAGACTCGGGGGCAATGCAAGAAAGTATTCTTTCACAGAAAGGGTGGTGGCTGCATGGAACAGCCTCCCAGAGGAAGTTGTGGGAGCAAAAACAGTTGTCAAATTCAAGAATGCATGGAACCGGCAGAAGGCAAAGCTAGTGGTAGGAAGGCCGCAGATCAAATAGGATCTGGAACTTATACAATAGGTAGGGAAACGTGCAGACTAGGTGGGCCAGGTGGTCCTTATCTGCCGTCAAGTTTTCTGTTTCTGATGTATTAGCTCTGTACATACTATAATGCATTACCTGGTTTGTTTCATGTCCTGCCCTCCCTTGAAAATGAGCAAATTTCTTTGCTCATGGGCCATCCAGGTTACCAAAGTAAAAACGAAATGCAGCACGTGAATAAATTAAAAAATAAAATAAAAAAATAAGATTGCTAGTAACACCATCAAATCTGAACAGAGATGTGAGAAGCTGATTCAGGCATTACAGGATATGTCCAACAAGGAGAGATTAAGGGAACTGAACATGTATTCCCTGGAGGACAGAAGGGGTTGGAGGATATGACTGGGACGTTTAAGTACTTAAAGGGAATAAATAAGTCCGGTACTGAAGAGATATTCAAGCTCTGGAATGGGAGGGACACGAGAGGGCACAGCCGTAGATTGGAAAGAGGTAGGTATGAGGGAAATGAGGTGGCACTTTTTCAGAGAGTAGTGGCAGTTTGGAAAGCTTTCGCGGAGGAGATGGTATCCTGTAGGACAGTAGACAGTTTCAAGAGGGGTTGGGATGGGGGGTATTTGGGAAGTTGTTGGGGGGGCAGCTGCAAAGTAGGGGTTAGCGGCACACTTGAGCAGACTAGATAGTAAGCAAGAAGCAAGTAAACACTTTTATTCATAAAATATGAATTGGGATAAAACTCTATTGAGTACAAGACTAATTTTCAAAGAGGTTCCCTGGTTACAGTTTATTTGTAACATGGCAAACCAAGCTGTAGACAAAACAAGAGATATGATAATAGGTCAAAAAGCATCAGGTGTTTCAATCTGGAGATGGCATTAATCCTCTAGTAATGCCTGCTACAAACTGAAGTACTAATATCAGCCACAGCAGTGAAAGAAGCAGTAATCACAAAATGATACCAAAAACATTAGAAACGCAAAATTACCTTCCCAGCCACCCACCCACAGGGACATTATTGTATCACACTAAAAACATCTGTATCCCTGAAACAAACTCATAATTAGCAGATATTTACACGACACATAGAGAAAAATGGAAGTAAAACAAAACCTTTAGCATTTGTGGAGAGGATGAGGTCACTGTGTGCAACAGTGAATTTCTATTATACTGGTGAGAAAGCAAACGCTAACAAAGAAACACTGTAAAAGAGATGTAACCCAATATGTTGGTGGGCCGGCAGAATCGTTACAGTGACACCGGACGTCCGAACCTCAGGAAGCAAGCCACATCTCCAAATATGCTATGCAAAACAACGTGGAAGACAGGACGACACAAGATCGTGGTAGATGAAAAGTGACATACTGTAGTCCTCCTCGTCTTAATATAAGAATTACAGCAGTATAGAATGTTTGTAACAATAGCTAAAACTGTTAATTCCTACTTCATTGTCACAACAATGTGCTGTTGTGCTTTCAACATCAGCATATTAATAAATATAATTTCTGTAATAACGTGCCTGAAAAAAGTGCACTAAACATTTGGAAAGATTTTAAACCCTGTCTGTGACATGTTTGAAACATAGTATATTAAACAGAAACATCACGTAAATGCAAAAATGACCATGTTACAAGAGCATTAAGCCACTCTGAAGGTGGCATCTAAGTAGGGAATTAAAAATTACTCACCTTAGTAATTATGTTTCTTCTAATGGAGTCTTGCTGTATTCTGACTATTGCAGTTAGCCCCAGCTTTTAAACTGCCCCGGAGAACAAAGGGTTATCCTTCTATGCAGAGCATAGAATGCTGAGCTCGAGCTCGGTTGAGGTCTCTGTCTGGAGCCCATTGAAATCTAACCGTCAGATTCTTACGAGCAAAAACTCACGATTATATGTGGAAATTGTAAAATACTTACTAGCCAACTGGCAACAAAAAGTTTTGGATTACCAAAAGAAGACTCTAGTCAGGAACCCCAAAACTCAAAACCCAAAACCCAAACCAAACAGGAATATAATAAACACCCAAACAAAAGAAGAGGGTATAAAAGGGGCACCCCTGAGGTGCAACACTGCACCTGCCCACCCACTTCCCAAAACCAGGTTCTGAGAGGGGAGGCAGGAAGGGAGGTCAGAATACAGCAAGATTCCAATAGAAGAAACATAATTACTAATGTGAGTAATTTTTTCTTCAAACAACTTGAAGTCCTGCTGTATTCTGACAAGTGCAGATTACCAAGCAGTGCCTCCATGGAGGAGGGACAGAACCTACTTTGGGAATAGGCTATGAAGTACTGCTGTGTGGAACCAAGCATCACTCCTAGCCTGTATATCCAGAGAGTAATACTTGGTAAAGGTATGGACCGTTTTCCAGGTGGCTGCTTGACAAATTTCTAAGAGAGGAATATCCCTGGCAGCAGCCAGGGAAGCAGCTGTACCTCTGGTGGAGTGAGCCCTCAGGCTTGAGGGTGGAATCTTTCCTAGTTTCTCATAGCAGAATTGTATACAAGATACAATCCACCTTACAATAGTTCTCTTGGTGGCAGGTTTGCCCTTCCCCACTTCTCCATAAGTGAGGAACAGCTGGAGGGAATCAAACCTGTGATCCTTGGTACGCTCTATATAGTAGCTAAGGGCCCTTTTAACATCTAAACTGTGTAGCCTACTCTCTCCTGAAGAGGAACGATCAGTGAAGAAAAAAGGAAGAGACAGACTGGTTCAGGTGAAAATCTGAAACCACTTTGGGCAAGAATCTTCTATTGGTTCTAAGGACCACTTTATCCCTATCAAAGGAGATAAAATCAGGTTCCACTGACAGGGCTTGCAGTTCACTGATAAGTCTGGCAGAGGTAATGGCTACTAAAAATAAGTCTGGCAGAGGTAATGGCTACTAAAAACAGCTTTCCAAGTCAAGTACTTAAGCTCTACTGAAGACACAGGCTCAAAGGGAGGTTGCATCAATTAAGCAATACAAACATTTAAATCCCAGGCGGGGCAGGGTCTCTGAATGGAAGACTGGTATGAAGCAATCCTTTGAAAAATTTACAGAACACAGGATGAGATGATAGTGAGGAAGACTTCCCCAATGACAGAAAAGCAGAGACAGCTGACAAGTGTACTTTGAGAGTAGCTGGTCTGAGGCCTAGGCCATTAAGATGGACCATATAATCCAGAACTGTAGGCAATTCAGCAGTGTCTGGGGAAATATGCTGCTTAGAACACCAAATGCTGAATCTCTTCCATTTGGAGTTATAGGTCTTTCTAGTGGCGGGCTTTCAAGAGGCTTTGAGGATGTTGAGAACCCCCCGAGACACAGATGCAAATCTGCATACTCTAACTCTTCAAGAGCCATGCCTTGAGATTGAGAGACTGAAGATTGGGGTACCAAATCCTCCCCTGAGAGGAGGTTATCAGGTTGTAATTCCTGGGAAGAGACAGGGGAAGATGGACTGCTAAGGACAGTAACAGGTGGTACCAAGGCTGTCTGGCCCAATCTGGAGCAATCAAATCACTTTGCAAGGTTGTGACTTTGTCTTGACTAAAACTCTGAACAGTAGAGGAAAGGGAGGGAAAGCATACAGAATTTTTCCTTCCCAGTTGATAATCAGAGCATACAGAGGGACTGTGCCCAAGACTGGGGGTCTGCAACTAAAGAGAGGAAGTTGGTGATTGTCTGGGGCTGCAGAGAGATCTATCTCTGGAGTGCCCCCCACCTTGAAAAAAAATCACCTTCAAGACCAGAGGGTCCAGGGACCATTTGTGATGGCCCTGTGAAATCCTGCTCAGTGCATCTGCTAGCACATTGTCCTTCCCTGGAAGGTGGACTGCTATCAGAGAGGTTTGCAGGGAATAAGCCAGGGACCACAACTTCATGGCTTCTGTGCACAAGGCCGTAAACCGCGTGCCTCCCTGCTTGCTGATGTACCATGTGGCGGTGGTGCTGTCTGTTCTGACTTGAGCCGCCTTGTTCTGCGCCGACTGAGAGAAAGCTTGCAGGGCCAGAAAAACTGCTCTGAGTTCCAGGAGATTGATATGGAGAAGAGATTCCTGAGGGGACCACAGTCCCTGGGCAGTGAGGGCCCCCAGATGGGCTCCCCAGCTCAGGAGGGAAGCATTAGTGGTAAGGACCACTGAATGAGACTGAGTGGCAAATGGGACCCCCTTGCCTTAGATTGTCCTGATCCTGCCACCACTGAAGGGCTTGGATCAGGGTTCGGGTCACTGGTATCAGTTTGGTAAGGGAATCCTTTTTTGGGACCAAAAGGCCCTCAGATGGAACTGAACGTCCCTCATCTGGAATCCTGCTCCTTGGACCACTGCTGTAGAGGCTGCCATGTGGCCCAAGAGCTGGAGGAAATGCCTTGCTGGTCGAGACACCTGAAGGTTGAAGGAAGAAGCCAGTTCTATAAGAACTCTTGCCCTTTCCAGGGGAAGAAAGGCTCTTGTTTTGACAGTATCCAGCTCTGCCCCTATAAAGGTAAGGAGCTGCACTGGGTCGAGAACTGACTTGGGAAGGTTGAGAAGAAATCCTAGAGAAGTAAGCACTTGCTGGGTCACTTGCAGGTGAGACTTGACTTGGTCTGGGGACTGGCCCACTACGAGCCAGTTGTCCAGATACGGAAAAATGGAAATCTTTTGCCTCCTTAGAAAGGCAACTACTACTGCCAGGCACTTTGTGAAGACCCTTGGGGCTTAAGTTAGAAACATAGAATTTGACGGCAGATAAGGACCGCTGGCCCACCTAGTCTGCCCACTTTCCTACCTAACAGATAAGCTGCAGATCCTAGTTAACCAACAGCTTACTTCCTCCTACCCCCCACTAGGACTGCCTTTATGCCTGTCCCATGCATTCTTGAAGTCCCCCACTGTTCTTGACTCCACGACCTCCTCAGGGAGGCTGTTCCATGCATCCACAACCCTCTCAGTGAAACAATACTTCCTCACATTACCTCTGAGCCGTCCCCCCTCTATCTTCAAATTGTGCCCCCTTGTTCTTGCACATCTCTTTTTCTGGAAGATGCTACCCTCTTGGACTTTGTTAATTCCCTTGAGGTACTTGAAAGTTTCTATCATGTCCCCTCTCTCCCTTCTTTCCTCAAGGGTATACATATTAAGCTCCTTTAGTCTTTCTTCGTATGTCTTCTGGTGCAGACCCTGCACCATTTTGGTTGCCCTCCTCTGGACAGCCTCCACTCTGTCTATGTCTTTGCAGAGGTGGGGTCTCCAGAACTGCACACAGTACTCCAGATGGGGTCTCACCAACTGTCTGTACAGAGGGATAACTTCCTGTTTCCTACTATTGATGCCTCTATTGAGGCCAAAGGGCATTGCTCTGAACTAATAGTGGCCTGAGGGCAACTCAAACCCGAGGTACTTTCTGTGGGAGTACCTGATGGGAATGTGAAAATAGGCATCTCTGAGGTCCAGGGAGGCTAGCCAGTCCCCTGGCCTTAGAGAGGGAAGGATTATTCCCAGAGTTACCATCTTGAACTCTGGTTTTAAAAGACGTTTGTTTAGGTATCTTAGGTCTAGGATGGGTCACCCCCGTCTTTTGGGGTCAGGAAGTACCTGGAGTACAGACCTTGCCCCATTGTAGGTAGGTACTCTCTATGGCTCTTAAAGCCAGCAGAGATGAAACCTCTGCTTCTAGGGCAAGGGTTTCTGAGAGACCTGCAGGTGGGAAAGATCTGGCTTTCATCTTTGGAAATTGTTTGAAGCCGAGAACCAGTCCCTGGCCTACTACTTCCAGGACCCACTTGTCTGATGTAATACACATCCAGTCCTGGACGAAGTAAGTCAGCCTGCCCCCTACTGGAATAAGAGAGTCAACCCGGGCAGGCCCATCAGAGTGTCTGCTTGGCAGGGGCCTTAGGCTGAGGAGTCGATGCAGCCCTGCTCATCCCCCTTCTGCCTCTCCCTCTGAAGAACCCCCTCTGTGAAAAGGAAGAAGAGGCCTGTGGCTGGTACAAAGGCCTATGAAAAGGCCTGTCCCTGCCCCTAGACTGCTGCCTTTGAGAAGCTGCCTGCCTCTCTTTGGCCTGAGCACTCCAGTAAGTGGTCCTGTACTCATCTACTTTCTTCATGTAATTCTCTGTCTGCTCCCCAGAGAATTACCCACAGGAAAATCCATGGCCTTTTATTTTATTTATTTATTTAGCTTTTGTTTACCAGGTAAGCACACTAGACAGTCACGTGCCTATTTTCAGGTGCGACCCGGGAGAGTTAGAGATACAAGCAATAACAGTACAGAGGCTAGCATCAAGTTACATAAAGGTACAGTCAGAATACAAGCAAGAAGAACCATCCGAAACAAAGTACAAAGGCTTGGATCCAACTGTCAGACAAGGTATAATCAGGTAACAGGCAGAGAACAATTTCAGTGCGGCTCAGTATGAGGCAGAACAACCCAGGGAGGGGAAGCCAGGAAAAATTAGAGCCAGCGTCAGCAGCAACAATATTTGTGAATAGTGCTTATTTATTATTTATTTTTGGAATAAGTGCACGCCCGCAGCCATTTTTTTTTTTTTAATTTCAGGCACTTCACGGAGGGAGGGACTACAGGGTTGTTTTAGGTAATCCCAAAGGGAGGACCTGAAACAACTGTGGGTGGGGGCAGTTCTTACGTGAGGAGACAGGAGGTTCCAGGTTTCTGGGGCAAGAGCTGCAAATGCTCAATCTCCCGCAAGGGAGTGAGTCTTCGGAACCATTAGCACCTGGGATTCGGTGGCCCTTAACTGATAGCCAGAGAGGACAGGCTGGAGGAGGTCAGCAAGTGCTGGAGGAGTAGATGATCGGATGATGTTATCCGTAAAGTTGCCCATAACGAACGAGCGATGGTTGCTTCGGGAAAGCCAACCCAGTCTAGAGTAAAGTAGACACCGACGGGTGAGACGAGGGGCTGACAGGGCGAACAGACATATGTTGTTATACGAGGTGTCCCATTTGGAAAGCCAGGCTTTGGGGGCATTCGTGAAGGAGTTAAGCCCGTAACAAAGCGAGGGGAAGAAGACCCCTTTTGCCAGGGCAAGTCTGGCAGCTGGGGTGAGGCAACTTTTTGCTCTGTATGCAAGTCTTAGTTTGCCTTAGCCTGGGTATCCTGCGAAAGGCTAGCACATCTGAGCCAAGCCATTCTCCGAAGAGCAACAGATGTAGCCATGACTCTTGACGCATCACTGGAGTCCATAGCAGCATGAAAGTGAACTTTTGATGCCTCAATCTTATCTACTGCCACCTCCTCCAGCTCCTTGGCTAGCTTTGGGGGGGGGGGGCCTGTTTAGCCAGTGCCAGTACAGTGTCCCACCTGGACTTCTGGTACCTGGCTATATAGGCCATATAATTCGCCTGCCTGAGTCCCAAGGAAGATGCCATGTACTGTTTGTTTGCCATGGCATCAATCTTCCTGGAGTCTTTATCTGGGGGGTGTGAAGCCAAGGGAATGTTTGCCTTGTCACAGGCAGCAGCCTGCACTACCCCAACATGGCTGCACTGCTGGTATAAAAACTCCGTATCTGATCCTGATAGCATGTACCTCTTGTCCATTCTTTTGTCAACAGGGATACAGAATTGGGAGACTTCAAGATTTTTTGTGTCTGTTTCCCAAAGGATTTGTGAATGGGAACAGACAGTCTCCTGGACTCTGGGATGTCCATCATTTCCACATAATCAGGCTCCTCCTGATCCTCCCTTGCCTCCTCCATAGGAAGCTGGAGGGTTTCAGCCACTTTTCTGTAAAACAAAAAATGGGAAGGGGACTCAGAAAGCCTAGGAGGGGATACACCAGAAGGTCTGTCTGGAGAGATGTCCGGTTCCACAGGCACATCCAGACTTTTATCATCATCACCATCTTCAAACTCCCCCTCCTCCACAAACTCCGGTTCATAAAAATCTTCAGGGGTATAATCTTTAACTGGGGGAACCGACCAAACCCCTGCAAAAAGGTGCCGGATCGGTCGGAACCGGGCAAAGCAATTCCACAATTTGAATCGCTCTGGCTAATTCCTTGGCGGTTGGAACATGAACCACTGGATCCGAACTGGTCGATTTTTCTTTGAGTTTCCTTTTTGTAGGAACCGACCCTTCAGAATCTGCTCTCCTCTTGCCCAAAGAAGTATCGCCCTGGTCAGAGGGCACTCCTTCTGGTTCAGTCAAAACCAAACCGGGCTGGCTATCCAGGTCAGCAGACTTCTCGGCCTCCTTTTCCCTCAGTCTACCTAGTCTCTTTTCAAGGGTAGATTTAGGAAAATGTTTATGAATTTGGTAGTCTGAATCGAGGTGGTCAAACCCCAGACAATAAACATAGGTGGTGTGGGGGTCGGCCTTAGCAAAGACCTCCCCACACTCACTGCAGTGTTGAAACCCAGTGGGACCATTTTTTTTCTCTTGGGTTTCTCAGACATGGCCAAGCTAACCAAACTTACCCTTTTTATGGCAACCGCCAGGCAAGACTCCCTTATCAGTTCCTAACTGTGTCATTGGTGTTGAAAAACGCTCAAAATGCTTTTTTTTTTAGAACCGCAAGAACCGGTAACCACACTCTAAAGTAAAATACAAGGATTCAATACAAATGATCGGTTCAGCCGAACTGATCTAAAACTTTACAATTTCCACACAGAAAAACAGAACAAAACCTATCTAGTACTCGCAGTACCACAGACAGAGACTGAACCAACTATGCGGAAATAAATTCGGTAAACACTGACAACTTAACTGAGACTTTAACAGACTTTCGAACCGAGCTGAAGGAGAAATCTTAGGAGCGACTGTTGAGTGAGGCGGAGTAAAGAATCTTGACAGTTGGATTTCAGAGGGCTCCAGACAGAGACCTCAACCGAGCTCGAGATCAGCATTCTATGCTCTGCATAGAAAGTTAACCCTTTATTCTCCAGGGAAGTTTAAAGGCTGGGGCTAACTGCAATAGTCAGAATACAGCAAGACTTCATGTTTGAATTAATGCATGGCTGGGTGGTTATAGGCACTCGGGGGGGGGGGGTAAACCATGCATTAATTCGCCAGTAGATGCCTCCTTTGGAGTGGCTTAATGCTTACATGTTTCACACATTTGTATCAAACATAAAAATCCACCTAGAGGCCTAATTTCTGCTGGCAATTTTCGTATATTCGTATGTAAATGACTCTGCACTTTTTGACCAATTTGGATTGTACTTACCTGTTTTCCATCTACTTCAATATCTGCTACATAGTTTTCAAAGACAGTAGGAACATAAACTTCAGGAAACTGGTCTTTACTGAACACAATCAGCAGACAGGTCTTTCCACAAGCACCATCACCTACTATAACCAGTTTTTTTCGAATGGCTGCCATAACTGCAAAATAAAATAAACAGAACAATCTTATTATTCTTGTCTACCAAAAACATTCCTTTTTAAAAAGGAAACCATGTATAGTAACAAAAGGTTAAGCAGCAGCATAAGGTTGTCACAAACAAGTAATTTAAAATTGCAGGTGTCAAGAATAATATCAGGGATGTAACCCAACCAAAAATCAAGATTTTTATTCAGTCAGGACACATCCACTCCCTGGGTTTAAACAACTACCCAGCCTCACACTCCAAAACCTGGCTGCTTCTGTCCAATCCCCCACCCAGGCCCCAAGACAGGGTCACCCCCAAAGTTCCAGAATAGTGGTGGACTGGTAGCAAGCTCGTGGTCGGGTGTATTAACCTGTCATTCTGATGAAGACTCACGTTTTCTCCTGCTTTTCGAGGGCTCCGCCCCCAGGTTGTCAGACCAGATTAGAGGAGACCTCAAACGATGCAATGCCTTCTAGGTGAATGTACCGCCCTTAGTGAGGGAGTTGGCTCCCTTGCCCACTGCAAAAGGGAAGCTGCTCTGCCAGCTACCCAACTTCTCCCAGCCCTGAACATACACAATCCTGGCTCCCACTGTCTGCCCCATAATTCTGGCTGCCAGCATGGATGAGCACTGCTCTTCCACTGGGCTATTAGGAGGCACTATAATGTGAAAACTTTCTTAAAGCTTATGTTTGAACCACAATACCCCAACAGCAGCACACTTAATTCTTTTAACGTGCCAGTCCGAAGACCAGGACTAGCGATAGTAGCTACACAGTGACTTACTGCCTCTGTAAGAGGCAGGAAAAAAGAAATCACTGAGCTGCCACTCAAGCATCTATTTCCACCCTTCTGTCTGTGCGGGTACTACTGCTACTGCTACTACTACTGACCCAGTAGTATCTGGACTGGTGGATGTGATGGAGAGAAAATGTACTTAGCTTTTTCCGGCTGTGATGTAAGGATGTATAGTTCTTTACATAATGCTATAAAAATGAGTAGGGACAGTCCTGAACCTTGACAGGCTGACAGACTATTCTGGCCATGCTCTCTGTTTTGAGTACAGCGCACAGTGTCAGGTCACCCATTTCCAACTTAAATCCAGGAGTACGAGCTTGGTCTTGGAAAACAAAGCAGCAGTGTAAAGAAATTGGGCAAAAAATTTGCCCTTACCTTTTTCACTACAGAAGATTTCAGGCATCTTCCAGTTTTATTTGGTGGTAAACTTTTCTTATTCTGCCAAAATCTGAGTATTTTACAACTGTTTCAAGTTTTGCGCAAGAAAAAAAGATGGCCGCTACATTTGGCACAGCAAAGCCACTGTAGATCTGGCAAGTTTTAGGCTTGAGAAAACAAACAAAAAAAAAAATGCACAGCATAGAAGGTACCTAGAAAAGTAGGTCTGAGAGGTATGCAAATATTTTTATTAATTGTAGCTAAAGGTAGCTTGTTGGAAAACGTTTTCATTGCACTGCTGCTTTACTGTGGCAGCCATTTTTTCTCTGCAGCTGGGTGGCATCCTTTTTCTACAAACCACTTAAACATTAGTTTAAACACTGAAAGTATTGATTTTGTTTTTAAAATCCCTTCGTCCTGACCCACAGACCTGACGTGCTTCTCTTTTACTCTCCCACGCTCTATTTCGCTCCCTCCTGACCTGAAGTTCCTATGGGGAGTCAGAAAGCTGGCAGTTTTGTAAAATTCTCTACCGCAGGTAGTAGCCTGCTGCCAGCTAGTCCATAAGGAATTCTCGATCTTGCCATCAGTCTAGCAACCTGCCATGGTCACTGTGAGCAGCACTAACTTTCACTCCCAAAGCTATACTTACACTTACATAAAGGAAAAATAATAATAATAATAATAAAAAAAAAATAATTCACCCTTCAGTTTCTAGCAGACTCGCTCCCTCCTGCCCCAGCACTCTCGCTCTCGTTCACCACAGAAGCACAGCACCCCTAGTGGCAACACTAAAGCAAGGGGACTATTTTTCACCAAACAGTCAACATTATAACACTTTTTACATTTACAGAAGTTAAAATATTTCTCAACATTTACCTATTTTATACGTGTAATAACACTTCAGGGTGCTGACTGTGGGATAAACTCACTTGTATGGGCAGTAAGCCACTACAATCTTTGGCGTCACTTTATCACACACTAACCAAACACCCCATCATGTGTTACTGCTTACATATAGGATTTTAAATTAGGGGCAAGGTAAAGGTATCCCTAATTACCTGAATGTTACCTGTATTTTTGACTGTGTCACTTACATACTACATTACTGTACCTTGCTACTTGTTCACTATTACCTCGTACCCGTACCTCCTTGTTCCCCCTCTCCCAGGTCACACCTGCAAATGGGCCTTGACTCAATGTGCATTTCCCGGCTTCTAATTTAAAAATAAATCAAAATTATTCTCCCTGACTAAGTACCAGTATCTCCCAACTGCAGATTCAGCTGACCTGCTGCTCACTGAGGAAACAGTTTTGTCAAAGTGCCCCTGCATATCCACCCTGGATTCTAGGTAGGCTTACTCTTACTTACACTTCCATCATGGTATCATCTCACTCTTTCAGAAGTAGCAATTTTTACCCTCCCTGATAAGACAACATTCTATGAGACTGCTATCCAGCTTGAAAATCCAGGTCACCAGTGGCACTCTCTATTGCAGTGACTTCAGACTAACCTGTTCACTGATGTTTAGATAAATCAGAAATTCAAGTCACAGACTCCATTTGGTAGAAAATTCGATCAATATGTCTTTACCTGCCCCTTGGGGTTAAGTTAGGTCAGCAGCTGCAGACTGTCACACTTCTCAAGTCATTTGGCAATGTACAGGTCGCACACCACAACATATTTTCTTTGCAAATTTTTATTTCGGCAGAAACAGACATATAACGCAATACTGGGTGCTAGTAAAGGGCAGTCATTATGATGACAGATGTCCACAAATGGCCCCAACCAGTATGAGCAAACCCTGAGGGCAGGTAAAGACATATTGACTGAATTCCTTATTATATACCTTGAGGAGTCACATAGTGGTCAGATAGGACGCATCTATCCAATTGATCTAATTATGCTGAAAAACAATGTTTGTGGATACTGGTGTATTGTTAAAAGGTTTATGAGTATGGCTTTAAGAAGGAATAGCTTAAAGCATTTTTCTAGTATGCAGGAACACACTGCCTGCTCCACCACAAAGAAGTCAATCCTCTGGGTGAGGTCAAAATCATTATCACAACAACAGTTTGCAGTACCACAAAAGGAGCATTCTTTATTTATTTAAATTTTGGTGACCGGTTAGGCCCACTGAGACTGCAACAGTCCCTTTTTCAGGGGCAACCTGGGATTAATTACATAAATATCGAGAACAACATTAAAAAAAGCATATCATAACAACAGTACAATTAACACAGACATACATCACGTTAAAGGTTATGATTTCAACATACGAATTTACAAGAGAATGAGATGAAGTTTGGGGGTAAACGTATTGTTTTCATACATATAACCGAAATCATAAAGACTAAGGAGACATAATGTTGTCAATTACGGAAATATAAGTCGAACTGTGTCTGAACATATTTTAAAACGTTTTTCTGCAGGGTGGAAAAACACCGACTTCAGCCTCCCATTCTGAACCTGTGCAAAGGCACATCAGTGGGACACGTTTTTAAAGGGCTTGTATTTAGCCTGCCTGGTGGCGCCAAGGGTTGAGGTGTTGGACGTCACACCTCGCGCCACGCTGGCGACCCATGTCCGGGAATAAGCGTGGGTCGTCAGGGAAGGAGAAGGATCGAGCACCCCAGGGACTGCTCCCCTTCTCCGGTGTGTGTGTGTGTGTGTATTCAGCAGTTGGCGCATGCCTGTCCCCTAATGGAGACTGGAAGCGGGGCAGACACCTGACGGGACATGCACGGGAACACTGGTGTCATTGTATGCTCCGCCTCTGAGGGGACTGCACACTGGAGAAGAAAAGATGCTCCAGCAGCATGAAGTGCGTCTCGCAGGTTCCGCCCCCCGAAAAGCCATGGTGCCGCCACACTGGATCTGGTCTTCGTGGGGTCTGGGTGCTCTGCCCCACCGGGAGAGGCTCTGGGGCATATAGTCGGCACAGGCTGATGGATGTCGGGAGATGGGACTGGGGACTCCCTTCAGAGCTAGGGGGCCGTGAGCAAGGAGTATAAAGTGACAGATAGCTAGATAGATAAATAAAGGGCTTGTACTTGTTCACTGAACTTATCTGATGAGTATGTCTTTATCAATTGTCCGCCTGCGTACTTCTCACTAGCAGTAAGCGTTGCCTTTTCACTGCTTAGTCTGCCAAGGGGCTTCAGTCTGTACAGAAAGCCATGCCTTGGGAGAGAGTCCCGGGGGTTATAATCTGCTCAGCTGCTGTCTTGACTTTACTTTGGGAAGCCATGTTCTGGTCTTAAAGAGCTGCTGAGATGCTCCAGGCAGGCAACTCACATCATGTAGTTGCTTGCTATAGAAGCTTTTTAGCCATAAATGGATACTTTCTTTGTGCAGGGAATAAAAAGTAATTTATCTTGTAAAGCCCGGCTTGTAACTTCCTGGTACGAGCCAAGTGGCAGCGAAGTGCCACAGCCCTGCCCCTAGAAACAGCCGAATGAGGACACGAGGAAGGGAACAGGGCTGCAGGCAGTCTAGTGAGCTAGTAAAGAAATCGGGGGAGGCTGCCTAAATATACTGAGACTATCTTTGCAGGCTAGCCATGCCTTGCCTTGGCTATAAAGCTCAGGTTGCAATTTGGTAAAACGCTATAGGTGTTTGACTTTCACTGAACAATGAATTACACTAGTGGGCTGGATAGCCCCCAGTTACAATACTGTAGTAAACAATCTATGCAGTTCCCTTTTGAGAGAAAGGAGGTTTTCAAATCCACACCGGGCAAGGATCATTTCAGGTGTACTGCTGCACCATACACTTCTTTCTTTCTAAGAGAATGCTGCTTAACCATTTCCCCACAGCTGTCAACACCTTTATTTATATGTTTTGCTGTACAATCCAGAAGTCTTGTACATAGACTGCAATGCACACGGAATATCAAGATAGCAGTTTTGTGGCAAAAGCCTTCTTTTGTCACATACAGACACAGAAGAGGGCTTAGAATTTGTTAAAGCTTGCATCAAGTGAGCCTTGAAACACATGAACGCACAGAGTAAGGCTAAACTACTGCAGACATACACACACATGCCAAATAAAGCTTACTGTAAAGGGCAGACCTAACAGTGTGGTGGGTACTGACTGTTACACCGCAAACCCAGGTTCACATCCCAAATGCAGGCAGTCACAGACGGATGGGCAGGAAGAAAAAATGACTCACCTTAGTAATTATGTTTCTTCTAATGGAGTCGTCTTGTATTCTGACCATTGCAGCTAGCCCCAGCACTTGAACTGCCCCAGAGAGTAGAGGGTTAAATTCTATGTAGAGCATAGAATGCTGAGCTCGAGCTCTGTTCAAACCTCCGTCTGCTGCACTCTGAAGTGTAACCGTCAGATTCTTACGAGCTAATACTAACTACTATGTGGAAACTGTAAAATTTTTACTGGTCTAAATGGCAACCAAATATTTTGGATCCCCAAAAGACAAGTCAAGAAATCCAAAACCAAAAACCAGAAACCAGGTAGTGAACAACTTAATATTATTCAATTAACAAATATAACCCACTCCCCGTCTCTAAAAAGAGGGAGTGCCCAAATGCACCTCTGGGGTACAACACTGCACCTTCCAGTCCGCTTCCCAAAAACAGGTTCTGAGAGGGGAGGCAGGGAGGGAGGTCAGAATGCAGCAAGACTCCATTAGAAGAAACATAATTACTACGGTGAGTAATTTTTACTTCACACAACATGAAGCCTTGCTGTATTCTGACTATTGCAGACTACCAAGCAGTACCTCCATGGAGGAGGAATTCGAACCTATTTTGGGAATAGGTGCTGCAGTACTGCTGCACCAAACCGAGCATCACTCCTAGCCTGGATATCCAGGGAGTAATGCTTGGTGAAAGTATGGATCGTTATCCAGGTGGCTGCTTTGCATATCTCTAGTAAAGGAATATCCCTGGCAGCAGCCAGAGAAGCAGCTGTACCTCTAGTCAAAAGAGCCCTCGGGTCAGAGGGTGGTATTTTGCCCAGCTTCTCATAGCAGA
Source organism: Neoceratodus forsteri (assembly GCA_016271365.2). NCBI lineage: Eukaryota > Metazoa > Chordata > Ceratodontiformes > Ceratodontidae > Neoceratodus > Neoceratodus forsteri. The sequence goes on from CM028129.1 coordinate 188,558,494, forward strand.
ATTGTATACAAGAGAAAATCCACCTGGCAATAGTTCTCTTAGTAGCACGTTTGCCCTTTCCCACCTCTCCATAAGTGAGAAACAACTGGAGGGAGTCAAACCAGTGTGTCTTATTATGCTCAATGTAGTAGCTAAGGGCTCTTTTAATATCCAAACTGTGTAATCTTCTCTCTCCTGAAGAAGAATGGTCAGTGAAGGACACAGGGAGAGACATGGACTGGTTCAAATTAAAGTCTGAAACCACTTTAGGGAAGAACCTCCTATTGGTTCTAAGGACCACCTTATCTCTATGGAAACAGAAATTCAGACTCCACTGACAGAGCCTGTAATTCACTGATACCTCTGCCAGATGTAACAGCTACCAGGAACACAGTCAGAGTCCCAAGGAGGACGCCATGTACTGTTTCTTTGCCATGGCATCCAGCTTCCTGGAGTCTTTATCTGGGGGGTGTGAAGCCAAGGGTATATCGGCCTTATCACAGGCTGCAGCCTGCACAACCCCAACATGGCTGCATTGCTGGCACAAATACTTAGTACCTGAGCTTGATAAAAAGTGTACCTCTTGTCCATCCTTTTGTCAATAGAAGGTACAGAATTTGGAGTCTAACAGTTTTTGTGTCTGTTTCCCAAAGGACTTATGAAGGGGAACAGACAGCCTCTTGGACTCTGGGATGTCTATCATCTCCACATAATGAGGCTCCTCTTGTTCCTCCACAGCTTCTTCCATGGGGAGCGGGAGGGTTTCTGCCACCTTTCTTTAAAACACGTAGTGGGAAGGGGACTCAGAAAGCCTAGGAAGGAAAACACCAGAAGGCCTGTCTGGGGGGATGTGCGGGTCAATGGGCTCATCCAGACCTTCCATCATATCATCCATCATCATCCCCTCCAAATCTGGTTCATAATCTTCAGGGGCATAATACTGAACCGGAGGAACCGACCGAACTGAATGCCTGCCAGAAGGGGCCGTATCAGACGGAAAAGGACAAAGCGATTCCACAATCCTAATCGCTCGGGCAATCTCCTCAGCGGCTGGAACATGGGTCTTTGGATCCGAACCAGCCGATTTGTCTTTCCGTTTTCTTTTCAACTGAACCGATCCCTCTGAATCGGTTCTCCTCTTGCCCAAAGAAGTATCGCCCTGGTCAGAAGGCATTCCTTCTGGTTTGGTCGGAACTGAACCGGGCTGGCCATCCGGGTCAGTGGACTTCTTGGCCTCCTTATCCCTAAGCCTGCCCAACCGTTTTTCCAGGGTAGACTTAGGGGAAGTTCGTGCAAATTTGGCAGTCTGAATCAAGGTGGTCAAACTCCAGACAATAAACACAGGTGGTGTGGGGTCAGCCTTAGCAAAGACTTCCCCACACATACTGCAGTGTTGAAACCCAGTGGGCCAGGTTTTCTTTTGGGTTTCTCAGACATAGCCATCCTAACCAACAAACTTGCCCTTTTTACAGCAACAGCTAGGCAAGACTCCCGTATCTGTTTCTAACAGTGTCACAGGTGTTGGAAAGAAACTGCAAGAAAATATGTTTTTTTTTTTAAACCGATAAGGACCGGTAACCACACACTAAAGCACAGAAACAAAAACACACTAGATGACCGGTTCAGCTGAACCGGTCAAAATATCACTTTTACAATTTCCACAAGTTTTTACTAGGGCTAGTTCATTACATAGAATTTGACGGCAGATAAGGACCGCTTGACCCACCCAGTCTGCCCATTTCCCTGCCTACTGGATAAGCTGCAGATCCTAGTTAACCAGCAGCCTACTTCTTCCTACCCCACCCCTAGAATTGCCTTATGACTGTCCCATGCATGCTTGAATTCCACCACTGTTTTGACTCCACAACCTCCTCGGAAGGCTTGCCCATGCATCCACAACCCTCTGTGAAAAATACTTCTTAAATTACCTCTGAGTCACTTCCCCATCTTCAAATTGTGCCCCCTTGTTCTTGCACACCTCTTTTTTTGAAAGATGCTACCCTCTTGGACTTTGTTGATTCCCTTGAGGTACTTGAAAGTTTCTATCATGTCCCACCTCTCCCTCCTTTCCTCGAGGCTATACATATTAAGCTCCTGAAGTCTCTCTTCATATGTCTTCCGGTGCAGACCCTGCACCATTTTAGTTGCCCTCCTCTGGACAGCTTCCATCCTGTCTATGTCTTTGCGAAGACTGGGTCTCCAGAACTGCACGCAGTACTCCAGATGGGGTCTCACCAGCTGTCTGTACAGAGGGATAATAACTTCCTGTTTTCTACTGGTGATGCCTCTCCCTATGCATCCCAGTATTCCCCCAGCCCTCCTTGCTGCCCTCTCACATTGCTTGCCCACCTTTAGGTCATCTGATATGACTACCCCCAGGTCCCTTTCCATTTTTGTTGTTGTTAGTATCTCACCCCCCCATTGTGTACTCTTCCCCTGGGTTTTTGTTTCCCAGGTGCATTACCTTGCACTTCTTAGTACTGAATCTAAGCTGTCATACATTTGACCATTCCTCTAACCTTGCCAAGTCCCTTTTCATCCTTTCCACCCACCTTGTGCATCAACTCTGTTGCAGATCTTTGTGTCAGCTGCAAAGAGACATACTTTTCCTTCCAGTCCTCTGCAATGTCCCTTATAAAGACATTGAAGAGGACCGTCCTAATACTGAACCCCCTGCGTGTACTCTAGTAACCCCCTTTCTTCAGAGTGACTCCATTTACTATTACCTCTGTGTCCTATTCTCCAGCCAATTTTTTACCCAGGCTGTCATCTTGGAACCCACCCCCAAGCTAGCTACCCAGTACTTACTGTACCACAGAAAGATCTGAACAGAAACAGGACTGAATAATCGGTAAAACCGACAACTTTAACAGACTGTTGAACTGCGAGCAGAGAAGAAATCTCCGGAGCGACTGTTCAGTTAGGCGGAGTAAAGAATCTGACGGTTACACTTCGAAGTGCAGCAGACAGACGTCTGAACAGAGCTCAACATTCTATGCTCTGCATAAAATTTAACCCTCTACTCTCCGGGGCAGTTCAAGTGCTGGGGCTAACTGCAATAGTCAGAATACAGCAAGACTTCATGTTGTTTGAAAGGATGTCTCAAATGCAGGCAGTCACAGACAGGTGGGCAGGAAAGGATTAAGCATCCCAGAGGATGCTCTCTTCCTCCTCTAGAAAGGATAGAAAGCGACACTTGCTATGATACGGTTGCCTGGATGACCACAGGCAGCATTGCGGTATGTAATCTGAACCCACCTGCTGACACACGGGACCCATCACAGTGTGTCAACAGGCAAAAAGCATGCTCTGTCTCAGCTGATAATTCCACCACTCACACTTGGCAAGTCAATTTAGGGCTCACAGATTCCTGGTTTTCCCCTATCTAAACCATTCCCGACTCCTCTCTTAAGGATGGGCAAGGGTAGAGCACCTTGCATTCTTTCAGGGAGGGGACAACCTCCGAGTAGCCTGGGTAAAGTGAGTGTAAACTGGGGACAAGATGTAGGGACCCATCAAGAGTCAGTGCTAGGACCTGGGGTCTCAGAAGGTCAAAAGAGGCAAGCGGGAAAACTGGCATTTTATGTAACTTCTGTATTTGTGGAAAAAAAAAAAACAACCTTTTAAATAGTGGTGCTATAAATGATAATAATGCTATACAGAACTCCAGGGTGAAGCCATCGAGACCCAGGAATCTTCTTTTTGCCATATTTGATACTGTATTTTTAATTCTTGAGTGTTAATGGGTCTGGTTACATATTCTGCTTCAGGTGGAGTAATAGTATTTTCCACAACATGTTTATAATATACAAGGTCAGTATCAGAAGGATCACATTCTGAGACAGAGATTTCTATATAAATCTGTGAATTCCTCTTTTTCATCTGAATGAACTATGGCATTTTGATCTTTTATGGCTGTTAGTTATTTCAGTTTTGTGTTCTGCAGCTATAAGCATTTGGCCCAGATATTTACCTGCTCGAGTCAGTATGGCGTAGTGAGTTAAGGCTCTGAGCTGCAAATCTGGAGACCTGGGTTTGAATCCCACAGCCCCCTAGGTACATACTGTGTGACCCTGAGCAAATCACTTAACTTCCTCGTGCTCCCAGGTTGCACCTGCAAACAAGCTTTCAGCTTAGTGTGTCTCACCTGGTAAAATAATTGGTAAAAAATAAAATAAAATAAACAATAATTACCAATGCTTTTTTATTTCTAAGTCAACTGCATTTTAGTTGATATAATTCTGTCTAGTAATTTTTTGAAGTTCAAATATTCCAACCATTTAGTGTTGTCTCAGTTTCTTAAGGCTTTTTTGAATAATTGTAAATTATTATCCCTTAACATATTTTCCTCTTTTTATTTCTCCAGGTTGCTTCAGAAATCAAAATGCCCCTAAATGTGGCCTTTAACGTGTCCCATGAGTCTAAAATATTGTTGCTCACAAAATTATCTTCATAAAAGTTCCAAACAGCTGTTTCCAATTTCTGTATAATATTTTTGTCTGCTAATAAATCATTATTAATCCTCCCTTGGTTACCTTGATTTGTATTTCTGTTCAGCATTATATTTAAGCAATAATGCACGACAGGGTGCGTTATATCATGGGATACAGTCATGCCTCGTGTGGTTGGGCATGAGGCCACAGGCAGAGTGTGTCCAATCACCCGAGAAGTGACGATATCCCATGATATACCACACCATGGGGTGCATTATCACTATTATGAACTGAAGTTAAAGTTCATAAAAAAAAAAAAAAAAAAAAAACTGTTTAAACATTTTAAAAATTAGTTACTCCTACACACAAAAAAAAAACTCCTGTATCACTTAAAAAATAGTTCTTGTAGGCTTGTGGTCAGCAGGTGGCACCGTTTTCCTTTGAGCTAACAGAACAGGTATGTCTTGTGACAGTGCAAGTCTCTCCCTTCCTCATCCCGGGTGTGAACTGCGGTGCCCTTATCTTGGCTTCTCTCTCTTCCTATTTGGAGAAGTTAACGGCATCAGAGTACTGCCTTTCAAGATAATATGGTTTGGGCATATGTACATTTGGAAGCAGAAGGACTGAAACTGAGGAATTCGGTAAGCACAGCAAGCGGTGCAGTTTTGAAATGTGCACGTGCTTGCCTGTGAAAGATAGTGACAGTCGTGGAGGACAATTCTGCAGCGTGGCAGTTTGACTTTTTTTTTTTTCCTTTTTACCACAGTATTTCTTTGCCTTTTTTTTTTTCCATTTATTGTGTGTGGGACAGAATCTGCGTTTAAGAGTTTAACAGGTGGTGTGCAGAGTTTGGTTTCATTTTTGTGCCGTCACTGACCGTGACTTAAGCTATGCTGTCTCGGCGCCGAATTGTGGAGAGTGAGTGCTTCATAGTAAGCACAACTTCCGTGTGACAGTTTTGTGTGTTTTATTTTCTTCAGCAGTAGCCGTCTCGAGGTTTGGCTGGGTTCGGACTGAGTCAGGCACTCTGCAGGGGGTTGTGTGCAGCACAGTAAGGGATGTAGAACATTGCGGTCGGAGGAGTTTGTTTGCGAGTAAGGAGGCTGGTGGAGAGAGGTTTTTTTGAAGCTGTGAGTATGTAGTGGGATATACTCACGGCTTCACATACCTCTTAGCCAATCAGCTTCCTCAAAATTTTTTAGCCAGTTCATAATAAATGTTATAGTGTTGTAGTTTGATATTATCAACGGTTCTATGTCCGAATATATATTCAAACACTGATTATATCTTAATACCTTAAAAATCTAGCTAATCTTGAGAACCTGTTGTGTCTGGCCGAGTAGAATGTATGTGCTTTTTCTGACGCATGTCTCTCTCTCCAAATATCAAGAAGGTTCTTACTGGTCACAAAACTGTCAACTAGGAGGAATTTATGTGGGTCCCATTTAGTTGGCGTGGAAGATTTATCCTGTACATAATTTCACAGTCAAAGTTATATCCCAATATAATATTTGGACAATTCAAAATGTTAACATTTTATTAATTTCTGCTAAAAATGATCCATATCCTTTTAAAGGCACACAAACTGAGCCGAAGACCACATGTTCCTTTTCTACTGATACTTTGACTTGAAATAATTCTACCGTAGTTGTCTGATGATATGTCAGTAACTTTGCCCTTAAATTTTTTAAGCAGTACTGCTACCCCTTTACTTTTATTGGATTGGCTTTGTGAATGATATATGGACTCTACCCACCTTTTTTTTTTTTTTTCAATTTCTTTGTAATTCAAGAATGTCACTCATACAAGTGCCACTTCTGTGTAACTTTCTTCAATCTGGATACAATTCTGGCCCTTTTAAAGGGGGAGTTTATCCCACTAACGTTTCAAGAGGCTCTTCGAATATCTGCAATCATGGTATTAATCTAAATTCACAAAACTGACAAGACTCGGTGCAAAGTATTTTGACCATCTCCATCCAAGAAATAACTAACCCTTTTAGATCACACCCAATACTGTGCCAAAGACCGAATGTCAGGCATCCCCAGAAACTCACTTAGGAACATCCACTGTAGCACGTGCTATTCTTGCTGTTCTCATTCATCAGTTAACGCAATCTTCCTTTTCGCAACACTGATATAATTCCCACACCTACTGGCAATCTGCATATACAACTTCAGCTGTACAATTTAGATATTAGCAACAAATAGAGTTAATCTGAACTTAATATTCAAACTGAGGCAAACAAAGTTGGAAAACAAATTTTCAAGTCCGCAGTTGCATATGCAGCACTGTCATATAAAAAAAACGTTCAACTTTGCCGCTAAAGAACAATGGCCTTTTTCCCTTTTCTCAATCATACTTGCTGTTTGGGTGCTTATTGCCTCCTTGAAGTACACAAGTCTTTTGAAAAGTCTTGTTTTCGATAGATCTGTTGGTCTCTAAAGTTCCTTAGTTTATCGTATGTCTGGAGGATTCAGATTGGTCGTCAGAGTAAGTAATTTCACTACCACTGTACTTGAGGTGCTCTGATTTTCTCCTCTAGAAAACTGACCAAGCTAATGTGCTCTGTCAATTGTATGCTGACAAGGGGTTTGTGATGATGCATCACTCCTATACATGAGCTAGGCAGCACAAGAGGAGCTGCTCTCCTCTGTTCTCCATATGCTACAATGGCGTTCTTGATGAAAACAAAAAGATTTTAAGCAACAGACTTTCCTTGTGAATGGGTTATTTGGGAGCATGTCGAATTTTCACTCTATGTATTTTCTGTACCTGAATCAGTCATCCACCTGAAACAGCCAAGACCTTTGCTGAGACAAGCCAGAGTACAAGATATCCATGCTGAAATACCAGAGCAGGTTTGCTCACTCTGAAATATCTGTGCAGTCGAAACTGTGTTAGCAACAGTTCTATGCCCAAGTATGTCTTATAAAATCAGTGCCTGAGGAGAAAGATGACTGCTTGAAGGACCTCCCGACAGTACTATCCGATATAGATACCATAAGACACGAGAGAGAAGGGGTATTCGGGCGTTCTGCAATGCTGCGCACCACAGTCCAATTAGCCTCACTTTGATCCCCAGCAAAATAATGGCGTCAGTAATCAAAGATACGATTTTAGATCACTGGGCCAGTATAAATGAGTTTGATGAACAACAGCATGGATTTCAAAAGGGCAGGTCCTGCCTAACTAATTTAGTGGGTTACTATGAAAATGTTAGCCATGAGCTGGATAACAGACCTGTGGATGTGGTGTATTTGGATTACCAGAGGGCATTTGATTTGGTTCCACACTGGGCACTGATAAAGAAGCTAGAGGCTATTAGGCTTAATAGTAAAATCATAAAAAACTAGGTTGACGCCTGGCTGATAGATAGAACCCAGGGGGCGAAACTAAATGGATATATATCAACCAGTGTGAGGGTCACCAAAGAGGTCCCGCAGGGATCAGTACTGGGACTGGTTCTATTTGCTGTCTTTATCTCCAACTTATATAGAAATGTCACAGATTGGTGTAAAAAATATGCAGATGACACCAAATTAGATGGAGTATGTGAAACAACAGAACAAAGGGCATCTATACAATCTGATTTAGATAAAAGTTAACACAAGGTCCAAAACCTGGGGTATGACCCTTAATAAAAAGTGCACAGTGTTACATTATAGGAAACATAACCCCAGACAAAAATATGAAATCCTGGGTGACACATTACAGGTAGCCGACTCGGATAGCTCTAGAGATTAGTTGATCCCAAGTTTAATTTTGACTGTCACTGTAATACTGTAATTACCAAAGCAAATAAATGTTGGTGGAACATCAAAAGTAACAAAAGTAGAGATAAGGATGTGATACTACTTTTGTACAGGGCTTATGTTTGCCCGCATTTGGACTATGGGTCACAGTTGTGGGCACCATACAAAATGAGACAAGTGGAAAATATTGAGAGAGTACAGAGGAAAGTGACTAACAATTTCTGAGATGCACAATATGGACTTTGAAACGCGCATAAAAAAACCCACTAAATTAGTGATATCAGAAACACGATGAATAAGAGGGAATTTACTGTTTTTATATGAATATAGTTATGACCCTGAACTTATGGTTATGTTTGATATGGACTTTAAACCTGACAAGACCGTAACAAGAGGACATCCATTACAGCTGAGGGGAAGCAGAGTTAGGAGTGATAGGAAGAAGTTATTTTTAACCCAGAGAGTTATCGGGTTATGAAATAGTCTTCCACTGGACGAGATACTGAGCAAAAATAAGGAGAAATAATAGATTAGATGCTTGTATGTCATCAAGAGCCAAGGTTAAATAATACCACTGATATAGTGTGTGTGTAGTGTGTGTGGTTGGGGGGGGGGGGGCAGTTAACATGAGCATTAGCTTTTTTCTGCCCCTTAAAACTCTAGCATCAACTCTAGTAGTCCGGGGCTGAGCCATACTGGGCATTCAGAAACAAGAGCACCAATGAAAGAGACCCGGGGAAAAAAAAAACACAAGCCTGAAAAGTGAAACACAGATGGCTGCACAAGCAAACAAACTGATACATTTTCTGTAGAACTTGGTGATTAAGTCCAATGCTCACTTATCTGCATGTCTCTGTAACTGACTGATACCACCAAGAGGAAGAGAGCTTACAATTAACCATGCCATATGAAGTTAAAGTGCATTATAAAATAGGTTTCAAAAAGCAGACTTCTGGATAGGTGTAACAGCATCACCTGTTGATTAAATCTCCTATTTCATCCACAGTTCGGTGGAGTGAGTCTGGGAAAGTACCAGAGTGCACTGTCAGGACTTGTTACTTGCTCAGGAAATCAAAGCAGAAAGGCAGCCATATAAAATTACTCAAGCGGGAGGCAGCGAGGTAAACTACCAGGGAACCAGAACGCGAGGGACAGCGAGAGTGAGACCGGGGTGCTCTGGAGATGGACAGCTAAATGGAGAGAGAGCGAGAGCATGTAGTGGGGAAGCAACCCCTGAGAGACAGCAAATGATGGAAGCGCATGGGTGAGTGGTTCCACAGGGTGAGGGCCCTCAGTGTAAGATCAGGGAGACACAACATCACTGAATTCAGTATTGGGGAAAGGCAGTGAAGTTGCTAGGATCGGCTCTGAGAAGTGCAAGTGTGTGACAGACAGTCTGTGTGTGTGTGTGTGTGTGTGTGTGTGTGTGTGTGTCTCAAAGTAAAGCATTTTTTTTTCCCCAGTGTTACACTGTATGTTACGAAAAACAAATGTCAGAAATGACTGGAGTACTGTATTTCTGGCATTTCGGTTTACATAACAAACATCAAATATGCATTTGTTGCTCGGGACTATTTAGCGGTGGAGGAACAGAAAGATGGGCCGCAGTGAAGGTTTTTATTGTTTATTCTTTCTCTGGAGTCTCCAGATCTAAGCCATCCAGTCGCTTATGAATTTTTAAATATATTCTTAGATACAATTTGAAATCTTCCAAAGAGGAGAGAGAGATCTAAGTGCTGTACACTGGTTCTTAGATCAGACCATCTTTCTGTTCCCCCGCCATTGACCCATACAGCATATCACTAGTACCCTTCAGCGTATGACAAATCCTTACAGCATATCTCTACTACCCTTAAGGGTAGGGGTCAGGGTTCAAAATTAACATACAAAACCTGGTCCCACTGCAAGCAAGAACAGGCTAGTGCATGAATGTTGTCCCTTGCATGCACCACAGTGCACGTAACACTGCACCTGGTATCCGAGACATACTGCTGGTAGTCACTGTACTGTCTGGGAGAATGTGGGACTGAGTGGGAGAAAGCACTTTGTTTTTCAATAAAGCAATCTGCAGAATGCTGCCACACTGTAAGATGCAGTCAGTGCCTAAACAGGCAGTGATGTGGCCAAGTCAGGAGGGCGTGTGAACTGCAATTTTGTTGTTGTTAAGGACCGCTTGTGGCACTTGTGTGAGTCACTCAGTGTGACTAGCAGAGAGAGAGAGGAGGAATCACAGCACACCATGTCCAGTCATGGCAATGGGGTAGGGGGAGGATTCGGACAAGGAGTGCCTGCTATCAACCATGCACCTCACAATGATGGTCAGGGTCAACTTTTTACGCAATAAGGCAGGACGGGGTGTTGGAAGTACTAGGTTCCCCCATGGTCGGGGGCGCAGTGAAGCATGAGGCAAAGCCAAGTACCTTCAGCCTCCTGACCATGGGGGAACCTAGTACCACCAACGTCCCCAAACTGCCTTATTGCTTATATAAAATGGGCGCATAGGCAACTTCCAAAAAAATGAACACTCTATAAAAGTTTTCAAAACCACAAAAAATATAATGAAATGTTGTTAAATTATGTAAAATAGTCCCTCCACAGATGTTTTTCACCTGTCAGTCATGTCTTTTGTCACATTCAATACGTATGCAATAATACCAGACAGGGTGGGTGGTATTGGGCTATACTGGACTGCCCAGGGGCGTAATGAGGCTCGATGCCATAGGCGGAGGGCCTTATAGCTCCTGGAAGGTCCGGTATTGACATACCGCCCACCCTGGAGGGTACTATTGCGCTTAGAAAATGGGTATAAGTGCAAATTTTAATTATTTAAATAATTACAGAATCGCTTTGTAAATGAATGGCACGAATAAAAAAAAACACTTTTTCTGCAAAGTAGCCACTCCCTTTGAGTGCTGTTCTATCTGCTACTACACCCCCCACTCTGCGCACACAGAGAGCCATTCTCTTCAAGTAACGACCCCCCAACCACCACTAACAAAGAACAGATAGTTTCTCCAAAATTTTCCCCAGCCCACGCCCACAGAAGTAGCTTTGTTTCTGGCAGCTAATTGATGAAGTACAGGTCACCACCGTAAAAGACTAGCAGATCATTATTCAGTTTGCCTCCCCACAGATGGAGACACGATGACGGTTGACAGCGAGCAAGTGGGCAACTAGTTGGAGTATGGGCGATTGTGTAGAGAGTCTGACCACCCAGGTTGCGTAGCACAAAAGCTACAGGAATCGCACGCCGCTTTCTGCTGTAAACGTAACCTTAGCGTAACTTACGTAACGAGACACGCATGTCAACTGTCCCAACTACCACAAATAAAATAAATTATCATGGAAAAGTGTAAAAAAAAACAAAAAAAAAAACCAAACATAATAGTAGACTTAATCAATGTAATTAACCTTTCATCGGGGGGCTGTGCTCCTGCACCCCCCAAGTTCGGGATATCTCTGCTCGTAGGTACGCAACATGACGTTTGCTCCTTGTCAGTTACGCATTAAGCGCAGCTCCACCGTTGGTCCGACAAACTACACAATCACCGGAGTATGCGGGGTGCGAGAGCGTGGTTGATTCTCCGAGAGTCATGGAAATGCTGAACTGGAATCCTAGTAGTTCAACATAGTTAATGTTTATAAAGGAAAGTTGTTGTTTTTTAGGGGACTCCAATACCCTTGCAAATATTTTTGTCCTGCAATTTACATATTTCTCGATCCATTATGCTCCTGTGTCCTCCATCTCACAGTCATGTTTACCCCATTTCCTAACTACTCCCTCCCTGTATGAAAATGAAAACAGGCAATACTATGCAGCGCTCTTTTCTTGATTTGTTCTAGTTAGTATTGAGAAGCCCCTTGATAACTATTACAAGCAGAACTTATGGTGACTGGAGCAGCGACTACTGGGAATGGAGTGGACCACCAGCCGGGTGGAGGAGGGAGCACAACAGCTTGGTTGGCTCTCTAAGAATCATGAGTTCGGCAATCACAGCAGCAGTATGGGACAAGAAGGCGAATACGATATACACAAAAAATAAATATAATGAACAGAGCCCAGCAGAGATCACTGCTCAGTTTTGGGAAGCTAAATGGAACTAGTGGGGAAGTAGAACAGAGACAAACATGGTGGCTAAATGGACTGAACATTCATGGGGCACATTAATTTTACAAGGTAATGAGGCAGCCAGAAACTGGGGTCATTATTTCCTGGTCGCTATTGCTTGATACCGACCAGATAGTTGGTGGCATTAGCCAATCAGAAAGCAGGATGCTCCCTATCCATTTTCTAAATTGTCTGAATGTTTACCATGGAATAGAAAATTCAAAGTTCTGCATTATTCCAGTAGTAGAATGCAGCCCCCCCACACACACACACACACCACCCACCTCCACCCACCCCAAGTGGGAGCCTGAATCTCAATTTATCTGTTGTCAGGTAAAGAGGAGGGAGTTTTCTGGCAACTGGTAGGGACAAGAGGGGGATTTTTCATGTTCATCATAGAAACACCAGCAATGGAAACTCTGAAAAGTACTTGATGTTTTAAATTTATGTATGCGTATAAGGAAGGGCTCGAGTGAAAACAACATTACATTATTTACTTACTTTGACTTTTATTTTTAGGGCCTAGTTAAAGGTTTTATATACAAGAAATGTTGCAGTCATGTTTGTCATGGAAATTGGGAAGTAAGTGGCTTATGAATTTTGTATGTGATTTGTAAGTTGCCCCAGTTGGCAGGGACTTGTTTTTAGCCACTGGTAGTGCTCTTTGGGAGGAAGGAGGGCTACTGCCAGCTCTCCCCCCACTGAGACTGGAGCGCCTAATTTTCTGCCCAGCAGACCCCACCGGAGCAAAGGAGGTCTTAAGGGCTACTGCCAGCTCTCCCCTCCCACTGAAACCGGAGCTCCAAATTTTCTGCCCAGGTACACAGCAACACACAGGTAGCAGCTCGCCTGATCGCGACCATTCCTGAAACTGCAGGCTTTTCAAACCTCAGCTTCTTGGCGCCTTTTTTCCTTGGGACTTTAAATATATCGGCGGACTAGTGGAGACAGATTTTTACTTTAAGCTTTGTTTAAGCATTTCTGTAGTGGGACACTGCTTCCTAGCTTGTTACTTTAATTTCAGTGCAATTCATTTCACTTTTTTTTTTTTTACTTAATCACAGAGTGCAGCAGAGTGCAGCTTAAGTCCAAAATTAATTGCAGTCAAATCTACTGTGCTACTGAAATTATTGCAAGCTTAAAGAGCAGAGAATCCTTGTATTTTACATGCTTAAACAGAGTATTCCTGTACCCCGATATCTCGATACAGTCCAGCTCCCCCTCAGTGAAACTCCCCCCTCCTTACCTATATAACTCCCTCTTTCTCCGTTTCCTTCCTCCACAGCAAACCCCACCGGAGCAAAGGAGGTTATGAGGGCTACTGCCAGCTCTCCCCCCACCAAAACCGGAGCGCCAGACTTTCTGCCCAAGTACACAGCAACACATAAGGAGCACCTCGCCTGATCGTGACCATTCCTGAAACCGCAGGCTTGCCTCGCCGCCCCCACCACCACCCTTGGTTGGCATTCCCATATAGAGGTATATTTCTGATCACGAAATTACCTTATCAGTCAGTTTTCCCACCTGCAGCTTACAGTCTCCCAGTACTAGACGTCCATTTACGTTTCATGCTCCTGACCCGACTTTCACATCCTCATGACAAAGCTCTCTAGCCGAACCATGCTCCCACATACCCTCATTACTCTCCTTCTTCTGCTCCCTTTAACACCTCACCCTCCCACTCCAAACACTGAAATGGGGAGTAAAACTAGCACACCCTAATCCCATGCAGCCTGGCACTCCAACCTGACCCCCCGCACTACACATACACAACCAGCCTTTACAAACCAAGCTGATAACCAGATGACAACACCCCCCACACACTACACCACACACAAACAGGAACCTCAACATCTTCTCCTTCCCCCTTAGATACCATCTCCCACTGCAAGTGACTCTCTGGAGCCCCTCCTTCTCTTGCCAACCTCCTACCACATCCACAGCACATCTCTCCCCCTTCCCCACTTACTCCTCCTATCAGCTCCCCATACCCTAAAACTTCCAATACCCACCATGGGGCACCCGCAGTGAATATGCCAGAGACCAATTACTTAAGCGGGTAGCAATGGCCTCGGGTCACTCATACTTCTACTCCTGACGGGCAATGTTCACCCCAACCCCGGCCCACAGAATCCCCCACCGTCCCACCCATCACCAGTCAATGGCCTGCGTATTGCCTCACTAAACATCTGCAGCCTTCAGAAAAAAATGGAACTCCTTTCAGGGGTGGGTACTCCAGCATCACCCTGATAACACTGCACCGAGTGAAACCTGGCTCTCCCTCACCGTCACAGACTCGGCAGTAAACCTCCCTGGATATCTCCTCTTTTGTTCCAACCGAGTGGGTAAGCGAGGGTGAGGCTGCGCGCTCTACCTCAAGGACTCGCTATCAGGCCACCTACTTCCTCTGCCCCAACTAACTTCCAGGGCTCAGGCCATCACCTTAAAATTAACTCTAGGTAAGTCAACCTCCCCTCTCCTCCACACTACTGCCTACGTCCCTCCCTGAGACCAGAAGCTAGCCTTCCAAGCCATCATGTCCTATCTCTCTCTACTCTTCCCTCACAGCATGAAAAAATACTCTTGGGGGATTTCAACATAAATTGGCTGGCCAAGACAGCCGCCCCATTCATTAACGAGGGTGCTGCCCTCGATCTCACACAGGTCGTCACAACCCCCACCCGGGCTGACACCCGCATGGGGACATCCTCTCTACTAGACCTAATATTCACAAATCGCCCCCACAAAATAACCAGCATCATAGTCCTCCCTGACACCATAAGTGACCACTCACCGGAACTCTGCAACTGGTCTGGCACCCCCCAAAACCCCTCCTAAAAATTACTTCACAATGCAAACTTGGGCCTGGTAAACTAGCTCAACGCAAGGCCCACCTCAGAGACTGTGACTGTACACCCCTAGCAAACACCCTCGACCCAGACCATGCTCTTGCCCTATTTATCACCACTTTCAATGCGGCCTGTGACAAGTTCGCCCCCCCTCACCAAAACTATGACCAAGGGAAACCATGCCCCTTGCTTCTCAGACCACCTCCTAGGCCTACTACGACAGCGTGATGCCCTATGGCACCTAGCTAATGAGACCCAACGGCCTCCGGACAGGTGACGGTATAGGGAGGCCCGAAACAAGTGCATCTGGGCCATACGCACCGCCAAAGCAGACTATTGCAACGCTACCTTAACCTCCACCTGGGGCACTGGGTGCAAATTTTGGAATAATATTAAGGAGCTCTGTGGCAAAGCCCCAAATCTGCCACCAGATCAAATACAAATTGACGGAAACCTATCAACCGACCCCCTCAGTACAGCCTCGGTCCTAAACTCTGCCTTCACTGATCTCACCCATGTGCTCCCCCCTAACTTCTTCAATCCCCAGCCTTCCCGAATCTACCCCCATCCCCCCCTTGCTCCTCCCTTCTATCTACGTGTCCTCACCCCGGAGGTAGCCAAGCCCTACCTAACCAATGCCATTAGCCACTATCACTACAGTCACGATTCCCTGGACCGGAAACTTCTCCGCCTCACCCTCCTGGAAGTCCTAGCCCTGCTTACCCACATTCTCAACACTCCCTCTGTCAAGGGAAATACCCCGAAGGCTGGAAATCGTCCTCCATCACACTTATCCATAAAAGTGGGGACCGCACATCAACTAACAACTACCGCCCCATCTCCATTCTCCCCCCATCTAAAGCTGTAGAACACAGTCGCCGACCAACTCACTGACCACCTTAATAAATATAACCTTGTATCCAACTAGCAACACGGCTTCTGAAAGGGTCATAGTACCACCACCACCCTCCTTGAATTTACCTCCCATGTCCACTCAGCCTTGGACCATGGCCACCTCACAGTCGCCATCTTCGTGGACTTATCTAAGGCATTCGATACAGTCAACCATGCCCTCTTACTGAACATTCTGGACTACACTGGCTTCTCCAATGATGCCGTGAACTGGTTTACCAGCTATCTCTCCCATAGAACACAGATGGTCAAGGTTTGCACAGTCCTGTCCCTCGCCTCCCTATTACATCCGGTTGTCGCATGAACTCTATTTGTCTGCCTTTTTCAGTCTATACCTTAACTCCCTACCATCGGCCTGCCTCGGCAGCCTGCTCCTATATGCGGACGATGCTGTCCTGTTCGCCTCTCACCCAGCACCCCTCATACTCCACCAAACTCTCTAACACTCTTTCCGTGAAATCGAACAATGGCTCACCACCCAGCGTCTAATAATTAACTATAAGAAGACAAAAGTCATGATCTTCTCCCATTGCCAGAACCTACTCAAGAACCTCTGCCTCCAATTTCTCATAGCTAATCAGACCCCCCAAGAACAAGTAAGCAGCTTTAAATACCTAGGGATCACACTAGACCCTGCCCTCAACTTTAATCAACATATCCTGCACCTATCAACTGCCCTTAGCTCCAGACTAGGCATACTTTACCGTTACAAACACTGCCTCACCCCTGAAGCATTACAACTAACCATAAACTCCTCGATCCTCTATCTGCTAGACAATGGCATTCTCATCTACAGTGCCACGCCCTCCACAGCCCTCAATAGACTCCAGCTTGTACTTAAAGCCTGCCGTCTCATCCTTGGGTGTGATCGCTTCACACACACCTGCTCCCTCTACAGTACCACAAACTGGCTAAACTTAAACAACAGAATCAGGTATCACACCTGCCTAATGACCAAAAAGATAATCCTAGGCCTCACCCCCCCTGCCCTTGACAAACTTATCCTCCAAACTTCTCCTGGCAGAACCACCCGTAGCTCGTACAAACCGTTACTATGGATACCCTGTTGCCAGACTTCCAAATTCCAGCGAACTTTCAGTTACAGAGCCCCTTCCTGGACTAACGCGCTCCCTAGCCTAATAACTGATGAAACTAGGCTTGGCCCTTTCAAAGCCAGACTAAGGAATAACCTACAGGCCTCTAACCAATGTGACTGCAACTAAACCCTCCCCGATGACCCAGAACATCTTTGAGTCCTCCTTTGCAGTAGGCTTCTACAGAGCTAACTTATTTTTGACAAACAGCCTCCTTCAGAACCTCGCTGCTACCTTATGGCTGTGCGTATCACTGTAAATCATGTTATCCTAGAAGGGTAATCACTCACTGAACAAACGTGTAACCATGTTAAAAAATTGTAATATAATGTAATATACAGCAACCTGTAAAAATATTGTCCCTGTTCTCTTCTATGTATTGTATGATGTGGAACCTTGGTAAATGAGTCTGACTCAAAGGTCCTTCTGAATATCTCAATAAAAAAAAAAAAAAAGCGGCAGTGGGTTAAGGCTCTGAGCTACAGATCTAGAGACCAGAGTTTGAATCCCACAGCCGCCTAGGTGCATACTGTGTGATCCTGAGCAAGTCGCTTAACTTCCATGTGCTCCCAGGTCACACGCATCTGGAAACAAGCTTCCGCTTAGTGTGCTACTCCTGCTTAAACAATGCTCCCTTTCCCTTTCTTTGAAGGCAGTGGCTAGAACCAAGTCTCAATCAATCAGGAAACAGGGATTTCCTTGCCCATTTTATATTCTGGGTGATCATTGTGACTGGCACTGCTGGACAATGTGCGTGTGAGGAGAGGGTGTCTCTCTAGCAACCAACTGGGAGTACTGTCACTGAAAATAAGTAAACTCGCATGACCTGCAGTCAGTCAGAGATCTCGTCATTGCAGTTAAGTCACTCCTGGGTGGCTAATCGAGAGAGCAGATTTCTTTGTCTTTTTTTTTTGTTTGTTTTTTGTTATTTTGCTGTGAAAAGGATTTATCGATTGGGTAACACTATGTGATGGATACTGTTTAGCAGCAGTCAGAGCCCAGAACTAAGATAGGGGAGGAATTTTGATAAGAGACATACGAGGCAGCACAGATCACTGATGCTGTACATATACAGCGGTCATGGAAAAGAAAAGTGAGAAGGAGGATGGGTAACATATCTGGCATGGATGCCTTTAGCCAATATTCTTTAACTACACAGGGAAAATTAAGTGTGTGAAGGAGTACTACAATGTTTAATATTTTTCTCTCTCTAGTTTCATTTCAATTGTATTTTAATTTAATTATTTATTTATTTATTTATTTACACCAGTGCAGGTAACCTGTCTCTGGTGGACGCAACTTTTTGACTACATGCACTGCGGTGCAAGTATCAAAAAAAGTGAATTTCTGTCCCTGGTACGGGTCTGCATCACAGCAGAAATTACTTGGTTCCAGCTTCAATTACTAGACCTGCCTCAGCACACCCATAAACGAGGCATGACTACTAGACTGGGCTACTAGATACTGACACGGCTTTATACCAGAAATGCAAAACACAACAGAGCACCCCCTAACATACACGTCACTTCATTCATAACACACACACACACACCCCCCGCATACAAAGAAACATGTTTTTGCCTTTTTGGAAATGAACAATGCATATTGCTATAGCACATGGCTTGTGTCTGGAATGCCTTACCCTTCTCCCTTCTGGATCCAGTTCACCAGTTTCCGTCAGAGAGAGCCCAGAGCACTGAGTCCAGCAGTTCTCCATCATATACTGCTACTGCCACATCACGCACACTCTCTCTGCCCAGGAGCAGCCAGGGCAGCCCACATCCTGAGACTACTCCTCCTCACCACAGCAGTACGCACACAACGGGATGGGTGCTGCCTGGGACAACATAACTGTCAGGGCTTAATGGTGGAGACACATGGCCGCTTCTAAGCCTCCTCCTTGACCCCTTCCACTTGCACAGTCAGACACAGAGCTGTAACTAAGCCATGGCCCTGGCCATGCAGTCTTGTTCTCTCAATGGATGCTGACTACTCAGAGGATGATCCCCTTTGACTGACTCGCCCCGGGCCAGGTGTTACCACCACCCACTCTCGAACAAGCTCACTGCAAGTTACAGCCTTTCCTCACTCAGCTCTGACCAATTAAAACAGACTCAGCGAGTGTCCAGTCACTCTCATGGACAGTCTTATCTAGCAGGCAGGCTCCCATTCAGCACGCACTCTACAAATCCACACGCACCTGCTGCTCCACCACGACTGACAATGACACGGTCGCACGGCACCGCAGAGCTGTTCCACACCCCTATAGAGGACAGTGCTTTTCCCAAGCTAAAACAGCTATGGGCTAACATTAGCTACAGCACCACTTACGCACTTCGAGATGTTAGCTTCACTCTAAAGCCAACATCCCGATGTGTGTAAATGATGATGTGACTAATGTTAGCCACTGCTGGGAGGGAAACGGATGATTCTGCATAGACTGTGCTTGCTACTACTCTAATTTCGGGAGGATGTCCAACTATACGTGACTGACTCACTGTGACTGCTGGCAATGGCAATGGCATTTTGACAGTCCTAAAATCCACGGCTGGCCATGCCTGTAGCCGGAACCCCTTAAGTGCGTGGTCTCCTGTGCAACTGCACCAGCTGCACCGGCTATATCTCCACCACTGGGACTACTTTAAAAGCAGCACAAAACGGTGAAATTTCTTGGAAGAAAAAAAAATGTTTTCTGTATGTTTTGAAACTACTGACATATAACCAATTTTATAAGTGCAACAACTTATGACAGGGTATGGGGTTTATGGATTTAATCCACACCTGCGGCCTCGTGCCTCACAGCACACCCGGGTGAGAATCAAATCCTCATAACCCCATACCTGGTCATGGGTTACTGCTTACACATAGCAGGAACAAAAAGTGTTATCTATAGCATAATTTTTACTTGGCAGCTTCAGCACTTTAATAAACTGACACTGTCCATGAAGTTTTTTTATTAAATAAAAGAGCTAAAACTAAAATATAAGAAAACTGAAGCTGCCCTCCCCCCAAAAGGAAGAAAATAAGAAAATCTCAGCATTTTTACAGTTAAATCTATGACCTTTTCATGCAGGCTCAAGATGGGGCTCAAATTAAAACGAGGTCCAAGAGCTTTAAAAAATACTTTTCAGACCAATATAATGAAAGACTAAAACTGTTTAGACTCATTAAAAAAAAAATCTGATAAAGTGAAGAGGATGCAAACAATAGCCCAGTTGAGTCCAACAACTAAGATTAGCATGACACATATTTAAAAAAAAAAAAAAAAAAATCACTTTCCCTTTAAGGCCTGTTGCAATTTATCACGCCCAAAAATGAGTCCAAAACACACAAACGGAAGCTGAAGGAAAAAAAACGAAGACAAAAAAGAAACCTGCTTCTACCCAAGACAAGATAACTCCTGTACCATCTGCAATAATGACTAACTTGGCTGACAATGCAGGCGTGACTTCAAGCAAGAAAAAAAAAAAAAAACAATATACAGGAGGCAGCATAAAAGATAAATCTGCACCATGAACTTTTATGGATTATCTGCAGTAACAATGAGGCAGAAGGCAGGAAGCAGTCAGGACAAAAAAAAAAAAAAAAAAGACAACCAACCACCTCAATGGGCATTACAGATTATTAACAACATGAATACCTTACAAGAAAACAGACAAGCTCCAACAAATTCCTGACAACATTAAGTGATAGTAAATGTAAAATGAGCAGCACTGATGGGAAACTAGAAAAAGAAATCCAAAGAATTAACAAGACAGTCAAAATTAGAAGACACTATAAAATTCCATGATACAGGAACTGAAAAAATATAAAAAAAAAAAAATAGGAAACTACTGAAAAACCAGTGGAACCAAAACAGGCATATAGGAAAATAATTCAGATTTTAAGTAGTCAGTTGGAACTGTTCATGTCTGAAGTATTTTTTTCCCCTTTTGCTTATTAGAGAGTCCTGTATGTGATAATATTGTGCTGGAGGTGTGGAATAGCTCTCAGCTTGGCAGCTGACACATATAGCTCCATCCCGCTCCCCCCCCCCCACATCAGCACGGTGATGTCACACAGTGACATCACAGGTGACTGACCTGGCAGCTACTGAGTGGCTGATCCAAAGCAGCAGTGATGTCGCAGTCAGTGAAGTCACAAGGCTGATGATGTAGTGGGAGAGAATAGGGATAGATTTGTCAGCTGCCAGTCACAGTGCTAACCCATACATCACAACTACTAACATCAGGTAAACAACCTTCTAATTAACCAAAGAGAAAAGAAAAAGTACCTCAGATATAAAAGGTAATGGTTGACTGGTTCTAAAAACAGCTTTACGTAGCAGACCAGCTCTTTAAAGCAAAGTTGGAAGATCAAGAGAACACATCAAGATGAAGAGAAAAAAAAAAAAAAAACAGTTACGTAAGGACTTACCACAACAGCAGATCTTTGAGGGGAATCTGTCATCAGGTCACACCTATGGAACTTAGCTGTCAGGCACTAGGATCACATGGAAGCTTTTCTTCGGCAGTCTAGTAGGGGCCGCCCACGACGACGTCAGGCTCCGACATCACAACCCTACATAAGCATGGGTGGCCCCGCTCCCTCCTCAGTCCTTTTCCTAACCGGAAGCAATAGGAGACAGAAGTCCCACCAGGGAACTGATGGGAGAGATAGAAAGTGCCAAGCCAGCAAAAAGGCTGGAGTAACAGGACAGCAGAGTTTTTTTGGGGGGAGAGATATGGATGGCATGACCAGATGACAGAGATTCCCTCGAAAGTCTACTGTTACGGTAAGTTCTTACGTAATGTCTACTCCGGGGATATCTTGGTCATCAGGTCACGCCTATGGAATGTGTCCCAAGAAGTGCTAATTGCAAGACAGTCTGGGTGGAAGGAGATGAGAGACCCAAGAAAGAAGGCCCTGAAGCACAGCTAGGCCAAAGCCTGCCCTTCTTCTGGAGGCACTGTCCAGAATATAGTGCTTGGTGAATGTGTGGACAGTACTCCAAGTAGCAGCAGCACAAATTATAGCAGCTGACATGTTCCTGAAACAGGCAACAGAACTGGCCATGCCTCTTGTTGAATGGCCATGAACCACATTGGGAAGTTCCTTACCGTACTTCTTATAACAAATAGTAATATAGTTTGTCAACCATTTGGACAAACACTGTTTAGCTACTGAAGCACACTCTTTGACAGGGGCAAAAGAAACAAACTGAGGACTTTCTGCAGTCTTTAGTATGGTGTGTATAGTACCTGAGAATTCTATGCACGTCCAAAGTATGGAGCAATGCTTCCCCTGGATTGGCATGCTCTGGAAAATAAACAGGCAGGTTACAGACTGATACAGAATAAAAACTCAGATACCACCTTAGGAAGAAACTTAGGAGTAGTACACAAAGAAACTCTGTCTTTGTGGAAAATCAAATAAGGCAGCTCACACAAGAGAACCTGTAGCTCTGAAATTCTTTGAGCAAAAGTAATAGCAACAAAAAACAATGCTTTCCACGACAGAAAGCGTAACTCGCAAGATGCAACTGGCTCAAAAGGAGGCAGGGTCAGCTTCTCCAAAACGAAATTTAGGTCCCAAGCTGGAACCGGATTACGGATAGGAGGCTTCAAGTGGAGAATGCCTTACAAAAAAGTACGGGCCACATCCAACTGGGCCACAGTATGGCCATCAATGGGCATATGATAGGCTGATATAGCCGACAGGTGCACTTTAAGAGAGGAGTATTGGAGGCCTGCATCAGACAAGGTCAGGAGATATTCCAGAACCTGGCTCACCGGGCAAGTGAAAGGGTCCATATGTTGGGAAATGGCCCAGACTGCAAAGCGCTTCCACTTCATCGAGCAAGTGGCTCTGGTGGAAGGTTTCCTGGCAGCCACCAGGACATCAACCACCTTCAGAGACACCCCAAAGTGGGCAATGTCTATGTGCTCAGGAGCTATGCATGCAGATGGAAGGACTTTAGGTCTGGATGGACCAGGATCTCCTTAGCCTGTGTCAACAGGTCCCTCCAAGGGGCAGGGGAACTGGAGGTTCCACAGCCAACAGTTGCAGTAATGGAAACCATATCTGACAAGGCCAGAATAGAGCCAGCAGAATTATAATGGCACACTCCATCTGTAGCTTGATGAGCACCCTCAATCACAGGAAAGGGTGAGACTGTATAAAGAAACCTCCCTTTTTCAGAACAGGGACAATGTGTCTCACCAGAAAACTCCAGGCTCTGGATCTAGCAAGCAGAAACACGGCTGTTTTGTGTTGAGTGAGGACACAAAACAGTTCAATTCTGTACAATCCCACCTGTCTACCAGGTCTTCTACGACCAAGGTCAGCAGTTCCCACTCATACATTTTGAACTGCGACCAGCTAAGGCTGTCTGCCAAGCCATTTTGGGTACCTGGCACATGGACGGCTGACAAGTTCTAGACCATGATCTAGAGCCCATTATCAGATCCTCATCGCCTACCAGTACAGAGGATAGGAATGGGTCACCCCTTGCTTGTTGATGTGATAGACCACACTGAGTTTGTCTGTCTGCACCAACAGTGGGCCTGAAGAGAGATGGTTCTGGAAGGCATACAAGAATGGGTCTCCCCCACTGGGACCAGATACCCTGGGTCTGAGAAGGGCATAGGTGTGCTCTCCAATCCAGACTAGAGGCATCCGTGGTGAGAATTTGGTGAGGGATGGGGATAAGAAAGGGGACCCCTTTTAAGAGGTTGTCTGGGTCCATCCACCACTGAAGCACTTTACGTACTGGGGAGGAGACATGGACCAGCTAATCCAGATCATCTGAATGTTGATCCCACTGGACCCCGAGGGTCCACTGCGGGATCCTCATGTGCAACCTGGCCAAAGGAACCATCACAATGGCTGCGACCATTAAGCTTAGCAGCCTCAAGAACTCCCTGGCTGGGACATACTGGCACTGAGTCACTGCCAGGGCCTGAGCTATGAGGCAGTCTGCCCTGTCCTCTGGTAGGAAGACCTTGCCCTGACTGCAGTCCAGAACTGCTCCTATATACTGCAACTGCTGAGACGGGGTCAGCACAGACTTGGGCAAATTGACAGCGATGCCAAAGGATTGCAACAACTGCTGGATGTGTTCTACAATCAGCAGTAGTAGTTCCCTGGACTGGGCTTTCAGCAACCAATTGTCCAAATATGGGAACACAAAGGCTTTTGCGCCAGAGGGCTGCTGCTATATCTGCTAAGCAATTGGTAAATATCTGTGGCACAGAGAATAAGCCAAAGGGCAACAACCTGAACTGGCAATGCTCCCCCTGGAGGAGGAACTGCAGGTACTGCCTGTGAGGGAGGCAAACCTTGATATGTAGACAGGCATCCTGCATGTCGAAAGAGCACAGCCAGTCACCTTGCTTGAGCAGGGGAAGGAGGCCATGTAGGGTTACCATCCAGAACTTTTTGTTCTGGATGAAAAGATTCTATACTGGATGAAAAGATTCAGCTCCTTGACATCTACAATGGGCCTCAAGTCCCCACTTCTTTGGGGAACCAGGAAGGACCACGAGTAGAACAGTACAGTGAAGTAAGAACTTACTGTAACAGTAGATCTTCAAGAGGAGCTCTTGCAGCAGTTAGGACTAATGCAGCGAGGCATTAGGACCCCATGGACAAATCTTCTAGCTAGCAGTCTGTGGCAGGGGTCTGCCCCCGACATCCAACATGGTATAAAAGGGGCAGAGCCCCAGTGCCATCTCAGTTCCCCACTGGAGACCCTGTTGGGACAATTTGGAGAACCGAGAAGGAATTTCCCTACTGGAGAGAAGTATATGTGAACAATTAACCTGGGGGATGGAGGGCAGGAAAGCCACCTGCTGAAAGAGCTCCTCTCGAAGATCTACTGTTACAGTAAGTTCTTGCGTAACTGTACCATCTGACTTCAAGGTGGAGCTCTTGCAGCAGGTATTACACTTAGGACCGAGTCCCAAGCAATAACCTCAGATTGGCCCAGATCAGAAGGGTGGAGGAATGACTGAAACAGATGAGTGTCTACCCTCCTAAGAGAGTAGTCCCTGCAGGACAGCCAGCCCAAAACCTGCTCTCCTCCTAGAGGCTATGTTCAAGCTGTAATGTCTGACAAAAGTATGGACAGTGCTCGAAGTGGCTGCAGCGCATAAATCTGCTGCTGAAACGTTCCTCAAGGAGGCAAGGAAGTGGCTACAGCCCTGGTGGAATGACCCTTAACCAAGCCTGGTAAGGGTTTGCCATGATGCTGATAACAAAACATGATGCAGTGCACTAACCATTTGGTTAGGGTCTGTTTATTGACAGGATCCTCTGACTTTCACTGAGCAAAAGCGACGAACAACTAGTCCAGCTTGTGAACAGAACGAGTTCTGTCTAAATAGTAACAAAGAACTCTATGAACATCCAGAGTGTATAACAGGGCCTCCCCTCCCCCATTACTAAAAGCCAGCAGAATAGGCCCAATGGTCTGTCATGTCTGCTCATAGCCAGCCACCTAGTGGTAGCTTGCTTCCCGCCCCAGCCCCCGAGAGGGTCATCTCTGACTTTAGTTTCCCTTTGTATCTGTCCCACCCTTCTTGAAGCCCTCCACTGTGCTCTCCTCCACCATTCACCCAGGCAGCGCATTCCATGGCTCCTCCACCCTCTCAGTGAAATAATGCTTCTCAGCTCCCCTGTAATTTCCCCCTCCAACTTCCACTCATGCCCCTAGTTGTTCCCCCCTTCTTTAGCCTAATCAGCTCCTTGGTTCCGCTCTCAGTTATTCCTTTTACATACTTGAAGACCCCTATTATATCTCCCCTGTCCCTCCTCTCCTCCAGTGTGTACAGCCCAAGCTCTTCCAGTCTCTCCTCACAGGACCGCCCTTCCATGCTCTGAATCATTCTGGTTGCTCTCCTCTGACCTCTCTAGCTGCGCTATATCCTTCTTCAGATGAGGTCTCCAGAACTGTACACAGTACTCGAGCTGCGGCCAGACCAAGGCATTATACAGAGGGATGATCACCTCCCTCCTCCTCCTCCTGGACGTAATTCCCCTGGTTATGGAGCCCAGTATCCAGTTTGCTTTGGCTTCATTTTTTCTACAATTTTCAGTGTTATTCATTTTGACGTCTACCACCACCCTTAGATCCTGCTCACCCAATGTGGCTTGCAGTGCGACCCCGGGTGTAAACAGAGCCCGAGTTTTTTTACCCACAAATGAAGTACCTTACATTTCCCAGCATTAAATGTCAATCCCAAACTCCTTGACCACCCCTCCAGGGTATCCAGGTCCCACTGGACTGTCACTCTCGCTTCTTCCCAATCTACCAGTGCTTCCAGTTTGGAATCTTCTGCAAAGAGACTCGGTCTACTCCTAACCCCCTTCCCTATATCCGAGACATAGGCACTGAACAGGAGTGGCCCCAATACTGAACCTTGGGGGACCCCACTGATTACCTTCCTAGGGAAGGAGACAATCCCACTGACCATTACTCTCTGCAGATCACCCGGAAAGCCAATTTTCAATCCACCTGAGCTCCTGTCCTCCAACACCACTCTTCCCCAGCTTTATCAGCCCATTATGAGGTACTGAATCAAACGCCCTGCTAAAAATCCAGGTATAGGACGTCCATTGGCCTATGTCTGTCCAAGGCACCATCACCCAGTCATAAAACTCTATGAGGTTGGACTGACACAATCTCCCCGGAACGAAGCCATACTGTTCATCATTCTGGTGCCCTAACCATTCCAGCTGCCTCCCAAGCCTCTCCTTGATAAAGCCCTCCATTACTTTGCCTGCCACAGACGTTAGGCTGACAGGCCTATAATTCCCCATCTCCTCTCTAGACCCCCCCCTTTATGGACAGGCACTACATAAGCCACCCTCCACTCTTGGGGCACCCATCCTGTCTGCAAAGAGGTATTAAAGAGTGCAGCTAGTGGAGCTGCCAGTTCCTCTGCCAATTCCTTCACATCCCTCGGGTGTAGCCCATCCGGCCCCGGCGCCTTATCAGTTTTTAGCTTCCGAAGGGCCTCCCTCACCCTATCCACTGTGTTCCCCCCCCCCCCGTCCTCCTCCTCACTCAACCTCCCTACCCCTTCTGGGTCTGGGTCCTACCTGTACACTAGCCTCTTTCCGTCCTCTGGTATCAGACTGACTTCTCGCCTTAGCTGGCTGCTTTTCCCTCCCATCAGCCTGTAGGGATCCCCAGTCCCCATCTGCAAAGATTGAGGAAAAGTACTCGTTCAACACCTCTGCTTGATCCCCAGCTTCCTGAGCCCATCCCCCCCATAATTTTAATCCTACTGATCTGCGTTCTCTCTCTCTCCTGTATCTATAGAATCCCTGCTCCCCCCAGGTATATCCCTAGCCAGGTTTTGCTCCATCCCTGCCTTGGCTCCCCTCACCACTATGGTGACCCTCCTGACCAATAGTTCATACTCCCCTCGCTTCTTGTCCCCCCTTGAGCGTTTAAAACGTGTGCAGGCAGCCTTTTTATCCCTCACTGCCTCCTGCACCTCCCTAGTCCACCAACATAGCTTGCTGGTTCTACCATGCTTTCGCCTTAATTTTGTACAGTACTTAGTAGCCTCTTGCACCACTTTTTTAATGGTCTCCCACAAGCTTCCAGCATCCATGTCTGGCCTAATCTTGTCCAACCTCTCCCTTAGAATCCTACCCATGCCCACGAAATCCGCACCCCTGAAGTCTACCACTACTGTGTTAGTGTCGTTTTCCTCACCCCCTGTATACAGCAGAAACCAGACCGTGGCATGGTCACCACCCACCAGTGGACTGCACACCTCCAGGCCCCTTATCTGGTCACTGTCTGCTAGGACAACATCCAATATCCACCCCTCTCTAGTAGGTTCCCCCACCTGTTGGACCAGGAAGGCATCCTGAAAAACGTCCATCAGTCGCTGTTCTCTAGCTACAGAGGATGTCATGGTGTCCCAGTCCACCCCCGGCATATTAAGGTCACCCATGACCACCATCCTACCCTTACCAAGGTCACAATGACCCTTGATGTTCTCAACCAGTTTATCCTCCATTGCCTCCTCAATTGTGGGGGGCCTGTATACCACCCCTATTTTCAATTTTTCCCCTCCCCTCATTTGCAATGTTACCCAAATCACCTCCACACCCACTCCGGCCTCCTCCACTCCACTAACCACTACATCATTTCTGACTATCAGCACAACCCTTCCCCCTCTTCCCACTCCCCTATCTTTCCTGAACATCTTATAGCCCTCCCGATTTAGGTCCCAATCATTTCTCTGGGTGGCCCATGTCTCTGTAATTGTTATCACGTCCCCAGCCAGCATAGCCTGTAACTCTGGCATTTTTACTGCTCATGCTCCTGGCACTGACCAGGACTGTCCTCCACCCCGACCCCCCCATCCCCCAGCCCTGTGCAGACCCTTTTCTGCCCAATTTTTCCTTAGATTTGCACTGCATTAGAGAACTCTGAGAACTATTAGAGAACTCTGGGTAATACACCAGAGGCTGAATGTCCTGGTTTAGCGTCATTGCGGACACCACTTTCCGAAGGAACTTAGGATTCGTACGCAGCGGCACCCTGTCCCTGTGAAAAACAAGGTAAGGCTCCTTGCACATCAGGGCCTGAAGCTCTGAAATCCTTTGAGCAGAAGTAATGGCAACTATAAATAACGCCTTCCAGCCGGCCCAGTGGTGTACAGGGCTGAAGCGCTGGCGCCTTACCTCACATCACGCTGGCGACCCAGGTTCGGAAACCGACTCGGGCGCTAGTGGGTTGGCAGGGGAAAGAGTAGGACTGAGCGTCCGGAGGGCTGCTCTCCTCTCCTGGGGTGGGTTGGGGAATGGCGTTGCACTGTAGCGGCCCCAGGTGGAGACCAGGGGAAGCTCAGTTGCGATGCAAGTAGGGGAATCTGAGGAAAAACCTAAAAAATGGTGCCTCCTCCTACTGGATAACAGCCGCCCGGACCAGTGCCTCCCCGAGCTCTGCAACAGCAGACCTGGCTGCAGCAGCACCCAGGATCAGTGTCTAGGCAGACAGGCCATTTCTCCTCGGAAGAGGAGGACCCACCAGATAAAGGGTCATATCGGGTTACACTGAGGTGGTTACAATGTGGAGCAGAGGTCGGCAGTGGTGTCGGGAGACGGTGAGAGTCCTTGGCAATTGGCCTGTAGGAGAGGTAGGTGAGAGTTGCAGGGGAGATAAACAGATAAAGCAAAAAACGCCTTCCAAGAAAGGAGATGTAGCTCGCACTTCACAGCTGGTTCAAAAGGGGGCACGGTGAGCTTTTCCAAAACAAAAAGATGATCCCACGGGGGGACGGGGTCCCTCCTCAGGGGGTCTGATATGCAGTACACCCCTAAGGAAGGTCTTGCATATGTCCAGCTGTGCAAGAGTCCTCTCTCCCAAAGGGGCATGATATACCGAAAAGGGCATAGAGGTGCACCTTTATCAATGAGTAACTGAGATCCAGATTGAGAAGATGGAGAAGATACTCCAGCATATGCTTGGCCAAGCACTCTAGAGGATCCAAGGATCGGCCTGCCACCCACAGACAGAAGCGTTTCCATTTCATGGCATAAGTCGCCCATGTCGAGGGTTTCCTTGCTGCCACAAGAATCTCTGCCACTCTCTTTGAAACTCCCAGTCTCTCCTCTACTAGGACTGCAGGAGCCAGGCATGCAGGTGGAGAGTTTGTAGGGCTGGATGGAAGAGTGTCCCCTGTTCCGGGGAGAGCAAGTGAGTGGAGAGAGGCAGTGGCACAGGGGCCCGCGTGGCCAGCTGCTGTAGCAGAGGGAACCAGATCTGTCAAGGCTAAAGAGGGGCTATCAGAATCATTCTGGCCCCTTCTGACTGCAGTTTGAGCAGTACGCTCTGAATCAGAGGGAAGGGAGAAAAGCACAGAGAAACCTCTCTGCCCAGGAGAGGGACAATGTGTCTCGCCAGTAAACACCAGGCCCTGGATCTAGTGAGCAAAAATTTGGCAGTTTGGCATTGCACGGGGACGCAAAGAGGTCCAACTCTGGACAACCCCATCTGTCAAAGAGGTCGTCTGCTACTTCTTGAGGCAACCCCCACTCGTGGTTCAAAGAAAGAGAAAAGCTCAGACTGTTGGTGAGGACATTCATACTTCCTGGCACGTGAACAGCTAGGAGGAACAGATCACGTTCTACTGCCCAGTCCCAGACTCTCATTTCCTTCCTACATAGGGGGCACGAGCAAGTGCCCCCTTGCTTATTCAGGTGAAAGACTAGCGGGGTACTGTCTGACTGCATTAACAGTAGACCCCAGGAGAGCTGATCCTGGAAGGCCTGGAGGGCATACAAAACAGCCCCCATCTCCAACACGTTGATATGGAGAGACCTGTCTATGGCAGACCATTATCCTCTTGTCTGATGCTAGTTTAGGTGGGCACCCCAGCCTAGTCCCAAGGTGTCCGTGGTAAGGATCTGCAACGGACTTGGCCACTAGAAGGGTACTCCCAGCTCCAAGTGAGTCAGGTTTTGCCACCATTGAAGGGAGCCACAAACCGCATCCAATATTCGGATGGGATGGTCCAAGTCATCTGAGCTCTGGTCCCACTGGAATCTGAGGTGCCACTGGAGGGTCCTCATGTTCAAACGGGACAGAGAGACTGTGGCTATGGCAGCTATCATATTTCCCAACAGCTGCAGGACTACCCTTGCGGAAACCTGGTTTGAGGTCTGGCTCCTTTGAGACAGTTCACGCAATCGAAGCGCTCTGTCCCTTGGCAAGAAGGTTCTGCCCTGCTGTGCGTCGAGCACCACTCCAATATATTGAACCCGTTGGGAGGGGGCCAGGGCTGAGATCTCTGCCAGTTCAGGGTGATGCCCAGAGAAAGGAACAACTCCTCTGTCTCCAGGACCGTACCCATAAGCTGATCTTCCGACGGGGCAGAGAGCAGCCAGTCGTCAAGGAGGGGTAGACAAAATGTCCTATCTTCCTTAACGCTGCAGCTACCACTGCGAGGCACTTGTGAAGACTCTGGGTGCAGATGATAGGCCAAAATTGAGCACCCTGAACTGGTAGTGCTGGTCTCTGAACAGGAAGCGAAGGAACTTCCTGTGCAAGGGCAGGATCTTTATAAGCATATAAGCGTCCTGCATGTCCAGGGAGCAAAGCCAGTCCCCTTGATGAAGAAGAGGGAAAGAGGGTTGCCAGGGTCACTATCCGAAACCTCTTTTACAGAACAAACTTGCTGAGGTCTAGAATGGGGTGAAAGTCTCCTGTTTTCTTGGGCACCAAGAAAAAGTGGGAGTAAAAGCCTTTTCCCTGCTGGGAGGGCGGAACTGGCTGGATGGCCTGCTTCTGGAGAAGGGACTGAATCTCTTGCTCCAAAAGAAGAGCATGGTTGGTTGAACAGTGAGAGGGAGATAGCGGGCTGTCTGGGGGGGCGCTCAGAAATTCTATAGCGTATCCCCGCTGAATGACCTGCAGCACCCACTGACTGGAAGTGATGTTGCTCCACTCAAAGGTAGAGGGAGAATTCCCCCCCCCACCTGTTCCCCCAGCATGGCCCGATGACTGGGGGGAGGCAGCTGAGAGTCATACAGTTCCCTGGGGGCGGGTGGGGACAGGGTATCTGGGAGCCTTGCACTGTTTAGGGCCTTGGACTCCTGACTGGACAGGCTGACCACAGCACTTAAAACCCTTGCCGTGGAACTGGCAGTTTCCTCGCTAGCCTTGAGGTTTGCGAAAAGGGCACCTACGTGTCACTTGTGGTTCCGATTTGTACATCTTGTGTACATCGACCACAGCTTTCCACGAATCCTGAAGGCCTTTTATGATGCCCTCAACCTCCTGGCCGAAAAGGACTAGGCCCTGGAAGAGGCTTCCAAGACTGAGTCTTGGAGGTCTTGACGGAATCCAGCCACCCTGAGCCATGTGTGTCTGCTCAAGCAGGCCCCAGACACCGCTGCTCTTGCCACCATATCCACCGAAATACAGGAGCACCAGAGGACATGTTTATCCACATCCATGCCAAACTGGACATAGGCCAAAAGCTCATTTTAGAGTCAGAATCAGGTTGGGCTTTTCAGTTCCATGGTTTTCTCCCACAGCAACTTTTGATATGCGACCACGTGGGCCAAAAAGTTTAGTGAGCGAATGGTCCCAGTGGCAGAGGTAAAGATCTTCCTACCCCCCAGTGATCCAATTTTTTGGACTCTAGGTCCGGAGGCTGAGAGCTGAGGTGTTTGGGTTGGGTGAGTTGCCCGTGGGCTGCGACTAGCACCACAGAGTCAGCTTTGGGTTGCTCCCCCAGGAAGGGTTCGTCTTTCGGGGGTTTGTACAACCAGTCCACCTTCCGAGGCACTATTTATGCGGAGGAGGGCTTTTTCCAGGTCAACCTAGTAACATCTTGGAATGACTCAACCAGAGGAGGTATGACCAGCGGTTTAGGGTCTTTGGCACCCAGGAATTTTGCCAACCTTTTCCTCTCCGGGTCCAATTCTTCCGTGTCCCATTGACAGATATTTTGGATGTGCCTCATTATGTCAAGGAAAGAAGGATCATCCAGTGGTAATCCGGGAGAATCCTTTGGTCCTGGGGACGGAGGACGATAGCCCTCATCCTCCGAAGAGTCAGAGGATGAATCCCCTGCATCGTCTCCACACGTGGACAACAGGCGGCCACTGGAAGAGGGAACAGTGGACAGCCTTCGTCTCCTTTTCCCTCTGGGACTGTGAGGTGGACGAGAACCTTCACCTGACAGCTTGTCCACGGTCGGAAGAGGAAGAGTTGAATTTCCTTGGGAGGGGGATCTGGAGGTCTGTACAGCAGGTCCCCTTTCACAGTATTCCACCATGAGGTGAAGAGCCCCGATATCCGCTAAAGGGACGACAGGTGGAGGGGGCATCTGGGTTGAAGGACTGGGCGTCCGGTCTTTTGGGACATCTTGTACAGGTGTCTGCTCTGGGGAGGCCGTCCTGGCCTTGTCTGGCTGTGGGTCGGGCTCCGTATGTATGGGTCAGCGGTCGTCTGATCCAATATCTGGTGTATGCAGAGCATTATCAGGCGACCAATTGTCTGGTGGGAGGTCGGGCATCTGGTCACCATCCGGCAACTGCCTGTTATCGGGCGAATGGGCCCTGTACTCTGGCAAGTTCACCCAGGCTGGGGGGCGCTTGTCGCTGGTTGAGAGCTCCCTTTAGCTGGAGGTGGAGACGTCTGCCGGCAGACATTCTCCTGTCACCTGGTGGAGTCGTCTTCCTGTGCTTGTCGGATGATCCACTGGATTTATGGCCTGACTCCTTAGGCCTACCAGCGGGCAACTGCCCCTCCTGTGCCGACCCGTGAGAAGATTTATGGGGTCGGTAAGCCAGGGGGACCTGGGTGTGTGAGCGCACCAAGGAAGGAGACTGCTCTCTGGGCTCGTAGGCAGAGGAAGAGGGCCTCTTCTTGGAACTGGTCCCAGTGGAGTACAGGAGGACCAACCCCGACCTCCCGCCAGAAGCCAAAGAAGAAGCTCTCAGAGGAGATTTTGGGTGGGATTCTGACCTAGCCCTATCTTTCTCCTTTGAATGGTGTTTCCCTGATGACCTCTCTCGGTGGGGAGACTCCTTCGCAGGAGATGAAGCGCTGGGTCCCAGATGGGGATTTCTGCATGGCAGCTATTTTCTGCTCTAGGAGGTAGGCCTTAAGTGCTTTTGCTCTTCTTATGCTCATCTTGTTATTAAACTTTTTGCAGTGCGGACAGTCGTCAGGCTAATGGTCAGTGCCTAAGTAGATCAGGCAGGCCTCGTGGCTGTCTTTAGCCAGGATCTGCTTGCCGCACTGGCACTTCGACCTTTGTTGCAGTGGGGAGGGCGAAGGCATGCAAAATAAATATTTTATTGAAGAGAAAATCATCATCAACTACTGCTTTACAAAGTCACGAAAAAAAAGGCAGTCAACTGCTAATCGAGGCGTCCTTTGAGCAAATTAGCCAGAGTCAAGCAGCGGGAAAAGGACGGAGATGGTGCCGGAGATCAGCCCCATTTATACCACGTTGGGCGTAGCCGACGTTGGGACAGACCCCTGCCTAGAAGATTTTCCCATGGGGTCCTAACACCTGACGGCATTAGTCCTAAGTGTAATACCTGCTACAAAAGCTCCACCTCAAAATCAGATCCGTTGTTCCCTTGCCACCTGGGCACTGGTTATATGGCTATTTTGCGCAGCAAGGTGAACATCTCCTTCTGAAGCACCACCGTGGTCCGGAGGAAAAGAGGTGGGAACCGGTGGAACATCTGGACACTGTTCCAGAAGAAGTTCTAGAGCATGACCTTGTTTGATTATCTGTAGGATCCAAGCATCTGTGATAATGGTTCTCCACTGGGACAGATGGAGGGAGAACCAACTTCTGACCACCACCTCCTAGCTTGGAACAAGAAAGTGGGGGGGGGGGTCTGGCAAGGAGTCAGGCTGAGGCACAACCGATGGCCAGGGCCGCTCCTCCTCTGGAGTGCTTAGCAGAGGAACCAGTGGTGGAGGAAGGGGCAGGCAAGGCAGAGCTGGCCCAGCATTTGCCCTGGAACCTGGTTACTTAGCCAGTCCTGTGAGAGACCTTACAAAAGGAGAGCCTCCCTTCTACTCCTGGGCTGGGTATGATAAAGGGAGTGGACAGACCTAATAGCCCTGCCAGATGCCTGCAGGTTAATAATATCCTGCACATCAGGACCAAAACGTTTGTGACCCACAAAAGGGGCATTCAACACATTTGGCCGGACATCAACTACAAAGTCAGAGACTGTAAGCCAGGTGTGCCTTCTAAGACAAATGCCAGTGGCAGCTGCCCTGGCTATAGTAGCAGCTATATCATAGGTGGCTCTGAGGAGATGCTTACCAACATCTAAGAGCTGGAGAATTTTGAGAAGTTCTTGTCTCTGGGAACCCTCAGGAAGGGCCTGAGCAGCAGCCTTGCCCTTCTTACAGAAGGTATTCTGGTACTTAATCATATGAGCCATGTAGCTGGCAATTCCAAGGCCCTAAGTGGCCAAAGCGAAAGTCCTCTTGCCCCAGTGGTCAATCCTCCAAGATTCCCAGTCCAGGGGAGGGAACCAAGGCTCCTGGGCACCTTAGACCTATCATGAGCAGCTTTTATTACCATCAGGTCAGTTTCCGTCTGGTCTGCATAAAAAGACAGCCCCAAAGGCACCTGGTAAAGCGATCAGCCTTTATGGGCATGGCAGGTACCACGTTGGGCCTATGCCAGGCAGCACTGGCAGCATCATGCAATGATGGAGGAAGAACAGCATTAAAGATAGACAGCAGGATAAGGGAGCATCTTGTTGAAAACGGGACTGATGTCCCAACAAATGTGTTTCCTGTATAAAAATAAAATTTTACAAACATCTTTGACACAGGTTATCAGAGAGAGTGAAGAGCCCAGTTCTGATGAACCCCCCTTACCTTTAGTAGAGGCAGTGGGGCCTGGCACTTGTGGACCTCGCAATTTAAGAGGTTTCGATGGCAGGACTGGAGCCAAAGGACCCAGAAGCCAACAGTCCCATCGCAGCCCTAAGAAGTCTGGGAGAACTCTCCTCCGTGGGGAGCCTGATCAGAGTCAAGACCCCTCCATGGGGAGCCTGATCAGAGTCAAGGCCTGCAAGCAGCGAGACAATGAAGCCGAAGCGTTTGACTGTGCAATCCTAGAAGAGGAGGAGGAAGAAACCAACAGCCCAAAGAGGACACCGGCAATTTGGGGGGGGGGGTGCCCTGGAAGACCTCTGCTCTTCGCTGGCTGCCTGTTGCTCCATAAGGAACTTCTGCAGGGCTTTCTTGCATCGTCACTAGGTGGTGAGGTTGAACTTCAGGCAAAGCTCAAAGGCAAGAGTGTCGTGACCAGGCCAGAGAAAGCACAGAGTTCATGGTTGTCAGTTGAAGCCAACGGCACTGTCACTATGGTAGCAGCGACACGAAAAAGCCAACGAAGAAGTACTTCTCTACATACAAAAACAAAAGGAATCACTTTAAAACAAAATGATTCAGAGGTTGTAACAAAATAAAACGTAAGTAGAGTTTTGGTGGTTGAACTGAGCCATGAAGCTTCCATAGAGTCCGTGCGCAAATGGTCGATGGCAGGAAAGAACTGAGGAGGGCGAGGGGCTGCCCATGCTTATATAGGGCTGTGACGTTGGAGCCTGACGTTGGCACGGGCAACCCTTACTAGACTTGCTGCAGAAAAGCTTCCATGTGATCATAGTGCCTGATGGCTAAGTTCCATAGGTGTGACCTGATGACAGATATCCCTGAAGACCATTACATTTTTGGGCTGTATGAGAAAAATCTGAATCTCTCCAGTTTATTAATGAGATGTTTAAAGTGCCTCTAGAGACAGACAAAAACTTGCCAATGTAAGTAGTAAAGCTTGAAACATGTACCACATTACTCTTTTAGCAAAACAAACAAAAAAAGAACACACAAGTTATGGTTTTCATACATACATCTTTTATTTATTACCACTGCTGCAACATAATCTCTGCAAAGTGGTAGCTGCCGCTGACGGTGCCAATGAACCACGTGCTCAGACAAAGACCACAATACAGCAAGTGAGTTTATCCCCTCCCAGAGTTACTTATTCCACCCAGCCCTTCTGCAATACCTGGTGATCCAGTGGTTCTAGTTCTTGCACGTGTTGGCATCCTGTTACTCCTTACTTTTATCTAGCTGCAGATGCTGGACTCTATAAATGGCAATGGCTGGTGCCAATATCACCCCAAAGAAAAGGAAAAAAAAAACATTTTCAAAAAGTTCTCTGTTATCTTTGTGGGACTGGGTCTTGTCTGTAGAACTACAGAATGGCCATGGATGAAGTCCATTTCAGTTTGGCTTGGCGTGATCGGACTGTGCTGTCGGCACCAGCAACTGTCATTTATAGAGCCCTGCCTGTAGCTAGACAGTAGTAAGTAGTGGCAGGGCACCACCAACACATGCAAACAGAACCACTGAATCACTAGGTACTGCAGAACGGCTGGGGATGGAAAAAGTAACTCTGCAAGGTGGTAAACCATTTACAGTATTGTGCATACACACTGAGTGAGAAGTTAAATCGGTGCCTTCAGCAGTAGCTACCTTTTACCGAGATTTTGTTGTAGCATTGGTTAAACAAAAGAGAACATTAAATGAATACCACAATTTAACTTGGGTATTACTAAAAATACAAAAGTCATGATTTTCATACTGCAACAATCATCTTTTGTAGAGAACAGAAAAACAGGATGGGAATAGGCAGAAAATTCACTCTGGCACAGAAATGAGGACCGTCATGTCAGGCTCAGAGGCATTTTGCTTGGGGTCATTTTGACTATGTCTGCTAAAAACTCATCACAGAACCAATGTACTGATGTAAATCATACACTGTTTATGCATTTAAAAAATAATCACTTAATGTGGCACAAGCTTCAAGCTTTACTACTTCACTTACAGTACACTTGTGCTTCTAAGGAGCTGCTATGAGAGTCGCACCACTGACATAACCATTCATGCTGCATGTCCACAGCCATTTTAAGGATAGGTTGGGAGAGAAAACTGAATTGAGAGAGCCGTTAAAATTTTTTTTTTTTTTTTTAAATACTATAAAATTGCATTCATCCTTATTATATGAATGCGATTTCACACTTAATGTAAATGACTGCCTTCTCTTCAAAAGGCTATTAAAACAGAGAAATTATAGGGTTTAGGTATCTTTTAAAAAAGAACAAAAAAGTTAAAAGTGGCACAGACACAAATGAGGGGGGAAAAAAGTCCCCAGTACATACTTTCTGCTTTTCAGTATTACATCACAGTCCATTATAACATTTTAGTGTTTGATGAAGAGTTCCGATAGTGTTTTAAAATTTTAATTGTACATATTTTGGTAACCAGTAAGGCCTACTAGGTCCAAGGTCGGTTTTCAGGGGCGACATGGGAGCACTGGGGAGGTTAAATGACTTGGTTAGAGTAAGACATACTGCAAGCGGTGGTTATTGGAATCAAGCCCAGGTCTGCTGGATGAACCAAGCTCATTCACAGCTCACTACTCTAACCTCTAGGCTGTACTGCCTGCCCCTATATAAATCAAGGCCTTGACATAATGTACACACTTTCGCCATTTAATGGTTGTAATACTGCCTCTGATTTACACTGCCTCACGGCTATCCCCCGACATTGTTACTAGCATAAACAAGAAAGAGTGTCTTAAAACTGTGTTTCAAGAATAATGTCATAACGGGCCCTTAAAACACAACCAGTACTGTGGTGACCAGATATAAGTGTTCGGTGTAGCCCGGACAAACAGATTCTAAATCGGAGCTATCTGAACATTTGGCAGTATAGTAATCTGTATTGCTAAATCTTCAAATAGCGCTGGTGGCAGCCACAGAGGGAACTGGTGATGCTGGCAGAGGACGACGATTCTGTGGCATGCTAATAGAAATCATGGACAAAGGCCATGGAACAAGAGAGGACCTGTTGAAGGCACAGCTGCCGTCGGTGGCAGCAACGGTAGAAGGCGTCATAACGTCTGAAAATGACGCTGGCACAGTCTTGGAGTGGACGTCACCCTGAAAAGGGTTCGTGATTACCTGCGAAGGGCCAAAGCCAGACGATGGTAGTGACTTACAGTCCATTAGCAGGTATGGCAGTGCCTGAGCTAAGCCCTGGGTGTCTCGATGGGCAGGGGAGGGGCTTTCGTTGATTATGCCAGAGCAGTCATTGATGAGGACGTACTTTATTACAACAGTGTCTTGGACCTCACAGGCAAAGCAGCCTTGTCTTTATGCTTATGGATGAACAACGAGGAGGCCAGTGACTATGACCGTTCCTTTTCCATGTTTTTTAGACTAGGACAATTTGTTGGTCAATGGCAAGGAAGAATAAGTCTTAGAACCCACAGCCTTTTCCACGGCTTTCAGTGCTTTCTGAATGAGGAAGGTCTCTAAGACCTTCTGACAGCGTTGCGTTGTAGCCTGGTAGAAACTCGCGCAAATTACACAGGCCTTCACATCGCGAGATAGACCCAAACAGCACACTCAAACAGTGCAAGTGTCATCCTTGTAGATCTTGAAACCACAGATTAAATAATGGAACCAAGGCTCTTTGTCCTCTGGAGCATACAGAGACGAAAATGGAAATACTGAAACTATATAAAGAAAATAATAAAACGGCAATGGCTATTTCTGTGTTATTTCCTTCAGCAGGTCCAGCGAGGATGATCAAAAGCAGGACAAAATACTGAGGAATATTGGAGCAGCCCATGTTATATATGCATGTGTTGACGCTGCACGTCACTGAGGGTGGACACCAGCCAGCAAAAAGTTTCTGTGTTGTTCTTATGCCAACGGCTTAGAGTTCGGTGGTCTAAAGTTCTAAAGGCATGGCCTAATGGAGGACATATCCTCGGTGAAGACTAAATGTGACATACCCTATAATGCAAAGTATGTACCATATCTTGCAAAGGGGATCTAAAAATTACAGGTTACTCACCTGTAACAGGAGTTCTAGGAATGGTATATGTTGTTCATACACACTTACTGGCTGGTTCCTTGCCGCTTTAAATCTTGCCGGAAGGTCTTCAAGCTGGCTCCTCCAACCCGGGTGGAAAAACTCTCGGCTCCACCCCATGACGTCAGATCTAGCCCACTGGAAGCCAGGTTGCGTGTCGAGGCCGGGGAGGTCAGGTGGGTTGTGTGGATGAACATAATATACCATTCCTAGAACTCCTGTTACAGGTGAGTAACCTGTATTTCTAGGGACATGGATATGTTGTTCAATCCACACTTACTGGCAGACTCCTAGCAGTTCTCCGGGAGGATGGAGGCAAGGCGCGCACCGCCTACTTAGGGAATAAGAACTGGAGAACCGAGGTTCCAAAACCAACATCCCGGCGTGACTCAAGGTTGATGTGGTAGTGGGTAATGAAGGTGTGTGCCGACTTCCAGGTAGCAGCCCTGCAGATCTCCTGGATAGGGACGTCCCTGGAAGCAGCCACTGAAGCAGCGATATGGCGGATAGAATGAGCTCTTATCCCTTTGGGAGGCTCCATGCCCGCCAACCTATAGCAGAGATCTATGGAGGAGGTGACCCACCTACCTATCGTCCACTTGGCTGCAGGTCTGCCAGGTGCGGCTTCAGCGTAGGTGACAAACAGCTGGCAAACCTCTCCCCAAACTTCAGCCGTCTGCTCCTTGTAATAAGGGAGCGCTCTCCTAGGGTCCAAAGTATGGAGCCTGTATTCGGCCTCCAAGGTGTGACTGGGGTAGAACACTGGCAGGGTCAACACCTGGTTAAGGTGAAACTCCGACACCACCTTCGGAAGGAATTTCAGGTGGGGGCACAGGACAACCTTGTCCCTGTGGAAGACCAGATAAGGAGACTCAATGGAAAGCGCCTGGAGCTCTCCCATCCTCCTGGCTGACGTGATAGCCACCAAGAAGGCGGTCTTCCACGACAGGTGAGAGATATCACACCCGTGCATCGGTTCGAATGGCTTGCCCATGAGCTTAGCCAGTACCAGCAGTAGATCCCACGGAGGTGGAGGTTCTCTCACTGGAGAGGATATGTGATCAGGGCCTTTGAAAAAGCACCCGACCCTCCTTCTCCTGCACCACCGACTGCTTTACGGCCTGCTGCCCGGTAAGCAGAGATGGCTGCCAGGTGCACCTTAAGGGTCGTTGACCGAAGCCCTAGCTGAGAAAGGGACCATAGGTAGTCCAGAATGCTTGCCAAGGAACAGGATGAAGGGTCCAACCCATTATCCTGACACCAAATGGAGAATCTCTTCCATTTGAAGGCATAGCATTTTCTGGTCAGCTCCTTACGGGAAGCCTCAACAACGCTGAGGACCTCGTCGGAAAGACCCAATGCCTGGAACTCTAGCCGCTCAGGAACCAGGCCATCAGGTGCAGGGACTGAAGGCCCGGGTGGAGTACCTTCCCTTGGCTGACCGAGATTAGGTCCGGGAGGGCTGGAAGCCGCCTTGGGAGCCTGGAGATGAGGCTGAGGAGATCTGGATACCAGAACTGACTGGGCCAGTCTGGGGCTACCAGAATCAACTGCACCTTGTCCTTCCTC
This sequence comes from Neoceratodus forsteri, assembly GCA_016271365.2. Taxonomy (NCBI): domain Eukaryota; kingdom Metazoa; phylum Chordata; order Ceratodontiformes; family Ceratodontidae; genus Neoceratodus; species Neoceratodus forsteri. Next base: position 188,599,640 of record CM028129.1, read on the forward strand.
GCTTTGAGCAGCACCTTGTGGATCAAGGGAAATGGGGGAAAGACGTAGAGGAGGCCCAGGGTCCACAGCCTCGAGAAGACATCCCCCTGCAGCAAGCCCTGCTGGGGGTGGGCATGAAACAGCCTCAGCTTTGCATTCTCCCTGGAGGCAAACAGGTCCACCTGAGGTGTGCCCCAGTGGGACAACAGATCGTGTACTACCTCCGGCAGGAGAGACCACTTGTGAGATGCAGCACCTATCCGGCTTAGGGCATCGGTCAGAGTGTTGGAGGCTCCCGCCACATGAATAGCTAGGAGATCCGCCTCCAGTCTGCCCTCAAGAGACCAAGTGCAGACAGCTTCCTTGCACAGAGGCAAGGAGTGCGTCCCGCCCTGGCGTTTAGGTAGTACATGGTCGTGGTGTTGTCTGTCTGGACCTGGACCTCTTGACCCCGTACAAATGGAGCGAAGGTGGTGAGGGCTAGTCGGACTGCTCGAAGCTCCAACAGGTTGATGTGGCATCGAGACTCCTGAGGGGACCAGAGGCCATGCGCTCTGGGCTCCCCCAGATGGGCACCCAAACCCATCAGAGAGGCGGTCGTTAGAGTGACCGTTGGCTCTGGGCGGACAAATGGGATACCCTCCTGCAGGTGAGCGGGAACGATTCACCACTGGAGAGCGTTCCCCATCTCCTGAGTCACCATCTCTGGCTGGTCCAGAAGACTGAAGCGCTGTGATCATTGGCGAGCCAGTCCCCACTGTAGGGGACGCATGTGCCAGCGGGCCCAATGGACCACGCTGGTGCAGGCCACCAGGAGGCGCAGGAAGTCCCGGGCAGGGTGCAATTGCCCAACCAGAAATGACTGGGCAAAAGAGGAAAGAACCTCGGCCCTGTCCGCCAGGAGCCGTGATCTGGCTCGAAGAAAGTCGAGCTCTGCCCCAATGAATTCAATCACCTGTGTTGGCACGAGTTCCGATTTGGCCTTGATGATGAGGAGGCCAATCCGAGAGCAGACCTGGAGGGCTAGGTCCCTGGACTGCTCCACCTCTGACCTGAAGGAGGCTGCAATCAGCCGGTCGTCCAGGTAAGGGTACACCAGGACCCTTCAGCACCGCAGGAATGCTGTCACCACTGCCATGCATTTGGTGAAGACCCTGGGACCTGGAGAGAGGCCAAAGGGCATGGCCTGGAACTTGTAAAGGGATCCGTCCGCTCTGAAGCGGAGGAATCGCTGGCTTGACGGATGGATAGGGACGTGAAAGAAGGTGTCCTGAAGGACCAGAGAACAGAACCACACGCCTCGTTCCAAGGATGGGATGATCTGAGCCAGAGTGACTATCCTGAAGGTCCGAGACCTTAGGAACTTGTTCAGGTCATGGAGGTCTAGAATGGGGCGCCAGCCCCCCTGTCCGTTTTGGGACCAGGAAGTACCTAGACACAAACCCTGGGTCTGAAGGAGGGTCCGCCACCTCCTTGATCACCTCATTCTGGAGGAGCAGAGCAATGTTGGCTCGACGGGCCGACAGAGAGGCTGTGGACCCGGTAGCCCCCCGTGGGGCGAAAGCTCGATAGGGTGGGGGCTGCTCGAATTCCAGCAGCAGACCCTTTCCTATCCCTTCCAGCACCCAGTGGACCGTGGTGATAATGGACCAGGCGGAAATGAAGGAGCGGAGCCATCCCTCCACAGGGGGAACCTGGAAAGAGTGACAAGGTTGGGGGCGACGCCCCTCAACCCGTCACTGGGCAGGCTTGGAGGAAGGACCAGCTGAGGAGCCTCCTGGACCCTTCCCTCCCAGCTTCCTGTTGGAGGAAGCAGCAGGCTTGGCTTTAGGGTGCCAAGTGCGAGCCTGCTGGCCCTGATGCTGGTGTTGCTGGGCCGGAAGAGCCACAGAGGCTGAAGGGTGAAAGGGCTTACGCTGCTGCTGGCGGCCTTTGTCCTTCTGGGCAGACGTGACAGAGTCCAAGGTGGCGTTGGACTTCTCGATCTGTTGGAGGTGACCTTCCACCCTGGGTCCGAACAAGTCGGTACTCAGAAAGGGGACGTTTGCCAGCTTGTGCTGGGTATCCTCCGTGAAGGTGGAGATCCGCAGCCAAGCTCTGCGGCGCATGGCCACTCCGGCCGCTACTGACCGGGCACATGAATCAGTGATGTCCAGGGAGGTCTGGAGCTGCTGTTTGGCCACCGCCCTTGCCTGATCCCGCACCTGCTTGACTGTGGTTTGGAGGTCAGCCGGGAGATGAGGAATCACCTCATCCAGGGAGCCCAAAAGGGCATGTGAAAAGTGTGCCATGAGTACGGCCGAGCTGGCCTGACAAAGGCCAAGGGAGGAAGCTGCATAAACTTTCCGCCCAGAGTAGTCCAGCTTCTTGGACTCCTTATTGGGAGGTTTTTCCACATCCAGAGCGTTCCCGGAATGCGGGAAAACGCTATCGGTTACAAGTCCCTCTGCAGAGAGTGCTCCGAAAGGCCGGAGAGTGAACCAGTGGAGACTGCATACTTCCCAGTAATCCTGGCCAAAGGTGCTGGACAAGAACCTGGCTGCTGCCATGGCTCCAGGGCCGGGCCAACAATGGCTTCAGCCACCGGGAAGGCCTCCATGGGGGAATACCCTCGGTCCAGTATCTCCATGAGGGGATACTCTGCCCACTTTGAAACGGGTTCGAGCGTCATACCAGTGGATTCTGAGATGAGCCGAAGCATTCCCAAAAATGAGGACGGGCTCTCGTCCACTGACTGAGCCCCAGTGGACTCCAAGTCAAGCGGCCTGGAGAACAAGGAGGAGTCATCATCAGACTCTGAGGAGTCTGCGAACAGCTGCCGAGCGCCTGAGCCATCTTCCACCTGCCGAGGTCGATCGGGAGTGAGGGTAACCGACAACCGATGGGGCAAGCCCTAACCCGATCGAGAATCCTTGGACGGGGCCCCAAGAAAAAATTACTCACCTTAGTAATGTTTCTTCTAATGGAGTCTTGCTGTATTCTGACTATTGCAGTTAGGTCCTGCCTTTCAACTGCCCCGGAGAACAAAGAGTTAACTTTCCATGGCCAGCATGGAACGTTCAGCGCAAGCTCGGTTGAAGACCCTGTCTGCTGTTGTTTAAACTCCAACTGTCAGATCTTTACGAGCAATACTCACTAGAAGTTCTGTGTGGAAACTGTAAAACTCACAGTAGCTAACTGGCAACTAAATTTATTAAAAAGGTTTTTTTTTGTTCCAAAGCAAAGATTCAAGTGAGGAAACCCAAAACACAAAACACAATACACACCCAAAGTAAAGGAGTGTGAAAAAGAGGGGCACCCCTAGGGTGCCAACACTGCTCCTGCCCACCCACATCCCAAAAACCAGGTTCTGAGAGGGGAGGCGGGGGGAGGTCAGAATACAGCAAGACTCCATTAGAAGAAACATTACTAAGGTGAGTAATTTTTTCTTCAAACAACATGAAGTCTTGCTGTATTCTGACTACTGCAGACTACCAAGCAGTACCTCCATGGAGGAGGGACAGAACCTACTTTGGGAATAGGCTCTAAAGTACTGCTGTGCCAAACCGAGCATCACTCCTAGCCTGGATATCCAGAGAGTAATGCTTGGTGAATGTATGGACTGTTTTCCAGGTGGCTGCTTGACAAATTTCTAGGATAGGAATATCCTGGCAGCAGCCAGGAAGCAGCTGTACCTCTAGTAGAGTGAGCCCTCAGGCCTGAGGGTGGGTTCTACCAGTTTTTCATAGCAGAACTGTATACAAGAGACAATCCACCTGGCAATAGATCTCTTAGTGGCAGGTTTGCCCTTACCGACCTCTCCATATGTGAGGAACAACTGGAGGGACTCAAACCTGTGACCCTAGGTGCGCTCTATGTAGTAGCTGAGGGCCCTTTCAACATCCAAGCTGTGCAGCCTCCTCTCTCCAGAGGAGGAATTGCCAGTGAAGAAAACAGGGAGAGACAGACTGATTAAGGTGGAAATCTGAAACTACCTTAGGCAAAAACTTCCTGTTAGTTCTTATGACCACTTTATCTCTGTGGAAAGAGATGAAATCGGGCTCCACTGACAGGGCTTGCAATTCACTGATACACCTGGCAGAGGTAATGGCTACCAAAAACAGAGTTTTCCAAGTCAAGTACTTGAGCTCTGCAGAGGACAAAGGCTCAAAGGGAGGTTGCATAAGCTGAGCAATGCAAACATTAAGGTCCCAAGCAGGAGCAGGGTCCCTAAAGGGGGAATTCGTGTGCAGCAATCCCTTAAAGAATTTACAAAACACAGGATGAGCTGACAGAGGAGAGGGCCTGCCTACTAACAGGAGGGCAGAACCAGCTGCCAAATGCACTTTAAGTGTAGCTGGCCTAAGGCCTTGGCCATTGAGATGGACCATATAGTCCAGAACCGCAGGCAACCCAGTAGATTCTGGAGAAATATTCTCATTAGAACACCAAATAGTGAACCTTTTCCATTTGGAATTGTAAGTCTTTCTAGTGGAAGTCTTTCAAGAAGCCTTAAGGATACGCAGAACCCCTTGGGAAAGATGCAGATCAGCAAACTCTAACTCTTCAAGAGCCATGCCTTGAGATTGAGAGACCTGAGGTTCAAGTACCAAATCCTCCCCTGAGAGGATGTCAATAGGTTGTAATTCCTGGGAAGAGACAGGGGAAGGTGGACTGCTAGGGACAGCAACAAGGGGTACCAGGGCTGTCTGGCCCAGTCTGGAGCAATCAGAATCAGTTTGCATGGTTGTGACCTTATCTTGACTAACACCTTGAACAGGAGAGGAAGGGGGCATACAGAAATTTCCTTCCAATTCAGGATCAGGGCATCCAGGAGACTGAGCCCAAGAGTGGGGTCTGCAACAAAAGAGAGAAGTTGGTGACTGTCTGGGGCTGCAAAAAGATCTATCTGTGGAGTGCCCCATCTCGAGAAAATCACTTTCAAAACTAGGGGATCTAGGGTCCATTTGTGATGGCCCTGGGATATCCTGCTGAGAGCATCTGCTAGGACATTGTCCTTCCCTGGGAGGTGAACTGCTATCAGAGAGGTTTGCAGGGAATGGGCTAGGGACCACAACTTCATTGCCTCTGTGCACAAGGCCGTAGACAGAGTGCCTCCTTGCTTGTTGATGTACCACAGGGTGGTGGTGTTGTCTGTTCTGATCTGGACCACCTTGTTCTGTACAGATTTGGAAAAGGCTTGCAGTGCCAGAAACACTGCTCTGAGTTCCAAGAGACTGATGTGAAGCAGAAATTCTTGAGGTGACCACAGCCCTTGGGTGGTAAGATCCCCCAGCCCAGCAGGGAGGTATCTGTGGTGAGTATTACTGAATGAGACCGAGTGACAAAAGGAACTCCTTGTCTCAAATTGTCCTGATCCTGCCACCATTGCAAAGCCTGGATCAGGGTTCGAGTCACTGGGACTAGTTTGGTAAGGGAATCCTTTCTTTGGGAACAGAAAGCTCTTAAGTGGAACTGAATGTCCCTGGACCACTGCTGTGGAAGCTGCCATGTGGCCAAGAAGCTGAAGGAAATACCTTGCTGGTCGAGACACCTGTAGGGTGAATGAAGAGGCCAGTTCCATAAGGGTCCTTGCCCTGTCCAGGGGAAGGAAGGCTCTTGTCCTTACTGTATCCAGCTCCGCTCCTATGAAGGTGAGGAGCTGTACTAGCTCGAGAACTGACTTTGGAAGGTTGAGAAGGAATCCTAAGGAAGCGAGCACTTGCTGAGTTATTTGCAGATGTGACTTGACTTCGTCTGGAGACTGACCCACTGTGAGCCAGTCGTCCAAATATGGAAAGATGGAAATCTTTTTTCTCCTTAGGAAAGCAACCACTGCTGCTAGGCACTTTGTGAACATCCTTGGGGCTGATGTTAGACCAAAGGGCACTGCTCTGAATTGATAGTGGCCTGAGGGCAACTCGAACCTGAGGTACTTTCTGTGGGAGCACCTGATGGGAATGTGAAAGTAGGCATCTTTGAGGTCCAGGGAGGCTAGCCAGTCCCCTGGCATTAGAGAGGGCAGAATTATTCCCAGAGTCACCATTTTGAACTTTGGTTTAAAGGTGCTTGTTTAGGTATCTGAGATCCAGGATGGGCTGCCATTCTCCTGTCTTTTTGGGGTGAGGAGTACCTGGAGTACAACCCTTTGCCCTGGTGTAGGGGTGGAACCCTTTCCACAGCTCTGAGAGCCAGGAGGGTAGAAACTTCTGTTTCTAGGACAAGTGCCTCTGATGGTTTGCAGGTGGAAAGGATCTGGTTCTCATCTTTGGAAATTTTCTGAAGCTGAGAACCAGTCCCTAACTTACTACTTCCAGGACCCACTTGTCTGATGTTAAAGACTCCCAGTCCTGGACAAAGTAAAGCCAGCCTACTACAGGTAGTGGAGAATCGGCCCTGGCCACCCCATCAGGGTGCCTGCTTGGCAGGGGCTTTAGGCTGAGGGGTGGAAGCAGGTCTGCTTGTACCCCGTCTGCCTCTCCCTCTAAAGAACCCCCTCTGGGCATAAGCTGAAGAGGAGGCCTAGGCTTGGTAAAAAGGCCTATGAAAAGGTCTGCCCCTGGAAGACTGCCTTTGAGGGGTGGCCTGTGCACTCCTATAGGTGGTCCTACACTCATCCATTTTCTTCATGTAATTCTCTGTCTGCTCCCCAAACAGAGAATTACCCACAACAGGAAAATCCATGGCCTTAGTCTGGGTATCCTGTGACAGGCTAGTACATCTGAGCCAAGCCATTCTGCGAAGTGCCACAGATGTAGCCATAACTCTCGATGACACATCATTACAGTCCACTGCAGCATGGAATTGCACCTTGGATGCCTCAATACCATCAGCAGCCACCCGCTCCAGCTCTTTGGCAAGCTGGCCAGGGACCTGTTTTGCTAGAGCCATAACAGTATCCCATCTGGATTTTTGATATCTAGCAACATAAGCCATATAATTTGCCTGTCTGAGTCCCAAGGATGCTGCCATGTACTGTTTCTTTGCCATAGCATCAATCCTCCTGGAGTCCTTGTCAGGGGGGGTGTGAAGCCAAGGGAATATTTGCCTTATCACAGGCTGCAGCCTGCACTACTCCAACATGGCTGGATTGTTGTGTAAGGAACTCTGTATCAGAGCCTGACAATGTGTACCTCTTGTCCATTCTTTTATCGACAGGAGGTATAGTGTGAGGAGTTTAGAATTTTTACTGTCTGTTTCCCAAAAGATTTATGCAAAGGAATAGACAGTCTCCTAGACTCTGGGATATCCATCATTTCTACATAGTCAGGCTCCTCTTGATCATCCACAGCTTCCTCCACAGGGAGCTGGAGGTTCGACCACTTTTTATAAAACATAAAATGAGAGGGGACTCAGAAAGCCTGGGGAGACACTCCTGAAGGTCTGTCTGGGGAGATGTCCGGTTCAATGGGCACATCAGACTTTCAAATCCATTCACTTTCCTCATACTCCTCTTCCCCTCCTCTGGTTCATAAAATTCCTCTAAATCATATTCTTGAACCGGTGGAACCGACCAGACACATCACGCTTACCTGATGGAGCCGGTTCGGTCGGAACTGGGGAAAGCGACTGGACAATTTTAATCGCTTTGGCTATTTCTTCAGCGGTTGGAGATGGAAATTTTGGCTCCACTCCTGATGATTTTCTAGTCCTTTTTGCTGGATCCGACTCCTCCGAGTCGGCTCTCCTTTGGCCCGAGGAAGTCTCGCCCTGGTCAGAGGGCACTCCCTCTGGTTCGGTTACAACCGAACTGGGCTACTACCGGGTCAGCGGACTTCCTGGCCTCTCTTTCCCTGAGCCTACCAACTCTCTTATCCAGGGTAGCTGCAGGAAAATTTTTTGCAAATCTGGCAGTCTGCATTGAGATGGTCAAACCCCAGACAATAAACACAGGTGGTGTGGGGGTCAGTCTTGGCAAAGGCTTCCCCACAAACACTGCAGTGTTGAAACCCAGTAGGCCTGGTTTTTCTTTTGGGTTTCTCAGACATAGTGCCAGCCTAACCAAAACTTGCCCGTTTATGGCAATCCGCCAAAGAAGACCCCCTTATCGGTTCCAACCGTGTCACGGGTCATGGAAAAAACCGTAATGAAATCCGTTTTTTTTAGAACCGATAAGAACTGGAAACCACACTCTAAAAGACAGATTTAATGAATTTTACAACAACCTGATCGGTTCAAACCGAACCGATAATACCGTTTACAGTTCCACACAGAAAAAAAGTAAAACCTATCTAGTACTTACGGTACCACAAACAGAGCTTAAACCGACCTGTTGCGGTTTAAATACGGTTAAAAAACCGAAAACTTAATACTTTAACCGACAAAATGAACAGAGCAGAAGGAGAAATCTCCGGAGCAACTGTTCAGTGAGGCGGAGTAAAGAATCTGACAGTTTGAGTTTGAAGAACAACAGACAGAGCTTTCAACCGAGCTCGTGCTCAAAGTTCCATGCCTGGCATGGAAAGTTAACTCTTTCACCTCCGGAGCAGTTCGAAGGTTGGGACTCACTGCATATGTCATAATATAGCAAGACTTCATGTTGTTTGAACACAGCATCTTTGTGTTATGCGAGGATGCAAAAAGATTCAACTATGGACTACATCTTGCAAAGAGGTTGTGTACCAAAAAGGTCAGCAGGTCCCATTCATGTACCAGGGACTGGGACTGGTTTAGCCCATCTGTCAAGATTTCTTGGATGCCCGAGAGAAACTCAGCTGTGACTCTGAAGGCTGTGAAACATCACCCAGTACAACATTCTCATTGCTTTTTCTGCACTAGGGGTAAGAGTAAGTGCCCCTCTGCTTTTTATGTAGTGCATGACACTTACATTGTCAGTCTGATCCAGCAAAGGACCGGGGCTGAGGTGCTCCTGGAAGGCCTGGAGACCAAGTAAGACGGCACACATCTCCAGGACACTGATATGGATATCAGAGTCTAGACTGATCCAGGACCCTTGGGTCTGAAGCAGCAGAGATGGGCACCCCAGCAAGATCCTGAGGAATCCATGCTGAGTATATGCACTGGAGTCAGAGAGAGGAATGTAACACTCTACAGCAGGTTCTGGCTGTCCATCCATCAGACCAGAGCACCGCGGAGACGTGATGAGGACCATCTGTTCCAGCTCAATGTTAGTTCATCCCATTGCACCCGAAGAATCCACTGTGGTATGAACACATGGGAGACAAGCAAAAGTAACTGTCATTATGGCAGCAGCCATGAGTCCCAGGAGATGTAGTATCGTTCGAGGGGAGACATAATGACTACTGTGTATACTCCTGTGTATCAGCTGGGCCTGGGCAACAATGGTCTCTGCGCTGTCTGCAGGCAGGAAGATATGTCCCACTGCTATGTCTAGCACTGCACCAATGTACCGGAGGTGCCGACAATGAATTAGTACAGACTTCTACACACTTACCATTAATACCCAGTTCCTTGAACAACTGTTTCATTCTGGACAGTATATACTGAACCTCTTCTCTGAATGGTGCCTTCAGGAGCCAGTCATCCAGATATGGGAAGACAAAGTTCTTCCCTCCGAAGGGTAGTGGCCACAATCGCTAAGCATTTCGTAAATACCCACGGCGCAGAGGATAAGTCAAAAGACTAAACTCAAATGTCTGCACTCCAGCATAAAGTGGAGGCGCTGCATGTATGATTTGTGAATCTTGATATGAAGGTATACATTCATCATGTCCAGGGCACAGAGCCAATCCATTTTTTTTTTTTTTTTTGCAACAGGGGGAGGAGAGCTGGAAGAGGCACCATTCAAAACTTTCTGCATTTGAAGAACAAGTTTAAAAAGAGGACACAGATCTCCTGTCTTGCTGCCAGCTAGCAAAAGTTTCTGAGTGGTCCTGAAGTCAGTGGCTTACAGTTACAAAGGTGTGGCCCAATGAAAGAAGCACCCTCGATGAAGATCTATAATTTCTTATTAACCATTTAGTGCCTTCCTTAACGTCCTGTTCTGTGGGATGCTCAATCCTCCTCCCCTGGCTGTTCCAAGATTGTACCCAAACCCGGGTTTCCAGTACTGCAGATGGCACCGCTGCACCAGCTTAGCCGCACCCCCCCTCCCCCAAAATACATATAGCCTTTTGGCCACTGGTGGCCGCCTCACAACTACTTCGGGATTTCCTGAAGGGTGGGGGTAGGAAGAAGTAGGCTGCTGGTTAACTAGGACCTGCAGCTTATCCATCAGGTAGGGAAATGGGCAGACTGGGTGGGCCAAGCGGTCCTTATCTGCCGTCAAATTCTATGTTTCTATGTTTCCTCTTCTGGCACCCCAATGGCCACTCCCCCAGCTTAGCTTCCCCTTTTAGATAACAACTATGCATTTGAACAAGAAAACAGGTCAGAGTGTCCTAGACTTCATCTGCTCTGGTTGCTTGTCTACAGTGGACATCAAAATCCTGTGTGAAATCATAACTGTTTCCACAGCAACACACTACAATGTCACAAACAGAAGACTATGGGTAGGCTAGACAATATACAAGGAATTACAGTGCAATTTCATAAGAGTACAGACACTTCAGAAATGTTCTGGCTACATAAGCACTGGTTAACCAGTGTAGACAAGCAACAAGAGCAGAATGATCTAGGGGCAGGAATCTTGAGTTTATGGTCATATGTATAGCTGTTACAGCTCTGCAGAATGTGGAATTCTGCTGATGGAATTCACGTAAAACAGGAATTCTGGTTCTGAAATGCTTCCTGGAACTTAATCCACAGAATTCTGAAAAATATTTTAAGCAATATACCATGACAGGGAGTGGGTATACTGGTGGATTTACCATGCCTGGTGTGGTTCGGTCACGAGGTGCAGCCGAGTGACTTAACCACACCAGAAGTGGTAAATCCACCCATATACCTACTCCCTGCCATGGTATATTGCTATTATACAATGTTCAACTTGTTTTTTGGTTTTTATAGTGCTATAAAACTTTTACAGTGGGTATACTGGAGGATTTACCACGGTCATGTGATGTGTTTTGACCAATGAGATTGAAGGATTTTCATACCCCATTGTATAATTCTATGTAAACTGCAGAATTATGTAATCAGTAGAATATCAGAAAATAAATCTATCATTTAAAAGGACACTGTCAACCTTTTTGGCATCATATTATTTTTAGGTAAAAACCTACATTTTATGACTGCTTACTCTCTCCAAAATTCATTTATGTTGCTGCTTGCTTAATGTGCTTAATTACTTATTAGAAATGAAATGCATGGTAATGTATAGCTTTACATAGCTTTGTTTTGCTTCAAGTCATCAAACTACTCTTACTGCATACTTCCTGAAAATTAGAAACATCCTCAAACAGTGCAGACACTCATGATACAACAGTCTCCTCTACTTCCACTGCATAATGAGTGGCTAGATGGTGTTGGGGTGCTCCTGAGTCCAGGAAAGATACAGTGGGAGCTGGTCAAGACATGTAAACAAACATGTTTTGGTGTGGTAACACCAGTATGGTGGGCACTCAGTTTTTCACTTTTTAAAAGAAAAAAAGGGATCTGAATCAAACTACCAGCTGTATAAACAGTCTCTATAGAACATGATCAATCATTTAAACGTGTTTTTTTAAACTAGGGACACTGACGCCTAAGGGGGTTGACAGTGTCCCTTTAAGTGAACTGCTAAATAAAATTCTGCGGTTTATATAAACTGGGCATTACCAAGTTATCGGCAATTTAAAATAAACTCTGCTCTTTAAATTTGAAAGAAAAATGAAAAGGGGCAGGTTAATAATTACAACATTCGAAATTAAAGAGCAGCTGGCATTATTATGCTCTCTGGTAAGGCAACTCATGGCAAGGATAAACAATACAAAGTTTTTGGTGAGCAAATTATGGGTAGGTTAGTATGCAGCTACACATAATTCACACACACGCACAGAAAATAATGCACAGTAACCTTATTTATTTCATAGTATGTATACTTATCAGGTTATATATGAGTGCTACTGCTGTTATTTAAACGAAGTGCTTTTTATATAAAGTGCTTATATCATTGAAACTAGCTGTCATACGTTTTGCTAGTAAATTACTACAAAAAAAGGCAAAAAAAACCCCCCAAACTACCCAGTCTAATGCGTTATCCACCACTACCCCCTGCGCTTCGCTCCATGGCAACCAGTTTCTTGCCTACGGACCTAAATCACCCATGTTTTTAATTTTTACCTTCAACCATTATGTTCAAGTTCAAGTTTATTGCAGGAAAGACTCCGTTGAGCAAGCTCATTCACAAGGAGGTCCTGAGGCACATACACATACAGTTCGCAATTACATAGACATGAGATATAAAATGTAGAACAACAAAGAAAAAAAAATATATAATACAAGAGGTATACACAATAGAAGTCCTTATGCTATATATGCAGTACATTCAACACACTTGCCCTAAATTGTGCAACACATTTCAGCTTAATAAATAGAGGGCCAGTTGGTACCTAGGAAGTTGACTTGGCGTTGGGGGCCTAGTAGCACCTATATGTGTCTTTTAATTTAGAGATAGCTAGTGTTTTGTAGGAGTTAATTGATACGATGCTGGTGAGCTTCAGCATGGCTTGTAGTTGGTTCCAGATGTTTGGGAGGGCGTATGAGACAGCTCTTTGGCCAGCTGTGGTACGTGTCCTGGGAACATCTAGTAGGATAAGGTCAGATTTCCTTAGGGAGTAGGCGCTATGCGAGATGTGTATGAGAGACGTTAAATAGACCGGCAGTTTGTGGAGTAGTAATTTGAGGGTCCAAATGTCAGCATGCAGGAGGCATCTGGTGGCAAGAGAGGTCCACTCAACTGCTGCATAAAGATCACAGTGGTGGGCCTGTACGCAGAGTTAGTAATGAAGCGAAGAGCATGGTGATAGAGTACGTCCAGTTTAGATAGGCTCAAAGTTGGGGAGGAGATAAAGATGTCTCTGTAGTCAAGCAAGGGAAGGAATGTTGCTTGGACAAGTCTTTTGCGGGTCACAAGAGAAAAGAGGGTCCTATTTCTAAAGAAGAAACCCAAGCGTGCTTAAGCCTCTTTGATAGATCCTCGTTGTGGTCGTTGAAGGAAAGCTTGTTGTCTATCCACATACCTAGATATTTAAATTTAGGTACGACTTCCAAGGGTTCACCTAGGGAGGTAACTATGAAGATTTTAGGTGGGGTAGGTAGGGCACCAGACAAGGCAAGTCTCGAGAAAATCATTATCTTGGTTTTTTTGGCATTTAAGAGAAGCTTGGCATTGATAAGGTTGCTTTCTAACTGGATAAAGTCAGCTTGGAGTACTTCCCTGACTTCAGTTAAGGAAGAGCCTGACGCGTACAAAACCGTATCGTGTATCATAACCGTATTATGTAAGAAGTTGAACTACAGTATTCATGATCACCGTTCTATACTGGTGAAAGTCACTCAGTGCCTACTGCAGCTCTGCCCCTAAAAACAGTGTTCTGATGACACTAAGTAGGGAAGGGGCTGCAGGGCTACTAATGGCTTAGACAGCAATCTGACGCAGCAGTGACCTTTACATGCAAGTAGTTTACTTTGTTGAAACTTAAACATGTTAAGTGGGGGGATATACAAGTGCAATTCTACCCCACTTTAACATGTGCAAGTGCCTACAAAGTAAACTACTTGAATGTAAAGGTCATCGTTGCTCCAGATTGCCATCTAAGCCATTAGTAGCTCTGCAGCCCCTTCCCTACTTAGGGTCAACAAAATGCTGCTTTTAGGGGTGGGGCTGCAGTGGGCACTGAGCAGCTTTCACTGGTGTGGAAGGGCGATGGCAGGCAACGTAGTGTAACTTTCTACATAATGGCTAAAGGAAAAAATTCAGACTATGGGCGATTCAGATCCTCTGGCAGGCAACTCCTTGCCATGAGTTGTCTGACCCGAGATGACGGTAGCTCTTTAAGCTGAAATAGCTCCAAAAACAACGTTTTTCCTGAAGTGTCTCCCTCTAATGTCACCAGCTTTTTAAAAATCACCAATTTTAGTGCACAAAAAAAAAAAAAAAAAATTTGCTGTCTTACTTCCCAGAGAACTTTATTAGTCCAAACTCTGGAATTTTTAATTTACCTGATTTAGGAATGGAGGAGATGAAAACTTCTTTCTCAGAAGCCAGCAAACAGATATAAGCCCTTGTGCGACAGCCCTGCACCTATGCTTGGATGTTCTGTTTTTTGCAGTTACTGCTATTTCTCCCTCCCGGCACTCAAGCAGCTTACCGGACACCAGCCACTGTAGCCCCGTTACCCGATTTTCCTTGAGGGCTTACCTTCATGGAAAGTATTGTGGCCTGGGTGTTCATCTGGTGCAAGACTACTGGGTTGCTGGGCGTCAGCAGCCACTCAGAAGACTTCCTTTTTTTTTTTTTCAGCCCCGAGGGTAGGCATGCAATATCCGCCAAGCACGCTTCTGTATGTGGGATGTCGGCAGCCCCCACCCTTCCGTCTTGGACACTCCCAGACGTCTCGTCTCCTGGCTGATGTGGGGGCCAGGCAAACACTGGGCACTGTAACCCTCCCTAGGAAGAGCAGTCCTCCAGATACGGATCCTCAATCCTCTCCCACACTGGCTGACCCCTGACGACCAAAGTCTGCATCAGAACGCAAGTATGCTGGTGTGGTGTGAAGTGGGGCATCCAGCGCCTCAACCCACAGTGCTACCGGGCCGGCTGTGCTTAGATGTTCTGTGATGGTACAGTTTCGAAAGCACAGGAGTTTGACACTGTTGCTTTGTCCATGGGCCTGAGCACTGGGACACATTTAAAAAATTTCCTGCAAAATGAATCCTGTTAGTAAAGACGTGCACCAAGAGATGCTGGATAATAGCATGCTTCTGTGTTTTTTCGTGGGACCTGTGGTTGTGGCAATCCAGTATACACTAATTTTCAATCATGGAAAGGATGCAATTTCAAAAGCTTCATAAAGAAGAACTGGCTATTAATCTCAACCATTGCTGAAGGGATTTTAGGCAAGCCTTCCGTATTCTTCTCATGATCGCAGATGGCAGCAGCCGTAAAACACTTAACCGCAGATGTTCTTACATGCTGTAATGCAGCTTTGTTAAAGGCTTACTGTTATTACAGAAGACTTGGTGGCAAAAAAACTGTACATCTATGCAGTGTATGAGGTAGGCGGCAATAAGGAGTACTTGCAGGCAGAGTGTGCAGAAGCAGGGGGGCCAAGCGGACAGGGTGGTTGGAGGGGGGAGGGGGGATATGTGTTTCACTTTTTAACAATGAAGGTTGACTACAACAGAGGTGGATTACCACCTAAGAAAATAAACTGCCAATGTACCATTCCGCGGGTTTCTCTACACACCGGGACAGACATAGCCACTGGACCACCAGGTATGTGAAACTGCGCAGTACTACACTGAGGTTTGGAAAGGTATTCCAATCACAGGACAATTTCTGCAGTATTACATTAAAAAAGTGAACAGAAACATAGCCTAACATGTATACTAATCAAAATAATACACATAGTAAGTCATAGTTTTGATAATTATTTATAAAATAAATGCAAAACAAATGTGAAAGAAAAGATCTGATTAGCACTTAGCTAACATAGCCCTCTGCACTGGCTCCAACATCATCATTACAGTATACGTCTGGCAGCCATTTCAGGGAGTAAACGGAGCGGGTTTTTTGAATGGAAAGGCTGATGTTTACATTTTTAAATGCTACGAAACTGCATTTATGTTAATTATATAAATGCAGTTTCAGCATCAATGTAAACAGCAGACTTCCCTTTACCTAACCAGGAAGTCAGATTTTCAAACAGCATCCTTTAAAAATAAGTTTAGTTGTCCTTTAACTCACTAAGCTACACTAACAAAGTACAGAATAAACTCAGAAACTTCACAAAATTAACAAACCTGTAGTCAGCTTAGCTCCAGGATCTGGACTAGGACTCCACGTCGACTGTTCTCTTCCGTGGAGAAACAAATCTGCCATTAGAATGTCAGGGTAGCAGGACCACACTGCAGAGCTAGAACTTAAAATTCTAAAGTTACCTCCGGGACAATACACAAGGGCTTAGAGCCTGCCATCTGTAGGACATCATAAATACATGCTCATTGCTAGTACCAGAAAACTGGCTCGGTTGCAGCAGAATGAAGTCTCAGCCTCAGCAGGCCCCCACCATCTTAGTGCTGGTATATTAAAAGACGGGAGTAAAGGCCTCATGGCTCGGACTCCACAGCTCTAAGTGAGCCTAGGTTGCTCACACATTACTACCTTTTAACTATTCATCTGTATCATCTTCAGAAGAACAACATTCCAGTCCATAAATGTTTTGACTTGGTGGCCTCATTAAGTCAAAGGACAGGTCCTCTGGTATTTCTACTCCTTTGGGGAATTAGACAGCAGTCCTGTTTGACAGACTCTGAAGATTTTCTTTCATCACCTGATGCCCCACTGTAAGTCATAAATATGAAATATTTGGCAGTATTTGTTTATAATTAAAAAACAAAGGTTGGTCCTGCATATCAGGATCCACATTAGAACAGTTTATACAGCAACACAAATGCGGGCTTCCAGCCTCGGACACTGCTGTTTTTTCACATCCTTACAATGCTCTTCCTCTGAACTCAGTTCAGTCACTTTTTTAGTATCGTGACAGCAGTGACGTACATAACTGCTTCACACAGCCAAAGGGATTCTTTACATACTTGTGTAGCCTAGTTTGCTCGTCTCTTCCTGGTGTAACCACAAGGTTTCCAAGGATGCTTTTTGTGAGAGGGATCCAGTAGCCACAGCTTCCAAAGGTAATGGTGGTAACTCTTTCCTCAATTTCTCAGTACATTTCTGAAACTCCTGTATTTTTCATTCAGAGTAGTGCGAAAGCTGGGATCGTTCCAAATAACACTCAGTTTCACATCTGAAACAGAACTGCAGCATGTGGGACATCAGCTCCTCCCACTGTGGATTGTGACAGTCTGTTCCAAAGCAAGTAGAGAAGTCAAATGACCAAACCAGACACTCAACCTAGAATTAAAACTAGAAACCAATAACATTAGAAAAAACAGTCCAGATCCAAATGATGGCTCATATGCACCATGTACACTCTTGAGAGGAAATCAGCCCTGCGACCAGCAGTTGGAGAAAGAAAATGTACAGGTATTTAAATTTTTATATATATATATATATATATATATATATATATATATATATATATATATATATATATAAAAACAGCAGTAATACTAGTGTACCTCTGGGTGAGAAGAATGTAGTCAGAATTTTACATATCCATAAAGACCTGCGGTACACTACAGCCGAACAAGGCTGTAGCAGATGTGGCAATATCTAGCTTATAAAACTTCATAACTGGAGTTCGCCAAGATGGGGACGTGTACCCTTAAGGCTGCCGGCTTTAGGCTCTTGTTGAAACCTTTCTTGAGGAACTGAAAGACAATTGGCAATGAAACTGCTGTCCATCTGTTTGGATTGGAGCCAGAATAAAGCCAAATTCTGTGGCACGCTTTTGAGGAAGATTGCTGCCTGGACTGTATCATCATTTCAGCCACCTCTGTGGAATACCCCAAGTCTCTGACAGCTTCCTGCTCAATCTCCAAGCCGAGAGGGGACAGACCGAAGATTCGGATGAGTTATATGCCGTTGCTGAAGAAGGTCCAAACTGATTCGAAATTTAAAGTGCGGACCCAATGCCAAGTGGATTAGATGAGAAACCATGGTAGACGGGGCCAGAATGGGCAGGTCAAGAGCAGCTCCGCTCTGCCATATGCTGCTTTATGCAATACCCACGACAGGATGGGAATGGGGTGGGAGAAGGCGTACAGAAGTCTATGTTGCCTCCAGTGAAGGGAGGAGTCTTATTTCCACTGCTTGATCATCCCTCGTTAGCGAACAGAGCCACAGAGCCTTTACATTTTGTCTGAAGGCAAAGAGATCTACCAGTGGGGTTCCCCACCGCTGTCGCTGTGTGAGTAAATGAAAGGCACTGTCCTTTACTTCTTACCCTCTTGGCAGAATATCCTTGCAGGTGAGCCAGTACGCTGTGTTGTCTTGGTCCGGGATGTAAGCAGCAGCAAGACTGGATAGATGGAAGTTCAGCCCCGTGTAGTAATAGTTTCCTTCAGCATGTGGATGCTTCTTGTGCCCCCCTAGGTGGTTTATGTACGTCATCACAGTCCAGCTGTCCGTGAGCATCAAGACATCTTGGTTCTGAATGATGTCCTTGAACCTTTGTAGCACCCCGACATACTGCTCGCATTTCCAAACACACTAATGCAGAGGCATGATTCCAGTGGTTTCCACTTGCCTGGAACTGAAACCTGATTTAGGTAGGCACCCCACCCTCTGAGGCAGGTGTCTGTGACGATTCTCATCTGTTGCAGATGGCCCACCTTGCGCCCTTCATTATGTTCACCCTCACTGTCCACCCTTTACATACTTGTGTAGTCTCGCTTGCTAGTCTCTTCCTGGTGTAACCACGAGTTTTCTTCACCCATTGTGAGACTGTTACTTTGTGGTTCCTGCTGTCTTCTGAGGGAACCACTGTTTGAGGAGGGTCGCTTGCACATGTGAAATCATGGCCCATGGAACTGTGTATGCCAGTGAAACCATCAACCCCATGACTTACATTAACGACTGGGCTGGTGGCTGAGCGGCATGCTGAAATGTCTGAAGGAGTCTTTGTAAATCCTGGAATTCTGCAGATGTCAGGAAGACCTTGCCCTGGCCAGTTCCGAAAAGTCTGCCCCCAAGATGGTTCAGTGTCAGAGCTGGAGCCAAGGAACTTTTCTGATGGTTGATAACAAATCTGTGGGCCAATAGGCAGTGAATAACCTCTGTAATCGCCTGCTGAGCGGACTCGCATTAAGGAGCTTGGATCGGCATGTCGTCCAAATGAGGGAACAGCTGTATCTCGACTAAGCAGGTGTGGAATGACTGCCACTAGCACCTTAAAGAAGACTCCTTGGGGATGAGGGAGGCCTGAATGGGTTTTGAACTGGAAGTGACTGTCCTGAACTTTGAACCTCAGATGTTATCAGCGAGCGTCCTTGATGGCCCTGACTGAGAACAGATTAGGAAGTAGGATTCCTGTAAGCTGAAGGAGGCTAACAGTCTCCTTGGTGAACTTTGCTGATGATGGACGATAAAGTCTCCATCTTGTAGGACCTAATGCACACAATGAGATTCAGGGACTTGAGGTCCAATAAATACCCACTGTGCATTTCTGAACAATGAAGAGGGAGTATACACCTCTGTTGACCTCTGGCATGGGTACTGGTTCCAAGGCCTCTGTGTAGCAGGTTCATTACTGCTTGAAGCATCGCAAGTCTCTTGGTGGGGTTGAGCATCACTGGAGACTGGAGTACTCCCGGAGGACTGGAGAAGGACAGATGCAGTTCCACTTTACAAAAATGGAAGCAAGAAGAGGCAGCCAATTACAGGCCTGTCAACTTGACATCTATGGTGGTTAAGTTAATGGAAACACTACTAAAGGAAAGAAATGTGGAATATATTGTATCCAACTAAATTGCAGGATCCAGGACAGCATGGTTTCACAGGGGGAAGGTCCTGCCAGATATTTGACGGGCTGACCAAGGAGTTGGATCAGCTAGGAGTAGTGGATGTGGCCTACCTGGATTTCAGCAAGGCTGTGGACACTGTCCCACACAGGAGTCTGGCAAGCAAGTTGTGTAACTTGGAGATGGGTAATAAGGTGATAACCTGTGTAAGAAACTGGTTAGGCAATAGGAGAGGGTAGTGGTAAACTGAGTTCACTCTGAGGAAGGGAGGGTGACCAGTGAGGAATCTCACGGTTCAGTACTGGGACGGTCCTATTCAATGTCTCTAAGTGACACAGGTGGAGGAACTGGAATGGAAAGTCTGCATCTTGGCAGACGACACCAAGATCTGCACTACAGTGGACACTCGGGGTGGGGGGATGGGCAGGGATCTGAAAAGACTGGAAGAGTGGTCAAGCGTGTGGCACAGAAGAAACGCAGAATCTAACAACCACCCCATCTGCTCATTTTTTATCTTCATTTTTGCTGCAGACATTACTTGACCTACAGCACATTATCTCCTTCCCCCCTTACCTCTACTCCTCCCTTGTGCCAATCCCAGGCATTGAACCCCCACCACTGTTTTTACCCCACTACCTCTGCTGGAAGGCTGTTCCAGGAATCCACCATGCTTTTTGTGAAGTCCTTACATATATCTCTCCTTAATCTACCCTCCTCCAGCTTCATAGCATGTCCCCTTGTTCTTCAGCACCTCTTTTCCTGAAAAAATACTCTCCTCCTGTATCTTATTTACCCCCATGAGGTATTCAAAGGTCTCTATCCTATCCCCCCCCCCACTCCTCTCTTCCAGGATGCACATATTGAGCCTTAGCCTATACTCATAGGACTGTTGATGCAGACCCTGCACCATTTTGGATGCCCTCCTCTGAACATCCTCCACTGTCTACATCCTTCCTGAGATGTGGTCTCCAAAACTGAACACAGTACTCAAGGTGGAATCTCTATGGGGCAACACCACCTCCCTCTTTTTGCTGGTGATAACCTGTCCTATGCACCCCAGCATCCCCTGGCCCTCCCAACTGCCTTGTCACACTGCCTGGGCACCTTTAGGTCATCCAATATGAATACCTAAGTTCCCTTTTCTGCTTGGTCGTTGTCAGTGGCATGCCTCCCATTCTGTACCCTGCCCCAGGTTTCAGTTACCCAAGTGCATTATTTTGCACTTCTTTGTATTGAAACTCAGTTGCTATACCCTTCACCACTTCTCCAGTTTTTTCAGATCTCTCCCAATCCGTTCTCCCCTCAGAGTATTCACCCTGTTGCAGATCTTTGTGTCATCTGCAAAGAGGCAGCACTGGTCACCCTCCTTTCTTCAGAGCGAACTCATACCACAACCCTCTGTCTCCTGTCCCTTAACCAGTTTGTCACCCATGCTACCACCTTGCTGCACACCCCCAAGCCACCCAACATGCTTACCAGTCTCCTATGTGCAATGGTGTTGAAAGATGTACTGAAATCCAGGTAAGCCACATCCACCACTCCTCCCTGATCCAATTCCTTGGTCACCCAATCAAAGAAATCTATCAGATCCGTTTGGCAAGACCCCCCCGTGAATCCACGCTGCTTCGGATCCTGTAACCCGCTGGATTCAAGATATTCCACAATCCTTTCCTTTAGCAGTTGTTTCCATTAGTTTACCCACCACCAATGTCAGGCTGCCAAGCCTGTAATTGTCTGCCTCTTCCCTGCTACTTTTGTAAAGAGTGACCACATCTGCCCTTCTCAAGTCCTCCAGGACCACCCCAGTCACCAGTGATCTGTTAAATAAGAGTGTCAGAGGTGCAGCTAGAAACTCCCAGAAGTCCTTTGTCACCCCTGGATGCATCCCATCTGACCCCATAGCTTTGTCCACTTTCAGGTTAGTGAGTGCTTTTAGGAGACTCTCCTCTGAAAAAGGACTAGTGTCCACTTCTCTTCCATCAAAGCTCCTGATGCTTTTTTGTAGTCCCTCCCTTTCCCCTGTCAATACTGAGTAGAAATATTTGTTCAAGATGTCTGCCATATCTTAGTATCCCTCCATACAGTCCCCCCTTCCTTTTTTAACCTTACAATCCTTCCCTTTGTCTTCCTTTTTCACTTTCATATGTACAAAATACCTTGCCTCCTTTCAATTTGTGCCTTTGTGCTCCTTACTGCTTCACCTGCTTCCCTCAGCTTTCTCAATAAACCTCCCTATACTCCTCCCTCTGCATCTCCTTATACCTTTTGAATGCAACTCTTTTAGCCTTTACCTTTTCTGCCACCTGTTTCGTAAACCACAGCAGCCTCCCCTTCCTTTTGCTTACTTGCTTGACGCAGAGGTTTGCTGCCTTCACTATGCCATCTTTTAGTTTGGCCCACTGTTCCTCCACCCTCCCAGGTCATCCCCACACCCCACCAGGTCATCCCAGAGGCATTCACCCAACTTTATAAAATCTGCCCTTCTGAAGTCCAGGACGCTCACCATTGTGTGTTTCGTTTCCGCAGCCGTCCTTATGTCGAACCACACTGTACAATGATCACTGGTCCCCATGTGGTTTCCCACCTTGATATGCACAACACTGTCCCTGTCTGCAAGAACTAGGTTCAGTACTTCCCCATCATGACTGGGTTCACTGACTAGTTGCCTGAGGAACACAAGTCCTACTGACAAACTTCCCAGATACAGACAAGCATCTTAAAGTGAATACAGCAGCCTGATCCCATGAGAAGACAAGGTAGGGAGAGAAGGGCTATTATAGCATGCTGAGACAGGGGAAAGGCGGGGAGGGAGGCTGTTTGGGGAGAATCCCACTGCTAGATGGCTGAGCAATTAGGAGAAGTGGCATCCACAACCTACATTCTGTAGGACCAAACAAAAACAGCATTACCTGAAAGTTACAGAGTGTGACATCTGGACAACAGTACCAGCCCCTCAATAACTATCCCGAGAGATGAGAATCTAAGTGGCAAGGGGTGGGGGACAGCAGAAAAACAGGTCAGTTATGGTTAACTGTCAGGTCCTCCTCGGACTGTACCGTCTTTGGTGGGGGGGGTGCAAAAGAACAAACTATCTGAGCTAAGATAAGCCACGGGCCGTTCACATTTAAACTGTAAAGCAGTGATAAGCAGTCGCTGCACAAAGAAATGTTGTGCTAATTTACATCAGAGCAGTGCTATAAGTAACATGCCCCTCTGCTGGTAAGGGGATCATTCTGTCTGCCAATAGACAGAATAACCATGGGAACTGTGCTTTTCAACATACAAGAGCAACTGGTTCCATGTATTTGGAACAGAAAGTAATCTTTCCCCCACAGAAAACATTTTGTCATAATCCCCACGACAATAAAGCGCTAAGTTCAAATAAGACAAAGAGGGAGTAAACCATTCAAAAGGATATTAGTAACATCTTCTATGGTAGTACTGAGGGATAACTATTAGCCTCGTCCCAGCAGAGACAGCTGTCACTCACTCTACGATAAAACTTTACAGTATATAGTTAGCCCCTACTGTGTATGGATTTCTATGCACCCAGTTTTATTGTTGTGGTACAGTTCAAAGGTCACAAAAAGTTGTAGTAGTATAATAAAGATATCACTACTATCTATACTAGTACACCTTTTTGGTTTTTAAATTTTGTCCCAGAAGTTTTTCCTGATGATGCTTCCCTACTCCTACCCTCATCTGACACAAATCTGCCATTCATACTTTATATTTCATATTTTAAAGGGACACTGTCAGATTCTAGCTCATGTTTTTATGCCCCATGTAAAAATGATACCTCCAGCCATGTGATGTAGTAGCTTTCCAATAAAAACTTTCAGCTTGGCATTTCTGGCGGTTTGCATTATATTTTTCTTTATCTCAGCAAGTAAATCCAGAGCAGTCAGCAGCTCCCGCTTGTGTACACCCTCAACGTGACGTCGAAGTGCCTGTAAACTCGTGCATGTACAAGTTTCATTTTTGCAAGACATATAAGCTGAAATAATCCCAGATATGCAGCAAGTGTCATGACTGAGTACTAGAAAGTAAGTGAAATGTTAAACCGAGCACTGAGTATCTCTGAAAACTAAAGCCGAGATTTGAAAACTAAAGTCGAGGTTCTGGGCATGCGATACTCTTCTTAGAGCACTCGATTTACTATTTCACTTACTTTCTAGCACTCAGGACACTTGCCGCAAAACGGAGATTACTTCAGGTGATATCTCTTGCAAAAATGAAACCTGTATATGCATGAGTTTACTGGCGCTTTGGTGCCATGTTGATGTGTGCACAAGTGGAAGCTGCAGACTGCTGAAAGCTTTTAATGGAAGACATCACCACATGGCTGCAGGTATCGTTTTTACATGGGGCAAAAAAACATCCTTGTGTCCTTTTAAAAGTAATTTATTTCCTTGTTTTTATTAAGAACAGAAGCACTATTAAGAACAGAAGCACTATGGGCCCGCTCCATTTTATTCACTCATACACAATACCCATATACTAAAAAAATACATGGGCAACCAACAACACTACTCAGCAAGTGTTTCCATCTTGGGGTTGAGATGACATCAGGGACCTCTCTAGCTTTGCTCTCGAGGTCCCTATGACGTCATCTTAACCCCCCAATAGAAACACCGCCTTGTTGTGTATGGCTTTTCCATATGTTATTCCGCATGATTTTTTTTGTTTTTAACCAACCAGACTGCTAAGGAGAAATACAGAAGTTGATGGCAGATAAGGACTGCAAGGGCCCATCCAGTCTGCCTATTTTTTCTACCCTATAAATGTGCCACAGGTCTTTACTCTGGCAGACTGGATGGGCCTTGCGGTCCTTATCTGCCGTCAACTTCTATGTTTCTATGTCAATAGCCTATGTATCCATACTCACTTGTATTGCTCCTTATGCCTATCCCATACCTGCTTGAAGCCCTGCACTGTACGACAAAATTACTCACCATAGTAATGTTTCTTCTAATGGAGTCTTGCTGTATTCTGACTATGTGCAGTTAGCCCCAGCACTTGAACTGTGCCGGAGAGGAAAGGGTTAACTCTATGCAGCAGCATAGAACGTTGAGCTCAAGGTTGGTTTTCAAATCCGTCTCTGGTACATCTCAAGTGTAATCGTCAGATTCTTGCGAGCATATACTTACTACTAGCTGTAGAAATGGTTTAAAAAACTTTAAGCCATAGGCCACAATGCTTGGGTCCAAAAGACTCAAGTTGAGAACCCAAGTAAACTTGAGTAGATAGTGAAAAATATATAAACAACAAAGAAAGATCCTACCTAGAAAAGGAGGGGTACAAAGGTACACCTCTGGTGTGCAACACTAAACTGCCAACCCACATTCCAAAGGAAAAAATTACTCACCCTAGTAATTGTGTTTCTTCTAATGGAGTTTTGCTGTATTCTGACATATGCAGTTCACTCCAGCACTTGAACTTCCCCGGAGAGGAAAGAGTTAACTATGCAGGAAGCATAGAACGCTGCGCTCAAGCTCGGTTTCAAACCTCTGTCTGTAGTGTTTCAGAGTGTAACCATCACATTCTTACAAGTTACTAACTAACTACAGCCCTATAGTGGAAACTAAAGAACATATAGCCAACAGGCAACAGATTGGGTCCCCAAAGACTCAAGTCAAGAACCCAAGACAAAAAAACAGGTAGTGAACCAATATATAACTGTAAGTAAAGGCATAACAATAACCAACCCCCACCTTCTAAAAAGGAGGGGTACCAAGTACACCCCTGAGGTGCAACACTGTACCTGCCAGCCCACTTCCCAAAAAACAGGTTCTGAGAAGAGAGACAGGAAGGGAGGTCAGAATACAGCAAGACTCCATTAGAAGAAACAGAATTTCTAAGGTAATTTTTTCTTCAAACAATATGAAGTCTTGCTGTATGCTAATATATATAGACTACCAAGCAGTACCGCCATGGAGGGGGGTACCAAATCTATTTTGGGAATAGGCTCTGCAGTACTGCTGTTCCAAACCGAGCATCACTCCTAGCCTGGATATCCAGAGAGTAATGCTTGGTGAAGGTATGGACAGTTTTCCAGGTGGCGGCTTTGCATATCTCTAGTAAAGGTATATCCCTGGCAGCAGCCAGGGAAGCAGCTGGTCGAGTGCGTTTTACCTAGCTTAGTATAGCAGAATTGTATACAGGAGACAATCCACCTGGCAATAGTTCTCTTAGTGGCAGTTCTACCCTTCCCCACTTCACCGTAAGTGAGGAACGACTGAAGACTTTCATTCCTGTATGCCTCAGTATGCTCAATGTAATAGCAGAGTGCCCCCTCATTCATTCCCATAGATGCCATATGGCATCGGAACCATCCATTGCTGGAATGGACCCAAAATATACACTGGGAGCAAATCAGTTAACATCTAAACTGTGTAATATTCGTTCCCCTGAAGAAGAGTGATCAGTGAAGAACACAGGAGTAGACATGGACTGGTTCAGATGAAAATCTGAGATCACCTTAGGAAGGAACCTCCTATTGGTTCTGGGGACCACCTTCTCTCTATAGAATGAGATAAAATCTGGCTCCGACAGGGCCTGCAATTCACTAATATGCCTGGCAAAAGTGATAGGTACCAGGAACACAATCTTTCAGGTCAAATACTTGAGTTCGACTGAAGCCAGAGGCTCTAAAGGAGGATGCATGAGCTGAGCAATGCAGACATTGAGATCCCAAGCAGGAGTGGGGTTCCTAAAGGGAGGACTGATATGAATCAGACCTTTAAAGAACTTACAAAATACAGGGTGAGATGCCAGGGAAGAGTTGTTCCCTGCTGACAGAAATGCAGATAAAGATGCTTAATGAACTTTTAAAGTGGCTGGCCTGAGGCCTAGGCCATTAAGATGAACCATGTAATCCAGAACTGTAGCAACATCAGCAGTACAATGGCGTGAGAAAGTATTTGCCCCCTTCCTGATTTTCTCTATTATTGCATATTTGTCACACTGGATGTTTTCAGGTCTTTAGACAAAATGTAATATTAGATAAAGGGAACCTGAGTGAACAAATAAGACTTGTTTTACTTTTTTCATTTATTTAATGAAAACAGTTAACCAACACCAACTGGCACTGTGTGAAAAAGTAATTGCCCCCTTACACTTAATAACTGTTCATACCTTTAGCTGCAATGACTGACAAGCGCTTCCTATAATTCAATATCAGTCTTTCACATCGCTGTGGAGGAATTTTAGCCAACTCTTCCTCATAGAACTGCTTTAATTCAGTAACATTGGTAGGTTTTGAGCATGAACTGCTTCGTTTGAGTCCTACCACAACATCTCTATTGGAGTTTAGGTCTGGACTTTGACTAGGCCTCCAAAACTTTAATTTACTTCTTTCAGCCATTCTGATGTGGACTTGCTTTTGTGTTTTGGATCACTGTCTTGCTGTATGACCAACTACGCTTCAGCTTCAGCTGTGGACGGATGACCGAACATTCTCCTTAAAATTTTCTGGTACAGGGCAGAATTCATGGTTCCTTCAATTATGGCAAGTCGTCCAGGTCCTGAGGCAGCAAAGCATCCCACACCATCACACTACCACCACCATGTTTGACTGGTGGTATGATGTTCTTACTGTGGAATGCTGTGTTTGCTTCTTCGCCAGACA
This sequence comes from Neoceratodus forsteri, assembly GCA_016271365.2. Taxonomy (NCBI): domain Eukaryota; kingdom Metazoa; phylum Chordata; order Ceratodontiformes; family Ceratodontidae; genus Neoceratodus; species Neoceratodus forsteri. The sequence continues at coordinate 188,626,716 of CM028129.1, forward strand.
TAATGGGATCCATGTCGTCCAAAAAGTTCCACTTTGGACTCATCTGTCCATGGAACATTTTCCCAAAAGACGTGTGGATCATCCAGGTGCTTCTTGGCAAATGAGAGACGAGCATTTATGTTCTTCTTGGTTAGCAGTGGTTTCCGCCTTGCTACTCTCCCATGAAGCCCATTTTTGCCCAGTCTCTTTCTGACTGTGGAGTCATGAACACTGACCTTAGCTGAGGCAAGAGAAGCCTGCAGTTCTTTGGATGTTGTTTTAGGATCCTTTGAGACATCCTGGATGATTTCGCTGCACCCTTGGAGTAATTTTGTGCAGCCGCCCACTCCTGGGAAGAATCACTACTGTTCCAAGTGTTCTCCATTTGGAGATTATGGCTCTCACTGTGGTTTGATGGAGTCCCAGAGCCTTAGAAATAGTTTTGTAACCCTTTCCAGACTAATAGATAGCAACAACTTTTTTTCTGATCTTTTGGAACTTCCTTTGATCGTGGCATAATGTGCTTGTTGAATCTTTGTGCTGGCAACGTGACTCTGATGGTAAGGGTCAAAATAAGTGAGGTTTATATTGAGCAGGGCTGGCTGTGTTCAATCAGCTGACTAATTATCCCTTTAATTGGGTTGATTTAACTAGGGGGCAATTACTTTATCACAATGCCAGTTGGTGTTGGTTAACTCTTTTCATTAAATAAATGAAATAAGTAAAAAAAAAAAAAAAATTTATTTGTTCACTCAGGTTCCCTTTATCTAATATTACATTTTGTCTAAAAGACCTGAAAACATCCAGTGTGACAAATATGCAATAATAGAGAAAATCAGGAAGGGGGCAAATACTTTTTCACGCTACTGTATGTGGTAAGATATGGGAACACCAAATGCTGAATCTCTTCCATTTGGAATTATTAAGTTTTTCTGGTGACAGGTTTTCAAGAGGCCTTAAGAATATCCAACACCCCCGAGACAGGTGCAGGCCTGCATATTCTAACTCTTCAAGAACCAGACCTTAAGGTTGAGAGACTGGATATTGGGGGTACCAGATTCTCCCCTGAGAAGAGGTTAGCAGATTGTGCCTCTTGGGAAGAGGTAGGGGGAGATGGACTGCTAGGGACAACAAAGGATACCAAGGCTGTCTGGCCCAGTCTGGAGCAATCAGGATAACCCAGCACGGTTGCGACCTGATCTTAACCAGGACCTTGAATAACAGGGGAAAGGGAGAGAAGGCGTAAAGGAATTTGCCCTCCCAATCCAGAACCAGAGCATCCAGGAGTACTATACCCAGGACTGGAGGCCTGCAACAGAAGAGAGGGAGTTGGTGATTGTCTGGGGCTGCAAAGAGATCCATCTCTGGACTGCCCCACCTGGAGAAGATTACTTTCAGTATAAAGGGATCCAGGGTCCATTCGTGATGACCCTGAGATATTCTGCTCTGGGCATCTGCTAGCACACTGTCCTTCCCTGGCAGACGGACTGCCACTAGGGATGCTTGCAGGGCATATGCCAGAGACCACAGCTTCATGGCTTCTGTGCACAAGACCGTAGACCGAGTGCCTCCCCACCTGTTGATGTACCACATGGTGGTGGTGGTGCTGTCTGTCCTGACCTGAACTGCTTTGTTCCTCACCGAGTCCTAGAAAGCTTGGAGGGGCCAGGAATACTGCCCTGAGTTCCAGGAGATTGATATGAAGGACAGAATACTGAGGAAACCAGACACCTTGTGCTATAAGGGCTCCCAGGTGGGCTCCCCAACCCAGGAGAGAGGAATCTGTGGTTAGTACCACTGAATGAGTATGGCTGATGAATGGGACACCTTGCCTGAGACTGTCCTGATCCAACCACCATTGGAGAGCTTGGACCAGAGTCTGAGTCACTGGAATCAATTTGGTTAGGGGATCTTTTTTCTGGGACCAAAAGGTCCTCAGGTGGAACTGAATGTCCCTCATTTGTACCACCGCGGTGGAAGCTGCCATGTGGCCCAGGAGCTGAAGAAAATGTCTTGCTGGTCAAGACACCAGAGGGCAGAAAGAGAAAGCAAGATCTGTAAGGGCTCTCACCCTTGCCAAGTGGAGAAAGGCCTTTGCCTGCACAGTATCCAACTCTACCCCTATAAAGGTGAGAAGCTGCACTGGTTTGAGAAACGATTTTGGCAGACTGAGAAGAAAACCTAGAGAAGTGAGCAGCTGTTGAGTAACTTGTAAGGCTGATTTGACCTGGTCTGGAGACTGCCCCACAATGAGCCAGCCATCCAGGTATGGGAATATGGAAATCCCTTGCCTCCTGAGGAAGGCCACTACTACTGCTAGGCAATTTGTGAATACTCTTGGAACTGGTGTTAGGCTGAAGAGCATTGCTCTGAACTGATAATGGCCTGAAGGCATCTCGAACCTGAGGTACTTTCTGTGGGAGCACCTGATTGGGATGTGAAAGTAGGTATCCTTGAGGTCCAGGGAAGCTAGCCAATTCCCTGGCCTTAGAGAGGGAAGAATTACTCCCAGAGTCATATTTTGAACTTTGGTTTTAAGATGTGCTTGTTTAGATACCTTAGGTCTAGGATGGGTCGCCATTTTCCTGTCTTTTTTGGGGTAAAGAAATATCTGGAATATAGACCTTTGCCCCTGTGCTGAGTAAGGACTCTCTTTACAGCCCTGAGGACTAGCAGAGAGGAAACCTCTGCTTCTAGAGCAATGGTCTCGGAAATGTTTGCAGGTGGAAAGAAATTGACCTTCATTTTTGGGAACTTTATGAAACTGAGGGCCACGCCCCTGGCCCACTACTTCCAGGACCCACTTGTCTGAGGTAACAGACTTCCAGGCCTGGAAGTAGTGAGCCAGCCTGCCTCCTACTGGGAATGAGGAGTCGACCCGGGCTGACACATCAGGGTGTCTGCTTGGCAGAAGCCTTGGACTGGGAGGAGGATGCAGCCCTGCTCATTCCTCCCCTACCTCTCCCTCTAAAGAAACCCCCCTCTGTGGAAAAGGAGAAGGTGAAGAGGCCTGAGCTTGGTAGAAGACCTGTGAAAGGGCCTGCCCCTGCCCCTAGACTGCTGCTTCTGAGGAGTTGCCTGCCTTTCCTTAGCCTGTGCACTCCTGTAGGTGATCCCATATTCATCCATTTTCCTCATGTAATTCTCTGTCTGCTCCCTAAACAGGGAATTACCCACGACAGGGAAATCCATAGCCTAAGCCTGCGTGTCCTGTGAGAGGCTAGTACATCTGAGCCAAGCAAACCTCCTAAGAGTCACAGATGTAGCCATGACTCGTGATGCCACATCATTCAAGTCCACAGCAGCATGGAATTGCATTTTGGATGCCTCAATCCCATTAGCAGCCACCTCCTCCAGCTCCTTGGCTAGCTGGAGGGAGGCCTTTTTAGCCAGCTCCAGAACAGTATCCCATCTAGACTTCTGGTATCTGGCCGAGTAGGCCATATAATTAGCCTGCCCGAGTCCCAAGGAGGATGCCAAGTACTGTTTTTTGGTCATAGCATCAACTTTCCTAGAGTCTTTATCTGGGGGTGGTGTGAAGCCAAGGGTATGTTAGCCTTGTCACAGGTTGCAGCCTGCACTACCCCCAACATGGCTGCATTGATGGAACAAGAATTCTGCACCCGAGTCCAAAAGCATATACCTCCTGTCCATTCTCTTATCCACAGGAGGTAAAGAATTTGGAGTTTGAAGAATTTTCTGTGTCTGTTTCCCCAAGGATTTATGGAGGGGAATAGATAACCTCTTGGACTCTGGGGTGTCCATCATCTCCACAAAATCAGGCTCCTCTTGTTCCTCAGCAGCTTCAACCAAGGGAAGCTGGAGGGTATCAGCCACTTTCTTGTAGAACAAATAGTGGGATAGGGACTCTGAAAGCCTGGGAGGAGAAACATTGGAAGGCCTGTCTGGGGAGATGTCCGGTTCAATGGCTTCATCCAGACCTTCATAACCGTCGATCATCATCGTCGTCATGTTCTTCCTCCCCCTTCCACTCCAGTTCATAATAGTCATCCGTAACATATTCCGAAACAGGGGGAACTGACTGAACCAAGTGCCTACTGAGTGGCGCCGGATTGGGCGGAACCGAACAGAGCGATTCCACTATGCTGATCGCTCTGGCTATTTCCTCGGTGGTTAGAGTTTGCAGTTCTGGATCCAAACCAACAGATTTCTTTTTACGTTTCAACGGAACCGACCTCTCAGAGTCCAGTCTCCTTTTGCCTGAGGATGCATCGCCCAGGTCAGTGGGCACCCTCTCAGGTTCAGTAGGAACCGAACCGGGCTGGCCATCCGGATTAATGGACTTCTCCGCCTCCTTTTCCTTGAGCCTACCCAACCTTTTTTCCAGGGTGGTCTTCGGAAAATTCTTGCAAATTTGGCAGTCTGTATTGAGGCGGTCAAACCCCAGACAAACACAGGTGGTGTGAGGGTCTGCCTTAGCAAAGGCATCCCCACACTCACTACAGTGTTGAAACCCAGTGGGCCCTTTTTTTTTTTCCCCTCCTCGGGTTTCTCAGACATAGCCAGGCTACAAATCTTACCATTTACAGCTTATTTGCCAGGTAAGACACTATTATCGGTTACCAACAGTGTTGTGGGTCATGGAAAAAAACAAATGAAATCACGTTTTTTTGAAACAGATAGGAACCGGCACCTCACACTAAACTCAGAAAGGAATAAAAACCCCACAAGCGGTCAGTTCCAAACCGACCGACTGAAAGCTTTACAATTTCCACACAGAAAATTAAACAAATACAGCCCACAACCTTACCAAACACTTACTGCACCGTAGACAGAAGCCTGCAACTGAAAAAACAAAACCAAAAAAAAAAAAAAAAAATTGGTTGAAATAACCAATGAATTCTGCACTTCACCAAACCGTAGCAAAGGAGCAATCTCCGGAGTGACTGAACAGTTAGGCGGAGTAAAGAATCTGACGGTTACGCTCTAAAGCACTACAGACAGAGGTTTGAAACCGAGCTCGAGCCCAACATTCTAAGTTTCCTGCATAGAGTTAACTCTTTCCTCTCCGGGACAGTTCAAGTGCTGGGGCTAACTGCATACGTCAGAATACAGCAAGACTTCATGTTGTTTGAAGAATAGGTTCTGAGAGGGGAGGCAGGGAGGGAGGTCAGAATACAGCAAGACTCCTTTAGAAGAAACAACATTACTATGGTGAGTAATTGTTTTTTTCAAACATGAAGTCTTGCTGTATTCTGACTATATGCAGACTACCAAGCAGTTTCCCCCCCTGGAGGAGGGGATAACAGAACCTTACTTTGGGAACAAGCTCTGCAATACTGCTGTACCAAACCTAGCAGCACTCCTAGTCTGGGTGTCCAGAATGCAATGCTTGGTGAATGTATGGACTGTTTTCCAGGTGGCTGCTTTACAAATTTCTACCAAGGGGATATCTCTAGCAGCTGCCAAAGAAGCTGCTGTACCCCTGGTCTAGTGAGCCCTCAGGCCTGAGGAAGTCTCTTTGCCTAACTCCGAATAGCAGAATTGAATACAGGAGACAATCCACTTGGCAATAGTTCTCTTGGTAGCAGGTTTACCTTTTTCCCCACTTCCCCATATGTGAGAAATAACGTGTCAGGACGTAAAGTCCCTAGACAAAATGTTGCAGTCATTTAATAGCAGATAAAACGTTGATTGGACAGAATATCGCCGGAGAAAAAGTCATGCGGTCAAAATAGCACTAGACTAATTGTCGCCCACATGAATAGGTGCTGGACTTAATGTCGAATAGTTATATATAGCAGCGAGTTTCTGTTAAAAGCAGTCGGTAGTGCTACTGTTGGGAGTTTCTATGCTTGATGTACAATACTTTATTTCCAGGTATTGTGAATGTTGGGAATGCTTGCAGTACTGCATAAATCGCTCAAGTTAGTCGAAGGGACTTTTTGTTAAAAGCTGATATTGTGTAGTTCGTAGTGCTTGATGTACAATACTTGCATGCTGCACTCCAACCGCTTGCAATGCTTTGTGGACAACACTGCGAGAGGACTCTTCAGATTCGCAAGCTTTCCTCTTCATTGATGTCTTTGCTCATAAAACCTCCGCTCGTCCATGAACTGGTGCATGGTTATGTTCACTCGGCGTCTGTGTTATAGTCTCACCGAGTGTGTGTAACCTGGTTCTGCAGGTTCTCAACTCACAGCGCCAAATAATTTTACCACCACTATCCAACTTTTCCTGTGGATACAAGTAGTTATCAAGAGACAACTTACATTTACCCTTCTGTGATACTACATACCCCACTGTAGAGCTACCAAGAATGAAATCCAAACCCCCCAAATGCTTAGCACTGAAATATCCATTATATTGATAACTTGCAGAAACTAGTTAACCAAATTGATTACTGTCCCCTTTAAGAGGTAGACTGCACCCGAGCTCAGCTGTCATTGCACACGGAAGTCGGCTTGCACAGTGAGATACTGCTTTCTTTGTATAAGTGGATTGCCACAGCATAAAATGAAAGAACTGAAAAGTAAATTTAAAGTAAGTGATGATTAGGTAATTATTAATTTATTCGTTTCACTGAGACAGGGTTTGATGAGGCGGGGGGGGGCGAATGACGCTAAGGCTTGAGAAAGCATGGACGCAGGGTGAGCTGTGAATCCAATTGTAGAAATGTCGCCAGTAAAGTAGTGCTTCGACAACATTCTGACTGCAACCGCTTAATTCGACGCCCAAAATAGTTTAGCTGAATTACCCGTAACATATTGTCCGCGGCGAAATTTATCGCGACAGTATGTCCGTATGCCGAGAAATAACTGTAGACAATCATTCCTATGGGCCTTAGTATGCTCTGTATAACAGCCAAGTGCCCTCTTTACATCCAGACTGTGCAATCTTCTCTCCCCAGAAGAATGGTCAGTGAAAAAAAAAAAAAAAAAAACACACAGTCAGAGACATGGATTGGTTCAGATGAAAGTCCGAAACCACTTTAGGAAGAAATCTTCTTTTCGTCCCAAGGACCACCTTCTCTCTATGGAAGGAAATGAAGTCAGGTTCTACTGACAAGACCTGTAATTCATCGATTCTCCCCTGGCAGAAGTAATAGTTACCAGGAACAGTCTCCCAGGTCAAGTACTTAAGCTCAGCAGAGGACAATGGTTCGAAGTGGGGTTGCATAAACTGTGTAATACAGATATTCAAGTCCCAAGCCGGAATAGGCTCCCTGAAAGGATGGTTAACGTGAACCAGACCTTTGAAAAACTTAATGAAAACAGGATGAGATGCCAGGGAAGACCCTTTCCCTGCACAAAGAAATGCAGAAACAGCTGTTAGGTAAACTTTAAGGGCAGTAGGCCTAAGGCCTAACCCATTAAGATGAACCAGATAATCCAGGACTATGGCCATGCCCGCAGAATCTGGCTGCATGTCTCTCTGAGAAAACCAAATACTGAATCTTTTCCATTTAGAATTGTAAGTGTTTCTGGTGGAAGGTTTCCTAGAAACCTTAAGGATATCCATCACCCCTTGGGAGAGACGCAGGCCTGCATATTCTAACTCCTCAAGAACCAGGCCTAGAGTCTGAGAGACTGGGGATTAGGATACCAAATCCTCCCAAGAGGCGGTCAGGAGGTCTTGTCTCCTGGTTAGAAACAGGGGAATTGACACACCTAGAGACAGCAGCCAAGGATACCATGGTTTCCTGGCCCAATCTGGAGCCATCAGGATAACTATGCAGGGCTGAGACCTGATCTTGCTCAGTACTCTGAATATCAGTGGAAAGGGAGGAAAGGAATAAAGAAACCTGCCTGTCCGGTCTAACAGGAGAGCATCTAGTGGAACAGTCCCTAGGACAGGAGGTCTGCAGCAGAACAGAGGAAGTTGATTGTCTGTGGCTGCAAAGAGGTCTATCTCTGGAGCGCCCCATCTCCTGAAGATTACCTGAAGGACATGAGAGTTCAGGGACCGGTCGTGGTGACCCCGAGATATCCTGCTTAAGGCATCGGCCAGCACACTGTCTTTCTCTGGAAGATGAACTGCTGTCAGAGAAGTGTGAAGTGAGTAAGCTAGAGACCATAGTGTCATGGCCTCTGTGCACAAGGCCGTGAACCGAGTGCCCCCTTACTGGTTTATATACCACACTGTAGTGGTGTTGTCCCTCCTGACCTGCACCACTTTGCCTTTGACTGATTCTGAGAATGCCTGAAGGGCTAGAAACACAGCTCTGAGCTCGAGAAGACTGATGTGAAGGAGCGACTCTTGCTGTGACCAAGTACCCTGTGCAGTGAGAGCCCCTAGATGGGCTTCCCACCCCAGGAGAGAGGCATCTGTGGTCAGGATCACGGAGGGTGCTAGACTGAGGAATGGGACACCCTGTCTGAGACTGCCCTGATCCACCCACCACTGGAGAGCTTGGACAAGAGTCTGAGTCACTGGAATCAGTTTGGTAAGAGTCTTTTTTCTGAAACCAAAAGGACCTTAAGTATAACTGAAGGTCCCTCATCTGGAACCCGGCTCCCTGAACCACTGCAGTGGAAACTGCCATGTGGCCTAGGAGTTGAAGAAAATGTCTGGTTGGGTGAGATGCCAGAGGTCGAAAAGAAGAAGCCAGATCTGTAAGGGCCTTTACTCTTGAGCATGAGAGGAAGGCCTTTGCCTCAGTAGTATCCAGCTCTACCCCAATGAAGGTAAGGAGCTGTACTGGTTCGAGAACTGACCTAGAAAGATTGAGAAGGAATCTTAGAGAACTGGGAAGATTTGAGTGACCTCTAGAGCTGACCTGACCTGGTCCGAGGACTGGCCTACAATGAGCCAGTCATCTAGGTAAGGGAAGACTGAGATGCCCTGCCTTACTAACATACTAAAATGCCAGCAGAATAGGCCTAACGGTCTTTCGTGTCTGCTCGTTTGGTCAGTCCCCAGCCTGGGTGCTGACCTTGTCTCTCCCGCCTTCTCTTCTCCTTCCCAGTTCCAGATATTCTTGCTGCATTGATTTTGCTTCCAGAACCCTTCCCTGTACCTGTCCCACCCCTCTTGAACCCCTCCACTGTCTCTGCCTCCACTAGCCCCTAGGCAGTGCATTCCATGGCTCCACCACCCTCTCAGTGAAGTAGCACCTCCTCCTTTCTCCCTGAATCTTCCCCTCCAGCTTCCACCCATGCCCTCTAGGCCCCTTCCTCCTTCCTTCAAGCACCCCAACTGTTCCTCCCTATTTATCCTCTTCATGTACCTAAGACCTCTATCATGTCCCCCGGTCCCTTCTCTCTTCCAATGTGTACATGTTTAGCTCTTGAGCCTCTCCTCATAGGTCCTGTCCCCAAGCCCCAAATCATTTTGGTTGCCCTCCTCTGGACCCTCTCCAGGAGGTTAATGTCCCTTTAAGTGTGGCCTCAAAACTGCACGCAGTACTCAAGGTGCAGCCTCACCAAGCAGTTATACAGAGGAGTATCACTTCCTCCTTCTGGAGGTGATCCCCTAGCGATGCATCCCAGCATCCTGTTGGCCTTGGCTGCTGCCCCCTACAAGTCTCAGAGTTGTTCATCTTGACATCCACCACCACCCCAGGTCCCTCTCAGCCATCGAGACTTGTAGCACCCCCAGGATGTACACTTGGCCTGGTTTCTGGCCCCAGGTGGAGTACCTTGCACTTCCCTGCATTGAACCTCAGCTTCCACTTTCTAGACCATCTTTCCAGAGCTTCCAGGTCCCCTGTAGGGCCACCCTCCCTCCTCCCCATCCACCACCTCCCCCAGTTTGAGTCATCTGCAAAGAGACTCATCTCCCTGATTCCTGTCCTTATGTCGAGATCGTGGCGTCGAACAGAAGGGGCCCAGAGACTGATCCTGTGGGACCCACTAATGACCCTCCTTGGGGATGAGACTATCCACCAACCCGACCCTCTGGGTCCGGTCCTGGAGCCAATTGCCTATCCATCTGATCATCTGGTTCCCCACCCCATTTCTCCCAGCTTATCCAACAGACCCACGTGAGGAACAGAGTCAAATGCCTTGCTGAAGTCTAGAAAGAGACATCCACTGGTCTACCCAGGTCCAAAGCACTTGTCACCCAGTCATAGAACTCCACCAGGTTTGTCTGACACGATTTCCCGGATGAATCCATGCTGTCTATCGTCCAGGCACCCTGACTTATCCAGGTCCCCTAGCCTCTCCTTGACAGCCCTCCATCACCTTGCCCACCCCGATGTCAGGCTGACAGGCCTGTAGTTCCCTCCCGCCTCCCTTGATCCCCCTTGTGGATAGGCACTATATCGCCACCTTCCAGTCTTGGGCACCCACCCTGTCCTCAGAGATGGTGAAAGCTCTGCCAGGGGTTTTGCCAGGACATCTGCAAGTTCCTTCAGCACTCTGGGATGTAATTTATCCGGCCCCGGTGCTTTCTCCGTCTTAAGGGAGCTGAGGGCTTCCCTCACTCTCTCTGCTGTGATTTCCACTTCCGGTACCCCTTCTCCCTGCTTAGCCCTCCCCCCTTTCTGAGAAAGGCTACCACTACTGCAAGGCATTTTGTGAACACCCTTGTGGCCGATGCCAGGCTGAAGGGCATGGCTCTGAACTGGTAGTGACCTGAGGACAACTTGAACCGGAGGTACTTTCTGTGGGAGCACCTGATAGGAATATGGAAATAGGCATCCTTGAGGTCCAATGAGGCTAGGCAGTCTCCTGGCCTCAGAGAGGGAAGAATTATTCCCAGAGTCACCATTCTGAATTTTGGTTTTGTGATGTGTTTGTTCAGATATCTCAAGTCTAGGATGGGTCGTCACTCCTGTCTTTTTTGGGGTAAGGAAGTATCTGGAATACAGTCCTTTGCCCTTGTGCTATACAGGAACCTTCTCTACAGCTTTTAGGGTTAGTAGAGAAGAAACTTCTGCCTCTAGGGCAATTGTTTCTGAAGGTGTTGCAGGCAGCAAAGACCTGACCCTCAATCTGGGGAATCTTTTGAAATGAACAGCCAGTCCCTGGCTTACCACTTCCAGGACCCATTTGTCTGAAGTAATAGACTTCCAGGCCTGGAAGTGGTAAGCCAGCCTGCCCCCTACTGGAATAGGGGAGGCAACCCAAGTGGACACATCAGGTTGTCTGTTTGGCAGGAGCTGTGGACTGAGAAGAGGATGCAGCCCTGCTCAATCCTCTTCTACCGCTCCCTCTAAAGAACCCCCTTTGTTGAAATGAAGAGGAAGCCTGTGCTTGTTAAAAAAGGCCTTTTGGCTTGCCTTTCTTTGGCAACTGCACTCCTATAGGTGGTCCTGTACTCGTCCATCTTTTTCATGTAAGAGACTGTCTGCTCCCCAGAGAATTACCAGCAACAGGGAAATCCATAGCCTTTGCCTGGGTATCCTGCGAAAGGCTAGTAAACCTGAGCCAAGCAAATCTCCTAATGGAGACAGATGTAGCCATGACTCTTGATGCTACATTATTAGAGTCCACAGCAGCATGAAACTGCACCTTGGATGTCTCAATTCCATTAGCAGCCACCTCCTCCAGCTCTCTGGCTAACTGAAGGGAAGCCTTTTTAGCCAGTTCCACAACCGTATCCCACCTGGATATCTGGTATCTGGCTGTATAGACCATATAAGCAGCTTGTTTGAGTCCCAAGAAGGATGCCAAGTATTGTTTTTTGGCCATGGCATCCACCTTCCTAGAATCCTTATCTGGGAGTGAGGTGATGCCAAAGGAATATCAGCCTTGTCACAGGCTGCAGCCTGCATTACCCCAACATGGCTGCAATGGTTATATAGAAACTCTGTACCAGAACCTAACAACATACACCTCCTGTCCATTTTCTTATCCACAGAGAGTATAGAAGTAGGTACTTCTAAGACTTTTTGAATCTGTTTCCCTAAAGATTTATGTGGAGGGACAGATAGCATCTTGAACTCTGGGACATCCATCACCTCTACATAAATCAGGTTCTTCTTCCTCAACAGCAGCTTCCACAACTGGGAGCTGGAGAGTGTCAGCCACTTTTCTGTAAAACAAAAAGTGGGACGGGGACTCAGAAAGCCTGGGAGGGGAGACATTGGTAGGCTTGTCTGGGGAGATGTCAGGCTCCATAGGCCCATTTAGGCCACCAAAATCATTGTCGTCGTCGTCATCATCATCAGGCAACTGTCTCCCTCCCACTCCACATCATCGAAAACTTCCAGATCATAATCTGATGGAGTTGGAACCATCCGAACTGACAGCTTACTTTTGGGCTGGCAGTGTAGCCTAGAGGTTAGAGGAAAGAGGTGTGAACGAGCTTGATCCATCCAGCAGACCAGACCGGAGTTTGATTCTCACAACCTCCACTTGCATACTATGCGACTCTGAGCAAGTCACTAAACCCCCCAGTGCTCCCAGGTCGCCCCTGAAGATAGGCATTTGTGCCTAGTGGGCCTTAGCATGTTACCAAAGACTTAAAGAGTGTTGGTTTGGAAGGAACTGGGCGAAGCAATTGAACTATGCTTATTGCTTTAGCAGTTTCCTCAGCGGTTGGGATCTGCGGGATGGGATCCGGACCGGTTGACTTCCTTTTCTTTTTAGATGGACCTGATCACTTGGAATCGGGGCTCCTTTTTCCCCCAGAGGAGGCATTGCCCAGTTCAGCAGCACCTCCTCAGGTTCGGTCAGAACTGAACCGGGCTGACCATCCAGATCAGTGGACTTCTTGACCTCCTTTTCCTTCAGCCTAATCAATCTTTTATCTAAAGTGGCTTTGGGAAATTTTTTTTTTTTTTTACAAATCTGGCAGTCTGTTCTGAGGTGGTCAAACGACAGACAATACACACATATGAGGTGAGGATCCGCTTTGGCAAAAGCATCCCCACACTCAGTACAGTGCTGAAACCCAGCAGGACCAGTTTTTTCTTGGGTTTCTCAGACACAGTCTTTCTAGAAGTTACCCTTAACAGCCTTCAAGCCAGGTAACTCTGCTTATCGGTTACCAACCGTGTCATAGGTTGTGGAAAAAAAACAAGAAACAAAATGTGTTTTTTTGAAACCGATAGGAACTGGACACCAAACAAGAACTAAGAAATACAAATCTGTTTTGGTTCCCAACCGGACAGACTGACAGGAAACCGAAGAAACAATTTCTACACCAAATATTCCATACCTACTTACACTACCTGTACCGCAGACAGATTCGGTACTGAAAAATAGTGAAACCGGTTGAATAAACTAAAAAAAAAAAAAAAAATCATTCAAACTATAACCGAGGCGAAGGAGAAATCTCTGTAGCAACTTCACAGTTAGGCGGAGTAAAGAATCTGACAGTTACACTGAGATGTACCAGAGACAGATGTTTGAAACTGTGCTTGAGCTCAATGTTCTATGCTGCTGCATAGAGTTAACCCTTTCCTCTCCGGAGCAGTTCAAGTGCTGGGGCTAACTGCATATAGTCAGAATACAGCAAGACTTCATGTTTGAATCATATCCACCTCTTCCTGAGGTAGGCTGTTCAATGCATCCACCACCCTTTCTGCAAAAAAGAACTTCTTCACATTACCCCTTAATCAGCCTCCCTCTAATTTCATGTTGTGTTCTCTTGTCCTGCTATTTTTCTTATATTGAAACATGTTAGACTCTTTCACCTTGTTAATGCCCTTAAAGAGCACCTTTCATGATGGTCCAAAAAAATTACATTTTATAGTCATTATATGCAGTACTAGACCTGAAAGGGTGTGTGCGTTTGTTATTTTTGGCCAAGGTTTACTCTGCCTTCCATAACTGGGATTTGTTTTGAAGCCCTGCTGCACTTGCCTTTGCTGGTTCAGCTGCTGGCTCCTGATGACATCACTATAGGGCAGATAAGTGACTCGCACTGTGCAGCTGCAACACTGCTGCACGGGAACACTAACAGTACTCAGTGTACATACCGTGTTCCCCCTTCCCCAAGACACCCTGTTAGCAATGCAGTATGCCAAAATCCAAATGCCTGACAGCATGTTTTTTTTTTTGTGTGAAACTGACTCTGCCCTATAGTGATGTCAGCAGTACAACCCTGGGCCCACAGCAACATCAGGCTTGCTACAGAAGCTCTGGTACACCCGGCAGTTTTTAGCAGCTCAGAATGCAAAAAACCAACTGCAGTGGACAGTAATGAAATACAGTTCCAGAATCAATGCAAGAAGGGGTAATTCATACATGAAAGTCAAAAGGACCATGAAAGGTGCTAACATACTAACATGCCAGCAGAATATGCCTAACGGTCTTTCGCGTCTGCTCGTTTGGTCAGCCCCCACCCTGGAAGCTGACCTTGCTGCCCCCTCGCCTTCTCTGGCCTCTCCCTTCCCAGTTCCGGATATTCTCGCTGCATTGGATTTTGCTTCCAGAACCCTTCCCCTGTATCTGTTCCACCATCTTGAACCCCTCCACCGTCTCTGCCTCCACCAGCCCCCTAGGCAGCGCATTCCATGGCTCCACCACCCTCTCAGTGAAGTAGCACCTCCTCCTTTCTCCCCTGAATCTTTCCCCCTCCAGCTTCCACCCATGCCCTCTAGTGGCCCCCTCCTTCCTTCAATGCACCCCGACTGCTCTTCCCTATTTACCCCTTCATGTGCCTGAAGACCTCTATCATGTCCCCCAGTCCCTTCTCTCTTCCAATGTGTACATATTTAGCTCTTTCGGTCCTCTCCTCATAGGTCCTGTCCCCCAAGCCCCAAATCATTTTAGTTTGCCCTCCTCTGGATCCTCTCCAGGAGTTTAATGTCCCTCTAAGTGTGGCCTCCAAAACTGCACGCAGTACTCAAGGTGCGGCCTCACCAAGCAGTTATACAGAGGGAGTATCACTTCCCTCCTTCTGGAGGTGATCCCCCTAGCGATGCATCCCAGCATCCTGTTAGCCTTGGCTGCTGCCCTCTAAGATGTTTGAATGTTTTGATCACATCACTGCTCTCCCTCCTTTGCTCTAGGGTATACATACTGAGCTCCATCAATCTGTCCTCATGTATTTTGTGATGCGGTTCCTGCACCATTTTGGTTGCCCTTCTCTAGACTGCCTCCATTTTGTTAATGTCCTTGTGCAGGTGCAGCCTCCAGTACTGCACACAGTACTCCAGATTGGGCCTAACCAGTGTCTTGTAAAGAGGCATTATTACCTCCCTTTTACGACTTGTGATACCCCTACTAACACACTCCAACAGCCCCCTAGCTTACCTACTGCTTTAGTGGTCTGCCTGGATAATTTCAAGTCATCTGTAATGATGATACCCAAGTCTCTTTCTTCCCTTGTGACTGCCAGCAACTCCCCTCCCAACCTATAGGTGGCTTCAGGGTTTCTCTTCCCTATGTGCATGAAAAATAGTCTTACCCATTCTTTTACTGTTCATGCTAGTGTTTCCTCGGTTTGGGCCTTTGCCTGCCTTACTACCTTCCCTGCTTCCCTTAGGGAAGTTTGGTATGCCTCCCTATCTTCGTCCCGCTGCATTCCCTTGCATTTCCTTAAGGCTATCCTTTTGACTCTGACCTTTTCTGCCACAGTTTTTGAGAACCAAAGTTGTTTCCTCCTCCTTTTGCTCTTGCTTTTCTCCCCAACACAATGAGATGTTGCTTCAAGTATTGCATCCTTAATGCTTGCCCACTTTGCCTGTACCCCCTCACCTGTATTTCTTCTTGCCAGGGCTAGCTTAACTCCGTTGGCCGTCTTAAAGTCAGCTCCTCTTAAGTCCCATATTTTTGCCTTGGAATGGGATGATTTAGTTCTAGTGGCCAAACTGAACCATACCATGTAATGGTCACTGGGCCCCAGGTGATCTACCTGGAGATCTGTGATCCTTTCCCCATTAGTCAGTACTAGATCCAGGATAGCCCTGTCTGTTGTGGGTTGTTGTACCAGTTGTTTGAGGCCATCCCCTGCAGGGAATCCACTATGTGTCTAGTTCTGGCAGATGTTCCTGCTGGTATTGACCAATATGTATCTGGCATGTTGAAGTCTCCCATTATCAGAACCTCCCCTTTAGCCGTCATGTTTTGTATATTTTCTAGCAGTAATGTGTCTATGTCCTTCCCCTGGTCTGGAGGCCTGTAGACAACCCCAGTTTGTATGGCTGTCCCATTTCCTGTTTCCAGGGTGACCCACAGTTCTTCTGGCTCCTTATGTGTATTCTGAATTTCTGTAGCTTTGTTATTTTCATTGACATAAAGGCCCCCCCCCCCCACTTTTGCACCTCGGTCTCTTCTGAACAGTACATACCGGGTACTGAAGTCTCCCAAGTGTGGTTACTGGTGAACCATGTCTTGCTAATGACTACTATGTCCAGTTTAGCCTCTGTCATTGTTGCCTGCAGGTCTGGGATCTTGTTTCCCAGACTGCGGGCATTAGTGTACATGATTCTGTATTGGCCAGATTTCGGTGCATTAGTTGTTGGGTGAGGTCCAGCATTTCCCCCAGCATGTCTTATGGAGAGCTGGAACTTTTTCCTTACCTGGTGATGCAAATGAACTACAAACATGCTGAACTCCTGTTTGATCACTAGCTGAGGGGGGAGGGGTGTTATTCCCGTTAGATGTATCGGGTACTGCACCCCCTCCCCATCTGCTAGTTTAGATATTCTGCAAAAACTCAAACTTCTGCCCCAATGCACCAACTCCCTCCTTAGTCAGATGACGTCTACCGAATTTAAAGAACTTTCGCTCCCAAAACTGTTGCCAGTTACCTACAAATTTGTGTCATTTTTCCTGGCACCAGCCCTTAAGCCACATGTTTAGCTCCCCTAGCTCCCATTCTCCAACCTTCTGTCAGACAGCTCCCCTCTCCCAGACGTCAGGATCTCAGAGAAGGAGATGCCAGATGAAACAGATGACAGTTTGTATCCCAGCCTGGTCAGGTGTTCCTTGGTCTCCACATCTGACCGGCTGGTGAGATTGCTAGTCCATATGTGTACCAGGATGTAGATGATTTTTCCTGCTTCCTGCACGATTTTAGCAATGCAGTCAGTGTCTCTCCATGCTGATATACCTGGGAGACATCTGACCATTATCCCCGTCCGGAAGTAGGTATCAACCCCCCGAATCATGGAGTCTCCTATGATCAGAAGTGTTTTGGCTTTTTTTGCTTTTTTTGTTCCCTGTTTTGGGTGAGTTTTGTGGCGCTAGCTCTTGTGCGGCAGTGACCTGCTCTGCAGTGTCCTCTACCCCTCTGTTTGATTTCAGAGATGGAGGCAGATACCCGTTTATAGTTTTCTTGGGTCACCCCATAGCTCCCCCCTCAGAATCATCTGCACAGATTCTCCCTATCAGAATCCTACTAGGGGCCTACAACAAAGCCCTCACACTTATTTCAGTGTACATCCCTCAAAAAGAGCAAGCTTTAATCCACCTTAGACCTTTAATCCACTTTAGACCATTTTTTCTCTACCCTTTTCCTAGGCAATCCACTTCTGACACCTCTTTCCCACTTCTCAAACTCCCTCCTTACATGTACTCTCTCTTTTCCCCCCCAACCATCTTTTCGCTGCTTCCCACCACTCTTACTTCCTGTCTCCTGTTTCATTAACCACAAAACTGGCACTTACTTTTGTTTTTATGCATGCTCTCACTTGCAATGCCTGTTTTCTCACATTGTTTTGAATTGTATTTACTTGTACAAACTGTATTGTAACTGCTTTTTACCATACAATATTTCTCTACACCCCAAGGCTATTGGCATGTGGAATCAATGTTTCTCCTTACCCTAAGTTTGATTTTATGTTGATCCCCTCTAAACTGTGCTCCATACCTCATGTGCTGCATCACATGTAGACTTCCGTATTTTCAAGCTGTTTTCTCCCAGGTCGTGCCTGAAAATAGGCATTCTTATGCCTAGTGCACCCACCCGGTTACCAAAATCAAATAAATACATAATAAAGGTATCAGTGCTGTCCTGGACTTCATATGAACCCAACCTCCAGGTTCCGAGTCAATCCTGCTAGGTGGCTAACTTTAATTGGCCTGCAGCTAAACCAGGGGGCCTCATCAGCAAACCTTGCCCAGCTGGTCGACTCCCCAACCAGGCACAACTACAGAATAAGCTCTAGTACCCTCCTGGATTGGGTTCTGGCCAGCCATCCAACTCTTGTCTCTAACTTCTCCGTCATCCTGGATTCACTCAGTGACCATTCCTCTGTCATTTGCGAATGGTCAAACAAGTTCTGCAAGCCCCCTCCAATAGTCATCTCTAGCAGAGTCCTTCCTCGTGAGCAGCTGAATCACCTCAAATCCCACCGCAGTCAGCATGATTGGATTCCTATTTACAAAACACTGGATATCAACTTGGCCCTGGACTATTTCATCTACACCTTTAATGCGGCTTGCGACTCCCATACACTCTTCAAAAAGCGCAAAGTCAAAGGCCTTTGCAACCTATGGCTCTCCACGGAGCTTATAGCACAGTTAAAAGCAAAGGACCGCTCATATTGCAGGGCACGGGCCACTGGTACGCAAACTGTCATACAGAACTATAAATGTGCTTGAAATTACTGATTTTTGTGCAATCTGCCTAAAGAAAAGTATCTACTATGGGGAAGCTCTCACGAAT
Source organism: Neoceratodus forsteri (assembly GCA_016271365.2). Lineage (NCBI taxonomy): Eukaryota > Metazoa > Chordata > Ceratodontiformes > Ceratodontidae > Neoceratodus > Neoceratodus forsteri. Next base: position 188,645,166 of record CM028129.1, read on the forward strand.
ACCTGGGGAAAAGCCACATCGAGCAAGAGGGATCTAGGAGTGGTGGTAGACATCAAAATGAATAATACTGAAAATTGCAGAACTACGGCAAAAGTAAACAGGATACTGGTCTGCATAGCCAGGGGGATTACGTCCAGGAGAAGGGAGGTGATCCTCCCTTTGTATAATGCCCTGGTTAGACCGCATCTCGAGTAGTGTGTGCTGTTCTGGAGACCTCACCTCAAAAAGGACATAGCACTGCTGGAGAGGGTCCAGAGGAGAGCATTCAGAAGGATTCAGGGCATGGGGGGGCCCTATGAAGAAAGGCTGGATGTACTTGGGCTGTACTCGCTGAAGGAAAGGAGACAGGGCTGACATGATAGGGGTCTTCAAATACGTAAAAGGAATAAACAAGGGCGGAGCCAAAGAGATGCTCAGACTAAAGAGGGTGGGGGAGAACAACCAGGGGGCATGAGTGGAAGCGAGAGAGGGGAAATTACAGGGGGCGAACGCAGGAGACATTTCATCACTGAGAGGGTGGTGGAGCCATGGAATATACTGCCTGTGAGTCTGGTGGAGGAGGGCACAGTGGTGGGCTTGAAGAAGGGGTGGGACAGGTACAAGAGAAAACTGAAGCCGAAGAGGACCCTCTCTGGGGCAGGTGGAAAAGCCAGCACCCACTAGGAGGCTGGCTACTGAGCAGACACGACAGACAATCAGGCCTATTCTGCTGGCTTTTAGTATGTTAAATGGGACAGCCTTCCAGAACAATATCAAAGAAGTTACTGGGAAGCAGCCTAAAATTTCCCCTAATATGCTGGACATTGATGGGACTACGACACTGGACCCTATGACTATTGCTAATACGTTCAATACTGCTTTCACAGACCTCAGTAGACTCCAGTCCACAAAAGTGGGGACAGTGCCCTCCATGGGAACCATCGACCGATCTCCATATTACCTCACCTCTCCAAGGCAATCGAACGCATAGCAGCAGACCAACTCACTGATTACCTGGACAAACACAATATCTTGTGCTCTCAACAACATGGGTTCAGACAAGGGCACAGCACTACTTCTGCCCTTCTGGAATACACCGGAGCCATCCACAGTTCTCTGGATAGTGGTCAGTTAGCCGGGTCGGTCTTTAAATCGATTTAACTAATGCTTTCAACACCATCCACCATCGTCTACTACTTGAGCAGCTTCTGAATGCCGGGCTCTCTCCGGACTCCATGGCCTGGTTTAAAAACTATCTGGAAAACCGATTCCAAAGAGTTAAAACTGTGGATGTCCTCTCCGACACTAGACCTGTCCGCTCAGGAGTCCCCCTGGGATCCATACTGGGTCCCCTTCTATTCAGTCTCTTTCTGAATAGCTTTCCACAATCTTGTTCAGAACAAATCATCCTCTATGCTGATGATGCCGTAATTCACACCACCCAGAAGGATCCCCAACCCCTACAAAACAATCTACAGCTAGGCTTTGCCTCAGTTGAGAACTGGTTTAGTAAGCACAAATTGGTCCTAAATTATAAGAAACTCAAGTCAATGCTTTTCAGCGGCTCCCACAAGTACAGGCCACACCCCCTGACCATCACAAAACTGCCTTGGAGCTGCCCTCGAACAGGCGCAATCTTTTAAATATCTTGGGATCTCTCTTGACTGTAACCTATCCTATGGTACCCACATCGATAGCATCGCCAAAGCTACAAATACTTGCACTGGACTGCTCTACAGGCACAGGCAACACCTTACTCCGGAAGCCTTAAGGGTCGCTGTTCAGAGCTCTGTTGTCTCCATTATTGACTATGGCCTGATCATATATGGCTCTGCTACTGTAATTGCCCTTAGACACACATACACGTCTCTCAACAAAGCCTGCTGACTCACCACTGGAGCTCACAGTCTCACTCATACGTGTGACCTCTATGCACAAACTGGCTGGCTACAACTATCAAACCGCATAAAGTACCAAACCTGCATTATGGCAAAGAAAATAACCAAGGGCCAAGCACCCCCCCCGGAGTCCAAGCTCTCCTTTGCCCCAGTAGTAACCCTTGCCACACTAGGGGATCCGAATCTCAACTCCTCCAGGTCCCTCGCTGCCGTACCACCCAGGAACAAAGATCATTTGCTCACAGGGCCCCTAACTGGTTGAATGGTCTCAGCAGTGACATCTCTTCCGTACCGAAGCCTGGCCCGTTCAAATCCAGGCTCCACCTACTCCTCTCTGCCTCTAGCACCTGAGACTGTCTCCTTTAATCAGCCCTCCTTACCACTACTCAAACCTTATCTCAGCTCTTCTACATAGCACTTCCATTATCTACCCCTAATCTCCTACAACTCCCCCCCACCCTCTCTCCACTGCACCCCCTCCACCACCTGTTTTCTCTGTGATGTGACAATGCCTCTGTCTGCTCTTACCTGCTGTGTCCTTGCCATGTCTTGTAACACTATTTACCCCATCAATGCCTCTGGCTTTAGTGGGTTTTTTTTTTGTTTGTTTTTTGAAGTTTTTATTAAAACTCTCCTACATACTGTGGATCCTGACCCTTGAGAGCACCAAGGAGTCACCCCTGCCTCACTTGCCCTGCCCAATACTTACTTCCAGTCCATGAGCTGTGCCCCCGAGTGGGCAGAGGTGGGGTGGCAGGCACCCCAATACTTTAAGTGGTGTTGGATCGGGGGTAGTCAGGCAGGCGAGGGCATATAGGGGGCACACTCCAGACATTCCATCTTCCAGGCATCCTCAGGCGATTTCGCAATTTCCTAAGGAGAAATGGCATGCCCCTGCACCAAGGCATTGCTGCCAGCGTTGCCACTCCCCAACGTCAACTCTGTACCTGCTGTGCCCTCGGCTTCCGCCAGGGGCCAGTCGGGCACCGAGTATGGATCCCCCTCCCACCCAGGAGAGGGGGCCTGTCCTCCGGACGCTCAATCCTCTCCCTCCCCTGCCAACCCCCGACATCCCAGGCTCACTGGCCTGGCTTTAGTTTAGCCCAAATGTATGCAATCATGTAACTGATTGTTAACCTGTTATCCTGCCTGTTTCTTAATGGTCTTTTTTTTTTTGTTACTGTACTGCAAATGACGTGGAACCTTTGTAGAAGAGCCTTGGCTCACAAGGTACTTGAAATTCTAGATTCCAATAAATAAATATGGTTTGTGGAGGTGGAGAGCACTGCGTGATGGGGCACCCAATTTGCCCCTCCTAACCATTTGTCAGCCTCCTGGACCAAGTACCCTCTGCAGTAGAGGTGCTTCAGTTGGATGTTGGGGAAATGGCAGGCAGTTCCTATAATACATTTCCTCCTGAATATGAGATTTGAGGTGCGCAATCTCTGCTCATGCCGCCTGGAGCTGAGCCCTTAGATCTTCAACGGTCCAGCATGTAGGACAGCGTCCTAACTCCTGTATAACTGCCCTTTTGAAAAGTGTCTCGCAGTACCTGCAGTTAATAATATCCATTACAGTTGAGTTGCCGAGTTTATAACCTGGTACGAGTAATCAGGAGGAGAAAAATCAAGCAAAGGTTTTTATTTTTTTTTTGTTGTTTTTGTATAACTTGTTATAACAAGTTAAATTACTTGTGCTCCTGTAAGTAAGGTCACTGTGTGGATACTCCTCTGATTCTCCCCTTCCTGCTTTGCTACAGGAAATATCATGACTGTGCTACTCTAGAACGAATGAATTAATTTTTATTGTTAAAAATCAGCCAGCATATATCCCAAAAGGCAGACACTGGAAAATTTGATTAAAATACAAAACATGTCATTCTAATAAATATTTCAACTTCACACAAAGATTACATTTTTATGTCCTAAATTTCAAAATATTGCACACATCCAAATAAAAGCGTATTACAGGATATGAATATATCACTGTATTTCCATCTAACAACTTACCATTATATCCTCTCTCCTTTTGCCACACAAATTCTGAAATATTGGATTAAGCCATTTTTCCCCTAAGACCTTTCAAAAGTTCACACTCCAATATCAAATGATCAGTTAAGATCAGTTTATTACATTCACACAATTCTCGCTTACTTATTTTTTGCCATGGTGTTGTTTGAGCATGACAATTCATATGGATGTTAAACCTCATTCTAGCAAATATCTTTCTGTGTAAATCATTTTGACACCAAATCAAGTAATTCTGAGGACACCAATTGTCCACTACTTTTTTGTAGAACAAAAAACAGGGAAGACGAATTAACTTTTGCAAAGTCTTCTTGCCTTTGAATGCCAATCCATCCGTTTTTATACACTCAACATATATCAGTTTCTGTTACAGATCTAACTTTATAAAGCAATTCCAATCCGGCTTTTCTAATATCTATATCCAATCTTTTAAACCATGAATTATAACCACAGCCTTCCCCTTGTAACTTTCTATCCTCTAGCCAGCAAGCATGCCTTATAATAATATCCTCATTTTTTACTATCTTTTTCCAATAGTTCAAGGCATGTATTTTTGCAGCTAAAACCAAAGAACGCAAACCTGTTTCCAATCTTAAATGGCTACCTGAAACCACAGTTGGTAAACCCAAATTAATCCTGGCAAACATATTTTGAATTGGCTCTAATAGACTCACTATATTTTCAAGTCCCCATACCTCTGAAGAATATACCATCACTGCTTTTTGCCTTCGCTATATATGCTTTGCAAGAAGCCTGAAAATAATTACTAAATTTACCATATCTATTTAGGGCCAATAATATTAATTTCCCTTTATTCTTATTATCTGTTTATGCCAATCTAGCGAATTAGTTATTATTCCCCCCAAATAATTATATTCTTTTACCTCCTGCAACCTTACATCTTTTAACTTTCCAAACACAGGCTCGTCTACACAATTTTCCTATTTTAATAACCTTTGTTTTCTCTACATTTATTTCTAATGATAACTTCTGAAGAACATTAACAGCTATAGCTACTGCCTTCTGGAGACCTCCAACTGTTTTAGATAAAATAATTGCATCGTCTGCATAAGCTAATACACTAATTTTATGACCATCAACTTTAGGGGCATCAGTTTCATATCTATTCAATTATCTAATTAGCTGATCAATATAAATGTTAAATTCTGGCGCCAATAAACAGCCCTGCTTTACTCCTTTTTTGACCATTATCTTTTCTGCATATTGACCTTTTCTAGTATACCTAACTCTCATCGTAGAATTGTTATGTAAACTAATAATTAAGTTTAATAGGCCGGGGTCTATTCCCCATGTTGATAACATTTTCCAAAGTATCTCTCGGTTAACATTATCAAATGCTTGTTTCAAATCTAAAAAACAGCCATGTAGGCCACCATGTCTTAGTTTTTTAAACTTTTTAGTCAAATAATCTACAATGAATATGTTATCAACTGTTCTGTTTTTTCTAAAGCTAAACTAATTTTCCGAGAGTACTCCTCAAGAATCCATCCATTCTTGCAATCTTTCTAAAATAACCCGGGAAAATGTTTTGCTGGGATGCATATTAGAGAGATAGGCCTGTAATTTATAGGTAAAAATCTGTCCCCCTTTTTAAATAACGGGACCACCTCAGAAGTTAGCCAGTCTTCAGGGACTTTTTCCCCCCTCAATTATCTTATTAAAACACTGCAACCAAAATTACGGCCCATCACTCTATATTAACTTTAAATGTTTCAACTGGAATCCCATCAACTCCCACTGCCTTATTATTCTTTTGATTATTAATATGTCTTCTTACTTATATCGTTAGTTCTTTCCAAGTATCATTTTGAATATGGTTATCACCTGTATCTATTAAAGGCTGAAATATTACATTTTCATAAAACCGTGGTGCTTCATACAGACTGCTTTAAAAATCCACCCAATGTTTTTCAGGAATCAGGGCCTCAATATTACTTGATATGTTTGACTTTCCATGCAATCAGCATCCAAAATTGCTTACTATCCTTCTCTCTAATAGCACATTGCAATTCCCCCCACATATGTTCGCTATGCTTTCTTTTCTTTTGAGCTAAAATTTTCTGATATTCTTTTTTCATAGCCATAGCTCCTTTATAGAGCATTAAATCTGGGTTATTTATGGCTATTTTTCTTGCCTTATTAATATCCCCCTTAAATGTTTTACAATCTTTGGCATACCATGGGGCCCTATCCTTACCAGATATTTGTCCTCTATTTGGTTTCACACTAACAGTGTCCTGCCTAATATTTAAAAGCAGGCAAAAGTTCTCTATAACATTCACTCCTTCCTTATTATCTAGTACTACATTTTCTACCAACTCATTCTTCTGCAAAACTAGCACTTTTTTTATGAGCCACTGTATTCCAAATAATCGTTTTGTTATTATAAACATAGAAAGCACCCCCTCGAATACCATGGTTCCTTCCTATTTTACTTTCCTATTTTAACCGCAATATACAAGCAGCGTGATCACTAAACAGGTTTTGATTAATTATAAATGATCCAATTAAATGCCAGTGGAACACATCCATAAACGCATAAAATCGAGCATTGAGCCATTTCCTGTTACCATGGAATAAAAAGTGTAATTACCTTCCAAATCACCTTTTACACATCCATTTACAATACATAGACAGTGTCGGCAGATAAGGACCTGTGGCCCACCCTGTCTGCCCATTTGAGCTTGTAAGTTCAGTTTATGTTTACCTAGAAGTCTGTTGCCCCTTACCCCTGACCTCCAGAATTCCTTTATGTCTATCCCATGCATTCTTAAATCCGGTGATTGTTTCAGCCCCCACCACTTCCTCTGGCAGGGTGTTCCACTTGTCACCACCCGTTCTGTGAAGAAATTCTTCCTCACGTTTCCTCTGAATCGTCCTCCCTCCAACTTCATCCCATGCCCTCTAGTCCTGGAACATCTTAAAAATAGTGTATTCCTGCACTCTGTTCCTCCCTGTAAGATACTTGTATGTCTCTATCATATCCCCTCTCTCCCTCCAGGGAGTACATATTCAGTTCCTTCAACCTGTCCTCATAAGACTTGTGATGCAATCCATGTACCATCTTTGTTGCCCTCCTCTGAACCTTCTCTGCCCTGTCTCTGTCCTTACGTAGGTAAGGTCTACAGAACTGTACACTGTACTTCAGGTGGGGCCTCACTAGTGTCTTGTATAGTGGAATTATGACCTCCCTTTTCCTGCTGGTGATGCCCCTGCCTATGCATCCCAGCATTCCATTTGCTTTACCTGCTGCCTTGTCACACTGTTTCCCTACCTTGAGGTCATCAGAGATAATAACCCCAAGATCCCTTTCCTGCTTGGTGCATGCTATATCCTCACCCCCAAACTGATATATTGTGCCAGGGTTTTGTGCCTCTTATGCATTATCTTGCACTTCTTTGCACTGAATTTCAACTGCAAACCCCTGACCATTCTTCAAGTTTCTGCAGGTCCTTCTCATTCTGTCTACACCCTCTGGTGTGTCTGCTCTGTTAGAGAGCTTTGTGTCATCAGCAACAGTGAAATTCTGCCTTCTAGGTCCTGCATGATGTCACTGATGAAGATGTTGAATAGGACCGTCCCAGCACTGATCCCTGTGGTACCCCACTGGTCACTCTTCCCTCTGTGGAGTGACAGCCATTTACCACCACCCTCTGTGTCCTGCCGTCCAGCCAGTTACCTACCCACCACACTACTGTCCTGACCACACCCATATTCCCCAGTTTGTGTAATAGTCTTCTATGTGGCACAGTGTCAAAGGCCTTGCTGAAGTCCAGATAAGCCAAGTCCACTGCCCTCCCCTGATCCACTTCCCTAGTCACCCAGTCAAAAAATTCAACGAGGTTGGTCTGACATTACCGCCCCCTGGTGAAACCATGCTGCCTTGGGTCCTGTAGTCCATTGACAACCAGATGTTCCACCAGTCTCTCCTTCAGTAGTGCTTCCATGATCTTCCCCACTACCGAGGTGAGGCTGACTGGTCTGTAGTTTCCCGCTTCCTCTTTGTTCCCACTTTTGTATAAGGGGACTACATCTGCTGTCCTCCAATCTTTGGGTACCTCCCCTGCTTCCAGTGATCGACTAAACAGGATAGCCAGAGGTTCAGCCACCACCTCTCTTAGTTCTTTAAGGACCCTGGGGTGCACAATTATTAGACATCCAATTTAAGATCATTTTACTTCTTGTATTTAACAGTTTATCCTTCACGATTCTATTACATATCTCCATAGCATGATACAATTCTTCCATCTGATTATCACCATCAAAATATAACCTATCAGCAGTTCAAGCATTCAAGTCACCCATTCCTATAACAATCATATCATACTGCTCATGAAGTAAGGTTATCTCTTTTTGAATTTCTTTTAATTCTTGAACCACCTTTTGCATTAACATAGAGGGATCAAAATAAATATTCAGGATGCATAAATGTACTTGAGATGAGCTCAAAACAGTAATAAGGCTACAATTTTTATATATAACAGCCTATTTTTCATTTTTATCTCTGTCGCTACCAAGGTCGTAATACCTCCTTTGGTCTGGCCATAATTATTCTTTGGGTTTTTCCCCTTAAGTACAAATTTACTGTAACCCTCTAGGAAAAATTACTGATTAGATCCCATCCAAGTTTCTTGTAATAATATAATATTATTGCTCTTAATCTCTTCAATCCAAGCTTTATCATCCAATTTACTTAAAATTCCAGCAACGTTGCATGAAAGTATCGAAAAATAACTGTTTCATCGCCAATTTTATGGCTGTCTGAACAATGAAGGGCTCGTGACTTTTTCCCTTGATAGCATACAAGTCTCTGTCAATTATTACACAAACTCTCTCCACTAGACCCTTCCAACATACCCTTAGAGAACATACTGTTGATTTCTTCTAATTCTACCACCTACTCAGAGACAGATTCACAAACACTATTATTAATATGCTCTCCCAAAATTTTTCTACCTCGAAGGAAAACTTCATTCTCTGGTGTACCTTTCAGAGAGTATTATTCCGCTTCACCTTGCTGAATATATACATACTTGTCTGGTATTTTTTGTTTTATTTCTGCTATTAATTTTTTGTCCTTCTTTATAAATTATTTTATGTGTTACATAAGAATCAATTAAAAGTATTATTTAAATAAATCCCATTATCCACCAGATAAATACAACCATCCAGAATGCTTTCTCTAAACTTAGAAGAATTCACCACTAAACATATTTTTCCCTTCGCTGGTTTAACCTTGTATCGATATACTGATAATATATCATTCCATCTTATATTTTCCTTCAGGCATGTTTTTACTATATTATATACTGTTAATTTTAACAGAAAAGATGATTCTCGTCTGGCTACTGGGATGCCTTTTATAAAAATTGTATCCAGTTTTTTACTCCAGCCAGGTATTGGTTTGTTTTGACGTTAACATTATTTTTTTTTGTATGTTTTACTCCCATTTTCTCTTTTATATTATTCCTTTTCTTGGGCAGTTCTTTTTGCCTCTCATCCCTTTGAATAAAACCTTCCTCCCTTTCTCCATCCGTCTGTGTTGCAGTGGTACATAACCTTTTCATACATTTTTACCCACATTTTCCTTTGCCTCTGAACTACCTATCCTCTTTATTCCCCTCACCACTTGTTCAATTTCTCTATCTTCTCTCTCTCTTGGATCTTTAAAGTTGTTAATTTGATGTTTTTTTTATTGTCAATTATTGTATTATCAAGCTCAGTTTTGTTCCCGATATTCTCCCATCTCTCTAGTGCATTGCTTCTCTACATTTCTGTCTTCTCTAGAACCTACTGTCTTTGCACTGGCTTTCTTTAATGTCACTAATATTTCCTTCAGCAAAAAATTATTCTGTAAGAAGGCCATTTTTACTTCATTAATCTCCTTTTTAAAATTACACTTAAACTCCTGATAATATGCCCCAAACTCTTTTCTCATTCTGACTGGTTTTCTTTGACCTGGTTTCCAAATCTTGTTTAGACCAAAGATATTCATTTTCATTTTTCCTTCTTGGAGGCTCCAGCTTTCTTTGTCTATCCCAATATGGGGTCAGGAATTCCCGGTAGTCTTTAAGATAAGGGTGTTTCTCTCCTTCGTTAATGATGATGATGATGATGAAAACTTTATTTTTATACAGGAAATTCTAATCATTAGGATTATACAATCCTGTTCTCAAGATAGTCCTGTTTATATTTCACTTAGTTACATCTAAACATATAACATTAATCAAATAAATACAAAATATACACAATACACAACATTTCAATATCCAACAATACATTAAAACACTAATACAAAAACAAAAAATACAAAATTTCACAATAAGGATTTCCCATACATAATCATATACAACTACATTCTATTTTATAGAGTTTCAAATTTCGTTTTAAAATCGTGTGGTCTTCTAGAGATCTTATTGGAAGGGTAAAATATTCCATACTTTAGCTGCCTGACATGAAATGGAACCATTTCCATATTTATTATGAATTTTATGGGACAAACTCTATGTCTATGCACAGATCTTAGAAACTCATGCCTACCTTTACTAACTTTTGGAAAAGTATTTGTGTGATATAATGTTCAGGGTAAGATATCTTATATTTATGTATCAGTATTAACCAGTTTTTGAGAAATCATTTCTAAAGACTGCCAGTTCAACTTTATGAACATATTACAATGATGAGTTAGACAGAACACTGCAAAACATATCTAGCTATTCTATGTTGCACCCTATCCAATCTAATCAACTGATGTTTACTTGCTGTTCTATAAATTAAATCCCCATCGTCAGGGTTGGCATAATCAGCTGTTAAATACTTTTTCCTATCCTTAATTTGTAAACATTTAGTAGTTACGTCTCAAAGCTCCTAATTTCTTGGTCACCTTTTTATATTATTATTTATGTGGGTATCAAAGGTCAACAAATAATCAAAAGTCACCCCAAATAACAATAACTATCCACCTGTTCTATAAGTTTATTTGTATGTGTTACAATATGAATCTGTGGTTTAGGCTTCTTATTTGAAAAATAAACTAATTTTGTTTTTTAACATTCATCAAAAGCCTCGAACTGGTGAGCACTCCCTACCCGGCAAAATCTGTTTGAAGCTTTAGTTGAAGATCCAAAACAGAACTTCCGGTGGTGACGATCGCTATGTCATCAGCATAAAGCCTCACGGCTGAATGCCTCACCACTTGGGGTAGATCATTATTAAACAAGAGGAATAACAAGGGCCCAAAATGGACCCCTGTGGAACTCCTCTACTAACATTTCTAAATGTGGACAATGTCTGTGAGACCTCTACCCTCTGGGTACGTCCTGTTAAATAAGATTTTATCAATTTCTGGGCCCATCAACTATGCCTGTATCTTCAATTTGTCCAGTAGAAGGAGTGGCTCACCAGGTCAAAGGCCTTAGACAAATCCACAAATACAACAGCAGTTTCCAAACCCAAATTTAAAGAAGTACAAACCAGATTTTAAACTCTAACAATGCCGTAGTTGTAGAGTAACCCTTTCTGAACCCTGATTGGTGGGTGTCAACAATCCATATTTGTCAAGTGTTCGAAATCTGCCTATTAACACATTTTCCAGACACTTGGACAATATGGAAAGTAGAGCTATAGGCCGATAATTATTCAATTCTGCAGTATCACCCCCTTTATGAATGGGAATGATCTTACTTTCTCTCCAAGATATAGGAAAGCATTCAGACTGTAAGCTCCAATTAAAGATGTAAGTTACAATTGGAGCTATATAGTCTGCCGCTAACTTAAGAAATTTACCCTCAATTTCATCTGGCCCTGCTGATTTATAGGCATTTATTGACCTCAGTTCCCTACATACTTCTGATATTTTCAAGGCCCTAAATCTAAATGGTGGTAAACAAGATGAATTCTCTATTTGCTTAGGCTTCATATCTCCAAATATAGAACCTCCCAACTCATTACAACCTGGCAGGTCTATAAAAAAATTATTCAGGGCCTCAGAAGTACTTTCCGGTTTATCAATTAGATTTGCCCCAATCTGTAAGCTTAAATTTGTTTGTGTTCCGGATTTACCAGGATTTGTTAAATGATTAATAGTATGCCAAAACTTACGTGGGTCAGAATTAAGATTCATCTTATTTCGATAGTAATGTGCCCTAGCCTTCCTTATAAGATATTTACATGCATTCCGTTTATTTTAAACAACTCCCAATCAGAGACTAATTTAGATTTTAATGCCTTTTCCACAACCTATTTTTACTCTAATAATTTTAAGAATCTTTTCATTAATCCATGGTAATTTAATATGCTTATCACAAAATTTGGATTTTGGTGCATGGTAATCACAAATCGTACGAAAAGTAGTAGAAAAATATTCCACTGCTTGATCCAATTCTGGTACTAACCTGCATCTGTCCCAGTTTTCATTTGCTACACTCTGCAGAAATCTCTGTTCAGAGAAATGCCGCATATCCCTTTTCTTTTTATTTGAATGTTCTAACAAGCATCGGACCTGTTTTGTTACCACAGCCCATAATGGATTATGGTCACCAAGATGCGGTGGTAAAGTTCCTAATGCCTCAATATCTATAAAAGAATTTGTAAATAACAGGTCCAGTATAGTTCCTTCTGTCCTGGTATTAGTATACCGAGTAGATGTTTTAATATGCTGAGTTAGTCCCAGAGCAGAGTTATCTCCTTTAATTTCCTACCTCTAGGCATAAACCAATCACAATTCATATCTCCAATAATAATTAATGACCTATCCCTATGCAACCACAAATCTTATTTAGTACTTCTTCAATAAATACCAAACTTGATTTTGGAGGAGAATAAACCACAGCAAAACTAATTTGAGTCTATCCACATATACTACCAAATATTCAATATTATTCTCACCCCTTTAAAAGAAGTTCCACATGGCCTACCACATTTTTACATAGAACATTACCCCCTTTTATCTCTATCTGATCTAAAAGTTGGTAGTTTGGTAAAGTTAATTCACTATCCCCAATCTTATTTGATAACCAAGTCTCGCTCAGTCCCAGTACAACTGGGTCATGTTCCTCTACCAGTAAGGCCAATTGATCAGTTTTTGGAACCACACTACGAGCATTATCATGCATAACTTTACATATATTATTTACTGGGCCAGGATTCAGTTCTATGTCTCCTCCCATAATCATCAACATTATAAAACAAGTCCCCTTATAATCAGGTACTATCCTTAATAAGTTTACAGTAAAAATCTTAATGTTATTAAAATAATCAAAACTCCAATTTCTAGTAAAAACATTCCTTCTGGTAGATTTCAATTGCTTCTCTGAAACAGAATTTGACCAGTGTGCTCCTAATTTATTTCTATTTGCTCTGATAATAGAAGCAAACAACAAAAAGCAAATGAATACTAAACTACTTAATACTTTAAATACAATCATTTTCAATAACAGCAAGTGTAATTTAAACAAAACTGCCTTAGACTAAGCCCACTTTAAAACTTTTTACACTTTTATCTATGTATTGCAGGGCAAAGCATGGTAAGTCCAAACCCAGACCAACGTAATAATTAGAAACAAACAAGGCAGCACTCTTTAATACAGTGCAGTCACTCTTACTTTGATAATGGAGCACTTACCATGCCTATCCCAAGCCTCAAGCAACAAACAAATATTCTTGCTACAAGAATACACTGGAGCTATTCATAAATATTTCTTCTAGTGTTGCTGACCACTCACGCTCACATACCGCTCGCTTTCGGCGGCGAGCTTTTAAATAAGTTGGCCCCGCCTCTTCTGTTCGTTCACTGGCTGCCGGCTCTCCCGAGCCCCCACACTCCGGTATGCTCACACAGTCAAATGACGGTCCTGCGTCTTATGATGTTTTAAAATTAGCAGGCAGTTCACAGCAGAACAAAATAGGTAATCACAAGTTTTAGAGAAAAGCTATAAATGTTGCTGTTAAAATTAGTAGAGGAGTGACAGCTGAGAGCAAATGAATATAGCAGCCATCTTAACTACGCTCACTCTGAAAGCAAGCAGGTACATGCATTCATAGATTGGAACTATACCCTTCTTGTGTTATTTCACTTAAAATCAATTTTGGGTGGGGCTGAATTACTAAAAATGTTTAATATAGGAGACCAATATTCTAATACTTTTTATAATGGGTGCCCTTCCTCCTCATAACCCCCCACCCACCCTCTAATGGGTGATGAGGTTATATAAGCCCCTGAAAACCATTACTAAAGTGACCTATATATTCCGTAATTTAATTTTTATTATCCGTTTCTTTACATCCAATCTTTCTTTTAACTTTTTAACCCTCTCCAGTCCCTTAACTTTCTTTTTTATTTCTTAACACCATACTTTTCATCTCAATTTCACCACTAACCACTAGCAAAATGAACTAGAAAGTTATATAAATTAATTTCTAACAGCATTTTATAAATAGATTTAAGAAGCAAAAACTTCGTTCAAAAACAATTTTACCCAGAAAATTTACTATGACAATCACATTAAAAAATGTCACTAAAAAAACATTCAATTCTGAACACTCTCGTACACTTTTCTTAAATTCTTTAAGATTCCTTGTTTGAGCCGACTAAGGTGCCCTTTCCCACTCCAGTCCATATCTCTTGTCAATAACTGAAATGACCTTTTTATAAATTTTTCTTTAATTGCCACTAAAAACAAAGAAAAAAATAAGTCAGAATCACCAACTAATATTTCCATAAGGTTTCACTTTATCTCAAATCTTTTCGGCTTCTCCCCTTAAATTTTGCTACTACTCAGTTTACTTTTATACCATTCCAATACCTCCTTAAAGGTATCTAGGAAACATAAACCAAAAAATGTCAACCTACTCTTGATCTTTAGTATATAGCTTTAGGTCTTTTAGGATCTTTCCGCTCTAAAACCCACTGTCTTTTCCTGTAATAAAGCACCATGATGGCTGGCAGGTCCAGAACACCACCTTGAGCTCTGCTCTCCACAGGCAAGGATCAATATGCAGAGAAAAACCCACAACAGTAGTGAGCAAACATTTTTTTTTTTTTTAAAAATATCTAAACCACAATAAACTCTTGCAGCGTTGAACTAAAACAATTCCCACCCATTAATATACATATATATACACACACATAAATCAAAAGTAATCAGGTATCTCACCATTTCCTGGGTCTCTCACACATGCAGAAGAAAACCTTGCCCCAAACAGCCAGAGAGAGCATTAAATGTAACCCTCCCCAATGCAGTCCTGAGATGAATGCGAGTATACTCTACAGAGTTCACACATGTGCCTTTTCAGCTAAAAGCTCACGTGGTCTTCAATCCCAAAAATGCACAAATTTTAACTCTCTCTAACTCTTTAACTATTTTTAATTTTAACTTTTTAAACTACTCCCATACAAGGAATCCAAAGCTAAAAAAACTAACTAAACTAAAACTGGGAAGGATATAAAGCAATACAAGGCAAGACTTCTTGAAGTGAACTTCTTAGCCGTGTTGGGGGATTCTATGATCAGGGGTATCAAATGGGATAGAGAGTGAGAAGCCTGGCCAGTTAGAACAAAATGCTTCCCTGGATTAACGGTGCACAGGGCCAAGCACGTGGTATATCAACTGGCAAAGGAATGTGGGAGTTCCCCAGACATACTGGTCCACCTGGGTACAAATGACATTGAGGGAAATAGCACGCTAGAGATACAGGCAAAATTCAGGGAGCTTGCCAGGGTCTGTCATGACATAGGATGCAGTTTCCTTCTCAGAAATCCTGCCGGTGCCAAGGGCTAGTGGGGAACACAAAAGGAAGATCAGGGAGATAAACCAGTGGCTCAGGGAGTGGTGTGAACCCAGAGGGTATGGGTTGATGGGGGATTGGGGGGAGACCTGGGAGGATAAGGAGCTGTATGCTAGAGACAGGCTCCATCTCAATTTGGAGGGAAGGGGAATCCTTAAGTTGAAAATAGAGGGGTTCATTGGTGAAAAGTGGGGTTTAAACTTGTGAAGGGGAAGGATGGGAGAAAAGGCTGTCGAGGAGGTGCCGATAAAGGAGGGACTCTGTCTCCACCCGGGGAGCTGGAGGAATGTGGGAAAAGGTCGACTGGTAAAGTGCAGACCAGGGGAAAACAGAATCCCCATGGGAATATGAGCAGGGGAAATGGAAGTATAGGGAAAGGGTGGAAGGTAGTCCTGCTAAATGCCAGGAGCTTGGGCAATAAAATGCCTGAGCTCCAGGCGATGCTAACTGAGGGAGCGGTGGATGTGGCAGCGGTCACTGAGACCTGGGTCACCGGAGGACACGACTGGGACCTGAACCTGGAGGGTTACACTATGTTCAGGAAGGACAGGGGGAGGGAAGGGGAGGAGGGGTAGCAATGATAGTCAAAAATTGCATTGGCATCGGGGGAGTAGAAGAGGCGGAAGGAACCGTGGAGGCGATTTGGGTCACCTTGATAACAATGGGGGGGGGGGGCAAGAGAGTAAAAATAGGAGTGGTGTATAGACCCCCTGCACTGGCGGAGGAGAGTCTGGTGGCAGATGTTGGGAGACACTGCAGACTGGGAAGGGTGGTGGTGTTGGGGGACTTAAACATGCCAAGAACAGACTGGGAGACTATGACATCCTCGGTAACCAGGGGAACAGAGATTGTTGGATGTCTTTCAAGATGCGTTCCTAACTCAGCAGGTGGGGGAACCGACCAGGGAGGCGCGGGTACTGAATGTGGTCCTGGCAGACAGTGACCAGATTGGGGGCCTGGAGGTAAGGGACCCGTTGGCGGGGAGTGACCATGCAACGGTCTGGTTCTGCCTGGACCGAGGAGGGGTAGAAGGCTGCACAAAGATGGAGGTAACTGACTTCAGGGGGGCAGATTTTAAGGAAATGGGAAGGATCCTTAAGGAGCATTTGGATGGGATTGGTCAGAGGTGGACACTGATAGTAGGTGGGAAATCATCAGGAGAGGGGTGCAGGATGCTACCAGCACCTGTACAAGAGTAAGACGAAAATTCGGTAGGGCCCGAAAACCCTGCTGGTGGACCAGGGAGGTCCAGGAGGTGGTGCGGGGAAAGAAGGCAGCCTACAGGCAATTTCAAGTGCTCAAGGAGTAAAAGGGATAGAGAGGAGTACAAGCTGATAGCTAGAAGGGCCACTAGGGTGGTGAGGGCGGCTAAGGCAAGGAAGGAGCAGAACCTGGCCAGGGAAATTAGGAGAGGGAACAAGGGGTTCTTTAGATACACTGGGGGAAAAACGAAGGGTGAAGGGGCAAATTAGCAGGATTAAAACAGGGGAGAGATGGGCACAAGACCCAGGGGAGCAGGCCGAGGTACTAAATAAGTATTTCACCTCAGTTTTCACCAAGGAAAATGGGGGTGCTGCATCATACATGGGAAGACACAGTGATACTGAGGAAGGGGGGGGACCCTTACCGATTGGCGGGTCTGGGGAGAGAGGGAGGCATCACTGGCAGGAGGGGGGAAGGCTAAGCAAGGAGAAGAGGTAGCAGAAGTGGAAATCACAGCAGAGAGAGTGAGGGAAGCCCTCAGCTCCCTTAAGACGGAGAAAGCACCAGGACCGGATAAATTACATCCCAGAGTGCTGAAGGAACTTGCGGATGTCCTGGCGAAACCCCTGGCGGAGCTTTTCACCATCTCTCTGAGGACAGGGTGGGTGCCCCAGGACTGGAAGGTGGCACATATAGTGCCTATCCACAAGGGGGGATCAAGGGAGGTGGCAGGGAACTACAGGCCTGTCAGCCTGACATCGGTGGTGGGCAAGGTGATGGAGGGCATTGTCAAGGAGAGGCTGGGGGACCTGGAAAAGTCAGGGTGCCTGGACGATAGACAGCATGGATTTGTCCCAGGGAAATCATGTCAGACAAACCTTGTGGATTTCTATGACTGGGTGACGAGTGCCTTGGACCTGGGTAGACCAGTGGACATCCTCTTTCTAGACTTCAGCAAGGCATTTGACTCTGTTCCTCAAGTGGGCCTGTTGGATAAACTGGGAGAAATGGGGGTGGGGAACCAGATGGATAGGCAATTGGCTCCAGGACCAGACCCAGAGGGTCGTAGTTGGCAGGATAGTCTCATCCCCAAGGAGGGTCATTAGTGGGGTCCCACAGGGATCAGTCCCCGGGCCCCTCCTGTTCAACGCCTATGTCTCTGACATAAGGACAGGTATCAGGAGTGAGATGAGTCTCTTTGCGGATGACTCAAAACTGGGGGTGGTGGTGGTGGATGGGGAGGAGGGGAGGGTGGCCCTACAGGGGGACCTGGAGGCTCTGGAAAGATGGTCTAGAAAGTGGAAGCTGATGTTCAATGCAGAGAAATGCAAGGTACTGCACCTGGGGGCCAGAAACCCGGCCAAGTGTACACCCTCGGGGCAAATGCTACAAGTTTCATGGCTGAGAGGACCTGGGGTGGTGGTGGATGTCAAGATGAACAACTCGGAGACCTGTAGGAGGGCAGCAGCTAAGGCCAACAGGATGCTGGGATGCATCGCTAGGGGATCACCTCCAGAAGGAGGGAAGTGATACTCCTCTGTATAACTGCTTGGTGAGGCCACACCTCGAGTACTGCGTGCAGTTTTGGAGACCACACTTAAAGGAGGGACATTAAACTCCTGGAGAGGGTCCAGAGGAGGGCAACCAAAATGATTTGGGGCTTGGGGGACAGAACCTATGAGGAGAGGCTCGAAGAGCTAAATATGTACACACTGGAAGAGAGAAGGGACTGGGGGGACATGATAAAGGTCTTCAGGTACATGAACGGGGTAAATAGGGGAGGAACAGTCAGGGTGCTTCGAAGGAAGGAGGGGGGGCACTAGACGGCATGGGTGGTAGAGCCATGGAATGTGCTGCCTAGAGGGCTGGTGGAGGCAGAGACAGTGGAGGGGTTCAAGAGGGGGTGGGACAGGTACAGGGGAAGGGTTCTGGAAGCAAAATCCAATGCAGCGAGAATATCCGGAACTGGGAAGGGAGAAGCCAGAGAAGGAGAGGGGGGCAGCAAGGTCAGCTCCCAGGGTGGGGGCTGACCAAACGAGCAGACGCGAAAGACCGTTAGGCCTATTCTGCTAGCATTTTAGTATGTTAGTATGAAAAAGGTAGGGTACAACAGACTAAAACGCTAAAATACCTTCAAAACTTAAAATGCAGACTCCTTTAGAAAATCTTTTAACAAACACTTGTAAAACTCTCCAGGATATCTTGAATAGTTTTATCACTTTATTACTGACTGCTCAATTCAGATGTTGTAAACTGAGGACCTTTAGATTCATTTTTGCCCCTTCCTTACATTTGTCTTTTCTTTCTCCAACTCCGTTTCCATCTTAGACTCACGATTTCACCAGAGAGTCTGATCCTCTTACTGTTTCTCCTTTTCCTGAATCTCTCCCTCTCTTCTCTCACCATTCGCTCTCCACTTGCAATGCCAACTTTTTCCAGTCCACCGCTCCTGGCGAAAAACGCTGTTGACAATTATGACTCCATTTGCGATCCTAGAACATAGAACGCTGTAACACTATAATGCTATAACGTTGTGACAGATCTCCACACTCCATGCGCCGTGCTTCATATCCGATATCCTGGGCTATTTTCTCTTCCTTAACCCAGGCTTTTCAAATGCCTCTCGTGACTTCTCCCTCCTTCCACCGCACCAACACCAACGCACCTGAGGGAACACAAGGGAACAAGAACGAGGAGAGCCAAGCCACCAACCAGGGAATTATAAGAAAAGCGGATAAGACTGCAAAGGCAACAGTGGCATACCTGTTATAAACAGATAAAAAGCTTATATGCAGCCCTTCTTCTGGTGTTTCTCCGTCACCTGCTGTTTCCAGTCTCTCCTCATCCAATACCACGTGTCTCCTAAGAAAAAATTACTCACCTTAGTAATTATGTTTCTTCTAGTGGAGTCTTGCTGTATTTTGACTATTGCAGTTAGGTCCTGCCTTTCAACTGCCCCGGAGAACAAAGGGTCAACTTTTCTATGCCTTGCATAGAACGTTCATCATGAGCTCGGCTGAAGCCCCTGTCTGTTGCTGTTCAAACTGCAAGAGTCAGATCTTTACGAGCAAAAACTCACTAGGCGTTCTGTATGGAAACTAACATTCTTACTAGCCAATTGGCAAATATATAATGTTTTTGGTTTCAAAGGAAGACTCAAGTCAGGAAACCCAAAAACAAAAACTCATCCAAAACACAACATTCCACCCAAACAAAAAAAGAGGGTGTAAAAAGGACGCCCCTAGGGTGCCAACACTGCTCCTGCCCACCCACATCCCAAAAACTAGGTTCTGAGAGGGAGGGGAGGTATCAGAATACAGCAAGGCTCCACTAGAAGAAACATAATTACTAAGGTGAGTAATTTTTTCTTCAAACAACATGAAGTCTTGCTGTATTCTGACTACTTGCAGACTACCAAGCAGTACCTCCATGGAGGAGGGACAGAACCTACTTTGGAAACAGGCTCTGAAGTACTGCTGTGCCAAACAGAGCATCACTCCTAGCCTGGATATCCAGAGAGTAATGCTTGGTGAAAGTATGGACTGTTTTCCAGGTGGCTGCTTGACAAATTTCTAAGAGAGGAATATCCCTGGTAGCAGCCAGGGAAGCAGCTGTACCTCTTGTGGAATGAGCCCTCAGGCCTGAGGGTGGAGTTCTACCCAGTTTTTCATAGCGGAATTGTATACAAGAAACAATCCACCTGGCAACAGATCTCTTAGTGGCAGGTTTGCCTTTACCAACTTCTCCATAAGCGAGGAACAACTGGAGGGATTCAAACATGTGACCCTTGGTATGCTCCATGTACTAGCTAAGGGCTCTTTTAACATCCAAACTGTGTAACCTCTTCTCTCCTGAGGAGGAATGGCCAGTGAAGAAAACAGGGAGACATATACACTGGTTGAGGTAGAAATCTGAAACCACTTTAGGTAAGAACTTTCTGTTAGTTCCAAGGACCACTTTATCTCTGTGAAAAGAGATGAAATCAGATTCCACTGACAGGGCTTGCAATTCATTGATACGTCTGGCAGAAGTAATGGCTACCAAAAACACAGTTTTTCAAGTCAAGTACTTAAGCTCTGCTGAGGACAAAGGCTCAAAGGTTGCATAAGCTGAGCAATGCAAACATTAAGATCTCAAGCTGGAGCAGGACCCCTAAAGGGGGGATTGGTGTGAAGCAATCCCTTAAAAAACTTACAGAATACAGAATGGGATGACAGAGAGGAAGACTTGCCTACCGACAGGAAAGCAGAAATAGCTGCCAAGTGTACCTTGAGGGTAGCTGGTCTGAGGCCTAGGCCATTAAGATGGACCATATAATCCAGAACCGTAGACAATTCAGCAGAGTCTGGAGAAATATTCTTCTTAGAACACCGAATGATGAATCTTTTCCATTTGGAGTTGTAAGTCTTTCTGGTGGAAGGCTTTCAAGAAGCCTTAAGGATATCCAGAACTCCTTGGGAAAGATGCAGATCTGCAAACTAACTCTTCAAGAGTCAAGCCTTGAGATTGAGAGACTGAAGATTCGGGGTACCAAATCCTCCCATGAGAGAATGTTAACAGGTTGTAATTCCTGGGAAGAAACAGGGGAAGGTGGACTGTTAGGGACAGCAACAAGGGACACCACGGCTGTCTGGCCCAGTCTGGAGCAATCAGAATCAGTTTGCATGGTTGTGACCTTATCTTGACTAACACCCTGTACAGGAGAGGGAAGGGGGGAAAAACATACAGAAATTTCCCTTCCCAGTTCAGAATCACAGCATCCAGAGGGACTGAGCCCAAGACTGGGGGTCTGCAACAAAAGAGAGGAAGCTGGTGATTGTCTAGGGCTGCAAAAAGATCAATCTCTGGAGTGCCCCATCTCGAGAAAATCACATTCAAAACCAAAGGATCCAGGGCCCATTCGTGATGGCCCTGGGATATTCTGCTCAGTGCATCTGCTAGGACACTGTCCTTCCCTGGGAAGTGAACTGCTATCAGTGAGGTTTGCAGGGAATAGGCCAGGGACCACAACTTCATTGCTTCTGTGCACAAGGCCGTACACCGAGTGCCCCCTTGCTTGCTGATGTACATGGCGGTGGTGTTGTCTGTTCTGACCTAACCACCTTGTTCTGTACAGATTTGGAAAAAGCTTGCAGAGCCAGAAACACTGCTCTGAGTTCCAAGAGACTTATGTGAAGCAGAGATTCCTGAGGTGACCACACAGTCCTCGGGTGGTAAGATCCCCCAAATGGGCTCCCCAGCCCAGCAGGGAAGCATCTGTGGTGAGTATCACTGAATGAGACTGAGGGACAAATGGATGTCCTTGTCTCAAACTGTCCTGATCCTGCCACCACTGCAATGCTTGGATCAGGGTTTGAGTCACTGGGATTAGTTTGGTAAGGACTGAACTGAATGTCCCTCATTTGGAATCTTGCTCCCTGGATCACTGCTGTGGACGATGCCATGTGGCCCAGTAGCTGAAGGAGATGCCTTGCTGGTCGAAACACCTGAAGGGTGAATGAAGAGGCCAGTTCCATAAGGGCCCTTGCCCTTTCAAGGGGAAGGAAAGCTCTTGCCTTTACCGTATCCAGTTCTGCACCTATGAAGGTGAGGAGCTGCACTGGTTCGAGAACTGACTTTGGTAGGTTGAGAAGGAATCCTATAGAAGTGAGCACCTGCTGGGTCACTTGCAGATGTGACTTGACTTGGCCTGGAGACTGACCTACTATGAGCCAGTCGTCCAAGTATGGAAAAATGGAAATCTTTTGTCTTCTTGGGAAGGCAACAACTACTGCCAGGCACTCTGTGAAGACCCTTGGGGCTGATGTTAGGCCAAAGGGCACTGCTCTGAATTGATAGTGGCCTGAGGGCAACTCGAACCTGAGGTACTTTCTGTGGGAGCACCTGATGGGAATGTGAAAGTAGGCATCTTTGAGGTCCAGGGAGGCTAGCCAGTCCCCTGGCCTTAGAGAGGGAAGGATAATTCCCAGAGTTACCATTTTGGACTTTGGCTTTAAAAGATGTTTGTTCAGATATCTTGGGTCCAGGATGGGTCACCACTCTCTTCTGTCTTTTTGGGGGTTAGGAAGTACCTGGAGTACAATCCTTTGCCCCTACGTAGGGTGGGAACTCTCTCTCTATACCTCTAAGAGCTAGGAGAGAAGAAACCTCTGCCTCTAGGGCAAGGGTCTCAGAGATTTGCAGGTGGAAAAGATCTGGCTATCATCTTGGGAAACATTTTTTTAAGCTGAGAACCAGTCCCTGGCTTACTACTTCCAGGACCCACTTGTCTGATGTAAGACATCCAGCCCTGGACAAAGTAAGCCAGCCTGTCCCCTACTGGGATAGGAGAGTCGACCCAGGCAGACCCATCAGGATGTCTGCTTGGCAGGGGCTTCTGGCTGAGGGGTGGATGCAGGCCTGCTCATCCCCCTTCTGCCTCTCCCTGTAAAAAACCCCCTCTGCGAAAAGGAAGAAGAGGAGGCCTGAGCTTGGCAAAAAGGCCTTTGGAAAGGCCTGCCCCTGCCCCTGGACTGCTGCCTTTGAGGAGTTGCTTGCCTTTCTTTGGCCTGAGCACTCCTGTAAGTGGTCCTGTATTCATCCATTTTCTTCTTGTAATTGTCTGCTCCCCAAACAGAGAATTACCAACTACAGGAAAATCCATGGCCTTAGCATGGGTATCCTGTGAGAGGCTAGTACATCTGAGCCAAGCCTTTTTCCGAAGAGCCACAGATGTAGCCATGACTCTTGATGATACATCACTGGAGTCCACAGCAGCATGAAATTGCACTTTAGATGCCTCAATCCCATCTGCAGCCACCTGCTCCAGCTCCTTGGCAAGCTGGGCGGGAGCCTGTTTAGCCAGTGCCAGTACAGTGTCCAACCTGTACTTCGGGTACCTGGCTGTATAGGCCATATAGTTAGCCTGCCTGAGTCCCAAGGATGCTGCCATGTATTGCTTCTTTGCCATGGCATCAATCTTCCTGGAGTCCTTGTTGGGGGGGGGGGGGTTGATGCCAAGGGAATGTTTGCCTTATCACAGGCAGCAGCCTGTACAACCCCAACATGGCTGCACTGCTGAAAAAAGAACTCCGTGTCTGAGCCTGAGAGAGTGTACCTCTTGTCCAATCTGTCCACAGGAGATATAGAATTAGGAGACTTCAGAATTTTTTGTGTCTGTTTCCTAAAAGATTTGTGGAGGGGAAAAGACAGTCTCCTGGACTCTGGGATGTCCATCATCTCAACATAATCAGGCTCTTCCTGATCCTCTACTGCTTCCTCCACAGGAACCTGGAGGGTATCAGCCACCTTTCTGTAGAACATGTAGTGTGAAGGGGACTGAGATAGCCTAGGAGGAGGAACACCTGAACGTCTGTCTGGGGAGATGTCCGGGTCAATAGGCACATCCAGACTTTCACCATCACCATAATCATCCTCATACTCTCCCTCCTCCTCAAACTCCGGTTCATAAAATTCTTCCAAAGTATAATCCGGAACCGGGGGAACCGACCCCCTGCCAGATAGTTTGGTTCCGACCGAACCGGCACCAAACTAAGTGATTTCACAATCCTAATCGCCTTGGCTATCTCATTGGCGGCCGGAGTATGAGATTCTGGGTCCGAACCGGTCGATTTGTCTTTTTTTTCTTTTTGTCGGAACTAATTCCTCGGAATTGGCTCTCCTTTTGCCCGAAGAAGTATCACTCTGGTCAGAGGGCACTCCTTCTGATTCGGTCAGAACCGAACCGGGCTGGCCATCCGGTCAGTAGACTTCGGCATCCCTTTCCTCAGTCTACCTAATCTCTTTCCAGGGTAGATTTAGAAAATTCTTGCAAATTTGGCAGTCTGAATCGAGGTGGTCAAACCCCAGAAAATAAACACAGGTGGTGTGGGGATCAGCCTTAGCAAAGACCTCCTCACACACACACACTGCAGTGTTGAAACCCAGTGGGCCCGTTTTTTTTCTTGGGTTTCTCAGACATGGTCAACCTAACCAAAAACTTACCCTTTTTCCGGCAATCCGCCAGGCAAGACTCCCCTATTGTTCCCTGACCGTGTCACGGGTCTTGGAAAAAAACATAATTAAAATGTCCCCCCCGAACCAAGTTTTTACCTCAAATTGATCGGTTCAGCCGAACCAATCCACAGTTTACAAGTTCCACACAGAAAACAGAACAAAAACCTATCTAGTACTCATGGTACCACAGACAGAGACTTTAACCGACTATGCGGAAACAGTTCGGTAAAAACCGACCGAAAACAGACTTCAACCGACTTTTGAACCGAGCAACAGGAGACATCCCCAGAGCAACTGTTCAGTGAGGCGGAGTAAAGAATCGGATGGTTGCAGTTTGAGCAACAACAGACAGGTGCTTCAACCGAGCTCGTGATGAACATTCGATGCAAGGCATAGAAAAGTTAACCCTTTGTTCTCCGGGGCAGTTGAAAGGCAGGACCTAACTGCAATAGTCAGAATACAGCAAGACTTCATGTTGTTTGAAACTACTATTTCTGAACCAGCTACTCTATAAAAGGAGTGTAGCATGGAGTGGTTGGGGAAGCATTCTGTAGAAGGTTGGCAGAGTTTAAACAGTTCATTATGAACCACAAGTCCTGTACCACGCAGTAGTTTTATGGCTCCATTCTAAGCCCTTTCAAGGACAGTCAAGATGGTTTGCTTTGTTCACTTTTGGGCCCAATATTTTACTCCTCTTGCAGATAGTTATTGAAGGGATGGTGAAGATACGTGTTAAAAAATAATCAGTCCAGTAGTCCATGTGCTTTCAGAAGTAGTCCAGTTTCCACGACATTCACATCCACACAGCTTACACAAAAATATTGGCAATCTAAAAACTTTCAGGTGGCAATTTTTTTTTGGGGGGGGGGCAGTGCTCATGGAGTTTGTTTTGTGGCCCTTCACAATATCTACTTAGAAGGATGAGGTTTGATCCTGAGGGCTATTCGGTTCACTCAGAGGCTGGACCACAGGTTCTTTATTTCAAAAGTTTCACTAGGAAAAACATACAAGCTGCTAACAACTCGTTTCCACATGCATCCTGGGGGTAAGGGGAAGTGGTAAGTCACATTACAGCAAATACAATACTTAAAAGAGCTTAATCAAAAAACTGACTGCAAATCAGTATAATAGATGTGTGTAGTAAAAAGCGAATACAGATATAAGGAATAATTTTTTCACCATACGTGCAATAATGGCATGGAATAAGCTACCACAATAATTAGTGGATATAAACAACCCTAATACATTTAAGAATGAGTTAGATAACGTATACTATTCTAAACAAAGGATGGTCTAATTATTACCTATCATTATGGGGAACATTCTCGATGGACCTTAAGGTCCCCTTATGTTCTATATTCCTAGTAGTAGAGAAAATTGAGATAATTTAGGCGCGGGAAAGTACAGTTACCCAAGAACTTACCGTAACAGTAGATCTTCGAGAGAGGCTCTTGCAGTAGGTAGGCGGGAAGGTATTACATATAGGACTCACGTTGGCAGGCAGCAGGACCACACGGAAAAATTTCTAGCTAGCAGTCCCTAGCGAGGGACCGCCCCCACGTCAGGTCACCGGCGTCAAGAGATGTCGGTATAAAGGGGTGGTCCCTGACGCTCGCCTTCAGTTTTTTTCCCCACCACAGGCCAAAAGAGGCCGGCAAGAGAGGAGCGGATATTTCCCTCAATGGAAAAAGAGCTGAAAAAGCTTAGGGGGATGGAGGGCGGGAAGGTATTACCTACTGCAAGAGCCTCTCTCAAAGACCTACTGTTACGGTAAGTTCTTACGTTAACTGTACTATCTTACTTCGAGAGGGCTCTTGCAGTAGGTAATTACATATTAGGACAGAGTTCCAAGCAGTCTGGAAAAAGGAGAAGCACACAGGAGGAGGAATTCTACTCCAAATAGAACCTCTAGCTGTGCAAGTCTTAAGCTAGGAGGCCTTGCAGAACAGCCAGCCCGAAGCCTGCTCTACGGCGAGACGCAATATAAAAACTGTAATGTTTTGAAAAGGTAAGGACGGAGATCCAGGTAGCAGCAGCACAAATGTCTGCTGCTGACACATTCTTGAAACAAGCCGCTGAGGCACCAACTCCCCTGGTAGAGTGGCCTCTTACTTGACCCGGCAGGGTCTTGTTGTACTTATCATAACAGAAAGTGATGCAATGAGCCAACCATTTGGATAGGCATTGCTTAGACACAGCAATGCCCTCTCTTTTGGGTGCAAAAGAGAAACAATTGATTGGTCTTCCTGAGATCTTTTGTCCTGTTAGTGTAGTATCTCAGAATCCGGTGAACGTCCATAGTATGGAGTAAATACCCCCCTTGACTGGAGTACTGCGTAAAGAAAGTGGGTAACTCTATGGACTGGTTCAGAGTAGACTCCGCTACTACCTTAGGAAGAAACTTAGGGTTAGTACGCAGAGCGACACGTTCCTTGTGAAAAATCAAGTATGGAATTTTACACATCAGGGCCTGGAGCTCGGAAATTCTCTGAGCGGAAGTAATAGCCACCAGGAAGAGAGTCTTCCATGAAAGGAACTTCACATCTGCGGAAGCTGCCGGTTCAAAAGGAAGCAGAGTAAGCTTCTTGAGAACAAAGTTCAAATCCCAAGGTGGGGCAGGAGTACGTACAGGATGTCTCAGATAGAGGACCCCTCTAAAGAAAGTTTTAGAGATGTCCAGTTGAGCAAATGTCTTGTCTGCAAAGGGAACATGATAGGCCGAGATGGCTGCCATGTGGCCTTTCAGAGAAGAATGACCAAGACCCAGGTCAAAAAGATGGCATAGGTACTCCAGCAGAAGCCCAGCTGAACAGGAAAAGGGTTCCACGTCCTTAGAAGCAGCTCAGATAGCGAACCTTTTCCACTTCATGGTGTAAGTTGATCTAGTAGAGGGTTTTCTAGCCTCCACCAAAATCTCCGCCACTTGGGGGGAAACCCCAAAGCAAGAAGGAGCCAAGTCTGCAGGAGCCATGCGTGAAGTTGAAGTGACTTGAGACCTGGATGGACCACAGTCCCCTGATCCTGGGTCAGCAAACCTCGTGATAGAGAAAGAGGAAGAGGATGATCCTCTGAGTATTGCTGTAGAAGAGAGAACCAAGCTTGCCTGGGCCTGAAAGGAGCAATCAGAATCATTCATGCTCCTTCTGAAACTAGCTTCTGTAAGACTCGTGGGATAAGAGGAATTGGGGGAAAGGCATAGACGAATCTGTCCTTCCAGTCTAAAGAAAGAGCGTTTCTCCAGAAAACGCCTCGCTCTGGAACGAGTGAGCAGAAGTCAGGAAGCTTTGCGTTTTGAGGAGAAGCGAACAAGTCAACCTGTGGTGTTCCCCAGTGTCGGAAGATACCTTCTAGGACCCCCTGGTCCAGTTCCCACTCATGAGCCAGGGCGGACGAGCGACTTAGCTAGTCTGCCAAGGTGTTGTCGATTCCTGGAACATGAATTGCCGTGAGGTGAAGGTCGTGTTGTGTTGCCCAATCCCAAACTCTCATGGCTTCCCTGCAAACAGGATGGAACCGAGCCCCGTTTGTTGATATACCAAACAACGCATATTGTCCATTGGACCGCTAGGTGGCGAGAAGAATGTACAGGTGAAGGGCTTGGACAGCGTACAACACTGCCCAAAGCTCGAGCACATTCATATGGAGTGTCTGTTCGAGCTTGGACCAAGAGTCCTGGGTCTGATGGGGACCAAGATGGGCTCTCCAACCTTCCCCTGAGGCGTCTGTGGTTAGAGTCTGGGGGGGGGGGGGAGAGAAGAGAGACAGAAAGGAACTCCATGAAGCAGGTTCTCTCGGACCATCCACCACTGTAAGTCTTGAAGCATCGGCGAGGAGACTAGAACTGGGTGATCTAATTCGTCCACTAGTTGATCCCATTGGGAGCGGAGTGTTCACTGACAAACTCTCATGTGGATCCGAGCGCGAGGGACTGTCGGAATAGCAGTCGCCATGAGCCCGAGAAGGCGAAGGACCGATCTTGCACTGACCCGCCTGCAGCTGGACAACAGACTTATCTGAGTCTGGAGGGAGGACACCCGGTCCGGTGGCAGGAAGGCCCTGTCAATGGTCGTGTCTAGAATCGCCCCTATAAACTGTAGTCTCTGGGATGGGATCAAGTGAGACTTGGAATGGTTGATGGTAATACCCAGGCAGGCGAAAAGCCAGCTGGGTAAAAGCGAGGCAGCAGGAGTTCCTCCTGGACAAGGCCACCAGAAGCCAATCGTCCAGGTGCGGGAAAAACCTGCCCCGAGTACACAGGTAGGCCACCACCACAGCAAGGCATTTGGTAAATACTGGGAGCCGAGGATAGGCACTAGACATATGCTTAGCTTCACATGTGTTAACGAGTACTCAGGAACCCAAGTTCTGTAGACATTACCACCAAGGCAGAAACATGTTACACCTACAATAAGGAGATTGATGTAAAAGCAAAGAAAGACCCAGTTGAAAATTCTGGGTCCAGATTTCATGCCCAACATCTGGCTGAAAGTACTATCCCTGATACTTAGTTAACTGTAAAAAAAAGAACTGTACGAATGACTTGGGCTAACAGTTGATGCCTAGCAGCTCACAACATATTCCTCGTGACCAAATCAGACCCTAAAAATATCCTCAGGAACCATATTCTAATAACTTGCTTGCCAACAAAATACAAGCTAGAGAGAGAGTTTCTCAAATTCCTAACAACCTCATGGTGATGAAACAAAAAGGTGATAAAATCAAACCATACGCCACCAAAGATTGGCTTATGCTGCATAAAAATCATCCTGGAGCTTGAAAAGAACAACTGCAACCTTAACGTAGCATGGATAGACCATTAAGAGGCATGTTCGTATCTGATACTCTTGGATCCTTGAATACCCCAAAATATACAGAACTCACACTACTGTGATCAACTTGGAAAATCACCCTAAGCCAATAAGCAGTTATTAAAAAAAAAAAAAAAAAGGCCTGAGCATCATCCAAACCACTGTATCAAAATTCAGCAAGAAGACTGCAGGGAGATTTCTTGCCACAAACATCTTGTCACAAACACATAGGATGCAATTCAGTCACAGAAAAATGAAGTGAGTGGACATACTAAATAGAGAATAATGGATGGGGAAGGGTTTGATATGAGAATTTAAAGAACACTCAAGTTGTGGGATGCTACATATACCCTGAGGACGAAGCCCGAGGGGTTTATCAAAGCATCCCACAATGAGGGTGTGCATTAAATTCTCATATGAAACACACTCCCCATCTTTTACTTTTTTTTTTTGTTTGTTTTTTTGTTTTTTTTTTTTTTAATAACAGGCTGGCAATTTTTCTCCAGCAGTTTGTGAGACTGTTTGGCCCTGCCCACATACAGAATGTTGGCCAATGAGGCAGCAGCACAGTTTGACTGGCATGGCTCATGAATGTCATAACAACCAACTGGTTGTTATGGAAAATATCAGCCTGATCAGTACACTGAGAGAATCTGCTGACCAGTTATTATATCAGTATAATTCCCAAAGCTTTTATTCAAGCCCCCCCCAAACCACCATAACAGGGGTACAGTATGCACTGAACACCCAATGTTTCATGGTTGCCTTCTTTGTTATTGGGGTCCTTGTCACCACTTTAGTTCTATCACACCCTCAATCCACTAAGCAGTTTTTTCAACCTGTTGTGGGTATGTGTCCAGTTTAAACTTCAGAGACAGAACTGAACCCCAAAAATAACTCACTTCCTATATTTACATTACTTTAAGTTATAATATACCATGTCATGAACACCTGGAAAAGCATTGCCATTGCCTTGTCTGATGACATCACATAGGCGACAGAGCTAGGGGGGGTTGGGGGGTCAGTATGTTATGTTCTAACATTTATTCTGGTCTTGTTCAACAAACTCACACTGCAACAGGAGTAGAGCAGCTTTCATTTTTATTCAGGTGCCTCTCTGGTTTCAGCAACAACACACTCTCTCTGCTCTCTTTCTAGCTTACACATATCGGAATGCTGCCCCTCAAGTGGCAGAGTAATGCAATGCATTACCATTTCACATACATAACATTTCCTCCCCACTAAATTATATTGTTACCAAATGAACAAGTATCAGCATTATTCGCTATTATTAAGATGGTTCATTCTATGCTAGAGGTAGGGGGTAGACCGCCCCAGGCCTCGAACCAGTCAAGGGGATTATTCTGCCCCAATAATCTGATCTAGCTCTCTAACTACACAAAACATTTATTTCTTTTAAATGTTTCACAGGTTCAAACGATCTGGAGGTTTTGAAATTCGGGATGGATAACGTTTCTCGTGAGCAACCCTTGGCATGGCTGCCCTGTCTGGTACCTCCCTCCGATCCTCGGTTGGTGGTTGTACAGCCTCACCATTGCTCTTCTCCACCTCCTCCTTAGCATCTTCAGAAGGTGTTGAGACTTCCGTAGTGGGGCTTCTGTAAGCTACGGCAGATGGAATCCACATTTCCCATGGGTTTTCTTCCCTGGAGGTGTCCCCATCTGTGCGCTGCTGAAGATCTAGGAGCTGTTCAGCATGCCGTTTCCATTTTCCTCCAGATTCAACATCAACTGTATACGGCACTGGACCTGTCTGAGATGTCACCACACCAGAGGTCCACTTCTCCCCCTTCCGGTAATCTCGAATAAGCACCAATTGACCAACAATGAACTGCCTGTCCTTTGAATGAGCTTGCCAGCGTAGTATTTGAGATTCTTGGTTCTTCAAAACCTCTGATGCCACATCTGGCTTAAGC
Organism: Neoceratodus forsteri; assembly: GCA_016271365.2. Taxonomy (NCBI): domain Eukaryota; kingdom Metazoa; phylum Chordata; order Ceratodontiformes; family Ceratodontidae; genus Neoceratodus; species Neoceratodus forsteri. The sequence goes on from CM028129.1 coordinate 188,676,817, forward strand.
AAATCAAGACTGGATCGAAGCTTACGCCGAAAAAATAACATTGCTGGAGATTCCTTCGTTGTAGCATGGGGTGTATTTCGGTATGCCAGCAGGAAGTTGTCCAACTTGTGTTGTAAGATCAAAGACCCCCCCCCCGCCGATTTCAGAGCATTCTTCATGGTTTGCACAAAACGCTCCGCTAGACCATTAGTCGAGGGGTGATATGGGGCACTACGAATATGCCTCACACCATTGGACTTCAAATATGCTGCAAAGTCACTAGAAATAAATTGTGGTCCATTATCACTGACCAGCTGTTCAGGAATCCCGTAATGGCTAAATAGTCCTCGCAGCACTTGAATGGTCCTACTGGTAGTAGTGGTGTCCATGACTTGAATTTCGGGCCACTCTGAGTGGGCATCTACAACAATTAAGTACATGTGTCCCTCCCACGGCCCCACAAAATCTACATGAATGCGCTGCCACAGTGCACCTGGCCACATCCAGGGATGTAGAGGTGAGGGACACGGCATTTTCTGAACACGCTGACAGGTAGTGCATGTTTTTGCTTGTTGCTCAATTTGCAAATCAATCCCTGGCCACCAAATATGCTTCTAGCTAAAGCCTTCATTCTCACTACGCCCAGGTGTCCCACATGGAGCTCATCCAGAACACGAATACGTAGTTTTGAAGGGACAATCACCCGGACATCCCACATCAAGCAACCTTGCTGTACTGAAAGCTCATTACGTCTGACGTAGAATGGTGATAACTCACCGTGAATGTCCTGGTTCACAGTAAAAGTCCCTTTTGTTACTAAGTCCAAGACTTGAGACAACACAGGATCAACCTTTGTCTCCTTTTTAATTTCAGAACTTGTGATGGGTAGTTTCTCAAGCTGACTGATGTAGAAGACATTGACAGTGTCCACTTTGTCACTGTGGGCTACCTGCAGAGGCAATCTTGAGAGCCCAACAGCATTGCCATGCAGAGCCGCTTTTCTTATTCAATGCGTAGTTGTGAGCTGATAACAAGAGAGCCTAACGTTGTATTCTGGCTGCTGCCATGGAAGGAATACTTTGTGGGGCTGAAAATGGTCGTGAGGGGACGGTGATCAGTGAGGAGTGTGAATTCCCTACCATAGAGGTATTGGTGGAATTTGCGAACTCCGAACACTATTGCCAAAGCTTCTCTCTCAATTTGGGCATAGTTTTGTTCAGCTTTGTTGAGAGTTCTGGATGCAAAGGCAATTGGCTTTTCGTCCCCATTCAGTAGAACATGAGAAAGAACTGCTCCCACCCCATAAAGTGAGGCATCACACGCCAGTCTAATGTTCAGCTGTGGATTATAGTGAATGAGCACATCTTGAGAAACAAGCTGCTTTTTAGCCTTCTTAAACGTGCTCTCGCAGTCCTTTGTCCAACACCAGGACTTCCCCTTGCACAGCAAGCCATTTAGTGGGTTGAGAATCGTAGCCAGATTGGGAATAAACCTGCCATAATAATTTAACAGGCCCAAAATCGACCGTAACTGGCTCACATTTTCAGGTGCTGGGGCGTCCACAATCGCTTTTTCTTTCTCAGGCGATTTGTGTAAGCCCGCTGCATCTATGGTATGGCCCAAGTACTCCAATGAAGTCTTGAAAAATTCACACTTCTTCCGGACACGCGAGCCAAAATCTTCCAATCGCTGCAGAACTGCATCCAGGTTCTTCAGGTGCTCTGCATCATTCCTTCCGGTCACCAGTATATCATCCAGGTAACAGTGAACATTTGGAAGACCTCGTAAAACCTGGTCCATAGCTTGCTGAAATATGGCTGGAGCTGATGCAATGCCAAAAAGTAGGCGATTATAGCAGAAGAGACCCTTTTGGGTGGTTATTGTGAGATATTTCCTTGAGTTTTCATCTACTCTCATTTGTAGATAGCATGTGACAGATCCAGCTTACTGAAGCGTTGGCCCTGTGCCAGCGATGCAAACAAGTCTTCGATGCATGGAATCGGATACTGTTCCACACATAGAACTGGATTTATGGTTACTTTAAAGTCTCCACATATTCACACGGACCCGTCTTTCTTTACCACTGGCACTACTGGCGTTGCCCAGTCACTACACTGTACAGGTGACAATACTCCAGCTTCGGTTAGGCGAGTTAACTCAGCCTCCACTTTCGGTCTAAGTGCATATGGTACTGGGCGAGGTTGACAAAACTTTGGTTTGTGCTGCGTCCTTAGAGACACTTCTGCCTCAATGCCCTTCATTGTGCCTAGCTCCCCTTTGAATAAAGGAGCATGTTTTTGCAACACTGCTTCTAGAGTGTTGTGGTCACTCGTATTAACAGTCCTTATCTCCTGCCAGTTGAGGCGTATTTTCTTCAGCCATTTCGCCTAAGAGTGAAGGGTAGTTACCTTTAACCACTGCAAAGGCAGTAGAATGCCATTTGCCCATTCATTTTCACCTGCACCTGATGACAGCTTCAGGTGAAATTGCCTCGCCAGTGTATGTCCTCAGTACAACGTCAGTCGCTTGCAGGGGTAGATGTCTCAGCATAGTTTCATACTTGTCTGTAGAATCAATGAAACTGCAGCCCCTGTGTCCAATTCCATTTTCAGTGGTTTCCTTCAATTTCAGGTGTTACACAGATGGTTGCCGTTTCCCTTTAAGAGTCAGTCGTGCAATGCTAATTCAGTATCAGTGTCATCACTGCACGTTCCCTGTGTTTCCACGATGTACTTCTCTTTTTCTACATTTCGCAAATGGCTTCCCTTTGCTTCCATTGATTTCCCCTCCTTTCTTTTTCCCTCTGCACACTCGCCCAATGTGGCCTTTCTTCCCACAGTTATGACATGTCTGTTCTTTAAACCAGCAAATCTTATCACTGAGATTAGCCTTCCCACAGCGACCACATTTATTAGGCTTCCTGGGAGAAGAGAAGGATAAAGCATTTACTTTCAGGGAATCACTTAGGTGCTGAGCTTCCCGTGCAGCTGTTTCCATCGATACAGCGATCTCTATCGCTTTCTTGTATGTCAGCCCCGCCTCCGTTAAAAGACGCTTCTGTGTCGCTTCACTTTTCAAACCCACGCAAAATCTGTCCCGGAGGGCATCATCTAAATGGGTGCCAAACTCACAATGCTCAGCTAATTTCTTTAAACAGCCACAAACCTGCAAAACAGACTCACCTCTGCTTGATTTCGCTGTGAAAGCGAAATCTTTCAGCAATCACCAGAGGCTTAGGAGAGAAATGTGTCTGTAAGACCTCCACAATACTGGCAAAAGTTTTCTCCCCGGGTTTTTCTGGCGCTATTAGACTTCTCAGCAAACTGTATGTTGTGCTGCCCATGACACTCAGTAACACAGCCACTTGTTTTTCATCACTTATATAATTTGCTGTGACAAAATGTCCAAATCTCTCAATACAAGTTGTCCATTGTTCCACATTTTCATCAAAGGCATCAATACGTCCTATAGTCGCAGCCATCTTTATGTATCTCTCGCGAGTTCACTCGTGGGTCCAAAGGTTACGTCTCAGGAAAACCCTCACAGCTGTAGTTCGTTCTGGTAAGGTACTGGAGAGTAATTAAACACCTCGTCGCCAATTATGTTATCTTCTAACATTTATTCTGGTCTTGTTCAACAAACTCACACTGCAACAGGAGAAGAGCAGCTTTCATTTTTATTCAGGTGCCTCTCTGGTTTCAGCAACAACACACTCTCTCTGCTCTCTTTCTAGCTTACACATATCGGAATGCTGCCCTCAAGTGGCAGAGTAACGCAATGTATTACCATTTCACATACATAACACAGTAGACCCCTAACTTTTGTAGCTGATGGGTCAGATAATTTTCACCCCCCACATTTCAAATCAGTGGAGCAGAATTACAATGAGGTTGGTGGGATTACTCCAATGACAGCAGGCATGATAGTATTACACCTTTTGGTACTCAACATACTGTACATTGAAAATCCAAGCAAACCAAATAATAGTTTTTGGAACAAACTATTTTATTTTACTGTTACACGAGTTGCACTGTTTAGTTATTTTTGGCTTCCTTTCTCTAAAACCTCTTCAAAAGCTACAGTTCCTGACCCTGTTGTGTTCTGAGTATGATAAACCATGAATTTATGTTAATAAATCATGGATTATTCATCAACACGGGTGGATTATAAAAAGCTAAGTAGAACGACTAAAGTACATTTAAGAAGACAATTGTTTTCCCAGCACCCCGGGTTAAGGTGTTCTATGCAATTTTGACACACACACACACACACACACACACACACACACACACACACACACCGTTTTTGGTGCTCCTCCACCACTGGACATCAGGATGACATTTATTATGTTAGCTAAATGTGCCAACACAGAAATTATAAAAGGAATGTTAACTTGCACTGAAAACATCAAATCAAAAGAAGACTTTAGCATAGATGAACTTGAACATGAGTGAGCATACAACTACTTGATAATAAAGGAGTAGCAATACAAAATAAAGCAATACAACAGAAGACTAGCCAAAAAACCCACAAAGGCACAAAAGGCTGAAGTTAGTGCTGAAGACCGCTCTGCCAACACTCAAGGAAGGGAAAGCGATGGACCAGCTGCATTCTTGCAACGGTTTGACAAATCCCCACTTTTAGAAATATTACACCAAAGTAAAAACTTTAATGGCACTGACCTGGGAAGAGCTTTTCACTGAAAACAGATCTTACTATATTTGAGTGGTTTCTCCCAGACCCAGGAAAAACAGAATCAGAGTCATACTCCATATTGTTATGGGGCATGACCATGCTCCTGTTAACATGTAGTCAACCTTGGGGCAGAAATGGCAGTATCCCTCTGTTGGATGCTTCTGAACTGTGGCTATGGAGCTGGACAAATGAGTAAGAACATGGGTACTTTTACCAGTATAAGTGGCAGGTTCTGCAGGGTATTCTAGTTTTCTTGGCGGTGATGGCAGATGGCAGAAAATAAATACGGTAAGGATTGCAAAGAGACCTTGGTGTTGGGGGTGCTATATCATGGGGTAGCTTTTTAAGACATCCAGAGATGGGATGACGTACCACTTTTGTTGTTTGTGAGAGAGTGTGGGTTGGGGGCTATCTGACAAGTGTACTGCAGGATTTTTTTTTTTTTTTTTTTTATCAGTAGTATGCTATTTGATGTTAATGATAATTTAAACAGACTATGGGTATCTGCTCTGTAAAACTTACAGTACCATTTATTCCATGTTAACCATTCAGGTGACTTTTGAATAGCTGCATTATATTCCAGAGAGTAAAGGGAGCAGACAGTGTTTGAGCATTTCAGGATTACTATACTAACTAAGATCTCAAATTTGGATACATTACCCAGAGAAAAAATATCAAGTGCACTGACTATGGGAAGGGTTTGTCAGGCATGCAATAGGCTGACTTCTACCATGTTACAGAGTCCCACCATTATGATCAGTTCAACTACCCTGATTACACCATAGCCAGGAAGAAAGGGGAGCGCCACAGTGGCGAGTAAGCCATGGTTATATGGTGTACATGTCTAAAGAGGGGCAGCAGCTCAGTAGTGGAAAAGCAACCGAGCACCAGGACTGAATGAAAGCACAATTCAGGGGGAAAAAGGGTAACTACAAAAATCCATTCTCACATATTGCTCTGGAGGATCAATGTAGCTGGGGCTCTGTGTTGGGAGGATTGTGTGTGAAGGCTTGAAGGACAACAGCTTCAGCCTTTCTTGACTCTTATCATTCTGGTGTGGGTTGAACATATCTGCAGCTCTCCCAACAATTCTGCTAACACTGGTAAAGGAGAAGTTTCTCAAGATGTTCCTATAGCATGTGCAGCCTATATTTACTGCTTCCAGGTGTACAAACTTATTTCATAATGCAAACTAATAAATGGTATGTATTACTAGAGATACCCTTCTCAGTGTATGCAGCAAGGGGCCCCGTGGCTATCTAACACGGCACTGAAGGGAGATAAAAATCCAGTGATGCAACACATTGGCTAGCATTTCCAACAGTCCATGTGAGTGACATTGTATACATACAGCACCACTTATCAACTGAGGTTCAGGGACTGTGGAAATAAAAGGTGGGTCAGATTGGAGATGGGAAAACACGTCACCTTCTTCTGGTCTGTTCTGGTTCTGGGAGAGGTGGCAGTTAAAAGTGAGGGGGACTACACAGTAATGTGAACTAGATGTAGGAAAAAGTTGGTGGGGGACATGTCCCACATCCCCCCTAAAATTACACCTATGCGTCAAACATTCCTCATCTAGTGCAAATCCAATCATGAATTCCCACAGTACACACTGCAAAAAGCAACTAATTTCATACTATGGTATTACTGATAATTGTGGCCAGGGTTATAGATAAGCTGCCTAACAGATGTTTTGCACAACAGCTTTGATCCATTTACACCAACTTAACCAGACACTGGTTAACCAGGGACGCCAACTCCTTCTGATGGTACACAGAACCATGTTCATCAACAAATTAGGCCTCTGGAGACACAATACAGAGAGAACATACCATGTTTTTACTTTCGAGTACTTAAAATTGGTGAAGTAAAGAAACAAATAAGGCAATTAAATTCACAGAAAGCAATAAGTATGAATAAAATAGAGAATTTTCTTGAAAGCCTCAGTAGAACAAATAAGTACAATTTTGACCAATATTTTCAATTTTAGTCTTCAGCGAAAAAGTTATCCGGATTTTTGGAAAAATTCTAAAATTATTTCTGTTTTTAAGGGAGGAGATAGGAACAATCAATCAAATTATCGACAGACAGCTTTGCTATCAATTGTTTCGAAGGTCTTTGAACGCCTGGCCTGTGCCCAGTTATATGAATATCTCGAGAAGTATAAACTCTTGACTGATTGTCAAGCTGGCTTCAGGCAGGGGAGGTCGACATACACTGCCCTGATGGACTTCCTGGACTCTGCAGCAAATGGTCTTGAGGCCTGGGAGTCTGTTGGGGCGGTGTTCATCGACCTATCAAAGCCCTTCGATTTAGTTGATTTTAATATATTACTGAGAAGGCTGGCTCAGATGGGTATATCAGAACCTGTTCAGACCTGGATATTATCATATTTGACTGAACGTACACAACAGGTATATATAGATGGAATGTCGTCAGATAAAGAGAGTACCTTTAAGGGAGTTCCCCAAGGTTCAAATTTGGGTCCTTTGTTATTTCCGATTTATACAAATTCTCTTCCATCATGTATTCAAAACAGTAAGATTTACTTGTACGCCAATGATATGGCTCTTATAAGGAAAGTTAGAAATTTGGATGATTTACAAAAAACGGTACAATCTGATTTTGATACTTTACAAAATTGGCTAATACAATCCAAAATGGTTCTTAGTACAAAGAAGAATCAGGTAATGCTTTTCCATTCGAAAAATAAACTGTCTTATACTTCAACATTTATTCTTTGAGGGGTCCAGTGTTAGAACAGGTTCGGGCATACAAGTATCTGGGAGTTTACATGGATAGTTCTCTTACTTTTTCCCCCTTCATATAACAAATGTAACTAAAAAGGTTAATTCTAGATTGGGCGTGTTAAGAAGGAAAACATCGATTCTATCAAGAGAATCAAGAAATAGACTGGCTGTACAACTACTCTTACCAACATCAGAATACGTTAGTTTAATATATCAGTTTGCCCCTAAATCTTCATTCAAATGTTTGGATTAAACATATTATAGAATAGCAAGATATGTAGCGAAATTCTCTTTTTTCACTCACCACTATAATTTACTTCAAGACCTTGGTTGGGACTCTCTTGCAACCCGCTGAAAAAATCTGAAGGTTAAACATGGTATGGACTCTCTTGATGTCTATTTTTTTATAGGTATAATTTAAGGCATTTGAAACATAGATATCAAAAAGTTCCTCTGGAACTAAATATCTACAGCAAAATGCAAAGACATTTCTATTTACCAAAAATATGGAATGAGATAGACCCAGAAGTTAGAATTATAGATAGTCTTAATAAATTCAAGCACTCTTTGGATATCATTTGGAGAGATAGATGTGCATGCTATGGTGTTACTTAGAACATAATCAATTTTTCTCTTGTTCTGGATTTTCTAGATTACTTCTTGATGTATTTATGTGTGTTAGACATAGAGTATTAGGCTGCACTTGAGAATGAATTTTATTCCCTTTCTTTTCTCTCCCCCCTCGCTCTTTCCTTTCCCTCTTTCTCTTTCCTATTATAATGGTTCTAGTATGGAAATTTTGACAATGAAAAAACCTTTTCTACTTTACTAGGTATTTAATCCATCAGTCCATCTTGATATGTGCATACCTATTTTTTGTTATGAATCTCTTGAATTCTCTAATAATTTGTGTATCTGTATGTTTTTTGTCATGTATGTAGTGAAATTATGTCTGTGATGTGTGTAAGATTGTTCCTGTAATATATATATTTTTTTTATTTATTTAGTTTTTGTTGACCGGGTAAGTGCACTAGACAAATCCTGCCTATTTTCAGGCACGACCCGGGGGAGGGGGATACAGATGAATGCCAGCTGACCTTGAACCAGATTAAGCTGTTGGTGGTATTTTTAGTGAATGAGGGAATTTGGCAGGACACCGGGAAATTCCCTACTCTTTCGATAAGTGCCATGGGGATCTTTAACATCCACCTGAACTACCACCAATCCAGGCAGATGGGACCTCGGTTTAACGTCTCATCCGAAAGACGGTGACCTCACAGAAGTGCAGCATCCCTCTCATGCTGCACTACAGTGTCAGTACTGGGATATTAGCCCAGTGCCAGATGTGGGAACTGAACCCACAGCCTTCTGATCTCCCGGCCTCAGAGGCGAGTGTGCTACCTACTGAGCCACTGACACTGTTTATTACATGATGTTCTTGTACCTTTTGAAACTGTATTTTTAAAACAGGACAACTTTGATAAACAGGGCCTCTTTTGATCCTAAGTTATTTTCCTGTCAAAAAATAAAAGTTTATCTATCTTTGTACAGGGTTGTATAAGCAAGTCCAGACTAAGAAGAAACGCACACAAAACGGAGGACTGGAGAGCCAAGAATAGGTATTTGCAGAACGGTACCACAAAATATACATCATAAACATTCTGGGCTCATTCGGAAGCGATATGAGGCTCATCCCTGGATGCGCCGCGCATCTTTGGACTTACATGAGCCGTCGGGGGCATGGCCATATTCAAAGGCCAACGATGCATCACGCAACCCCGACTGCGCCGCTGTGCAGAATATTGTGATACGCTTATTCAAATGAGGGGTTCCTCATGCATATGCCACGCATCACAATATTCATACTCCCCCTGACAAAGACATGGCCAGTTGTGCCGGCGCAAAGATACGTTTTCTAACCCATACTTTAACAATGCGCGAGGGAGGATGGTTCCCTGCACACAGTCTATAGTCATGTACAAGGCCCCCCCGCCCCAATCTGTGTGACAATAAAATAACCTCATCCCCTTTTCCGTAGCGTCCCCCCTCCCAAGCCCAGATATGTGTGAAACTAAAAGAATAACACCATCCCCGCCCCAGCCCCAAACACAGTTATAAAACACAAACATCCCTGATCCCTTTTTTCCACATAGTGTAGTGGCCCCCTCCCAAGCCCCGATCACAATTAAACAAAAATACACCAGATCCCATTTTTCATGGTGTACATATGAACATACGAATCTGTGAGCAACAGGCCTTACGGTCTATCAAGTTAGTCCGCTTGAATGTTAGTCTGCTTGAATGAACAGCTAGCACCCTTGCAGCTGCCCCACCTCCTCCCCCCCTCACCTTTAACCCCCCACTCCCGGTCCCAGGCCCTTTTAAACTGCCCACTGTGCTACAGGACACCACCTCCTCAGTTAGAGTGTTCCATTTCTCCACCACCCTCTCTGTGAAAAAATGCCTCATCTCTCTCCGATATCTTCCACCCTCCAACCCGAGACCATGCCCTCTGGTGTTCCTTCCTCTCCTCAGCTTAAATATCCCTTCTGTGTCCATTTTGTTAATCCCCTTCAAATATTTTAAAGTCCTAATCGAATCCCCCGATCCCTCCTCTCCTCCGGGGTGTACACATTCAACTCAGTCAGCCTGTCCTCATAGGTTTTGCCCTCCAGCCCCTGGATCATCTTAGTTGCCCTACACTGCACCCCCTCCAGCAATCTGATAGTCTTCTTCAAAAAGGGATGCCAGAACTGCACGCAGTACTCCAAAATGTGGCCCGACCAGTGACCTGTATAGCAGCAGGATCACATCCCTATTTCTGGATGAGAGTCCTCTTGCAATACACCCCAGCATCTTATTGGCCTTAGTGGACACCTTCCTGCATTGAGCTGAGCTGTTCACGTCATCAGTTATGATCACCCCCTAGATCCTTCTCCTTCTCTGTGATATCTATCTGAACCCCTCCAACAGGTAGCTCCTCCCTGGGTTCCTTGCTCCGAAGTGCAAAACCTTGCACTTCTTTGCACTGAAGCGCAATTGCCACCAGTTTGATTAGTTCCTCCTGTAGCCCCTGCCACCCCTCTATGTCGTCCACCACTGCCCCCATCTTGGTATCATCTGCAAAATAGAAATTTGAATACCTGTAAATTTTCTTTCTGCGACGGCTGGTCTCCGGGCTTCCTTACGCCTGGGCTGTACCTCCTGATGCTGATGGTAGGCATGGCTAAAGCTCTGCAGCAGGGGGAAAGGAAGCC